>OY482672.1:146638618-147282008 GCA_960531455.1 Urophora cardui | reverse complement strand
TGAGGGTTTGTCAACAAAAAGTTTGGCTAGTATACGGAGGGAGATTTAATGATGAGTTGTACGAGCTTTGCGTAAACATCGGCACCGAGTTCAGCGAATAAAAACCCAGCGGCTGTGTTGGCTAGGATATGTCAAATTTAGCATTTTCTGGCCAAAGGAAACTTCTTCAAGTCAAGTGAAACCTTTTTCAATTGAAATAAAACTTTTTTAAAATCCAATAAAACCTTGTTTAGTTAATACAAAAACTTAATATAAGAATATTATTATTAAAATTGTTTCATTTCCATTGAAAAAGTTTTCATTTCAATTGCAAAGGGTTTCAATTCAATCGAAAAAGGTTTCACTTGACTTGAAAAAGGTTTTACTTGACTTGATAAAGGTTTAATTTCAATTGAAAAATGTTTCATTTGACTTGAAAAAGTTTCACTTCAAATGAAAAAGTTTCATTTCAATTGAAACAGGTTTAATTTCAGTCGAAAAAGGCTTCAACTTAATTGAAACAGGTTTCATTTCAATTGATAAAGGTTTTAGTTGACTTGAAAAAGTTTAATTACACTTAAAAAGGGTTTCAATCGAAAATGTTTAACTTGACTTGAAAAAGATTTAATTTTAATTGAAAATAGTTTTACTTGACTTGAAAAAAATTTAACTCTAGAGTTAAAAAAAAGGTTTCATTTCAATTGAAAAAAGTTGAAAAGGGTTACGCTTGACTTGAAAAAAGTGCCACTTGACTTGAAAAGGGTTTGATTTCAATTAAGAAATTTTCATTTCAATTTAAAAAGGTTTCATTTGATTTGAAAAAGTTTCATTTCAAATTACAAAATTTAAATTTCAATTGAAAAAGGTTTCAGTTCAATTGAAAAGGGTTTCACTTGACTTGAAAAAAGTTTAGCTAGACTTGAAAAATATTTAATTTCAATTGAAAAACGTTTCCCTTGACTTGAAAAAAAGCTTCACTTGACTTGAAAAAAGTTTAACTAGACTTGAAAAAGGTTTAATTTCAATTGAAAAAGGTTTTAATTGATTTGAAAAAGTTTCATTTCGAATGAAAAAGGTTTTATTTCAGTTGAAAAAGGTTTCAATTCAATTGAAAAAATTTAATTTCAAATGATAAAGGTTTCACTTGACTAGAAAAAGGTTTGATTTTACTTAAAAAGGTTTCAATTCAATCGAAAAAAGTTTAACTTGACTTGAAAAAGATTAAATTTTAACAAGTGCTGAAAAATGATGATATTGTTATTTTTGGTTGCCAGCCAGGAAAATTGTGATTTTGGTATTAAATTCAAAACTTTTTTTATAAAAAAAAAATTGTCATAATATGCATGTTGCAGCTGCAAAACCTAGAATAAAAAAAATGTAATTCATTTTAATTTTATTGCCGCTGACAAAGCTATAAATAAACTGTGATCACATATTTTTTATTGGCTTGTTTTGTGCGAATGTGTAAGAGATATTTACATATGTACATACATGAGTTTTATTAATAATATTTTAATTAATAAGCAAAATGGCAACACCATTAATTACAACTTTGTTTTTCTTTCTCGCCTTAATAGGGCATACAAGTTTTTTGAATTTGATTTATAAATTAACTAGATTTGCTAATTTATATTTAATTGAGTGAACAAGGCAACCAACTGCAAAGGAATTGATTAATGAAATAATGAATTTATATTTTTTTTATTTTGCCAAAGACAAGACAAACAATTAATAAAAGGGCACTTAATGAAAAAGAGTATATGCGAAAAGGGCAATGACAATTTTACAGCTCGATTTTGATTACAGGATTTCGAAGAGATTTTCAAGTTAGAAGCGCTTATTGAATAAAAAAAAAACTTACGAGTACAATGCCTGCGGAAACTGGGCCAAAAATTTGCAATAAGTGCGTTTAAAAAAAACAGTAGCTTCTAAGTAAAAACAACAACAAAAAGACAACTCAGCAACGCAAAATGGCAAAGCCATGCTTATGTACATTTCCAAAGCGTGGGCAGCACAAACGAGCACCCTGTACACCACAGTCAAAGCCACAGCCACAATCACAGCCACAAACGGCCTGAATTAAGCTCAAAAATTTATTATTTTATGTCGTTTAATTTGTTTGCGGTCAGTGATTTTTTTTATTTTTACACACACACACATCAGAAGAAACGAAGAAAAACTCCTACACACTTTTTTGTATGATTAGCGGACCCAAAGAGACCAGTAGCCTCTCGAAAAAAAAAACATGATTTCATTCATAAAAATTGTTTACAAAGTCAAGTTAACCAGCTTGGTTATACTTCATATGTATTTGTTGCCCTCGTTGCTGTTGTTGCTCTTGTTGTGCGTACTTATTTGCATATGATTGTTATCAATGATGTTAAGTTGTTGTTGCTTTGTTGCTGTTGCAATGCAAGACATGGTTAGCATGGCAAAAACGCACATACGAGTATCTTAAGCGGTGATATCGGTCGGTAATATAGCCTATATACATATTCATACGTACGTTATATACTTATCTTGATGGCAGTTGGCTTGACCCACATTTGTTGTAGGTGGTGGCGTTACTGGTGTTGTCGATTTTGCTGCTGTTGTTGCTTTCATTATTATTAACTGTTGCAAATAAATCTAATGTGTGCGCGCAGTGAACGCGTTAACAAGCTGCGTTAGCCATATTTTTATTTTTTTTTTTTAACATTTGGCAGTTCTTATTGATCGAATTGATCGTTAACTTTTTTATTGAACTCATTCATTTAAGTATTCATTCATACATAATAATCCATTATAGAGTAGTTGCTTCCCAGCAAACATTACACAGGCCGACAAGAAATTTGACCATAAACCAGACCATACTTTCCTAAAGGTTTTCGATGCGCTGAGTTCAAATCTGGACGCAGAATTGCTCTATCACGTCAGGATTTTGAGGTATCCTAACCTAAATGTGCAAAAAACACCGTTTTTGCCCATTTTTGAGGTTATATATAACCGACAAATAATTTTTTAAAAAAAGTTCACACATAGCATCTTAAAGAAGAAGTCTTTCTCTTACGAATGGCGTTGAGTTTGCTCAAATATCTTTTTTTTTCGCTAAGATAGAGCAATTTAAAGTTTATATGAATTAACGTAGGTATGATGCAGTAGAACACATACCTCTTACGATAAGTCTGAAAATTTCAATTGCTCCATCTTAGCAGAAAAAAAATATATTTAAGCAAACTCAACGCCATTCGTAAGAGAAAGACTTCTTCTTTAAGATGCTATGTGTGCTTTTTTTTTTTTAAAATAATTTGTCGTTTATATATAACCTCAAAAATGGGAAAAACGGTGTTTTTTGCACATTAAGGTTAGGATATCTCAAAATCCTGACGTGATAGAGCAATTCTGTGTCCAGATTTGAATTCAGCGCATCGAAAACCTTTAGGAAAGTATGGTCTGGTTTGTGGTCAAAAAAATCGGTCTCATTTTGTCGGCCTGTGTTATTTGAGTTCTCATAATTTGTAGTCCGATATGAGACCGAAATATGTGTGAAGTATGAGCTTAAGATTTTTTTGAATGATTTAAAATGACTACCAATCGAACGACTTAAGTTCGATTCTCGGTTGAGGCCGCTTGAAGAAGTCTGATGAGGGGATGTGGTGATCTCCGAAATGGATCCATAACTTCTACAAAAAAAAATTTTTTTAATTTTTCTTCTTTAAAAAAATGGCCAATAGCTCATTTAAATTCACTTAAAATTTTTTTTTTAATTTTTTTTTGTTTTTTTTGTAATTCATAGATGCTTTTTCGATAAACGGAAGCATACTAAAAGCATCACTAAAGTTCAATAAATGTTGAATGTCAAACTATATGATGGCATTAGATGAGGAGCTTTTTGTCAAATGAGTTAAGGCCCATCACAACTCATCCTCTGTGTGATAATCTTTTCCTTGTGAGCGCAGAACACCCACATAAGATTTGCACCGGTTTTTCATTATACAGTCCAAGTTTATTGAGATGATAGCAGTGGCCCGTGAGAATACGTAAGTTCTCCCTTCTCTTAAATTTATGAGTCTATATGAAGCTCGTGCTAATGGAATTATAAGCAACTGGGCCTTCCTTTGTCCGTAAAAATTCACACAATGTCGCCTGAATTGCTTATTTTCCCATTCATTTATGGTCCACCTGGTAAATGCCTTGGTTAGCACACAAAATGTTTATGGACCATAGATTGCTGAAGTTGCAGCCTGTTTCGCAAGCCAGTTGGCCTTTTCATCGCCACGGTGGCGAGGCACCCACCCCAATAGTAGTTTGTTTCTAGCTCCTAGTCCTAGGATTTTTAGCACAAACATTCGTCTAAAAGTCTTGATGTAATCGTATAGGACTGCAGAGCCTTTAAAGCTGCTTGGCTCTTCCGCAGAATAACTATACTCTTCGAAGATAATCCTCTACGTTTGCATTCTCTGCAACAGTTTTCTATTGCAGGCATTTCAGCTTGAAAAATAGTGAGGTAGTTTCCCATTGGTATCGAGCCATCTGTGTACCACGCCAGTTTTTTTTAAGACCTTTTTTGTGCAATTTACAATGGTATATATGTACGCATACTTACGCATAAGAATCGGCAATTATTATTAACCTGTAACATCATCAACTAACCAAAAAAAAAAAAGAAATTTAAAAATTAATTTAATGTAATTATGTATTTCATCTATGCTTGCCATAAAAATTTCTTGTGGTTTTTGATCGTCGTTATGCGAATATTTTGGAGGCGCCACTCCATTTGGCCGAAAATAAAATCTAACCTAAATTTGCTAATTAAGTGTCAACTGACAAGTCAAATATGTTGCCACCGTTGCAGTCGTTGCTGTTGGTGCTGCTGTGGCTGCTTTTTGGTTGATGATGCATTTTGACTTTTTTGTTGAATTTGCTTGCCGCTGAGATGCGTTGCATTTTGCTGACAGAGCGTCAGCGCGCCAAGCAACAAATGTGCGTGGAGCGGCCAAATGTTGAACGGACGTACTGTCAAATGGTGGCACTAATGAACGAATGGACTGACTGCTCATTTGGCTGACTGTTCATTTGGTTGACTGGACTTTTGGCGTTTGTTCTTTTGATTTGGCCATTTACTTTTTTTGTAATTGCGTGTATGTACAGATGCAGATAAATGTACAGTAAATGCAGAAATAGTAGCAATACAATTCGCAGCAGTGCAGTTCATTTGGCGCTCTGCTGGTTGTGCGTTGACGTGACACAATTTGCATATTTCAGCTGTGATATCACAGATGTTGGGGGCTGTTTTCTTTTTATTTATTTTTTTCGAGTGTCAGCAGTCAGATGTAAGATGTGGCATATCTATTGTGTACATTAGACCGTATCGCAAAAAAAGTGCGCCGTACCCCCCCCATATGATGTCTTTCAGGATATTTTTACGCCGCTAGATGTCGCCCAAATATATTTTTTTCATATCTTCGGTGTTTACAGTCCGATCTCTAAGTTTTATACACAAATGGCTTTGGTTTGAGAGCAGGGTTTATACTGTATAATCACATTAACCCTTTGTGCACCAATTGGGGTCACTACCACCCGGTACTTAGTTTAACCACCTTAATGTACCTTTTTTATGCCTTCACATTAAACGCCGTCAAAAATCACTAACCTTTTGCAAAAGAAGTATTTCGATCGCTTCAGTAGAACACGCAAGAAAACACATTTACTACTCCGAGGATTATGTATATGTATGTACATATGTATGTTTTTACTTTCTGTAGTCCTTTAGGTTATTTTTTGAAAGATTGTTTCTGAGTTTTCTAAGGAGACCCCTAGCGAACTTTTATGGCTAATACTTTTCTAGAACATTTTAACCCTCTATCGACCTTGAAAATACTATTTTTTCAGACTCTCTAAAACAGGAGTCAAAATAATCCTTTCTTAGGGGTGATAGAGGGTTAAAATATTCTAGAAAATTATTCGCCATAAAATTTCACTAGGGGTTTCCTCAGAAAAAATCTTTGTAAAATTAACCTAAAAGATCACAGAAAGCGAAAAATTGATATTCCTCGAAATCTTAAATATGTTTTATTTCGGGTTCTACTTAAACAAACGAAATACTTCTTTTGCAAAAGATTAATGATTTTTGACGACGTTTAATGTGAAGCCATAAAAAAGTTACATTAAGGTGGTATAAACAAAGTGCTGGTGGAAGTGACCCCAAAGGCGCACATAGGGTTAATACGATTATAAGGTAGAAACCGTTCTCTCAAGCCAAAGACATTGGTTTATCAAATTTGGCTATCGGACCGTAAATGCCGAAGATATATATGAATAAAATAAAGTTTTGCGACATCTAGCGGCGTACGAAAAAATTTAAAAAACTTTTCCGGAAATGTTTTCCAAAACGATGGGTTTGTACTGTGAACTTTTTTTCGGGATACGGTCTAATGTAGTACATATTTATATATTAAGTGAATTTAGAGGAAATCGTTTTCTGTCACCAAATGGCATAAGAATGAGGCCTGCGGAACACCATTTACATAATCAAAGTTTGGCGAATGGGCTCAGTATCAGCTTGATGTCTTTTTAGTGCACTCCTCAAAGAATAGTCAAATCTCCGCATCAAAGACAAGCAGAAAAGCAAACAAATACATTTTTTATAGCGCATTTCCGCTTCAAAGAACGATTAATCTTGTGTCACACAGCGCATGTGACACGCTGACTTTTAATGCCAATTTATGAATTAAACCATTTAGCATGAGAGCAAAGTTTTTTTGATTCAAACAAATCACTCACTTATCTACTTTCCATGACTTAGACAAGTACGCGTGCTGCTGATGACGCTGGTTTGTGTTGATTGGCATAGTCTACGCGAGATTGGCCAATTCTAAGTGCCAGCGGCTGTCACAGCAATCACCGCCATTGGAGGATAAGCAGAAAAAAAACAAAAATAATCAACAAAAGGCTAATTTTTATCAGCGGTGATGCATTTTACAAAAACAAAATACATAAACAACAAAAACAAATGAAGCAAAACAAGTTGGTAAAAGCCACACATCAACTGCTCCACAGCTACATAAGTTCAGCTCAAGCGCAACCACCACAAACCACAGACCACAAATAGCGCTCGCATTAACTTTTTTCTTTGTCAATTTGTTTTTTACCTTTTTTGGCGTTTTTTTGTGCGCTTTTTTTTGTGTATTTTCTGCACACGTGTCACGATGCTTGCAATTTTATTTTTAAACATTGGAAATGCGCGCTGCAACCGCTGACAAACTGCCAAACTTCGAGGTGGCAGACCACACACAGAGCCAAAAAGTTCACCTACAATCAAAGAGACTGCCACCTAAAAAAGCTATTTGGCCGAGGAGAGGGAGAGGGGACAAAATTGAAGAAATTTTTGCTAGAAATTCTTCTGGATTTTAGCTTGAATTTATTCTTAAATTTATTGAAAAGGATACCGTCTGAAAACGAGGAGATAACTTTTTATTTATTAATTTTTTATGTCATTTTGTCAAAAAAATTAAATTGTTAGAAGAAATCTGCTTGTTTTTATGAGAAAATTTTTATAAAGCAAATCAATAAGGACATCCTCTAATTTTTACTAGAACCTTTTTGAATTTATTAAAAAGGAAAACTTTTTATTTTTAAAAGAGCCCTTATTAATTAAAATTTTGCTATAAACGTCTTAACATACGTACATGTATGGATATACTCGTACATACTAGAAATGTGCATAACAGTTATTGCATCAGCCACTTTTTTTGTATGTGTGCAATAACATGTTCAAGAAATTAAAAGGGAGAACTTTTTATTTTTAAAAGAGCTCTTATGTGTTTCCTCCTTTCGTCAATTTCACTACGGCTTTGCACATTTCTACAATTCTCAAACGATTAGTGAAGCACTTGGTATAAAGAGTTTATTATGTCCATCTGCACTTATATGAAATGAAATGTTGCCCTTTGTCTGAATAAGTCCTAGGAAAATACTAGTTGACTAATTATGTTTTCCGATGAAAATCAAGATTCTCTTCTTAATAATATTAAACAGGGTTTCTTCTTAATTTTACAGGTTATCTGCTAAATTTATGTGAAAAGGTTTCCATATTTATTCTAGGAGTCATCTTCTAAATTTTATTTAATAGGTTTTCATCTTAGTTTTATAGGTCATCTCTTAAATTTTACTGAAAATGATTTCATCTAAAATCCACGGGTCATCTTCTTAATTATATTGAAAAGGTTTTCATATTAGTTTTACAGATTATCTACTTGTTTTTATTAAAATGAAATATCCAGTAATAATAAGACGGGCATCTTATTGGAGAGAAAGCATAGAGAAATCCACTAAACTTTGTTCTAATTTATAGGGCATTTTAGGTGGTATTTTGGCTCTGTGCAATCAAGCAGCGGAAAGCAGCGGGAGCGAAGTGATGTGTGCTTACGCTACAAACAAGCTGCCCCCGCATTTTTGCTTTCTTCTCTGCTTTTTTTCTTCTTTTTGGTTTTCTTGATTTTCTATTTTGTCGTTTTTCGAACAAAGTTCAACTGTGAGTTTTTCGGCTTAACGCTTTGGCTTTTTGGTTAACAAATTTCGTGTGTCGCGTTTGTGGTTGCGGACTTGTCGTCTTTTTGTTTAGCATTTCGCTGTCGTCATTTTAATTTTGGCAACAGCTACGCACACACACTACCATACTCACACACACACATGCATAAAACTGGTCTTGTTGATCTTGGTCTGACTTGGCTGCTGGTAGCTTGACTAAATGTCGTAACCGTGTAACTTCCTCGGAAGTCTCGCTTTGACTAATGCGTTTATCGTATATGCCAGTCTTGTGGCTGGCGCGGAAAATCAGCGGCGGAGGAATGGGTCGCGAGTCGCAAGTCGCGTCTACTTACTGCGAGTTCAACGATTTAGTGACAAATATTGAAATTGACTATCTGCGAGACTAACGATTTACTACTATGGCTTTAATTCAAAGCAGGGCGAACAGTGTGTAAGGAGTGGTGAAATTAGCATCAAAAATGTTTTGAAAAAGTTGCCACAATTGTTTAGTATGAAGCCATAGCAGTAAAAAGTGGACTTTTAGTTGTTCACATAAAAAGTGCAGAGATAAAACGGATGACAAAAAGTAGACTTTTATTTTGTGTCTGTAAAAAGTAGACAAATAAAACACATGATAAAAAGTAGACTAACTTTTTTTTGTAAAAAGTAGACACATCACATTTATTGCTAAACGTAAACTTAAATTTTGTTTCGGTAAAAACTAGCAAAATAAAATGGACTGTAAATAGTAGACTTTAAATTTTTTAAGCTATAAAATGTAAAAAAAATGAAATGGTTTGTAAAATATAGACTAACAAGCCAAATAGCGAAAAGTAGACTAACATTTTTAATTTGAAAAAAGAAGACAAATAAAAAAAAAATTGTAAAAAGTAGATTATTTTTTTTTCCTATAAAAAGTAGGCCCATATCTTGTATGTAAAAATAGACAAATCAGCTGGACTGTAAAACGCAGACTTAAATTTTGTTTCTGTAAAAACTAGATACCCAAAATCGTATGTAAAAAGTAGACGTTGATTTTTTTACTCTGTAAAAAGTAGACAGATAAAACGAATTGGAAGAAGTAGATTAATTTTTTCTGTAAAATTTAATTTTTCTTGTGTATGCAAAAAGTATGCAAATAAGACAAGTGGGTAAAATGTAGACTTAATTTTTTTCTGTAAAATAAAATTTTTTTGTGTATGTAAAAAATATAAAAATACGACAGTTAGGTAAAAAGTAGACTTAATTTTTTTTTTTTGTAAAAAGTAGACAATCCGCATGGATTGTAAAATCAAGACCTAAATTTTGATTCTCTAAAAAATAAAAGAAAATAAAATGGATTGCAAAAAGTAGACTCAATTTATTTGTGTAAAATGTGAGCAAATAAAATGAATTTTAAAAAGTAGAATTCAACGACTAGTCTGTAAAAAGTAGACACACAAAATGAAGGGTGTAAATTGGAGGTAAATTTGTTATCTGTAAAATATAGACAAATGAAATGGGTGGTGGATAAATTTTTTTTCGTAAAAAGTTAAATTTAATTTTCTGTATGTAAGAAGTAGACAAATTAAATTAATTGTAAAAAATAGACAAATGGCATATACGGTAAAAAGTAGACTTCATTTTTTGGTGTAAAAATTGAATTTAATTTTGCTTAGGTAAAAAGTAGACAAATGAAATGAATTGTAAAAAGTAGACTTCAATTAATTAGTCTGTAAAAAGTAGATAAACAAAACGGATTGTAAAAAGAAGACTTCAAATTTTTAGTCCGTAAAAAGTAGACAAAAAAAAGTGGAGGATAAATTTTTAATCTGTAAAAAGTAAAATTTAACTTTGTGTATGTAAAAAGTAGACAAATGCATTCAATTAATTGAATTATAAAAAAAAAGAAAAATGTCACGGACGGTGAAAATTGGACTTAATTTTTTTGCTGTAAAAATTAAATTTAATTTTGTATATGTAAAAAGTAGACAAATAAAATGAATTGTGAAAAATAAAATTCAGTTATTAGTCTGCTAAATGTAAACAAATCAACCGGATGGTAAAAGTAGAGCTTAAATATTTAGTCTGTAAAAAGTAGACAAAAAAATGGGGAGTAAATTTTTTATTTGTAAAAAGCAGACTTAACTTTTTACTGTATAAAGCAGGGCTGCTCACCTCATAGGCACTCAAAGCACAATTGTTTTTGTTTTGTTCCGAATCATAGGCACAGATACATATTTTCATTTCAAATATGAAAATAAAATTTTCTTTGCTCTGCCATAAGCACTCAGATATAAAAAAAAATTTTATATGAATGTGCCTATGATTCATATTGAATGTGCAGAGCAAAGGCACTTTGTATAGCTCGAGCACTGCCGTAAGAAATCGAAATTTACAAAAACAAATTTGTAATGAAATAAAAATTCAAAAAATTGTAAAAAATTTGTATTCAAAAAATGCACATAAAAAAAATAAAAAAAATTTTTATGTATTTGATACTACCATTTGAAAATAAATTCTAAAATAATATTTTATTGGAATTCATAAAAAAAATTAAATGAGCAAAAAAAATTTTCAGTGCATATACAAAATTTGTAGATGTATTGAGTTTTGTACTTTCAATACGAGAGCGTTGAGCAGCCCTGGTATAAAGCAAAATTTAGTTTTGTATATGTAAAAAGTAGACAAACAAAATTGTAAAAAAAAAGAATTGTAAAAAGTAGACTTTAAGTCTTTAGGCTTTAAAAAGTGGACAAACTAATTTTCTTGTCAAAAATAGGCTATCATTTTGTATATGTTAGTGATAGAAAACATTAAAAAGATCGTAAAACGTAGACCCAAACTTTGGTTCCGTAAAATCTGGACAAACAAAAGGGATTGTAAGAAGTGGACTTTACAAAGATAATAGGGCAATGTGGGCTTGAAATAATCAATTCACTACATATTTGAAATAATTGCTTTTGTATTTAAATTTAAGTGCGCATAAGTGACAAAAATTTGTTCTTGGTAATAATGCCAGCCATATCTACCGTTATTTCAATTTACCGTTATACCTATTATTAAGTTTCAACTTTAATCTCACGTAAAACGCACCACTAGATACTGCTTGCCCTGCTGCAACGCAACTCCACTCAGCAAGCAGTTTAAACTGCAGGAACTTGCAAGCAGAATTATGTTTGTGTGTATGCATGTTACAAACATTCATTCATATACCCTGCAAAAAATGTGCGATTAATCCCGAAAGAGATTTGTCCCGGATTGATCTCTTTCGAGAACAATCGGTCCACAATTAGTCCCCGATTATTCCCTTACGGGTATAAATGTAGACTTATTGTAGACCAATTGTGCCCTAACGGGTATAAATGTAGATTAATCACTTTCATTCCGAACGGGTACAAATCTAGATTCCTTAAATGTAGAAATTTTACAAAAATATGCAATGTATTTAAAAAATTGTAGAACAACCGGTAACGAATTGAACACTCTTTCTTTTAATAACAATGATGAATAATAATTTTAACAAAAATGCCTAAAATATCCTATGAAAAAATCCTTTACATTACGCTCATATAATGCATACTCAAAACTTACCATTTTTTTTATTTATTTATTGAGATTTTTTTTCAAAAGTAAAACATTGTATAATCTTTATTTAAATATGCATGAACATTTACAATTTTTTAAAGATTGTTATTAAAAATTGCCTTGGCGAACAACTTGGAAAAATCTACATTTGTACCCGTTCGTGCTGGAAGCGCTTGATCTACATTTGTACCCGTTGGGGATGAAAGCGATAAATCTACATTTGTGCCCGTTCGGGATGTAAGCGATTGATCTACATTTGTACCCGTTCGGGATGAAAGCGATTGATCTACATTTGTACCCGTTCGGGATGAAAGCGATTAATCTACATTTGTACCCATTCGGGATGAAAGCGATTGATCTACATTTGTACCCGTTCGGTATGTTAGTGATTAATCTACATTGGTACTTGTTCGGGTATGCAAGTTGAACAATTAGTCTCTTCATAGGACATGCTCGAACAAATGCGATCAATTCACTCCATATAAAGGGATGTAAAATTGTATTAGTCGCATGCTCCCTTGCGATTGATCCCGGACACGTCCCGGATTAATCGCATTTTTTGCAGGGTATGTACATCCAACCATATTGCATTCATTCATATAAGCATGAACACATACATATGTACGTACATACACACATCCTTTCAATATTGAGTTCATTCATAAATTTAACTGATTCTTAAAGGTAAAAAAAGTAGAGAAAAACGAAATATGTGTGCGCATAACAACGCAACAACAACAACAACTATGTATGTTGCCAATGAAATAAGCAACTAAAGCGAAAAACAAAAAAAGCAAAAAAAAAAAACAAAACAAAGTTGAAAATTATGAATGGATCTGCCCACGCATGCATTTTGTATGCAGCTGAGAAAAGGCTGTCGTCGTCATCAACGCTATCGTAGTCGTCGTTGGAGGTGAGCCGTTGGTTAGCAACGTACGAGTACGTATATAAGCAGCGCGGGTGGGGCAGTGCGGATAAGCAACTAAATCAACAGCGAGACTTGAATTGGTTGTTGGCACTCAAACTTACACACACAAACACACTGCAATGCAATACTTAAGCAATGCAACGCCAAGCAAAGCTCTGTGATTTAGTGTTGTTTGTGGGATAAAGCACAAAATTGCAAAAAAAGCAAAGAACAACATAAAAAAAGAAAGAGCAACAACAACAAGGCAGCAAGCAAAAAAAATTGCAATTGGGCGCACCCATTCATTAATTGCCCATCAGATTTGGCGTTGCATTGTCGCGCATGCGCTCGCTTTGCTTTGCTTTTGCGTTTTCTGTGTTACAGCCAACGGTGAGAAGAAGAAGAGCGGCAGCGGAGGAGTGTGTGCAAAAAGTGTGTTATCCACGTACAAATCTACGTACATTTGGGTTTAATATTAATTTTTGTAAACATTTAGGCCGAAAATCATACTGATACTAGACTATTCTTTATGCACCCAGAAAAAAAATAGTGTGAAATCAACCAAAAATCAACAAATTTTGTGGTTAATTTTTTTCAACACGATGCTTAATGTATGCCATCATGTATTCGTGTAAATTTAACACTACTGTCAAGTGTTAGTTTAACAGGATGACAACTGTAGAATTAACACTAAAAAGTATTGAGTCTTCCTGTTGATTTTACAATTTTAACACGAAATGGTCCTGTTGAATTAACAATAACATCTTTTTGGTTTTACCTTAAATTTATTGTTAAATTAACTAGAAAGTCTTGTTGATTTTACAATTTATTTTTTTTAAATAAAAAAACATATAAAATATAAAATATATAATCATCAGATCAATAAAGCATATTCGAGTAAATCACCCGCACAACCGACCAAATTGAAAGCGTCCTCATAGGAATAGTTTATACATGGGCGATAGTACTTACTATCACTGGCACCGAGTAATGTTTGGCCGCTAATGCAACGGTATATGCACCGCATGCTGCGTGAAAGACTCCATTCGCTAATCATCTCTTCGTGGTAAAAATTGCAAACTATAAGGAGGAAAAAGAAAATATTGAACATTAAAAGCTTTTAGAAACAAAAATGCAATCCACTTTTAACTTACCTGCGAACTAAAAATATAAATGGAAAAACCATTATCACGCACTGCCAATGATGCTAAGCTCTCATCATTGCCACGGCGCAAAATTTTCTTTTTCTTAAAAAAAAATAATATTAGTTCGTGTTTTGCACGAACGGCAGAACTTCGAACGTTGAAAAAATTGTATATGTTTCAAAATAGTTTTGACTTTCTTTTTAACACTTTTTTAGATTATATTGACACTATCAACGTGTTGAATAAACCAAAATTCCAAATGACGTTTATGTTTGAAAATTGTTTCGTGTTATATCAACCAACTTTTATTGTTAATTGTGGTTCTTGTTGTTTTAACATTTGTTTTCATGTTGTATTGACACTTAAATTGGGACGTCATTTTTCTAACATTTGTTTTTAGTTTATATTGACACTGTCATCATATTAAATAAACCAAATTCGAAATGACATTTAGGAATAAAATTTTATATTTGAATCATCTTGTATATTTTAAAATTTCTTCATGTTGTATCAACAATAAAATTTGGTTGAATTTACCAAATTTTCAGATGACAGTTACAAAGCCAAAATCAAGTTTCAAACATCGTGTAATTTGAAAAAATTGTTGCTGTTCTATGTGTAAAGATCGATCGTGTTAATTTTACATGAATCGTGTTGATGATTTTTTTTCTGAGTGTGGCATTAATTGCTTACAGTCGGCTCTTCTCCACATTATGCCTTCTAGTTTTGGTTGTTGTGTGCTTTTTTTTTTGGCAATTCATATGCTTGTTTTATATTATAGATATATGAGTATGAATCAACGTATTTGTCCAATGAAGCCTTCTGCGCTCAGCTCTGCAAGAAGGTGCGCGTGCTCATTAGCCCCCGTGTCCTCGAAAACGAAATTGCGCCTATGTGTGCCTATTGTCGCTATTGCTGCTTTTAGAGTAGTTCAATGGCAACAAATATTACCATTCATTCATTGCAATATTAACCCAATCATGCCAGAAATGTAGCATAGAGTACATATAAACTTCCCAAATGTAAAAAACGCATCCCAATGAACATTGGACTTGCTTTACAATACTTAAACGATCGGAAAACGAAACTCCTCTTCAAGCCACACTTTCAATAATGGATGTGGATGAGTTTGTTATTGGACTTAGAACTATTTATGTAGTTTATTCTACAGCAAAACGGAGCAGGAAGGCCACAATAGAAACAGAGGGCCACAGTAGAGGCAGAGCGCTGGCAAAGAGGTACGTTTATGATGGGAGATGTAAATCATGTACGCACGGATGGTTCTAAGACATCAGAATGAGTAGGGTCCGCTATTTATTGCAATAAACTGGATATCGACAGGCCACAAATGAATAGATGGAAATGATAAAACGGATGAGCTGGCAAAGAAGGCTGCGGACCTCGGAGTGGAACACTCGATGGACCTCTCAGTACCACTCAGTGAGGTTAACACTCAGTCTGACAGATGGACCCAGCCAGGACTTTTTCATTTCCACATTTTGGCCTATATTTTTTTGGAACCATGTTAGACATCCCATTAAAATTAACTCTATGGCCAATCCCTAAGTAGCGCCACTTTTAAAAAAAATTATATATAACTCCATATTTAAAGTCTGATTAGGACGTATTGTGGAACGATTTTCCGTCATCCCTTGCCAAGTTTGGTATGGAGACAAAACCGGTTTCGGCTACTATGCGCCATCTTCAGTGTCTTCTTCGAAACGAAACGAAAAATCGTTCCACAATACATCATATTCCTACCCTGTCGGAAAAGCAAGCAACCAAAAAGTCTGTTTAGGACCACTCAATTGATACCAATATTGCTGACAAACATTTCGGGCCATTCGGGTCCAAATTTGAGCCAAAAATCACTATCTTGTGTGGATAGATCATATGAACTAACTGTGAAAATTTCATAGAAATCGGTTGGATGATTTTTATGTGGGCCCAGCCATGCCCATGTATTACTAATATGACTATCGGAACATGTGTCAGACGGAGATTTAAACATTGGTACTATATCTATGTATATGATGTACCAGGAGATAAGCCGTGGAAACAGATTGTCGATTGTTCAAAACTACATATGTGTAAATCGTATGATCCGACTAAATGGAAGCTATCATCGGAGTACTCACTGGACACTAGAAAATGTTGTTCTTTTACAAAACGAGGGGATTGTTTTTAATTTAGGGGGTTCAGGCGCTAGGGATGTTCATGTTCAAGAACTTTTCTGATAAAACTGCAGACTCTTACTTGGTCTATGTGAGACCATCACTGGCCAGCCAGTCTAACCTAAACTAGTAACAAGTGAGTTTGAGTTCGAAGAAAGATATGACTTTGGTTTCAAATGAAACTTGGTAGAACAGCCTAGAACTTATGAATGTTTTTATATTAAAAATCAATTGTGGAACAAATTTCCGCCATCCCTTGTATTAATATAATTATTAAATGCTACACTTATTAAAATATGGACGACATATCAACCTTAATTCGACTCTCCAACAACTGTCTCATCTGCAATTTATCCAATTTTAACCGCAGCAATATTCCAATACATTTCTAGAATTAAACAAAACCGCAACAAAAAAAGAAAAATACAAAAAAAAAATAATAAAAAAAAAATAATATGTATGTATAAAAAATCGACACCAAATGCTAATCAAAATTTATGTTACCATAAAATATTCCAAAAAACAACAACACTCATACTAAATGATTGACTTTTTGTGTTATAAATATCAAATATGTATATAAATTTTTAATGTTTTTCAAATCAGCGCTTTAGTCAACCAAATTATAATATTGCGCTGATCATCATCTTCAGCCACTAAATCATACAATTCAGTTGCTAATTTTTGTATCATTAGCTAAGTATACATATGTTTTGTTTTTTCTGCTTCGATATATTTTTTATTTGTTATATTGGCGCCAGCAACACTTTTATTATTTAGTTCAATATTAATTGACAATGTAGAAAAAGCGGATGAAGATTGGTGTAAACGCACATTAGAAAACCAGTTGTGTGTCATTTAGCTCTTAATAAATTAAAAGTAGTACTAATTACTATATAAAATTGTCTACTGTTTACTAACTAAAAAGGATTTAAGTATCTTCAAAAATACTTTTTTTAATTTACTAAACTTATCGTGTTTACCTATTTGTGGCTGAGCAAGGCACGATCACTTATGGCAGTCACTCTAATTAACTAGAGTGCAGCGAATGGCTTCCATGCTTATTAGCGGAGCCCTTCCCTCCACCCCAACTAAAGCTCTCGAAACCATCCTATTTCTTCTCCCCACGGATATACAGGGGAAACTCATTGCCAGCTGCAACGCGGCAAGGCTCAATGCAACCGAACCCTGGAGGGACACCAGATTCGGGCACGCTCAAATTCTTAGTAACGTCCCTGCCAATTTTCTAAAGCTGGACTATGCAATACCAGCCTTTTGTTGGGATAACAAATTCTCCACAAGAATCCCGGAGAGGAGCGAGTGGAAGAACTTAGGGGATCCCGACCCTAATACACTGCACATTTACACGGACGGCTCTAAATTGAACAATAGAGTTGGAAGTGGGTTTTTCTGCGAAAAGCTTCATCTGAAAGTAAGTTTGCGCCTACCTGATCACTGCAGCGTCTATCAGGCTGAGCTCATAGCCATATGGGAAGCAGCTCGTCGCCTGACAGATCTGCCAGACATAAATTCTATCAAAATCTTCTCTGACAGCCAATCTGCCATAAAATCCTTACAGTGTAACAATGCTACATCTATAGTTGCAATGAAATGTAGGGAGTCTTTGAACAAACTAGCCGAAAGGTGCGACCTGAACGTCATTTGGGTTCCAGGCCATAGCAACGTTCGGGGCAACTGCATTGCAGATGAGTTGGCAAGGGAAGGCACAAGCTTGCAGGATATCACATCTGCGGCATGGGTTGGCCCCCCGCTTAACTCATGCAAGCATTGGTTGAGATCTCGCTCCATTGAACAGGCTAACGCTAGATGGGCCAAGGAGTCAACTTGTGTGATTTCTAGGCAAATCTGGCCTAGACTGGATGAGGCTAGGTCTGTATCGGTGCTGCATCTGAATCGGTTCTCTATAGGTCCGCTGGTGGGACTTCTAACAGGCCATTGTCTTATGGGCACTCACGCCTCTCGCATGGGCCTATATAAAAACGACTTCTGCCGCAGCTGTAGGGACGTGGAGGAAATAGAGAGTGTTGAGCACTATCTATGCCACTGCCCCGCACTGTCGCTATCCAGGTACCGCTTCCTCCATAAACACTTTTTCGAGTGCCTGGCGGAGATGGAAAATGCAAGGACACTAGATTTTCTGCGCTTCATGAAACAAACGCGCTGGTTTAGCTTCACGGGCATCTAATCTTATCATACTTTTGAATCTAATTTTTCCGGAAAGGTTTGTAAACAGGGATAAGGAAGCTAGGGCTCCCGTGTGGTATCACAATGGGCCACCTCGGCCTAAGTGTGTCCCCGCTTTCATGAATTGCGGAGACAGCCACCTCAACCTAACCTAACCTAACCTATGGCAGTCACTCTCTCACTTTCGCCATTTCTTTATAGCCCAGCATGTGCCCTATTCGTTCGCTTATGCACGTCGCTGGGTATAAAAACACAATCCGCTTGTTGGCAAATCAAAATTGAAAGCAAGTATTTCCGTTTTGATTTTTATATGTCTTGCTTATATTTATGATCATCCAAGTGTGCCCTACATTCATATTTTTTTTTTGGGATTATTACACAATTTGTACTAAACGCTTTAGGCCCTTTTGCGCTGTCATGAAATGGAAGTGTGCTTACAAAGAAGAAAGATACATATATACATAAATGTCTATAAAATGGCAGTGAAATTTCCAAGTGATCAAATCAACTTGTGCGACATCTGTCGATAGGTGTTGCAAATGTGGTCTCATTGGCATCAAACAGTGGGCCATTCACCTTCGCTAACGACGTTAAACTCAAATTTTAAAGTTGAATAAAATAAATTTTTTTATTTAATATCGATTACAGATACTCCAATTAGCTTATAATCGATCTTTTTTAAAGTAAGCACGAGTATGAAGAAGTTGGCTTGTTGAAAGTTGTAATAGTTCCGAATAATTGTATTTTCTCATCCAACTACATATTTTTTTCTTGATTTTTTTAGAAATATTTGTATAATGAAATTGGATTAATACTAGTAAAACAAAAAAAAAAAAATAAAAATAAAAAAAAAAATTGTTTTAAATAATTTTCTTTTTTTAAATAAGAAAAACAGTTTTTAATTCCTTGATGTTTTTCTTAATTAATAAAAAACCGCTTGAAGATTTTTTTAGAAATATTTATGCAATGAAATTGGATTAATATTAGTACATAAAACAAAAAAAAAAATTGTTAACAAATTTTAATAATTTTTTTTTTCTTTCAAATAAGAAAAACATATTTTTTAATTGATAAAGAAATCCGCTTGAAAATATATCTACTTTGAAACAGGGACGTAACGGTTATAAGAGAAATGGGGTAAAAGTCATATTTAACCATTATCATGAGAAAAAAAATTTTTTGGTCCTTAATAACCATTATAAAAACCAAAAATACAAGGAAATTAGATTAATACTAGTAAAACAAAAAAAAATTGATAAATTTTAATAAAATTTTCTTTTAAATAAAATTTTTTTTTTCTAATAAGAGAAATATTTTTAGTTCCTTGATGTTTTTCTTAATTATTAAAAAAAGCGCTTGAAGATTTTTTTAGAAATATTTATACAATGAAATTGGATTAATAATAGTAAAACAAAAAAAATTTTTATAAAAAATTTCTTTTAAATAAATTTTTTTTTTTTTTTTCAAATAAGAAAAACATTTTTGAATTTCTTGATGTTTTTCTTAATTAGTAAAAAAACCGCTTGAAGATATATTTTTTACTTTGGAAGTTAGTTAGTTAGTTTTGCGCCGCTAGCGAAGGCGAATCGCCCACTGTGAGTCAGTTTAATATGGATCGGCAAAAGTTTATCTCAAATTCCGTTATTATTGTTTAATGAGTAAATGAGTAAATGAGTAAATGAGTAAATGAGTAAATGAGTAAAAATCCTTGGATTGACTTTTTTTGTTTGCGAATCCATCTGGTGATGGTTTCAAAGCTTAATGATCTCTCTGGTTTAGCTCTGTAATGCCAAAAATATGTACTCAATGAAGGCGATCCTCTTTATTTTGTTGTATAAATTGAGCAAAAACGCCATAGTACGTATTTCTAGATAACCGTTAACAGTGTATGTAGGGAGTTAGAAAAGCGATACGTTACTTTATTATTCATTCTTGTCGATCAGCATTAAACGATCATAAAAATGATGCTCTATTTGCGGAGCATTAAAACCGAAATAAATCTACTACCAACAAAAACGCAACCTTTAAACCATGCATACCTATATATATTTAGTAAAGATGTCATATAGTATAAATGTCACGTATCATTCTCGTATATTTACGACATAAACAAGTATACATACGCCAATACGTATTGCCATTAACCAAAAAATATCGAAATTTTAAGCAACCCGTTGCCGTTAATGGTCATCTTCGGTTGTATATTGTGCGTGTGTATATGTGGAAAATTTATGATTATTTTCCTTTTGGTTAATGACAAAAGAAAAGCGAAAGCGATTCGAAATTCTCGAAGACGACAAAAATACTATATACTAAATTATATATGTATGCGGTGGTGTCGTTAATTAATGCCAAGTTTTGTGCTCTGGACGCGCAGCGATCGTTCGATTGGTCGATTTTCATTTTGACTTTTATTTGTGATCATGATTTTGCTTCATTTTTAAAGCTTTTCGTGTGGTGTCTTTTTATGCATATATTTATTAATTTTATTTTTGTTTTTTTTTTTGTGTAGATATTTATTTGTGTTTGTATTTTATTTTTCATCGCACTTGACACATTTTCGAAATCTATACTATCATTAACATTAAGATGAGCCAAAATATGTATTAACTAAGTGGCAAGTGGTGGAAATGGTCGAGTGCCAACAAAGTGGCTTTGGTGGTTTTGGTATGTGCTCGACGCGTGTGTTGATTTACGAGGTAGGCAGAGCCTTCAATGGCGGCGTGGCGGCAGGATAAATCAGTTGATTTTTTTAGTATCTATATATTTTAAACTTTTTTAGATTTTATATCTTATTTTTTCTCCGCTAAATTTTTGTTTTATTTTTTATTTTAAATTTTTGTTTTATATTTCTCTTTTTTGTCTTTGTTTTTGTTTTCTTTTGTTTTTATTTTTTTTTTTATTTTATAACTAATTTTTTGCTTCAATTTATGCTTTAATCTTAAGCATAAATAATTAAGTGTTTAGTTGTTTTTTTATTGTAGACGTAAGCAAATTTATGCTCGTAAATATTGTATTTACTATTAAGAATTATGCGGTCATTCTTTAGTGTTTTGACACTTGTGGTTCCTTATTAGTTTCCACTCAAGTTATGTTTTCACTTTAAAAAATGATTAGTTGCGAATAAATATAGTGGTTCAAAAGCTCAAAAAAAGCGGGAAGGTTTCAATAATTTTTTTTTATATTTCTACGGACGAAGTACCTACTTTTTAGTATATATCTTAATATTAACCGTAGTTCAAATTAAAACAAATAAAAGCGCGGCTGTCTTCGGCCGTACCGAAGACTTCATACCTTTCATGAGTGGGGAAATGAAAAGTTACCTATGTATGTACATAGCCGGATTAAGTTTAATTTATAATTTTAATTTTGTGGGTTATTTATGGAAAGATTTATTAGAAAAAAATGGTGTCTTGGCTATTTAAATGGAGGAGTTATACACCAAAATGTCCATATCTGAATAATCGGTTGTATGGGAGCTATATGTTATAATGGTCCGATCTTGACAATTTTCGGTAACCCCGTTTGGGCCCATATGGGTACAAATACTTCAAAATTTCGCGCCGTTAGCTGTTAAAATGGAGGAGTTATACACCAAAATGTCCATATCTGAATAATCGGTTGTATGGGAGCTATATGTTATAATGGTCCGATCTTGATAATTTTCGGTAACCCCGTTTGGGCCCATATGGGTACAAATACTTCAAAATTTCGCGCCGTTAGCTGTTAAAATGGAGGAGTTATACACCAAAATGTCCATATCTGAACAATCGGTTGTAGGGGAGCTATATGTTATAGTGGTCCGATCTTGACAATTTTCGGTAACCCTGGTTGGGCCCATATGGGTACAAAGACTTCAAAATTTCAGGCCGTTAGCTGTTAAAATGGAGGAGTTATACACCAAAATGTGTATATCTGAATAATCGGATGTTGTGGAACTATATGTTATAGTGGTCCGATCTTGACAATTTTTGGTAACCTTGTTTGGACCAAAATGGGCACGTCTACTTCAAAGTTTCATGTCCTTAGCTGTTTAAATGGGGAAGTTATACACAAATTACCTCCAAAAATTTCATGTATATTTGAATAATCGGTTGTTTTCTATATGTTATAGTGGGCCGATTCGACCGGTTCCGACAAATGATCAGCTGCATATAACAACATACCTGTATTCCGAATTTCGTTCAGATATCTCAAAAACTGAGGGACTAGTTTGCGTTCACACAGACGGACGGACGGACAGACGGACAGACGGACAGTCGGACAGACGGACAGACGGACATTGCTTAATCGACTCAGCTCGTGATTCTGATCATATCGGTATATATTTTGGTGGGTCCCCCACGCTTCCTTCTGGTACTTTCGACAAAAATTTTTTGGCACTAAGTTATAATACCATTTCATTCTCATGAAAGGTATAAAAATAAAATAAAAAATGCATAATTTTGAAACCTGAATTTTATTGGTGGGTTTTTTATTATTTCAAAATCGATAATTAAAATAATTACGAGCTTTGAAAATGGTTATTCTTCGATCATCTCATAACAGTTGTAAGGGATTGACATTTTTTCCGATCTTCGAAAACGATTTTCATGTTCATGAATGGTATAAAAATCAGAGACCGTAATGGTTAAGACTTTTTTGTAAAAGTAAAAAAAATCTATGCATTTGTATTCGGTATTTGTATTCTGTATTCTGTATTCGGTATTCAGCATTCGTATTTGGTATTCGTATTCGATATGGGTAATCGGTATTCGGTATTTTTAATCGGTATTCGGTATTCTTAATCGGTATTTGGTTTTCTTAAGCGGTATTCGGAATTCTTAATCGGTATTCGTATTTGGTATTTGTAATCTGTATGCGCATTAGTATTCGATATTCGTATTAGTAGTCGGTATTCGTATGGAATTTGTACCAAAAAGCTTAAATTAGAGAATTGTTTGTTTAGAGTTGCCACCAAATTTGGAATCTAAAAGTTTTCGGTATTCGTAATCGGAACTCGTCATTCGGTATTCCGCATTCAATATTCCTATTAGTATTTGGTATTCGAATTTGGTATTCGTATTTGGTATTCGTATATGGTATTCGTATTAATATTCGGTATTGTTGCCAGTGTATCATGTGTAGTGTGTCGGTATTCGTATGAGATTTGCACCAAAAACGTAAAATTAGAAAATTGTTTGTTTAGAGTTGCCACCAATTTTTTTAATTTAAAAGTATTTGGTATTCGTAATTGGTATTATTAATCTGTATTCGTATTCGTATTCGATTAGTTTTTGGCATTCATTTGAGATTTATGCCAAACATCTCAAGTGAGAGGAATATGTGTTTAGAGTTGCCACCAATTTTTGAATGTAAAAGTATTCGGTAATCGTTATTCTCAATCGGTATTTGTATTTGGTATTCGCATTAATATCCGATATTCGGCATTTGTAGGAGATTTGTACCAGAAATCTTAAATTAGAGAATTGTGTGTTTAGAGTTGCCAGCAATTTTTGGTAAAGAACAAATTTTCGGAGCAGGGTTGCCACTTAAACTAAAAAAAAATATAGACAGGGAAATAATACCCAATACATAGTCAAGTATGTAAGTATGTATGCCTTCGCTGATGATTTCGTTCATTCATAAAAAATTGTCCAACCGCTGACTGCTCTGGCCAAAGAACGCCAGCAACTGCAACAACTCCAGCAACAAGGAGCAAAGCGCAATAGAAGCCCAAACAGGCGCCGGCAACCACAGCGAGTCACACTCATTCACTCTGTTTTTGTTTACAATCATTGGCAACCGCTGGAGCTGGCACAGTGGCACAGTGGAACACCGCTATGCGGCTGTGTGTTGGCTCATATTAAAAATTAATTGAATTTCGTAAACTTTTTCACTCGCCACTTTAAAGTTTTCGAATGGTTTTTGCTGCGCTTTTTTGCTGTTTCTTTTTTCTGTTTTTTCCGCTCACTCGTTCATAGTTTTTTCCGTTTTTTTTGCTTACTCGTTGATAATTTTTTTTTTGCTTTTGCTTGTTCTTGTTATTGTTTTCTTCCGACACCTACTGCTTTTTCGCGCGTTCACTTGATTGCATTCACACCGCGCCGCACCGCATCGCAACAAATTGTTTACGATCACATGAGGTAGGTACCACTCTACTTGCACTCCACTCCGCTTCCCTCCGCTGCCACAACCCACTGACTTTGCGGACGCGTGCCACACCGCTTGTGTGCTTGTTGGCACTACATATTGTTGGTTGTTTATTGTAGTTGTTCTTGTTGTGCTTTGTTGGACTTTTTTGCATTGAATGCAGATTGTTTTAAGTACTAACATACATGCATACATATTTATGTTTGTATGCACGTATGTTAATATATATATTTATACCTTTCATGATAATGAAATGGTATTATAACTTTGTGCCGAAAATCAAATCTTGAAAGTACTAGAAGGAGGCGTGACAGACCCATCAATATATATACCGATATAATCAGAATCATGAGCTGAGTCGTTTAAGCCATGTCCGTCTGTCCGTCCGTCCGTCAGTCAGTCCGTCCGTCTGTGTGAACGCAAACTAGTCCCTCAGTTTTTGAGATATTTGATTGAAATTTGGAACACGGGTGAGTTTTGATGCTCAATCGATCATTTGTCGGAATTGGCCGAATCGGACCACTATAACATATAGCTGCCATACAACCGATTGTTCAGATATACACATTTTGGTGTATAACTTCCCCATTTAAACAGCTAAGAACATGAAATTTTGAAGTATTTGTACACATGTTGACCTAAACAAGGTTACCGAAAATTGTTAAGATCGGACCACTATAACATATAGCTCCCATACAACCGATTGTTCAGATATACACATTTTGGTGTATAACTCCTCCATTTTAACAGGTAAAAGCGTGAAATTTTGAAGTATTTGTACCCATGTTGGCCCAAACAAGGTAAGCGGAAATTGTCCAGATCGAAGCACTATAACATATATTTCCCATACAACCGATTGTTCAGATATGGACATTTTGTGGTATAACTTCTCCATTTTAACAGCTAAGGACATGAAACCTTAAAGTACTTGTACCTATATCGGCCCAAATAGAGTTACCGAAAATTTTCAAGATCGGACCACTATAACATATAGCTGCCATACAACCGATTGTTCAGATATACACATTTTGTCGTATAACTCGTCCATTTAAATAGCCCAGACACCATTTTTTCTAATAAACCGTTCCATAAATAACCCACAAAATTGAAATTATAAATTATACTAAATCAGGCTATGTACATACATACATAGGTAGCTTTTTATTTCCCCACTCATGAAAGGTATGAAGTCTTCGGTACGGCCGAAGACAGCCGCGCTTTTACTTGTTTTTTTTTTGTATTTTCACGTTGGCGTTGCCTGCCGTGTTTCTAGGTTGTTTTCAATTGTGACTTTGTTTTCTTGTGTATTTTGTTGTTGTTATTGTTTTGAAAGTGATTTAAAAATGTTGTAAAAGAGTATATTTTTAACTGAAATTATAAAGTTATCATCTCATATTTTCATCTTAAAACTCCATATTTATCTTTTCGTACATATGTACTTGTTTTTGAATGGCTTACATCATTTGGCCTACAAGTTTCTATGAATACCTTAAATCAGTACATAAATATGTATATATATATGTATATTCACACCACACCAAACGAGCCTCTAACCAATGAACATCAACCACATAAAATTCAGCATTTCCATTTTAATCTGTTATTTTTTCTATAATAATTCTAAAAATGGTAAAAACAACGCCGCCCACTTAATAACCGTGAACGAAACCTTCTGCTGATTTGCTGCCGCCACAAAATACATACATACAGTGAATATGTACATACATATGTAAATCATAGAGAAAAATAAAGAAGCTGTTATGCACAACCTAAGAGTATAAAAATAATAATAAATTATTTCAGTTCCATGAAATGAAAGGCCACTTCACGACGCACACATTGCCACTTGAAAATCGCTCTGGCTGACACTCGAAAAGAATGATGGTTGACGAGACTTTCAAAAGCAACTTTAATTTGATGGACTTATTTGGTATGAAATCTTATCTAAGTCACAAAGGGCGCACAAGAATGACAAAAGAGATTAAACGAATTACATACTTACAGCCTTAATCATAAAAAATAAAATAGGTTTATTAAACTCTTAGAATTGAAAATTTGTATGGAAATGTCATTTTAAAAAGCTCTATAAACCTTTAATATTTTTTATGAATAAGGGGGTTAGTATGTATTCCTTGTCCAATACACATTAATCTTGGTGTATAATTAGAAATTGATTAGGAAAGTCATTGAAGTCTCGACTTTGACAATGAATGCGGAAATAGCTTATTAAATCCATACGAGATCATGCTTCACTAAAACGAAACTTTTCAATAGGAACTTGCCATGCTATCATGCTTTCTGTAGAAATTATTATCTTAAAAAAAGGTGGCAACTCTGAACGGAAATATCTCTGTTTGTATATATTGTATATTGTATATTGTATATTGTATATTGTATATTGTATATTGTATATTGTATATTGTATATTGTATATTGTATATTGTATATTGTATATTGTATATTGTATATTGTATATTGTATATTGTATATTGTATATTGTATATTGTATATTGTATATTGTATATTGTATATTGTATATTGTATATTGTATATTGTATATTGTATATTGTATATTGTATATTGTATATTGTATATTGTATATTGTATATTGTATATTGTATATTGTATATTGTATATTGTATATTGTATATTGTATATTGTATATTGTATATTGTATATTGTATATTGTATATTGTATATTGTATATTGTATATTGTATATTGTATATTGTATATTGTATATTGTATATTGTATATTGTATATTGTACTTTGTATGTTGTATATTGTATATTGTATATTGTATATTGTATATTGTATATTGTATATTGTATATTGTATATTGTATAATGTATATTTAGGTGATTCACAAAGTGTCATATAGTCATATTAAAATATTGTACGGAAATAGTTATAAAAGACTTTTCCGAAGCCCTGTGAAGAAGCAAACAAAAACAGCTGATCAACTACGACGACCCAAAAACATATCGTGCAGAGTTGTATTTATTTAGTACACATATAACCTAGAATGCAACAACAAAATTTTATGATTTATGATGATATGACGCAATATGACAGGTTGTGAATCCCCTAATTGTATATTGTATGTTGTATATTGTATATTGTACAGAACGAAAAAAGACACTGAAGATGGCGCATATTAGCCGAAACCGGTTTGTCTCCAAACCAAACTTGACAAGGGATGACGGAAGATCGTTCCACAATACATTATATTGTATATTGTATGTTGTATATTGTATATAGTATATTGTACATTTTTAAAACCAGGTTTCGGGGATGTGCTTTCTTCAGTATCTTTTTTCGTTCTGAAGAAGATGGAACATCGCTGAAACCGGTTTATAAAAAATTCAAGCTTTGCAAGAGATGACGGAAATTCGTTCCTTAATACAAATTTGTATGAGTATTACGCTAAGCTTTTAAAAAAAGGTGGCAACCTTTGGAGCATTAGTAAGTTCATTCATATTCAGCGCTGAATTAATGAATATTAAAACAACAACAACAAAAAAAGAAGCAGATCAGCTACAGCCAACAACAAACGCAACTATCGAATTATAAATGTATGAATGGCCGTAGTGTTGTTGGCTGTTATTGTTGGCGCAGCGTCAGTAAATTTTAACAAAATTTTATGAATGAAATCAACAAATTCGATACCAGTTTTTTGTTTGGTGTTGCGGTTAAAATTTGCATTTATTATTTGCCGTTAATTTACATGAAGTTGTCGTTATCGTTGTTGTTGTTTGTTGGCGCGATCGCAAAGAGCAGCAAACAATGATCGCTTTGTTGATTTGTTGCGCTGTTGTTGTTAGTTTTTCATTGTGATCCAACGCCCACAATATTTTTTATATTTAGTTCATTGAGTTTAGGCAAATTTTCGGAAGCACAAAGTCAAGCCAATAGAAGTAAACCAAAGCCAAAAGTAAACCAGCAAGCCGTAGCATACATTTAAATAAAGTAGCAGCAGAACAGTCCGTATTGCCATTGTGAAATTTTACTACTGCGCTTACTTAGTTGTTTGTTTGCTTCGACTAATAAAGTACGCTTCCATCTCCAGCTTAGCTCTTTGTATTTATGTTTTTATTCACTTGCCTCTTACTCAATCTTCTCAAAGATTTTTAACACACTCCCTTCAAAGCTTGATATTTGGCACAAGTCACACGTTGCAAGCGCTTCCCTGCATACACAAAATTCTTTGGCAACCCTAACGGCTAACCGCTAATAAGCTTCACTAGCAACACTTTCGTGTTCGTGCGCCAATTGCTTGCGGTTTTTCCTCAAATTAAACCACCAAATTCGGAACTGAATTAACGTTATTTTGTTGCTGTTTTATTTATCTTGTGTGCTTTTGATTTTGTTAATTGTCCATGAATTTTAGCAGCAAAATTTGCGTGGGTTGTGAGGCACTTCCACTGGCTGAAGCTTACAGATATTTACTACTTGGTACTAACAAATGTTTTTAGTAGGTACCGGTTTCATTTCTTTTGTTAAAGCAAAATGAGAGAAAAGGCACGTTGCAGTGAACCGATTTTTGGAATTGTACAAGAAGGAATCTGTATAGACTTGTATACAATGTCTTTTCCAATGGGTAAAGGATCCACGTAGACAGAAAAAAAATTAACATAGTTGAGTATAATGGGAGGGACCTGAGAAAGCTTATTGTCTAGAAAAAATGCCTGAGTGTCAAAACCTTATAATCTAAGGAAATTAACCTCCGAAATTAATAGGGCTATTTTGGCAACTGTCCAAAGACAAATATATTTCGAAAGCAAAAACAAAAAACGCCAAAAAAGGCTTAGTAAATTTAAAAAAAAAGTCTGGTTTGTATTTGCATTTCGAGAAGACAAAGGATTCTATCAATATCTAATATCTTCAAACGAGCAATTCTTGTATAAAATTTAATTTTTTACTCACTTCCTTGTGGGTCCCGAGATACAGGTCAAAACGTGGACCCGGATGACCCCGGAAATTTTGTAAGCGATATTGGTATCAAATTGAAGGCAGAAATCAGGGCTTCAATATAGAGCTATTATCGATATAATGCTCAACCCCGTTTCCTAGAGAAAAAAAAAGAACGAATAGGACGGGGAGAGAAAAGGAGAGGTAAAGGAGAGCGATAGCGAAAGGGAAAGGTAGGGTAAGACTAAGACGATGCATCACGATGAAGAAAGGGAGAAGCACATGAATAGGTAGTAGTATCGTAGCAAAGCGAAACGGATTTACTTTAGCTCTGGATCTCGGAAATGGCTCCAATAGTTTTCAGTAAATTTAGTATGCGGGGGGTCTCGGGGACGAACTTATCAGAAGTTCTATTTTTTCACTAACTTTTTTCACTTTTTATTTGGTTTTTGCTAAGACCTGCGGACGAAATTTCAGCCCGAGATAAGCTCGGTCAGCCTAATACTTAAAATTAAATGTTAAAGTGTGGATGTTTGTCCAATTCGTTCTATTAGTGGATCAATTAGCCCAGAATGGCTGGACAGATTTTGCTGAAATTTGGCACACAGTTAGTGTATAGACAGGAGTATGATATAGGCCATGTATCTTGGGAGACTGAGCGGCGCAAATCCCTATAGGAACAATTAATTTTTAACTATATATTTGATAAGCGTTATAATCGTCATAAATCAGATTCTATTTGACCTAGATCCATGATATTTGGTATATGGTTTAGACAGTTTTGGTAAAGTAGGCAGAAATCGGGGCATGGGAGGTCCCATACAAATGGGATGATCTTTTGGCTTTCTGTTATCGATCTCTGCATTTCTGTCCTCTGAATTTATCGGCCTTCGGATTTCTTTCTTCTGAATTTATCGGTCTTCGGATTTATTTCCTCTGAATTTATCGGTCTTTGGATTTCTTTCCCCTTAATTTAGCGGTCTTTGGATTTCTTTCTTCTGAATTTATCGGTCTTCGGATTTCTTTCTTCTGAATTTATCGGTCTTTGAATTTCTGTCCTCTGAATTTATCGGTCTTCGGATTTATTTCCTCTGAATTTATCGGTCTTTGGATTTCCTTCTTCTGAATTTATCGGTCTTTGGATTTCTGTCCTCTGAATTTATCGGTCTTCGGATTTCTTTCCTCTGAATTTATCATCCTTTGGATTTCTTTCTTCTGAATTTATCGGTCTTTGGATTTCTTTCGCCTGAATTTAGCGGTCTTTGGATTTCTGTCCTCTGAATTTATCGGTCTTCGGATTTCTTTCCTCTGAATTTATCATCCTTTGGATTTCTTTCTTCTGAATTTATCGGTCTTTGGATTTCTTTCGCCTGAATTTAGCGGTCTCTGGATTTCTTTCCCCTGAATTTATCGGTCTTTGGATTGCTATCTTATCGATTTATCGGATTTTTTTATTCCTGTTCTCGGGATTTCCTTTTTGCATTTGCCTCACCGAAGATTTCGTCAATCAAAAAAATTCAACGATTATTTCATTAATCTGCCCAAATTATTTGCTAGTACCAGGTACTACCAAGAAGCGGTACCAAGTACATAGCAACACAAACCGCAAAATTACAAAACCTAAAAAAAAAACAAAAAAAAAAAAAAATCGTAGGCTGTTATTGCCAAGTTCCAGTTCCGCCACTTTGATGGCTCTTTGCTGCTTGGTTTTGAAGTAAACTTTAAGTATGAGTATCATTTGCTAATGAAGTGGTACGTACGAGTATTAGTTGTAGCAAAGAGCTTAACTGTATCTAAATATATGTATGGCGGCATATTGTATTTTTGGACAAATGATGTAATGCATTTCGATACAACCTGCAAATAAAATTATTTAAAATCATGCGCGCAGGTAAAGGCAGGCAAGTCGTTCATTGATTAAAAACCACAGGCAAACGAAAAACCTTGCCAAACTAACTATTTTTTTTTAATGTTTTTTTGATATTTATTTAAACTTTATTGGTGCGTAGGTTTGATGTTCGTTTTTTTTTTGGCTGCGGCGCCAACGAGACTTGCATATATGTATACTTATGTAGATATGCAGATAGGTACTAAATTTACATACATACATATGCTTAACTCTTTTTATAGACACTTGACGCTTTATTTTTTGGTTTTTGCTATTATAATTTTAACTCATGGCACAAGTCTTGAGCTCTTTTTTCTTTTGTCATTTAAGCGGTTATTTATTTTATTTTTATTTATTTATTCGTATACATATGTATATATTTATTATTTGTAAGGTGAATGGTTATGTTTGGCACGCTTTGCAGCTAATTAAACGCGCCTTAAACGCCCACAGAAGCGCTGCGCTGTGCCGTACAATTAAAAATTTCCATTCATCCTTTCTAAATATACATACATACATACATACATACCTAAATAAGATGATCGCATCAGATAAGCAGCAAACAGTTGCTTTCTGTTTGTTTGTTTTTTTTATTTTGAGATACTAAAGTCAAGATTTAGTTCAATGACAACTGACAACAAAAATGCTACCGTAGTGATTTTCTTTGACGGTTATACAACGCACACAAACAAAGCGGTCTACTTGCATTATGGAGATTTTCGAGGAAAATGTCTTAGTTGATAATTGCTGGGGCAAATCAGAGTTGTGAAAATTTGTAATCAATTTGCGTTGCAATGAGATAAAGTGCCATAATATTGCAATCAGCTTTGATTGTTAACCATATTGATTGTAAATAATCTAAAACAATTTTAATGCAATCAAATTTAATCGTAAATCATTTTGATTGCAAATAATTTACAAAAATTTTATTGCTATCAATTTTATGCTAAATCAATTTGATTGAAAATTTTTTGATTTGCAAGTAATTTACAAAAATTTTATTGCAATCAGCTTTGATTTTAAATCATATTGACTATAAATGTTTTGATTTTAAATAACTTACTCACATTTTTGCCTTCTAATCTCTTCATAGATTATTTTGATTATAAATCATTTTCATTGTTCAGGTTGTATATATTTTAAGAAAATTATATTGCAATCACCTTTCATCCTAAATAATTTTATATTAAATCTGTTTGATTATAAATAATTTTCCAATTAACTTTCATCGTAAATCATTTTGATTGTAAATTTTTTAATTGTAAATAATGCACAAATATTAAACTTTTGCTTGTAAATTTCTTGACTTTAAATATTTTGGAAAAATTCTATTCCAATCAACTTTTATCGTAAAACATTTTGATTGTAATAATTGTAATTGCACTCATTTACTAAAATTTTTTTTACCAATCAACTTTAATTGTAGACCATTTCTACTGTAAATAATTTATTGCAATCAACTTTCATGGTGAATCATTTTGATTGCCAATTTCTTGGTTGTAAATTTCTTGACTGTAAATATTTTGGAAAAATGCTATTCCAATCAAATTTTATCGTAACACATTCTGATTGTAATAATTGTAATTTCAATAATTTGCCTATAGAAATTTTATTGGAATTAACTTTCATCGTAAATCATTTTGATTGTAAATTTTTTAATTGTAAATAATGCACAAATATTAAACTTTTGATTGTAAATTTCTTGACTTTAAATATTTTGGAAAAATTATATTCCAATCAACTTTTATCGCTTATAAAAATTTTATTGGAATTAACTTTTATCGTAAGCCATTTTTATTGTAAAAAATAAAAATAAAATTAATTGCAACCAACTTTCATTTTAAATCATAGTAATTAGATTAGCATATGCGACACCATTTAACTGCTCCCAACTGGAACCAAAATTTATAAACGATATCTTCGACTATGACATTGTGAACTTTGGATATTGGTAAAATTGTTATAAATTTTATCACAATCAATTCGATTGCTATACATACATGGAACGTAAATTATTGTTGATTGTAAGTTTTTAAATTCAAAAAATTGCATTTAATTTTATTGCAATTAATTTGATTCTAATAGATGGAACGTGAATTATTGCTGACTGCAGCTTTTTATAATAAAAATATTTCAATAAATTTTATTACAATTAATTTGATTGCAATAGGTGGAAGGTGAATTATTGTTGATTGTAAGTTTTAAGATTTAAAAAATTGCATTCAGTTTATAGCAATCGGCTTGATTGCAATGGAAATTTTTGTTGATTATAAGTTTTTAAATTCAAATAAATGCATTAAATTTTATTGCAATTAATCTGATTTCAATAGATAGAAGGTAAATTATTTTTGATTACATTTCTTTACAATCAAAAAATTTCAATCAGTTTGTATTGTAATAAAATTGGTAAGGCAATCATTGATTTCTAAGTAGAACGAACGATTGTAAATTCTTACTGTTTTAAGGAAAATGAGATTACAAAAGTGGTCAAAATCAAAAGACGGTGGAGAGTGACGGCAAAAACATTTTGGCATAATATTTTTCCAATCATTTTGGAATCATGTTAATCAAACCAAATGCTTGGTTTATTGGGTACATTTGCATAAATGAAAAATCCTATAAAACCAAATTATTTCACAATCAAGTACAATTCATTGACGAGGAAGCTTGTCTTGTCGCTGCCAAGGGCCGGTCGTTGTACAACTTCAACTTCAACTCCAACTTCTTGGGTGATCTGCGCGCTCTAATGCGCCTAACAATGCAGCAATTGCTATAATTTTGTATTGCTGTTTTTTTGTGCTATTTTTTGCTGCCACTTCACACTTGACATTGCTTGACACAGAATTTGCTACGGCAATTGCCAATGATAATGGCACATACATATCTAACTACATACGAGTACTCGTTTATTAAGCAATCGCAGCAGCACAAATGTGACCAGGTAATGAAAACAAAAAATGCGAATAAAAATGGCAACAATGTGTGCGGCAGCCGGACAAGGGAGACGTAATAAAGCAGTTGGTTTTTCATGGTTTCATTGATCTTCGTTGGTTGCAAAGTGATCTTTTTGCACTTCTTACTACAGCACAGAATGAATTGCCTTTCTTTATTTTTATACTCAGCTGTACTAGTACACAGAGTATTATAATTTTGATTTCATAACGGTGGATTGTAACATAATGAAATAATCGAGATAGATATGGACTTATATATATCAAAATGATCAGGGTGAAAAGAGAAATCGATTGAGCCATGTCCGTCCGTCCGTCCGTCCGTCCGTCCGTACGCACGATAACTCGCGTAAAAATTGAGATATTTTGATGAAATTTGAAATGCAAGTTGGTATCGAGACTGGGACGGTTGGTATTGAAAATGGGCGAAATCAGACCATGACCACGCCCACTTTTCCTATATAGAAAAAATCGGAAATTTGGTATCTCAGCCACTAATATAGCTAGAGTGATGAAATTTTACCCACGTATTGAGCTCATGCCCTTATGAAGAAAGTTTATTAAGTTTTGGAAAATGGGCGGTGCCCCGCCCACTTATTAAGGGTCAAACATTGAAAGTTTTATATGTCATAACTCAGAAACCGTTGAAGATATATCGATGAAATTTGGTATGCGTAATTTGCTTACTTAGGCAAATGTTTTGACGAAAAATTATCAAAATCGGTTGACGGCCACGCCCACTTTTATATATGGGAACTATAAAGGGGCCTAATAAAAACATTTTAAGCGATATCTCTGTCAAATATAAAGATCTATCACTGAAATTTTGTGGCAGGAGTCCACCTACGGACATAAAACAATAAATACAAAAATTTTTGAAAATGGGCGGTGCCACGCCCACTTATTAAGGGTCAAACATTGAAAGTTTTATATGTCATAACTTAGAAACCGTTGAAGATATATCGATGAAATTTGGTACGCATGATATATTTAGTTAGCCAAATGTGTGGAAGAAAAATTACCAAAATCGGTTGACGACCACGCCCACATTTATATATGGGTATTATAAAGTGACCTAATAAAACCATTTTTAGCGATATCTCTGTGAAATATAAAGATAGTTCATTGAAATTTTGTGACATTAGTTCTACAATAGACCGGAAACAAAAAATAGAAAAAGTTTATAAAATGGGCGTGGCACCGCCTCTTTTTATACAAAGAAATCTACGAGCCTATTACTCGACAATTAACTGAGATATTATGACGAAACTTGGTTTATGCACTTTTATAACATGTGTTAATAGACACGCAAAAATGTATTGAAATCGGTTATGACCACGCCTACTTTTTAACAAAGATATTTCTGGAACATCCTTTTGGAATTTGTAACGTGGAGTCTTTGTAACTAAAAGTCGTAGAGGGATGCAATTTTGCACTAACAATAATATTTATATGCTTATTTGGATGATTGATACAAATTTTGAAAATGGGCGTGGCTGCGCCCTGTTTATGCAGCACTGGTTTCATATAAAATACACCCTATATCGAACAAACGCAAACAAACAATGAAAGCATACAGCTGAGTATCTAATGCTCGATTCCACTCGAACTTAGGCTTCCTTACTTGTTTTCTTTTTATTTGTGATGAGTTGTAGACCACCGTGTGCTGAAATTTTATTACTATTTGTTTTTGTTGTTATTGCTTCTGATGCTATTGTTATTGCCGCTGATTTTGGTGCACCGCACAGCTGCGCTCTAGCTACTAACTAACATCTAGCACTCACTGAGTCTATCTAAATCTGCAGCTATCAACACTAATGCTAAGATTGCTTTGGTGTTTAATTAAGGTGATTGGTAGTTACACGTTTGTTGGCCGATCGCGCCTGTTTTACCCAATCCTCCGGCAGCTGACTGAGTGACTGACTGGCCAGCAGCTTCGATTGCTCTTGCTGTTGTTGTTGCTTGGCCGTTACCATTGATCAGCTTGCCTGAATGGGTGGTTGGGTGTTGGATGTTGGATGTTTGTTGGTGGCCACATTGAGTTGAGGGAAAAAGTTGTTGTGTTTGGTTATTTGCTTCTTTGGTTGTTGTTGTTGATATTAGATGCTGTTACTGTTAGTAGCTGTTGCTGACGTTGTGTAGATAGTATTTGGCTCGATAAATTGCTGGTTTGCTGCTTGATGGCAAATTTTTTTTTATTTATACATGCAATCACTTTAAAGCCGCTTTTGATAGCACGAATAGGAATTGCCTGTATGCCGCAATGTCTGAATTTGGTTTCCCAGCTAAACTTATACGGCTATGCCAAATGACGTTGACTAACACCACCAGCTCCGTCAGAATTGAGAAGGACCTCTCCGAGCCGTTCGAGACCAAACGAGGTTTCAGACAAGATGGCTCTCTTTCGTGCGACTTCTTCAATTTGATGCTGGAAAAGATAATACGAGCTGCAGAACTTAACCATACAGGAAGCATCTTATATCACAAGAGTGTGCAACTGCTGGCGTACGCCGATGATATCGACATCATTGGCACTAACACTCGCGCCGTATGTTCTGCCTTCTCCAAGCTGGATAAAGAGGCTAAGAAAATGGGTTTGGCGGTCAACGACGACAAGACGAAGTACCTCCTGTCATCACACAAAGAAACAGCACGCCTTGGCAGCCACGTCAATGTTGATAGCTACAAATTCGAAACTGTTAAGGACTTCGTCTATCTGGGAACCAGCATTAACAACAAGAATGATGTCAGCACGGAGATCCAACGAAGAATCACGCTTGCCAATAAATGCTACTTCGGACTAAGTAGGCAACTGAAAAGTAAAGTCCTCTCTAGACAAACAAAAATCACACTCTACAGGACGCTCATCGTTCCAGTCCTCATGTACGGCGCAGAAGCATAGACAATTTCAAAATCAGATGAGATGGCACTTGGAGTATTCGAGAAAAGTTCTTCGTAAGATTTATGGACCTTTGCGCGTTGGCGTGGGCGAGTATCGACGGAGATTTAACGATGAGCTGTACGAGCTTTACACAGACATCGACATTGTTCAGCGAATAAAGATCCAGCGGCTGCATTGGGCAGGTCATGTCGTGAGAATGGACGAAGGCGCTCCGGCCAAGAAAGCATTTCTATCGAAACCCGCTGAACGCAAAAGAAAAGGGAGACCTCCACTGCGTTGGGAAAATCAGGTGGACAGCGATGCTGCCTCCCTAGGTGTTCCCAAGTGGCGCCATGCTGCACGAAACAGAAGAAATTGGCGCGCTCTGTTGGACTCGGCCAGAATCGTCTAGACGGTTAAGCGCCAATCAAGAAGAATCACTTTGCGGCGTTTGTGTATTGAGTCTTTCGTTTTTGCGGCTTACCTTTTTTTTGCATATTTGCATGGCTGCTGCCTTTGTTGTTGTTATTGTTTTTTGTTGTTGCTTTTGTTTCTGCCTTCTTCTTGCTGCTTATTGTTGCTTCTTCTCATGCTGCTGTTTGTTATTCATGCTTTTGTTGAATTTTTGTAAACAATCAAATGCCAAGTAAAGCGAGTAAACAAAATTATGGTGGCAAGTAATGGAAACATTAAAAGACCATTAAGGAAAATAATAAAAATATTTATTATTCATTATTTACATATGTATGTACATATGTTTGTTTGTAATTGAGTTTGAGTTTTAATGCTTGATAGTAGATATAACGTTTGTCTAAATAACTTCATTTGCCATCGAAGTGAAATCAACGATCAATCTGTACGTACCGACTAAGCTCGTATACTCGTACCAAGTGGCATAATACCAATTTTAAATTTTTTTTCAAACAAATCAGAATCCGCATTTTAACGTTAGAAATTTTGTCGAGATTACCTTAGATAACTAGTGTAATCTATATATATAAAAGGAAGTGGCGTTAGTACAAACGCGTATAACTCAAGAACGCCTGCACAGATTTGGATGATTGACACCAATTTAGATTGTTCTCTGGCCAGAATAGGAGAATATCCCATAAAATTCCCGAAAAATTCAAAAAAAAATTTATTTTCCCATACATTTTGAGATAGGGATAAGAATGAGGATAGGGATAGGGATAGAGATAGAGATAGAGATAGAAATAGAAATAGAGATAGAGATAGACAAAGAGAAAGAGATAGAGATAGAGATAGATATAGAGATAGCGATAGAGATAGAGATGGAGATAGAGATAGAGATAGAGATAGAGATAGAGATAGAGATAGAGATAAAGATAGAGATAGAGATAGAAATAGAGATAGAGATAGAGATAGAGATAGAGATAGAGATAGAGATAGAGATAGAGATAGAGATAGAGATAGATATAGAAATAGAGATAGAGATAGAGATAGAAATAGAGATAGAGATAGAGATAGAGATTAATATAGAGATAGAGACAGATACAGAGATAGGGATAGAGATAGGGATAGAGATAGAGATAAAGAGAGAGATAGAGATGGGGATAGGAGAAATTAGGTTTGTCGTGGCGAATATATGTATATCTCTTTTGTTCAGAGAATTGACAGTTTTATAGCTTTATCGGAATAAATTTGAGGCAGAACAACGTCTGCCGGGCCAGCTAGTTCTCTATATATTCTCAAATCGATAACCAGGGTTGAAAACTACACTAGAATTCGATTAGCGAGTGATTAGAGAAGGAGCCAAATCTCACGCCTTTTATCAATTCTCAATATATTTCTGTGATATATTGAATATAGATACATACATATATTGAAATTAGATACTAAAAAATGGTAAAGTTAATATTACCGTAGTACAATGTTTTCCATTAAAAATTACAAGAAGTACCTTTAGTTTAAATAAGACTGGATTTTGTTTAAATTTCAGTTCTTATAAATGTGGTAAACATATACATGTCAATATATATTATATATTATTATATATTATATAATCATATGCAATTTAGGCACAGATTGCACAATGAAAAAATCACGTAAAAGGAGACAAAGCTTTGTTTTTCATTTCAATTGGAAGTATTTGCAAATTCTGATTAGAATCTCATTAGAGAACTACATTAGAATTCGATTCGAGAATTATAATTTTCTCGATTTGAGAATTAGGTACCCTTTTGTTTGAGAACGCTATGATTCTCGATAGATTTTCGAGTCGTTCTCTAACGTTAGAGGTTTGAGAATGAGGCTAGTTCTCGAGTCATTCTCAAATCGATAACTAACCTCAGTGTTTTTTGGGGTGCACGATGATGCGTGATCAGAGGTGCAAACCCAGGTCTTTCCAAAGTGGTAAAATATCTAGTAGTTATGCTAGATAATAAAATGACCCGGAAAGCTCACGTTGAGGTGAAGGTCCACAGTGCGCTGAAAGTTTTCAAAGAGTGTAGAAGAATCTTCAGCAATGTCTGCGGTCTGAGACCAGTAATGGTGATGTGGATTAACACAGCTTTGGTAAAACCTATTGAACATGTGAATTTTTTATGAGCTATTGGCCAGTTTTTAATTAAGAAAAATTGAAAAGATTTTTATTGGTAAAAGTTATGGATCCATTTCGGAGACCACCACATCCTCTCATCAGACTTCTTCAGGCGGCCTCAACCGCCTATTGAACCTGCTTCCCCTGGATTTGGTGATCCAAGAAGAGGCTATGAAATCAATGTGTCGACCACACTCCTTTGGGTAGTGGCACGACGATTGCAACTCGGGCACGACTCTTGAAAGTAGGCTGTCAGAGCGAGTACCCTTTTTTCTGCTCCCAAATGACAAGCTGCTAACCCGAGTATCATTTGATACACGGTTGATTTTCCCACAAGAGAACAATGCAGAGATACAGAAACTCTACTGGGAAACCCGAAGAAAATCATCTACACAGACGGATCAAAAACAGAATATGGCATTGGATCCGGTTGGCACCTAGAGGTCGACTTCCGGTGCCATTATGTTTTTAGGTAGGTACAGTGGCGACGGAATTTTCAATCGGAGATTTATGCTTTACAAAAACCAGCAGAATGGATAACTGTTGAGAGGTGCGTGGAGACAAAATTTGTATCTGCGGTGATAGCCAGGCCACACTGAAGGCACAGGAAAATGCGCGAACCCCTTCAAAAATTGTTCAAGAATGTAAGTTTATGCTTTGATCCACAGCAAAATGGAATAAACTTCAACTTATGTGGGTACTCGCACGCTGTGGTGTTCAAAGCAACGAAATGGTCGATGAATTTGCAAACTGCGGATCGGCGGGACAACCAACTGGGCCGAAGCCAATGATAGGACCAAGTATAGCGGGCACTGTGAAGTACATAATGGACTACATGGGGAAACTCGCGGGATAAGCTGGAACTCTACAGATTCCTGTAACACAGTGCTTTCTGAAAAAAACTTGAGAGAGAGATAGCAAAGTTTCTCCGCAAGTAGAGAAGGAGGGAGATTTGAGCCCTTGCGGAGTTGATTACAGGACACAGTCCACAGGAACAGCATACGGTCACCGTATGAATCATCTAGAGTTCATTATGCCCATACTGCCAGGAGGAGGACGACGGCACAGGGCATTTTCTCTGCACCTGTCTGGCTCTCGCTAGACTAATGCCGTTTTTTTTTCTCGAAAAAATGTTGCCCTTTTTGATTTTCGTAGCTATTTTGTAAGCTTGTCTGTTAATTTTACTGAATATTAACCTCTAACTAAGCAAGAGCGCACCATTATCTACAAATTTATTCATTTTATAGAAAGTTAGGTTGCCATTTTTGATTTTCGTTGCTATTTTGTAAGCTTGTCTGTTAATTTTACTGAATATTAACCTCTAACTAAGCAAGAGGGCACCATTATCTACAAATTTATTCATTTTATAGAAAGTTAGGTTACGCAATTCGATAATTGGGATATAGAAGGGCAGCATTTTTTTGCAGAAAAGAAAACGCCATAAGATTGCGCATTATCGGTTCGGATGTAGGTATTGAGAATGGCGGGTGCACATTCTCTATCACTCGACAAACTTCTCAGATATGTATATAATAGAATCACGGAAGATTGTAGAGGAATTTTGATTCCACTATCCCACCTTACCTTTTCGCCTACATTATGATCCTTTCTAAAGGCCTTAAGCACAGTGGCAAAATATGCCTGAGTGCTTGGAAAAGACATAGTTTTCTCGAGCTACCAGAATTCCATTATATTCAATGTGCATTATCAATTGTAATTCACCACATATAATCTCCAATACTGATCTTAGATTTAAATACAACCGCAATTTTCCATTAAATATATGTACACAATTAACTGCTGATCAGACATATATAGGGATATATGAATGTAAATACCAAACGCTTAAGAAAATTCATTCGCACACAAAACTTTAATGCATACTTAGCTGCACATAAGCATTTAATTTTCAACTTTGTATTGGTACAAAAATTATTCCTTTTCGCGGAGATAATCAACACTTTCCAAATTCCAGTTGTACCGCAACACTGATTTGCCCTTTTGATCACGGTCCGACATGAAATCATGGTCAAAATCAAGGCAGATCTAGGAAGGTAGGCCCGGTGGCGAATTCAGAAATTTCCCATGTATTTTGTTATTGTAATTGGTAGAGTGTAATGTCAAAATGATATTTCACCGTGGTTAAAATCTGAATTCGCTTGGGGCTCGTCCATTGCTATTGGCCACGATGTGAATTCGCTTTGATTTTGACATTACACTCTACCTTTGTAAATAAAAAAAAAGTTTTTCAATTCGCCGCCGAGCCTACCTGTTAGATATGCCTTGGTCAAAATTAATATTACTCAGTGTGCTCTCCCGCACTCTCTCTCATTTTTCGCTTTATTGGAAAAGCAATAGAGAGATATTTGGCCGCGTTGATTTTGATCTCAGCGTAAACTGGGCCAATACATATAAAATAGAGAGAGCGCTTTTAAATTAAAGCGACTCTTCAACTGTGTTTACGATATTTGTAAACACGTTTACGATATCTATTTCTCTTAACTAAAAACTTTATTTATTAATTATAAACAAATTAAATAATTTATAGAAAAAATTGTATGCCTATGCACTGCTCCTGACTCATACGAACACATCCATATCAATTTTATGTGGATATGAGTATGTTAAATGTGCTAAACAGCCTGGCAATTCTTTGTATGGGAAAAATGTTAGCCTATTAATATATAGATTCATGCTATATAGAGCAAGGATGGCCAAGCATTTTGACTTATGGAGCCATGCAACAACAATGTCATCGATCGATTGTAGGTAGTGTTTGTTTTGACTCATTTGCTGTTGAAAGTCAAACTGAGCCGAACTAATGTTGTTGTGAGGACCATATTGAGCCAAAAGAGTCACTAGCTGGTCATGCTCGCTATTTATATACTTACATAAATTTATCATTTATGGGAATTAAAAATTTCAATAAAAAAGAAAAAACTTAATAATAGCTAATAAAATGCGATGTTAATATACATAAACGGCAGCGAAAAAAAAAAACAAAAAAAATTGTCATTTGGCTGCTTGAAGATTTTTGCATTGCACGTTAATTAGTAAGGTCCACTACGTAGTTACTCAAGCTTATGTTAGTACATATGTATGCACACTGGCGCTTTGTGGCTGTTTCATTTCCGGCTCATTCGGGTCACACAATCTAATTAAACAGATTGTTTTCAGTTTGTGTCTCTTTTAATTTGTGTTTTTGTTTTTTTGTTTTTTTTTTACAGTGACATTTTAATGATCGGGGTCATTTCCTTGCTATTAATTACCACTTATATCCACATAGAGATAACTGTGTAAGTGATATAGTCAAGCCGTGAAATGGCATTGTCCTTGAGATTGAGTTTGAGAATGCGAAACACACACACACAGCAGATCAAACACTGTTTTTCTGCGCTCAGTTTTTTCTGCATTGCTTTAGTTAGTGACGCATTTGCAAATTGTAGTTATATATGGATGTACATTAGGGTGGTGGTTAAAATCAAATGCAATTTTTTTTACAGTCTCACCCCATAAGTCGATCAAAGTACGTTAAAAGATATCACATATAAATTTTGGTACCGCTCGGAGACGGTTAAGGGGCATCGCAAAGGAGTTAAGATTTAGATAACCATATGGAAATCCTGTGCTACACTCTTTAACCGTCTCCGACAGGACCAAAATTTATATTTGATATACTTGAATATAGCACAATCGTTTTTGGGCATTAGATACAGAAAAATGTAAACTTCAGTTGAGGAATTATGCTATAAGATTTGTTCCCATACATTTGGGGACCACCCTCATGTGTCTTTATGTATTAAAAACTTAACTACTTATTCATAAATTCAGTTTTTATTGTTGATCTGCTGTTTGTAGAGTAAAAGCTAAGTACGACTTGTGCTTCATAAATTTGCGAACAAAATCACTTAATCTCATAAATATCAATTAGAGATCGTACATATGCTTGAGAATAATTTATTTGAGATGTGAGTATACTGTAAATATACACATATACATACATACATATTAAATAAGAGCATGTGTAAAGATATGCGCTATTCATAACTTACCCTGTAAAAAATAGGGCAATTAGTCTCGAAAGCGATTTGTCCCGTATTCCTCTCTTTCGGATACAATTGGTCTACAATTACTCCTCAATTGCACCCGGAAGGGTAAAAATGTAGACCAGTTGCTGACAATTGTACCGAAAATCTTATAAACGAATCTCGAAATATGCTTTTATTCAGGTATTAAAGGGTACAACTTCCATTCGATATCCAATTGGCATCACAGTGGAGTAGTCTACCTTTGTATGCGTTCAGGTATAAAATGGTACAATAAGTCTCCCCATAGGACATGCTGAAACAAAAGGGCAACTTGATTCCATATAAAGGACCACAAATTGTACTAGTCGCATGCTCCCTTGCGAGTGATGCCGGACATATCCCGGATTAGTCGCATTTTTTGCAGGGTATAGTGAGGTCTAAGTGGCCGGTAGTGGACACCATAATCTGCCGTCCTTAATTAAACTTTTTCAAAGCACTTTCGACCGAAGACCTACTATTCAAGTAGTGATGGGCGGTTCCCAGATGCTTTAGTCTCGATTATTATTCGATTGCTCAAGCATCGCGAGTGTTCTCGATGATTCTCATTCGTATTCCAGTTCAATCTTGAATAGCCGCCAACCGAAACATTCGCTAGAACATCTCGGACTTGCTAAAGATTCCTCTAGCTTTCAAAGCAACATCTCCGCCTCGCCCAGCACTAAATGAAACAATCGATGACTCGGAACAATCGCACAATCAACACAATTGTGTAGTGGAGGAACGAGTCGACTTTTTACTCGATTGTGATTTTGCAACGATAACGATTCTCTCGATTTTCTAAATATCTCGGACACGCCCATAATTATACACAAGCCATGGATTAATTAACGCAAGTCTGAGCCTTGTTCTTGTATTTTTTTTTTTTTTTTTGTGGTCTTTGAAATAATGAATAAAACCCTTTTAATCCGAAACACAGGACATGTCCATTAAAAAAGATTCAAATTTTCTGGGGGTAAGTCAACACCTGTCATCAATGCTGACACAGCTAAGCCCCTCGAGAGAAAGCAGCCACCAGCAAAGCGAGCACGGCTGAACGCCCCCATATCCCAACCAGGCAGCTCTCAATGTAAGGCAGAGGACAACAACACTAAGTCCTACACGAATAAAATGCAAGCCCCGGCTCCTGCCAGGTATACTCTTACCAAGCATGCCGAACACTTTGAATGTTCTAAGGCTGGTAAGAGGATTCTGCTGCCTGTGCGCAACCAGCAAAATGTTAGCAATGCCGCCAAAATCGTAGAGAGCATTGGCAATCTAGCGTACGATAAAATGACGGCGAAGCAGAAGAGTTCATTGGCTTGGGAAAGGTAGATTTTCGCTACCAAACAGGCTAAAGCGACTTCCGGTCTGCCCAACACCCGCCAGCTTGCTCGCTCAACTTCTAATCCGACGGCACTAAGCATCAAGAGACCTCGACTGATCTAGAGAAAGCCTCGAACGTTCGGCAAATCCACAGGCCTTTGGTCACACCTCATGCCCTTACCAACACTATCCGCGAGGCGGCAAAAGCCACCTTCAGGCTGGCAGTAATGGACCGCGGCCATGCGAACGGAAACCTGACCCCAGATAAATGTAAGATGATTCTCATAGGTGTTCTTAGGAAATATGAAGAACTTCTGTACAGATTTTCGGGGCCTCCTGCCGAAATCCGGAATGGCGGTTGGTACCAGGGCAGAATAAAGCTCGTTACGTGCGCGAATGAGCGCAGCGACCACAAACTAACCTAACCTTGTGCAAACTCGTCCTCATGCCAATAATTCTGTAGTAAATCAGTTTGTATATCAATCGATCGTTCGATCGTTCACGTACGTGCCGACGACTGCCCAGTCACAGCGTCGCGTCGAATAATCGGCTGATCATTGATTCGTGCTAGCAAGCCTCTGGCATACCTAAAATCTTAATCAATAGATCTAGTCTAGACCATTGCGCTGAGTACATACCTACGTATGTACAATATTTCCACAGCCCAGTTTTCCCACTACCAATTCGCGATCGTCTAGTATGGATAGCTTAATAGGTAGTATCGATAAGCACGGTGGGCAGGAAGCGACGATAGGTTGCATGAAAATGTCGCCAAAAAAAGGAAAGTGAGGTTGTGTTATGTGATGTTTATAGATGAAACATCCGTTGAAATTAAAATCCGAGCTGCTCCTTTTTCAAGGATATCCACATTTTTTGTTTTTTTTTTGAAAGGATCAAATATTAACGAAATCAAAAATTCGCCAAAGTCCAAATTTTTCCGATTTCAGTACATTATCTGGTAGCTAAGGGATACAAGAAAAGGTATTAAAAAGAAAACAGGATACCTGTAGTGGAAAAATCCAATGTGAACATGACCTAAAGTATAACCACTGAAATATAAAATAACACAAAAAGGACCCACTTTAATTTGCGTATAACTCCTAAAATGTTAACTCTACGTGAAAATTGCTTATGATATGTTTCATTCGGAATAAATAAAGCAATATTTCTTTAATATACAATTTTGATGTACCTGCAGTGCTTAATGTACTTTGGTGCATCTAAAGTAAAAATTTCAAAAAAAGTACGTTTTTTTTATGGTGGTATTTTAAGTTCAAATATTTTGCTAGTTTATGCAAATATTTTAATCTAATGATCCAATTCTCATTGTTACATATTTATACGTTAATATTAAAAAGAATCTGCCACAAGTTGGCGCAAGCATTGACGAAATGTGGCGCATTAGTGGGGCTGGCATTCACGGCCTATTCACAATGCTCCTCCTTAATTTATTTTGTGGAGCTTTTGTCTGTATTTTCTAGTTATAGTTTACCTACTTGCTTTTGATTGTTTGACTTTTGTTTTTTTACCTTTTTTTTTGTTGTTTTTGTAGATAACCGTAAGTTAGTACATGCGAACTTGCGACAACTGGTTTGTCGTTTGTTTGTGTCGTCGCGTCGTCCAATTGAAATTTGTCGTTGGCACACACTGTTTGGCAGCACTTTAAGTATTTTTAATGCTTTGGTCATTTGACAGCAAACACAATTCGCGCGAAGCGAAAGTAGAAGAAGAGGTGCGTATGTAGACGACAGACAATATGTAAGTAAAAGGACAGCGCGACTGTAAGGAGAGGCTATGCGCGACATCGCGTACGTCTGCTGCTGATTGTCGTCAGTTGTCGTAACTTTTCACTTTTTTATTTTTTGTTCATTTTTGTTTTTGTTAATGTTTTTTTTTGTTTGTTTGTCGATTTCTGTTGCTTTTCTTCTTCTTGCTTCATTTACTTAAGTTGTACCTTCGACATATCCGTATCTACTACATCAATTGAACGACATTTATTTATGTATTTATGTTCATATATCCGCGTCTGTTTGGGGTTTTCCTTGTTTCATTGTTGCCGTTGTTGTTGTTGCTGCTATGTTGTCTCACATCACGGCGATATCGCACTTACAACGCATTGTGTGTGTCGCAATTGACAGGGTGGTGTTGTGTTGATAAACGAATTGTGGCATTTGCCCAAAATGACAGGCAAAGGGCGACGACGAGCGACACACGTCGTGTCTCGTGGCCGTAAACGCCACGCCACGCTAAACCACAGGCAGCGTTGCATTTTAAAGCGAACAATAATTAAGCGAATGAAAAATGTAAACAAAAAACTGAGAGTTTTCAAAAAATAAAAAAAAGAGTAAACAGCGGCTTACAAGCTAGAACGGTAACACTTAACCAATTCCGCGGGCGTCCTTTAGCCTTTTAGAAAATATCCTGACACAAGAGCGGTTTTGCGTGTTTATGTCATAACCCCACTATTTCTTGTCATTATCTAACCGATCTCGATGCGTTGTGGAACACAATATCTGTACACGGAAAAAACTTTATTGATGTCACATCCATATTTGTGGATAATCCTGTCTGATCCATAAACTATTTATGTCATATCCATATAATGGGTGTTATACCCAAAGAGGATTGGTAGTATATACAAAAATGTGGATATGATATCAATATAGTTTTCTCCGTGTACGGAAGGGGTTGTTATTCGATATAGGGCATTCACCAGCATAATGTAACTTTCGTTATCCGATGTATTTTCACTTCGCTGTAAAATCTCAATCCAGTACATTCTCGTAGGGCAAGTTAACCAGAGACCGATAAATCCCAAAGAGAGAAACCAAAGACTTATAAGTTCATGAGATAGAAGTCCAAAGACCGATAAATCCCAAAGAGAGAAACCAAAAACTGATAAATTCGTAAGATAGATGCCCAACGAACGATAAATCCCAAAGAGAGAAACCAAAGGCTCATAAATCCATACGATGGAGAGCTAAAGATCGATAAATCCAAAAGAGAGAAAGCAAAGACTTATAAGTTCATAAGATAGAAGTACCAAGACCGATAAATCTCAAAGAGAGATATCGAGAACTGATAAATCAAAAAGATAGAAGTCCAAAGATCAATAGGTCCCAATGAGAGCAACGAAAGACTGTTTTCTCCGTGTACGGAAGGGGTTGTTATTCGATATAGGTCATTCTCCAGCATAATGTAACTTTCGTTATCCGATGTATTTTCACTTCGCTGTAAACTCAATCCAGTACATTCTCGTAGGGCAAGTTAACTCAAAGAGAGTATTCTCCAAAGACTTATAAATCCATGAGATAGAAGTCCAAAGACCGATAAATCCAAAAGAGAGAAACCAAAGACTGATAAATTCATAAGACAGAAGTCCAGAGACCGATAAATCCCATAGAGAGAAACCAAAGACTTATAAGTTCATGAGATAGAAGTCCAAAGACCGATAAATCCCAAAGAGAGAAACCAAAGACTGATAAATTCATAAGATAGATGCCCATCGAACGATAAAACCCCAAAGAGAGAAACCAAAGGCTCATAAATCCATACGATGGAGAGCGAAAGATCGATAAATTCAAAAGAGAGAAAGCAAAGACTTATAAGTTCATAAGATAGAAGTACCAAGACCGACAAATCTCAAAGAGAGATATCGAGAACTGATAAATCAAAAAGATAGAAGTCCAAAGACCAATAAGTCCCAATGAGAGCAACGAAAGACTGTTAAGCTCATAAGATAGAAGTCCAAGAACCGATAAATTCCAATGGGAGCAACCAAAGACTGACAAATTCATAAAATAGAAGTCCAAGGACCGATAAACCCCAAAGAGAGAAATTAAAGGCTGATAAATTCATAAGATAGAAGTCCAAAGACCGATAAATCCCAAAGAGAGAAACCAAGGGCTGATAAATCCTTAAGACAGAAGTATAAAGACGGATAAATCCGAAAGAGGGAATCCAAAGGCTGATAAATTAATAAGATAGAAGTCCAAAGGCCGATAAATCCCAAAGAGAGAAATCAAAGGCTGATAAATCTATAAGATAGAAGTCCAAAAATCGATAAATCCCAAAGAGAGCAACCAAAGACTGATAAATCCATAAGATAGAAGTCCAAAGACCGATAAATCCCAAAGAGAGCAACCAAATACTGATGAATCAATAAGAAGTCCAAAGACAAATTAATCCAGAAGACAAAAAGCAAGGTGTTAGTTATGGGCGAGTCGGAGATGCTTTATTCGATTGTCACGATTTTTCAAACATCTCGAATGCTCTCAACGATTTTCATTCGTATTCTGGTCCAGCCTCGAATAGCTGTAAATTAAAGCATTCGCTTAAACATATCGGACTTCCCAACGATTCCTCTCTATTTCAAAGCAACCCTGAAACATCTCGCACTCGCCCATCACTAATAGAAACAACCTCCGACTCAGAACAATCGCAAAAACATCACGATTGTGTAGTCGAGGAGCGAGTCAACTTTCGACTCGATTGTGATTTTGCAACGGTGGCGATTCCCTCTATTGTCTAAACATCTTGGACTGTAAGTGGAGGAGGTAATGCTTGTGACATAATGCATTTTAAATTAATAAGTAATTTTGTAAGGTCAGAAAAAAAGGTGAGGCAAAACTGAACTTCCGCTTGTCAGAAGAGGAAACAAGACGCATTTGTACGTTCCTTAAGCCTGAGGACTGTATTACGCGCTGAACAAAGGCAGACTCATTCCAGAACACTGAAATTTCTGCTGAGAATTTTGCGACATGTGCTGATTTACGATTTTTTTTTTGGGGTTGGGAAATTACTCAAAGAGGCCACCAAAGCGTTTGCAATATTTCTTTGGATTTTTTATAGAATTTAAATGGACGAAATTGAACGACAATTCTTGTACGTTCGCTGACATTTGATGTGATACTCGTATGTAAGTGCAGATATTTGAAGTAGAGCACAATTGGCAGAGGTTGGCTGCGGCACACGCCAACGGTATCAACATATCTCCTAAATTTATGCGTATGATTGGGTAGTATAGACGGACGGACGGAAACTGAACGCTGCATGCGCGTGCTTGTAGCGGCAAATGACATTTTGTAATCCAAATGCGCCCAGTGACACCTTTAAATTTTTTTGGCATGTTTGCCAAAAAAACAACTGCCAAATCCCATATGAACGCTGACCGGTTGGCTACTTAGTTGGCAGTTTTTAACCCGTCTGCTGTGGCTGCGTCTGTCTGGCGCGAAAATTATTAATTTACCTCTCAGTTTTTTGTCGCTTGCCAAATGATAAATGTTCACACTTCACTTGTTGTAATTATTAATTAATCGTTGCATTTTGTGAATTTAATCTACTTATTTAGTTTTTGTGTTCTTTTTGCGGTGTTGCACAACAAAAAGATAAATTAAATTAAAAATTTTACGAAATGGTCCATAATCTTTTAGCTAAGATTGTCATTTGTGCATGTAATTGGGGTTTTTGTTCAAATGGAATAGAGAATATTATATATTTCTATATGTATGTATTAGATAGATACATATAAGGTGCCGCAAAAGCCTCTAGCGCAGACAACGGCATTTTTACTCAAAAGAGTAAATGAGCGCATATCACTCACACACCACCACTCTCATAATTTTGCTATCTAGTCAACAGAGAGTATCGTTTTTTTCGATAAATATTAATTGATATAAATTTCTTATTTTTTAGAAACTAGAAAAAAACTTTTTAAGCATGGATGTAACTACAGCTGTTTCACGCCTTATCTAAAAAGTTTTTTTCTAGTTTCTAAAAAATAAAAAATTAAATATAACCTGGGCCTGTGCTGGTTAAATTAAATAAATTGAAATAAATTTCTTCGATAAATAATAACCGATATGAATTTCTGCGATAAATAATAATCGGTAAGAATTTCTTCCATAAATAATAGAAAAAAATCGCTAATTTTCTATAAAAATAATCGATATTCTAAAAAACAAAAACAAAATTTTTGGTCAAATAATAATAAACTAGAGTGCTGCCTACTGTCGAAACTCGACAGTTTTTCTAGATGTTTTCTTATGACTAAGGTGCAACTATAGTATTTGTATAATTTTTTGTTGTTATTGTCACTGTTACTATTTTTTTGTTGTTCCTGTTGATACTGTTCCTTTTGTTGCTACTATCACTGCTACTATTTTGTTGTAGTTGTTGTTGTTCTCCTACCTATGTACGTGTTTATTTCAATTTCTGCTCTTTTCTTTCCTCAATTTCTTTCCAACTTATTCTTTCTTATCCTTCTTATTACTTGACTTTGTGTTTTTGTTGTAGTGCTTTTGCTAATTTTTTATGTTTCTACCTACTTTGAAACTACACACCACTTCCAGCCAAACAATTGCATGGTAAGTTTGATGAGAACGCACAAACTCACATACATATGCATGCGCATTGACACAGCTCTGATGTGTGCAAAAGCATGCAACAACAACCACACGGGAATTTTCCAACGACGATTGTGGGCGAATTCTCCAACCAATTTTAATGAAACTTGGCGCAGTTCTATTTGAAAGCAATACCTGTCTAATGGTGTTCTTAGTTTTAAAATCGGTTCAGTAGTTTCGACGGAGAAGATGGAACAAAATTTATGTTAGCGTATTAATAATATAGATGTACCTATTTTCGATTAAAAAATCGAAATTTTTCGCTATATATAAAAAAATAGTCGATATATAGAAAAATAAGCGATATATAGAAAAATAATGGATATTTTTAGAAAATAATCGGTATTTTTCGATATATAATAATCAATATATGTACATATTTTCAATAATATCTGCATATAGTTTAGAAATGGAACCGATATTTTTTGATAATAATAATCGATATATGTAATATTCGATAAAAATAATCCACATTTTTAAAAATGAAACGATATTTGTCAATAAAAGGTAATCAATTTGCATATTTTCGATTTTAAAAAATCGATAGCTTAGAAAATTAATTGATATTTTTCGATATAGAATTATCAATTTAGATAGTTTAGAAATATAATCCATATTTTTCGATAAATAAGAATTTATATACATATATAATATTCGATAAAAATAATAGAAATTAAAAAAAAAAATGAACGATAGTTTTCGATAAATAGTAATCAATTTGCATATTTCCGATTTAAAAAAATCGATAGTTTAGAAAATTAGTCGATATTTTTCGATAAAGTCAATCAATAGTTTAGAAACATAATCGATATTTTTCGATAAATAATAACCTATATATCGTCGTACCATACGAAAACTAACATCAGATTTTTTGTGGCTGACGAAAAGTAAAAAGTTCAAGTTTTGGCCGACGAAAAGTAATAAAATCGAGTTTTGGCTGACGAAAAGTAATAAAATCCACTTTTGGCTGACGAAAACTATCAATTTCGTTTAAACAACAACAATTTTAATGTAAAAATAGTATATAATTACTGATACTTTTTGATAGCTTTCGCCAGAAATTTTAAATATGTTAGTTTTCGTATGGTACGACGATATATACTTTATCTAAAAATAATCGCAATTAAAAAAACAAACCATATTTTCAATAAATATAATAAATTAATATTTTTTTCGATACAAAATTTTAGTTTTGGAAAAATAATCGATATTTACCGATAAATAATAATCAATATACATATCCTGATAAAAGCGATCGATAATTGAGAGATAATTAAATATTCATCGATAAATAACTATCGCTATACATATCTACGAATTGCTCGACAAAAATAATCTATATTTGAGAAAAGTAATCGTTATTATCGATAAATGATAAATGATGCACACAAAAATTTTCAATGAAACAATCGATATAAAGTGGAAAATGCCGCTTCGAAAGAGAACAACCCCTACTACGGTAATAATCGAAAGTCTCTATATAAATACTTCTACTTCAGTAGTACTCCTCAATAAGAGTAGGTACCTTTACTATTAAAACAATAACAAAGAACATGATCTAACCCAGTACACTGAAAAGGCGGTATAGTCCCATGTTGAATCAAGATTCTTTGAGACTCACCTTTCGCAGCTTTAGCAATCGCATGGGAAGAGATAGAGAGCAATAGCTATAAGCGGTATGAAACAATGTCGCATGAGTCGCAGACTAGACCCTTAGATTAAATCAATCGTCTACTTAAAATATTTTCAAACTATTTCGTCTAGTCTATACTCGTAATCCTCCGAAATCGACTGCAGAAAAGTTAAGGACTTCTGTTGAGAACATGGATCATCACAACGATATCTGAGCGGTCGCATCCCCATCAGTGGTAGTACAGCATGTCTGTAAATTATGGTAGGATTTATTCTAAATGTCCCAAAAATTTTAGCTGTGTTATTCAGCACCCTGTATGTAGTCGCTAAAAAGTAAAATTAAGTTTATCATTAAAACAATCACAGCCAACTAGCTCACTTGCTGCCTCTCTCACTCGCTCTCATTTTCGCTTAAACTGTTATAACAAGTAACATGATTATGCGCAGATTAAAGTGGGCTTTATAAGCATTAAATTGCACTTAGTTAAGTAAATGTAATGTACTACGTACATATGTTTGTATGTAGTCGAGAACCTGCTTATAAAATTTATTTCATATTTGGTGACACTTTAATCTAGGCTTCCCCACAACGCCAGCCGGGGGCCAGCTATGCACGGTAGGCAGGAAGCGACGATAGGTTGCATGAAAATGTCGAGAAAAAAGGAAAGTGGGGTTGTGTTATGTGATGTTTATAGATGGAACATCCGTTGAAATTAAAATCCGAGCTGCTCCTTTTTCAAGGATATCCACATTTTTTGTTTTTTTTGAAAGGATCAAATATTGAGAAAATCGAAAATTCGCCACCGTCCAAATTTTTCCGATTTCAATACATTATTTGGTCGCTAAGGGATACAAAAAAAGGTATTAAAAAGAAAAATGGACACCTGTAGTGGAAAATTCCAATGTGAACAGGACCTAAAGGATAACCACTGAAATTTAAAATAACACAAAAAGTACCCACTTTAATTTGCGTATAACTCCTAACATGTTAACTCTACGTGAAAATTCCTTATAATATGTTTCATTCAGAATAAATAAAGGAATATTTCTTTGATATACAATTTTGATGTACCTGCAGTGGTTAATGCACTTTGGTCCATCTAAAGTGAAAATTTCAAAAGAGGTACGTTTTTTTATGGTGCTATTTTAAGTTCAAATATTTTTCTAGTTTATGTAAATATTTTAATCTAATGATCCAATTCTCATTCTTACATATCTATACGTTAATATTAAAAAGAATTAGAGCTGAAATACGCGCTAGCTGTGCACGGTGGGCGGTAAGCAACAATAGGTTGCATGAAAATATCGAAAAAACGATCGCCGGCTAAACACTTACGTAAAATGATATTCTAATATACTTCATAAACACACAGCAAGCGTGAATAAAATCTCCAACATTTTTTTTAAACGAAAATTAGTACCAGCACACAGCTAGGCACATATTCGTTGGGCCATCGTTTTTACGATATTCCCATGCAACCTATTGTTGCTTCCCGCCCACCGTGCACAGCTAGCGCGTATCTCAGCTCTAACTCTTTTTTAGTATTAACGTAGAGATATGTAGGAATGAGAGTTGGATCATTAGATTAAAATATTTACATAAACTAGAAAAATATTTGAACTTAAAATAGCACCATAAAAAAAACGTTCTTTTTTTGAAATTTTCACTTTAGATGCACAAAAGTACATTAAGCACTGCAGGTACATCAAAATTGTATATTAAAGAAATATTTCTTTATTTATTCTGAATGAAACATATAATAAGAAATTTTCACGTAGAGTTAACATTTTAGGAGTTATACGCAAATTAAAGTGGGTACTTTTTGTGTTATTTTATATTTCAGTGGTTATCCTTTAGGTCCTGTTCACATTGGATTTTCCACTACAGGTGTCCTGTTTTCTTTTTAATACCTTTTTTTGTATCCCTTAGCGACCAAATAATGTATTGAAATCGGAAAAATTTGGACGGTGGCGAATATTCGATTTCCTCAATATTTGATCCTTTCAAAAAAAAACAAAAAATGTGGATATCCTTGAAAAAGGAGCAGCTCGGATTTTAATTTCAACGGATGTTTCATCTATAAACATCACATAACACAACCCCACTTTCCTTTTTTCTCGACATTTTCATGCAACCTATCGTCGCTTCCTGCCTACCGTGTATGCAAATCTCATATGTACACATGTATCTATTATAGTTTTGCTTTGAGAAATATGCATGAACAGAAATGCTCATTAGATTGGCGTCTAGACGGCGGCGCGCTCATGTTATACACGTATTTAGTTAGTCTAGCGATTCAATTTCCATCTATCATATTTATAATTTTTAATCAGTTTTGCAATTGGACAACTTGCAGTTGCACTTACAACAAGATATTTTGTATGTAAATATGTATGTTTTTGCTGCAAGTGTCAATTAAAATTGAAATAGAAAGGAAAAAGATAAAATATTTTTTTTTGTGCACTCGGCGCGCTTACCTGAGCCATTGCTGCCGAACCAGAGGGCAACAAGGTCCTCACTGGGCGACGTATGATAATGATTACCGTATAAATATGGGCTGGGATAGTCGAGTAGCATGCGACGAGATGAAGGTGATTCCGCTGAAAAAGTGGTTAAAGAAAAAAGGTTAAAAATAGTTAGAAAGGCGGTTAAAAAAATATTTAAAGAAAGTGGGTTAAAATGTTTAAAAGTTAGTTAAAAAATTAATAAATAAAATTAAAAAAGTAGAATAAATGGTTAGGTTACGTTAGCTTAGGTTAGGTTAGCTTAGTTTGGAGTAGCTGCCGCAATAGCGACACACTTAGGCCAGTATATAGGCCCATTGTAGTACCACGAGAACAGATTACTCCTCCTTACAGAACCAATTTGAATGCCTGATGAAACCCATCAAGTCCTTTACGTCAGTATTTGCAATTACTTATCTATAAGCCATCATGGAAGCGGGCTCCTAATAAGCGCTGTTTAGACTTGCTAAGCGCTGGGCAATTGCAGATGACATGTTGAACCGTCTCCTCCTCCTCCTCATGCTCTTTACAGCTTCTACAGCAACTAAGATAGCGCGCACCTACCCTCACCGCGTGTTTTCCTATGAGGCAATGTGCCGTGAGTACTCTCATGAGATCAGAGTTGTCTTGCCTTCTTAGGAAGCATAGTTGACGGAATCTCTTGTGATCCCATTACGGCCATGTGTGTTTTAGAATCCTACAAACAGGGTTTTGTTGCCATCCATAATTTGCTTGCTTGGAGATGTGCTCTTCAAGCATTAACTTGCATGTGGCAAAAGGCATACCTATGCGTACTTTGCGGGGAAGAACTCACTCTCTTGCAAGCTTATCTGTCATGCAATTATCCTAAATGTTCCTGTGTCCCGTAACCAATAAGTTCTGTTAAGTCATCTCCTGTGGAGATCGGCAACAGTTTAGTAGTAGCTCAGAATTGAACGCGAAAGAACCAAGAGCCCTAATGGTCGCTTGGCTGTCGCTAATGATGAACGTATCTTTGTGGATAAGCCCGTAGCCTGTACAGCTCACCGCTTCCCTTATTCATGAAATTTCAGCTTGGAAAACGCTGAATGATCAGGTAGAGCTTAAAGGACAGCTGCAGATTCAGGTCTTGGGAAAAGGCACCTTCTCCGACTTTGCCATTAAGTTTGGGGAAGTCTGTGTAGAGGGAAATGCTACTTGGGCGAGGGTAGCACAGATTTGTCTCCACAATCATCCCTGCTAGGAATTCTTATTTCGAAGTTGCTGTCCGTAACCGACGTAGTATCACAGCTGTCCGTGTTAACAGGTAGAAAACATAGATTGTTCAAAATACTAGAGTTTCCTGTGGCTCTTGTACACCAACCAAATGACTCTCTTAGGCGTAGGGTTGACGTAGCGTAACGTACTAGATCTAATGGCAGGATATCCAGAATGGCCTGCAGGGCTTCGATAGGCGTCGTCCTGAGCGCGCCACTTATGGTGGTCATGCTCAGAGCAGGCCACAATACTACGACCCTATATAGCAGGGTGGATTGGTGGAATGATGGCAGTGTAAATCCATCTGTATATGCTAGGACTAAGTCCCCACTTTTTGCCAATGGCTCCTTTACAGGTGTATATATATAAATACCTATATGGTTTGGTTTGTCTCTGAATGACGTTATCCACTTTATCTTTTTGTCCAAAACTACCTCTAAGAACTTAGTCTTGTCGACTAGGCTTAGGCGAACACCATTTATGTAGTTCTGGTAGATTTAAAGATGGTATTTTGTACTGCCTAGTGTAGGGCACAAGTTCTACCTTGTTCGAGTTGACAGCGAGCTCGAAGCGAGAGGACTACGCTGAGATCGCTTGCAGTGCTACCTGTATCAGATCGCACGAGGTCTGTGGGAACTTCCCTCCATATTCTAAGCAAGGGTATCCGTGTATGCCACGATCTTAACGCCGCCCCAGCCTGTGTCTCTTAGAAGTGAGTTCACAGTGAGGTTCCATAACAACGAGGAGAGGACTCCGCCCTGAGGCGTGCCTCGAGTTACACAGCGTTTGATTTCAATCAAGCCCATTGATGAGAAAGTTGTTCAATCAACCCGACCAGAACGATGTTAAGCACTAAGTTGCTTGGGGCGTTGCTGATAGCTTCTGGGTTGATGTTGTTAAAGGTGCTTTCGATGTCCAGAAAGGCCACCAGACAGAAATGCTTGTCAGTCAAGGATGATTCGATTTCGTAGAAACCAGACTATGAAGCGCAGTTTTAGTGGATTTTCCTTTAACGTATACATGTTGATAGCTAGAGAGAAGATTACTATAAATTTTACTAGAGCGTTTTATTATACTCTCCAGTATCTTGAGCAAGGAGGAAGAAAGACTCCCTCTCCAGGCTCATGAGCAAGAAGGAAGAAATACTCCCTCTCTAGGCTCGTGAGCAAGAAGGAAGAAAGATTCCCTCTCTAGGCTCGTGAGCAAGAAGGAAGAACGACCCCAGTGGGTCAGGGGGCCTAGAATATACCCGTGGTAAGGAATGCCTGTCGTAAGAGGCGACTAAAATCCCCCGGCCTAGAAGGTTGATGAAGGTGGCCAAAAAAATCGTTCGCACGACAGTCGGGCTAGTGTCAGAAGGGACTAGTACCCGAGCGTACCGGATTTATCCGGCAAAGGACTGTTACATCCCCTACACTCCCCTAAACCTTCGGGGAGTGTCTTGGTGGCTACAAAAACAACAACAATTTATAGGCCTATAATCCTTTGGCTCGAAGTGCGCGGCTTCCCCAACCTTAGGAATGAATATAACCGAGATACGTTTCCATGTGCGCGGAATATGATTATATGCAAAGCAAGCAATGTTGAATACGTTGAAGCCACTTTGCTGATGTCGCCAGGGTATTTAGAAGTTGTGCCGGAATAATTCTGTCTGGTGCAGTAGCTTTGTAGAGTTTAACAATTTTGACTGCCCATCTAACCCGCTCCTACGTGATGGGTATATTTACAGCGATATTCGCCACCATGGAAGCGTGTATGCAACAGCAGCTCCAGGTTTTGCTTTTCCGAGTCGGTCCAAGATCCGTCAGGCCTCCGAAGAGAACACATATCTAAGTAATGCTGTCTTATCGACGCTTTCAACTCCAGCACACAAGTTTCTCTAAGAGATTCTCTTCGCTAAAAAGTTAAAAAAAAAGGTTAAATTTAATAGTTAAACATGATTGAAAAGTAGTTAATAAACTAGTTAAATGATGGTTAAAAAATCGGAAAATATATAAAAAGGGTTAAATGGCAATAGTAATTATAATAGCTGCTATTGCTTGGCCAAATGCTTAGTTTATTTTATTATAAAAGTGGTTAATACTAGTAGCAATATAAATATATTAACCTTTCTACAGCTTGAGGTCAGTAAAAGTCGCTTTTTAGCGCACACATACCCATACATATGCGCATATAAACATATCCACCTAATTAACTCACCTTGCACTTGGGCAGCGTACTCTGTGGCCTTTTGCAAATTCAATCTTGGCCGTGGTTTTGCTAAAATCTGCTGTGAACTCGTTGCAGTCGAGCTGTTGGTAATGCTGTTGCTGCTGTTATTGCTGTTGCTGTGGCTATTATTAGCTGCAGACAGTGACAATGCTGCCGCTGCCGCCTGTTGACTACTACTACTACCACTATTAGCTGCTGCTGACGCTGATGAGTCTAACAAGAGTTGTTGTACTTGTAAAATGTCCACATATTCATCTAATTCCGTTGACGACTGCACAGAGCTGCAACGTTGCTGTGAACTATTCGCGGCCAATGAAGCCGCAGCAGCTGCAGCGTTTCCGGTATTGTAGGTCGACGACGCCGTTGACGGGTGTGGATAATGCGGATGCAAATAAGTTGGCGCCCCCGTTGGCGTATTTGTTGTATAGAAACCAAATTGTGGTGGACCGGTGGCCTGGTGTACGGGCACTGGTGCCGGCAAGGCGCCGGCGGGTGCTGGTGGTGGTGGCGGAAATTGCAAAGGACTGCGGCCCAAATTTAGCAGAGGTGATGTGGGTGTGTTTAATGAGTCTGATTGTGATTGTGATTGTGCTTGTTGTTGCTGTTGCAAATGTTCTGCGGCGTGTTGTTGCTGTTGATAGTCTAGCTGCTGCTGCTGTTGTTGCTGTTGCTGCTGTTGTACATGTTGATTGTATTGTGTGGCCGCTGCGGCTGCGGCTGCTGCATTCACCGCTGCCAAACCCAGGCTGGGTGACAATTGAAATGCTGAATTAACACTCGGCACAACGACTAGACCCAAACCATTTGTTGTTGGCGTTGTTGCTGCTGCTTGTGTTTGTGTTTGCGTCGGTGTTGCTGTTGTGACCACTGCACCACTATCGGCGGCTGTTGCTGAGACAGCTGTTGCTGTTTGTGGAGGTATTGTTGTTGCTGTTGCTGTTGCTACGCTGTGATGGTGTTCAATCTCACCACGACGCATTGCTAACAACATTTTTACGCTTAAAATAAAACACAATCGAGCGCGAAAATAAATCACAACAACACAAAATACGAGAAGTAAAAGAAGAAGAAGAGCACGAACACAAATAAAACGGAAATAGAAATAAAAATAATAAAACGATCGAATTGAACACTGACTTGCACTCCATTTGAGGTATTCACTTTCAGCAAAAGGGGGACACAAATGATATTCTTGTTTTTTTTTTGTTTCTAACTAATGATTTAGCACCACAAGTGCATATTTTTGTATATTTTCTCGGTTTTATCGATCATGCAGCACTTTAGCTAATTTTTTGTTATAAATTTTTTGTTTTAAATTGATTTTTAATTTTTTGTTTTGCTTCTTTTACTTTAAACACTAGTCATAAAATCAGTCTTTTTCAGGGACGTTACATAAATAATTGTATATACATATGTGTATGTATGTATTTATGTGCGTAGATATGTGCGTTATTATCTTCACTGTAAAAAGAAAGAAAAATAAAATTAAAAATTATAGTTGTTTTTGGCGACCTATAACTTTAATAATTTTTTCTTCGCTGGCTTCAGGTCAATTGAAACACAATGTTTTTCAAATTTTAATATTCCCAATATATTTCGACCACACCACGGTGATCCGCGTCGAACTAAGGTGACATGTAAAAATAATCGCCTGAAGATGATCACCGTGGTGTGGTCGAAATATATTGGGAATATTAAAATTTGAAAAACATTGTGTTTCAATTGACCTGAAGCCAGCGAAGAAAAAATTATAAAATTAAAAAGTTGAAATAGAAAACTATAATAAAATAAATTTTAATATTGTTACATACACTCAGAGAAAAATGGTGTTCTAAAATTAAGTGCGACTGGTAATAAATTTATCCTTTTTCGTTCTTAAAATTTTAAGAATAAGAATTTTCCGTGCTTGTTTTTTAAAAGTAAGACGCAAAATATCTAAAATAAGAATAATGTACATAAATTAAGAAAAATGTTCTTAAAACAAACCCAATTTGTGCTCACATCAAGAATATTCTAGACATTCTTATTGCTAGTTTGAACAGTTTTTAAACAAGAATAAAAATTCTTTAAATTCAAATTCTTTAGTTTTGCTTCTTATAATGATGGCAACAATTCATAGATTCTTTTTCGAAAAAACGGTCGCATAAAAGCATCACTAAAGTCCAATATAATGTTGAATGTCCGACTATATGATGACGTTGGATTGAATTTCAGCTTGATGCCATGGTTCGAATCCGGAGAAGACTATAAAATGGACAACATAGGAAGCAGTGAAGACGAAGCAGTTACCAAAATGGAGAAGAAGAGGAGAACAAGCGGAGGCGAAGCTGCAGATTTGTAGTTGAAAAAAAGTTATTTTTATGTTATATTAGAAGGCCCAAAATATATGTGTGAGAGAGAGAGAGAGAGCAATTGTAGTGAGAAAATAAACCGAAAACATTAATTCTAAATTAGGAATACTTAAATATTCTTCTCTTGAGAAATTTCAATATAAATTTAACAATAATTATTCTTGAAAACCTACTAAGCGTTCCTAAATACGAAAGAAATCAGTCTTAAAAGTATAATTTTCGATCTTAAAGAAAATTTCTTGAAATAAGAATTTTCTGCTCAGCATAAGAATATTCGGTATTACCGTATTTTCGTGACCAAAATTCTTGATTTCGGCTTGATTTAAGTACAAACTTCTTGATTTTTTCTCTGAGTGTATATATGTAGGTAATTAAAAATATATAAAAAACACGTGCAGAACTAAACCAAGAGAAGAATACTTTGGTGTGAACATCAGCATACTCAAAGATAGCCAAGTGGCACTCAGGGCATTAGCTACTGGTATGCGTTAGGCGACAAAAGCGATAATGCAGCTCCCAAAAAGCAAACTAAAAATTTTGACCGGGATTCTCACATGCCACTACAGAATCGAAAGACATACATATGTATGTACAAACTTGGCACTCTGGCAGTTTATATCGATCTTTTTACATGGAAGATGAGACTGTTGAGCAAATACTATCTACCCATCGATTGCATATGACCATATCTAGGAGGACACTCGGCTTTTAATAGTTCGAGAGTAGCCAAGGCTAAGACCAAATGCAATAGATAGAGGGAAAACGGAGATGGTTCGGTTTACCCGCAAACATAAGTTACCTGAATTCAAATCCACATTCCTAAATGGGATGGATATCAAATACCCTGCAGAGTTAAAATACATCGGTGTCATTCTAGATAGAAAGCTAACTGAAAACGGAATTTAAATAGCAGCACAATCAAAAAAAAAAGCCAGGTTAGCATTTAACGCATGTAAATCCGCGGTGGACAAGCGGTGGGCAAGAGATGGGCTCTTAATCCCCAAATAGTTCTACATAGCGGTAGTGCGACCTATTCTAGTGACTAGAACTCGAAACCAATAAGAGAAAAACAAATAAAGTGCAGCGAATGGCTTCCATGCTTATTAAAATGTTATTTCCCACTCCAGCTGCAATGCGGCGTGGCTCAATGCGATCAAATCTTGGAGGGACAGCCGCTTTGGGCATGCGCAAATTCTAAGAAATATCCCTTTCAACTTGCTAAAGCTAGATTATGCAATATTAGCCTTCTGCTGGGACAACAAATTTTCCACGAGAATACCGAAGAGGAGCGAGTGGAAGAACTTGGAGAATTCCGACCCTAAGACACTCCACCTGTACACGGATGGCTCCAAACTGGACAATAAAGTTGTGTCTTTCTGTCAAAAGCTTCAACTCAAAGTAAGTTTGCATCTACCTGATCACTACAGTGTCTATGAGGCTGAGCTAATAGCCATATGGGAAGCAGCTCGTCGCCTGACAGAACTGTCAAGCATTAATCCAAACATTAATTCTATCCATATATTCTTTGACAGCCAAGCTGTCGTAAAATCCTTACAAATATAGGAAATCTCTCAAAAAATTAGCCGTAAAGTGTGATCTGAACGTCATTTGGGTTCCAGGGGTTCCCGGGTTCCATAGTGACGTCCATGCTAACTGCATTGTGGATGAGTTAGAAAGGGAGAGCACAAACACAGTATGAGATGAGGAAATCACAACTGTGGTTTGTTTGGTTGGGCACCCCCCTCCTGAACTCATACAAGCACTGGTTGGGATATCACTTCAGAAAACAATCTAACGCTCGATGTGCCAGGGAGTCAACTTGTGTGATTTCCGGGAAAATCTGGCCCAAAATGAATGAGGGGAAGATCTGTGTTTAGATGATTTATCTTATCTGAACCGGCTCTGCATAGGTCCGCTGGTGAGACTTCTAACACTGGCCACTGTCGCATGGGTATTGGAATACCTTTTAGATAATAATAATAATATAATACAATGGCGCTATTATAACTCTGCCGAGTTTTATGGCCGAGCTTCTCTCCCAATTCGAGGTGTGCTCCTTTTTGTTTTTCCTACTAATTGGGTGGACCTACAGTTTTATGCCGGCTCCGAACGGCGAATGCATTTTTTGTGAGAAGCTTTTTCATGGCAGAAATACTCTCGGAGGGTATGCCGCCCACTGCCGAGAGGTGACCGCTGCTCTTAAAAAAACCCATAATTGGATTTTTACTGATTAGAAAATTTTTTTTTGGTGTTTTGCTTGGACCGTGGTTTGAACCCGGGACCTCTGGCATAGCAGGCGAGCACTCTACCCACTGCACCACAGCGGTCACAAATAAATATAAGAACTCCTAAAAAAATATGCATATTTCGGAGAAATTTCTAAAATGCCTAAATATATTTATGTTTTTGTAGAAGCGAGACCTTTTTTATTTCGACCGTCGGCAAACCAACGCATTTATAAAACAACGCTGCGATTGGCAAAAAAAATCGTTTGCGTTGAAATTCATAAAAAAGAGCATCACATGAGTGATATCGCTTATATTGTTGCGCGAACAAACTGAAGCATGGGCATTTTTTACATATTGAAGATTTATACTTCTACTTTTAGGCTACACTTTGATGTAATCCACCAACTGCATTTATTTTCAAACCACTGTAATTAATTTAAATTAAACTTCAATGAAATGATACGTGGATGCTAGTTCTACTGTTAACACCCCCTACTAACTATGCAAAAATACTGTAGATCGGTTCATATATTTTGCTCCAGCGAGGCAATTCTAGGGCTTTTTTTGTAAAGCGCAGAATTGTGTTCTACGTGTCCGACCAATTTTGACTCGATTTGAGAGACCAGCTCTACCTACCCCCTGGAAAACTCACTTATTTTGGTGTCTGGTATACATTTGTGAAAATTTTCCGACAGACATTTTAATATATGAAGTAGTTCTTATTTAATAAAAATATTAACGTACCTATTTAATTGAACTAGTTAGCTTCTTGAATACATATAAATGCAGTAATTTTAATTTTTTTCCCCCCATTAAACATTTTCTGAGTGCTCATAATTTATGAGTCCGATATGAATCCTAAATATGTAATAAATATGAGCCTCATAATTATGATCAAAAAGGAGTCATATAACAGTCCGACATGATGAAATTATGAGCTTAGAAAAATAACCAAGAAAAGCAACTTCAGAACATAAATTCATAATTTTTATGTGACATATTTTATTGTATCAAATAAAAAACTGAACTTAGTGTCATAATATTAAATTACTGATACTATACCACCTTTTAGAAATACATATTTAAGTAAGTATTTATTAAATACATTATTGTGATCAGTGCTTTGAAATATTAATTGCTTCGCTGTGCCGAAAAAATTAATTAATTTGTTGGTTCGTTAAAATTTTTTTGCTTATTCAACACTTCTTAATTATTTATTCAGAGTATGTCAACTATATAAATGTTGAGTAGAAGTGACCGCCGTACTGCAATTAGAATATTGCATTCATTGCAAAAAAAACAACATATACCTATGGCAATGATTGATGAGTTACAACCCATGAATCAATCTCAACAATGTTCTATAGAAGCCCCAACAATCATTCGAAATCCCCAATATTCGTGAACAAGAATGGAATCTCCGATAAGTTCAGCAGAAGCTACAATAAACTCACGTCCTCCGGGGTATACGTTAAATACAATAGGATCTCCAATAAAGTCAGGTTGGTTGATATAGTATCATACAAGATGGGGAAGTGATGATATTTTTCTGCTAGGTCTACATATGTATATAGTCTAGAAGAAATATATATTCGCTTCCCAGGTATTCTTTAGTGTCTAATGCACATTCTAGGCAGCGCCTACAATTTAGAGACCAAATTGGATATGTGCCAAAAGGAAATCGTAATGAAATGGATTTCAAAAAGTACACCATAAAATGGTTTCAAACGGCACGGGACCGTGTACATTACAAGGCAAAACATGCACCATTATTTAATATAATTGCTTAGTAAATACAAGAAATATTTATATAATTAATTTTTTCTTTAAACTTGTGGTTATACGCTAACAATGTTATTTTATTAACCTTAATTTAAAAATTTATTTTAATCTCTGTTTGTTCTTTCCATAAGATTATGAAAACTACCAGCTTTCATTAAAAAATTAAATAAACAATAAAACTTGTGTAATGGTATTAATTGGATATACAAAAGATAAGTAAATAAATTAGAAAAGCCAAATAAATAGAAGGCTGTTCGGAACAAAATAGGAGTCCAAAATGTGCCTTATATGAGCCTAATAAGAGGCATAAATGACTCCGAAAACAAAGCTATAAGAGTCTTGTATGAGTCCAAACCAGGCTCAGATAGGAGGTGAAATATGAGCTTATTATGAGTCAAATAGGAGTCTTTTATGACTCTTGTTCAGGCTCATATGATATATGAAATTAGGCTCATATCGGACGACCACCTTAAGTACAGAAAAACATACATTTCGGACTCCAAAATGAGCTCATAATGAATTTAAATGCTCCGGTTTAGGATTCCTTTCTGACTCTTTTATGACTCCGAATGTTTACTGGGTCAGAGTAGTGTTATTATATCAAATTTATATATGTATCTGCTTACTTTTCGTTACTTTCCTTTTATTTTTTGTTCATGTGCTATGTATATAAAATGTATATATCTCAATGCTAAGAATTTTGTCAACTCAGCTTAATAACTTTGCACAATTTTCCTTAAACGATTTTCAAAAAAAAAAAAAAAAAATCAAAAATAAATTACCGACGGCAAAATGTTCGCTTTGATATGTTGAATATTTCTTTTGTGCATTTTATGCTTTTTAGTCTTTTCATGAAAATGTCGTACTTGAGGTATTTTTTTTTTTTTTTACTTTTTTTCTTGTTTTTAAATGATTTTTATTTTACACGAAATGCGTTGTTTTCGAATGCAGTTCAGTTCACTTTTACTTTATATAATAGCACTTGCCAACACTTCCGTTACATACCACCGTTGCACTATCGGGACGGAAATACACATCAATATCTGTGCGAGTATCAAACCAATGTATTTTTTTTTTTTTTTTTTTTGGGAAATTCTGAAAAGCCTACGTAGATAGGTGAACGTATTACCGCACACATTTACGGAGATACGGTGAGACGCGTTAACCGCGCTGTCGATCTGACGGACGAGCCAACAAGTCGCTACTATCGCCGAGTCGGTAAAAGTGAAAACTGAAAAACTGAAAGCCAACCGCCGCCATTGATGGCGAAAGTGAATGAACAGAGGAAAAGCCCAAAAAAAAAAAAAACGAAGAAAAATACCAAAAACATCAACAACGCAACAGGCAGTCCCAAACAGCAAGGCACCGAACGAGCGATGGACAAAAAAGCCGAGCGCTGTCGTCCGAGCAAGCAGCAAACTCTATGTATAGGTAGATAGAAAAAAGCGGTGTTGAGAGGCAAGAAGGCGGGTGGAACGAAAGCGTAAAGAAAATTCATAGATATGTATGTGAAAGCGAAAAAAAAGCTAAAGCGAAAAAAAGCTAAAGCGAAAAAAAGCAAAAACGAAAAACGACGACGAATTCACGAAAAGAAAGAAAAAAAAAACAAAAACAAAAACAAATGTAGGATGTTTTTAACATGGAAATGTAGCAGCGAAAGCTTCTGCTTCTGCGACTGTTGTTGTTGTTGTTGTTGTTGCATTACTGTTAAGCATGTGAAAATATATACATATTTACATACATACACAGTGAGAACGCTGCTTACGAAAATTAATAATATAATAATATTATAATACAATGGCGCTATTATAACTCTGACGAGTTTTATGGCCGAGCTTCTCTCCCAATTCGAGGTGTGCTCCTTTTTGTTTTTCCTACTAATTGGGTGGACCTACAGTTTTATGCCGGCTCCGAACGGCGAATGCATTTTTTGTGAGAAGCTTTTTCATGGCAGAAATACTCTCGGAGGGTATGCCGCCCACTGCCGAGAGGTGACCGCTGCTCTTAAAAAACCCAATAATTGGATTTTTACTAATTAGAAAAATTTGTTTGGCTCGGACCGTGGTTTGAACCCGAGACCTCTGGCATAGCAGGCGAGCACTCTACCCACTGCACCACAGCGACCAGCTTACGAAAATTACATCTAGCATTGTGTGGAAAGCTTCTGAGGGAAACGACAAAAAAACGAAAGAAAATGTGCGCGCCAAAAAGCTGTGCTTACCCTGCAAAAATCATTGGATTATATGCTCCATTTGTGGTAGGTTGGAGTACTTTCAAGGTGACCACTAACATAGCCCAAACGACCGATTAATGTATCTGGATCGGTTCGTAGTTAGCCGAACATAGCAAAAACCAAATGCTTATCGCGACGACGACGATATGTGTATACATACATACATAACTACATACATACATACATATGTTTGAACGCATACACGTTATTCGTCGTCGTCGCATAAACGTTTGGTTTTTGTTGTTATGTTCGGCTAACCGTTAGGTACTCCATCAATTAATCCAATGTATGTACTCCATGGATTAGTTTGATTGTTATGCGGGATTGGAGTATATACTCCATTGCAATGACATGCAATGTTAAATGGACCATATTTTTTGTATGAAATGTGGCAAGTTATGGAGTAATCTGTTGGTCCATAGCGAGCACTCCATGGATTAGTGAATGGAGTACTCAGAATTTTTACAGGGTACTGACAGATAACTACATATGTATGTATGTATGTAACTCTGTAGATATGTGTTGGTGCGTATTTCAAGTGCTTGTTGTTGTTGTTGTTATTTTTATCATGTGGGAGTAATAAACATGCGAACAAGAGCAGAAACAACAACAAAACTACTTAATTTGAAAGGTGAAAGTACCTACTAGAATATAAATATAAAGTGGGTGCTAAGTACATATGATGAATTTCATATCAAACCCAATATGCGTTGAACCCGACCCACAGTGGTTCGTCCCATAGACAAAATTAAGATAAAATAAACTGCGTAATTTATTCAAGTAATATATATTTTTGTGAAGCTAACATATCAACTGGAATAAATATATAAGTAGAATTTATAATCTCATGCTTTTGTTGCCAATAGAGGTCGCTAAAGTCAGTACAATTTTGAGGCAAAACTGTTTTAAGGTAATACGATTTTTAGTGTGTTACAAAAAAAAATTGCCAAAAATTCATTTTAAATCGGATAACTCTGAAACTTGTCACATTTGCTTACCATTATATGCCCTAATAGCTGAAATAACTTTTGATAAATGATTTATTTCAGAAATGTGACCAGTTCCATCGAAACATTTGCGACTTTTTTATTGGAGTTCAAAAAATTACTAAAGTTTGATAGAGTCAAACAAAAAAATAAAAAAGAACGACTCTTTTTTTATTCGCGAATTTGGTTAACTTTGAAGTGTTCTAGTAGAATCTGTAAAAAAATTGCATTGTTTTTTGCCGGAAATGTAGAAATTGTACGATTTTGTAAAGCCATATTTTTAAAATTTTAAAAAATTTTGCAGAACCTTATATATATGGTATGGAAAAAATTTAGCAAAATTAATATATGGAACTATTTTTTCTCTCATGATATAAGAAATTAGCCTAATTAGGATAAAATATACAGTTTTTATTAATATGTGACAAATACTAACAAAAAAACATACATGTAATACTAACTTTTTTAGGTGAGACACATAAAATTTTACAAAGTTTGACAAAATTTAAAAAAAAAAACAAGAAAAAACGACTATTTTTTTATTTTAATTTTCGATTCTATGCTGGGAGGTCTTGCTACCAAAAAAGAAAAAGGTTCAAAAATTATGCCGGAAATCGCTAATTTAGTACTTTATTTAACACCCTAAAAATTTTATTTTTTACATGGAAAAATTTTATAATAAAAAATTGTTTCTATGTTAACTCTAATAATATTGCGCTTTTAAAAGTTATAATTTGATATGTGCCAAAATCATATTGACATTTTGCAATAAAATAGTGTATTAAACTATAACAACCAACATATTTTCTGAACAAATTTAAGAGTAATTTTCTTTAGAACCATTTTTTGCAATAATTAACGGTAGTAGTCAATCCTTGATTTTAAAACGGTAATTATATATGTTACAGTTAGTTTTTAATGTATTGTGATGACACGTTAAGCTAAAAATTACTTTTTGTAAAAAAGGATATATGGGAGGTAGCCATGTCCTTGGACATAAAAGGACAAAACTTACCACCTAGTTTAAAGACATAATTCTATAAATATATACCAAATTTCATTTCATTCTGTTTGAAATTGAAGTTGATATCACAATTTTAAAATTAAGGATATATGGGAGGTAGTTATATCCTTTCACATAAAAGAACGAAACTTTTAACCTAGTTTAAAAGCATAATTCTATAAATATATACCAAATTTGATTTAATTCTGATTGAAATTGAAGCTGAAATCACAACTTTAAAATCAAGGACATATGGGAGGTAGTCATGTCCTTGCATCGATTTGGCCAAAACTTCTTTTTTTTCTTATCTATATTATTTTATGTCTGTACACAAAATTTTATTGTTCTGCGATTACTCCCCTAATTTTGCCGATTCACTATATGGAGACGAAGCACTGTGCGACCCCCTCAGAATTTGATGAAATTTTGCACAGAAGTACATCTTAGCTACCCAAACACAACCTCATTTTCAGAAATTGCATTTTCGAAAAATTGTGGGCGTGGCAAGGTATCGAAATATTCAAAAATATTCGAAAATAATCGAAAAATGACGATAATAGATACTTTTAAAGTGTGATTACTAGGGAACGGCTTTACCGATTTCAAAGATCTTTACACCATTAGAAAGGTATTGAAATTAGCTTTCAAAAAAATACACTGTAAAATTTTTTTTTGTTTTAGTACACTGAAAAAAAAGTGTTTTCCAAAATAAAATTTGAAACTGAAAAAACACTTCAAAGATCAAGCGATTTTGAAAAATACAAATTTTGTTTAGAAAGGTCTATTTAATATACATATATAACATATCTGAAAACTAAAATGGCCTTTTTCTTAATTTTTTTTTTTAAGTTATTTAAGTAAATGCATCTCTTGGCTTTCTTATATTTTGATATCACGCGTAAACTAATCAACCGATTTCAAAAATTAAAGATCTTTGAAATCGGTAAAGCCATTCCCTAGTAATCACACTTTTAAAGTACCTATTATCGTCATTTTTCGGGTATTTTCGAATATTTCGATACCTTGCCACGCCCACAATATTTCGAAAATGCAATTTCTAAAAATGAGGTTGTGTTTGAGTAGGTAAGATGTACCTCTATGCAAAATTTCATCAAATTCTGAGGGGGTCGGGTTCAAAATGTTCGTTTTTTTCAGCCTTTGATATGAAATGTTCGTCTGAAGGTATGATGTATGGTAAGGGTAAGGCGAACAGTCATTCAGAGCGCTCAAATGAAGGAAAATTGGCTACTTACAACGACAAATCACCTTCAGTGACGCAACGAATTTAATTTTTCCTCAATTGCGAAGCCGAAGTCGAAGTTGAAGGACAGAAGCAATGTCTGCGAATCTCTGGTGTTGACTCCGTTACTCATCTTTACTCAATTGACTCATTGATTTTTTTTACTAATTGATTCATTGATTAATTTTACGTAATGTCTGTGAATCTTTGGTGTTGACTCTATGACTCAATTTAAGAAGTCAGCTCAATAAACTAACACTGAGAGAAAAAAAATATATGGAGGGGTCAAAGAAATTGTTTACCTATTTTGAACACTACTTTCTTTGTTTTGAGTAAATTTTCCTTAAAACATGTTAAAAGGTTTATAAAATATTGTTGTTACATGCGTTACCATGGTTTCATATACTTGTTTTGAAAAAATTCATACATTAAAATAATGAAAAATTCTTTAAGCGCCATTCCATTCCCAACTTTCCTTGTTTTGAACAGACCTGTTAAATTCCGATTAGGATTAGTAATCAATTAAATTGTTTTGTTTTTTAATTGGTAATCAGTATTTTAATTCTTTTGCAGAAAAAAAGTAATTTTAATGATTACCATTAAAAAAAATCAAAAAAAAATCAAAAAAAATCAAAAAAAATCAAAAAAAACCAAAAATAATCATAAAAAATCAAAAATAATCAAAAATAATCAAAATAATTTTTTTTGATTGTTTTTGATTATTTTTGATTTTTTATGATTATTTTTGATTTTTTTTGATTTTTTATGATTTTTTTTTGATTTTTTTTTATTTTGTTTGATTTTTTTTCAAAATTGTTGTAAAGAAATTTGGATACGCATGCACATAAGTATTCAGGTAGGCATGCATGTTTGGTCAGAGAGGCATAAAGTTTGTACAAATGTATGTGAACGCATTTTAAAGTACGTAACCCTGCAGTAAATATGGGGACAGGTGTATCCAAGTCATTGTGTATTCTACAGCGACAACTGCACTAATTAAAATGTCGACAAATTTAGAAGTACAAAATTTGTATAGACCTTGGCTCGTTCGAAGTTTTTCGTACTAGATACGGATACAAACCCTTCCTACACCTGGGGAAGATTCATTTCTAGGTTCAGTATAAGGACAGGGAAGAGCGAATAAAGAATTCTGATTATGACAGAGATTATCTTTACGTAAATCTATTTGCAACATAGCAAATCGTCTACTGCTTTATTTAGTAGGCATGCGAAGACGAATACAAATTCCCAAATAATCCTATTTGAGGAACAATGTCGGAACGTAAGTACGTAATATTTCTGCCTTTTAAAAGAATACAATAGGGCAATAACTAGGGCTGAAACGGTATGGCGTATGATGAACAATAAATACAACTTATATGAAATTAAAATTTTTTCCTTTTTTGAAAAAATTGATGAAGTGTGAAACAGACAAAGGAAATACAACTGTGCTAATGGAGGAAGAGGATTACACCGCAAAAACAGGTCAACTAATCAAAGAAATGGGCTGCCGAGTGATGATAAAAGACCCAACGGAAGAATACCAAATGGCAATAAAGCGTGCAATAAAACAAGCGAAAAATATAAGAGACAGCAAAGTAGCCTACACTCTCACAGCAATGAATCCATCTGCCCCATCACTGATCGCACGGCGAACTTTTTTTTGCGATACGCTCTAATGTACATACATACATACGTATATTTTAAAGTAAAACTCCAAGCACATTTGATTGACTAACATAGAGTACAATAATAACAAAGTTTTTATACCCTTCTTTTTATACTCATATGAAATGGTGTTATAACTTTGAGCGGAAATGCAGAAGGAGGCATGACAGATCCACCAAAATATAACCGCTATGATGAGGATCATGAGCTGAGTCGTTTAAGCCATGCCCATCAGTCCGTCTGTATAAACGCAAACTAATCCCTCATTTTTTTGAGATATCTACTTGAAATTTGGTACTTGGGTGACTTCTTAAGAGAAATTGGACCACTATAACATATAGGTCCCATACAACGGATTGTTCAGATATAGACATTTTGGACTATAACATCTCCATAAATAACACACATAATTCACTGTATAAATTAATGAAAATGAGACTATGTATCGCTTCTTTTCCTCATTCATGAATGTCATAAAGTCTCGATACAGTCGAAGACAGCCGCTATATTAGTTGCTTTTCATTGTATACCTAACTACGAGAACTTCTGTATTAAAGCCCAATTTATGAGTTAGTACAACAGCGAATGTTACACTAAAATGTTTGATTTGGCCACTTTAAACAATTTTTCATAAAGATAAATAATTTGATATAAACGTGCATCGTACCATGTACGGTCAATGACAAATGAACAATAATTCCAAGCTTGTAAGATATGTATAAATTTGTATGCCTCTCTGCACAAATATACGAGGAGGAAGCATAAAGAGCCTTTATCCTGTTAGTGTGGGACTTTAACCGCACTACACCACCTACGCTCATCGTATCGAACCCCCCGGTACTACCATCAAGCTACCGTCGTGAGTCTGCCTTAAAAGGCTATATACAAACCTGCATACGTACAAATGTGCATAATTCTTTAAACGATATTGATAAAAATTAAAAAAAATCTAAAAAAATCAAAAAAAAATCATAAAAAATCAAAAAAAATCAAAAAAAATCATAAATAATCAAAAATAATCAAAAACAATCAAAATAATTTTTTTTTGATTATTTTTGATTATTTTTGATTTTTTATGATTATTTTTCTTTTTTTTTTGATTTTTTATGATTTTTTTTGATTTTTTTTAATGGTAATTGCAAAATAATCATTAAAATTTGAAAACAATGGGTAATCAATCATTAAATGGACAGTTGAAAAAATAATCAATCAAGCCGGTAATCATTACGATTAATAATCATTATTTAACAGGTTTGGTTTTGAAGACTTGATTTCTTTAATTTTGAGAAATTAAATTCCCATACAAATCCCCATGGCAACGAATTTGTTTGAATGTTTTTTTATGTTTTTTCCATATTTTTGAGAAAATTTACACAAAACAAAGAAAATTTTGTATTGGGACGCGTGTTCAAAATAAGGAAAATTATGTCTTTGATCTAGAGAAATTTTTTTTTTGAGTGAACCCTCTTTACACATTTGACTGATTGATTCACATTGATTCATATGACTCATTGATTAATTTCACGAAATATCGGCGAATCTTTGGTGTTGACTGCATGACTCAATTTAAGGACTACCCCTCTTTACTCATTTGAGTCATTGATTCATTTGACGAATTATTTACAAATATTCTTTCTGAATTAAAAGCTCAGATTCATATTTTAAAGCGCGAATCTACGTAGTTGATACAATGACTCCAACTTAATTTAACAAATGACTCAGTAAATGTTATAGGTACTCTTCCGTATCGAGGAATCTTTTTGATTCGATTCGAAAGCGCATTCGTATACTATAAAATATATGGAATAGAACTAGACATCGATCAAATTTTCTTTCGAATCGAACTACAGAGTGAGAGCCCTGGTCTTCATGAATCTGGGCCCAGAATCAAATTGATGTTAAAATTTCGCTATCATAAACCTTTGACGTAGTAACAAGAGTTATTTACTCATTATCTCTTCCCAAAACTGCTCACTTTTTCATGCTTAAAATTGGTCGAATGGCTTACAAAGAGTCAATTGAATTATATGGATCTGACCTTTTCATCTTTAATACTGTTAAAGAGTCACACTAGCATAAAAGTAATGAGTCATAATGATTCAATTGAAACATAAGGACTTCTGGGCATTAATTGAGAGATGTTACATTTCTTAGAGAGAGGATTCCGCTTTAGTGATGGTAGTCAATTTCATAACTCAATTCAATATTAGATTACTCATCTCTAATAGAACAGTCTTAATATTTATACTATTTACGTATACATATTGATCAAATTGGACACATGAAGAAAATATCGTGTATGTGGCTTCTTGAATGGAGAAGAGGAGGTCTCCTAGAACACAAAACTGAAGTCAGAACTGGCCGGATACGTAGAACATCACTCTGCGTTGGCGGATTTCTACGCTGATTTAAAAGAAAAACTCAAAACCCCTAGAACTCTCTTTAAAAAATATTATCTACGGAGTAATGTACAATATTTTTGCATAGTCAGTAGTGTTAAAATTAGTGGAATTGGTATCAGCAGCACGTTTCCTGAAAGTTGCATTGAAAAAATCGCAGTTGTTTGAAAGTAAATATCAGTGGTGTATTATATTAAAGTTGGGCCTGGATATGTATTTCTAGAGCCAAAATTTCAGAGTAAGAAGCTTCAACACAACATTTGCATTTTTTCGTTTCAAATAATAAAATTTAATTAATACTAAAGTTACATTTAAGCAAACCAACATTGATAAGATCCTGAAGCTATACAAAACATTCGACAACACGAATCTTTTTTCATCCCAAACGAATCATCAAGCAGCCATCGAATGTTTGCTATCTTGTTTCCAGTGCACTGCAGAGTATTCAGTACACAAAACAAATAACTAATGACGACAATATGACTCAGTAGAAGGAGAGAAGGAAGAAGGCGAAGGAATCAACAGTCGAAGTTAGCACAAGTTGCGAAGGAAGGCAGGAAACGCGTAAATTTGTGTCTGATTGAATGGGAAGCACGTCAACAAACGTAAACGAAACGGCCAAAAATACCAAAATTTACGACTCCTATGTACAATAAAAAAGGACGAGTGGCAAAACAGCAAAAAAAAAACAATAAAAAAAACGACAACAAAAAGTGTTTTAAATTGGTATGAGATTAGAGTTCGAGACTAATTATGATGGGTAATTAGGGAGTTCATTAGACTCGCGCTGGCAATGACTAGATACTACATATGTTCATACCTATGTTTATTCCCTGCAATAAATCGCCCTAGTTCCAGGCTAGCGCAGAACTAGTTCTAAAAGAGACAAATTTATTTCTCGTTCTATCCCAACGCAATATTTTCAACTGTCGTTTTTTAACACGGCGATGACCTACGAAGTGGCAATTAACTTCCTCTGCAGAACTTTGGAACGCATTCTTAACTACTTCCTAAATGGGCAGTTCTGGATTAGTTCAAAAATCAATAGCTCAGAGATTCGGTTCAAAAGCAAACGCTTCAAGACTAGTTCAAAAATGATCGTTATTTGGCTGCGCTTTACAAAAATAATCCTCAGTCAGCATAACTCTTAACATACTGAAAATGAATGCGGCATTATATAAAAAAATATCAAGTTTTTGAAACTTAACCATACAAAAGCTGGAATTATACCCTTTCACCTACAAATGCCAAGTAAGCAAAATTACTCTTGTTATAAGTATGACCGCGCGTATTCTGCTCAGCGTTACAGACCCCGGCATCAACATGAGAACAGACTACATCTGTCCTACAACAGTTTTCGATACGAACTATGAGATTGTCTTCCCATCCAGGAAGGACTGGGGAGATGGTAAAATAGCTCAGAAGTTCGATGTTTCCGTTTTCACGGACGGGTCAAAAATGGCATGCGGAGTGGTAGCGGGTATCTTCTCAACTAAGCCGGACACATCCATATCATTAAGGCTCCCGGACACGGCGAGCGTTTTTCAATCAGAAGTTTTCGCGATACAGGAGGCCTGCAAGGTTCTACTTGCAACGGAAAGTGCCGATGTTGAAAAAAGGATAGGAATTTTCTCGGATAACCAGGCGGCTCTGAAGGCTTTGGGATCTGCAACGGTTTCATCAAGCCTGGTCCGGCAGTGCAGAGAGTGGGTCTGGGGACTGGCAAGTCGTCATAGCTTCTCTCTGATATGGGTGCCGGGGCATCGCGACGTCAAGGGAAACGAAATGGCCGACGAGCTGGCCAGGCGGAGATCGGCACTTGATATCGCGGAGGCGCGAGAGGTTCTTGAGCCTCTGTGCTTTATCAAGGGCCGAATCACTCGGCACTGGCTTGAGGAGGCAAAAATCAGATGGAAGCGGTTGCGGACCTGCAGGGTCTGCAGAAGTCTATGACCTTCTTACAATACGATACGATCCTCAGCCATGTGAAAAATGGACAGGAGGGGCTTCTTAGATATCTGAACACAACAGGATGGATATAGGGCGTAGGACCCGCCCTGATCTCCGAGGTGATATCCATGTTTATGCAATTCTTCTGGTTTTATTTTGGTTCTTTAGTCACGAGTCGTGGTATTAAAATGGCGCTCCGGCGCTAATTGGAGTCTGTGGCCACTCTAACCAACCAACCAACCATGCCCCTTTAACCAAGTTTAATTTGGTACTACCCAGCAAAGGGCAGTGAAATTGAACATTAATGTAAAGTGCAAGATTTGTTGTTGCTCAATTTTAAAGTAATAGCTGCAAACATAAGTTTTTCATGAAGTCACAATAATCAACTATCCCGCTCTGCATCACTTTAGTACCAGTTCTGAGCTAGTTGTGAACTGTCTAGTACTAGACTGTCGTTTTTCTGGACAGTTCCTTATATTAGCTGCAGCCTGCAGTGTAAATACATATATGTAAGTAAGGATATACGTATGCATGTATGTTTCTATATTTTCTGTATATATGTACATATATGTAAGTTCATTCATGAATTTTTTAAGCTTTTTCCGGCGCAAATGCCATTCATTTTTAGCTACGCATTTTATTTACGTGCGTAACGAATGGCGGCCCAGCAAAAAGGACTTGTTGAATGAGAATTTTTAAGCGGAAAAGTTTCTTTGCTTTTATTTTGGCATTAGCTCGAATTTATATTACATAAATTTGGTTTTTAAAATAAAGTTTTTCAGAAGAAATAGTCATGGAAATATGTATGTATCTATGTATGCATTTTTTTTAATATAACCCTGTAGGAAATTCAATTACTTTTAAATCACTTTATAAACTACTTTATTTTCAATAACAACTAATTGAAACTGTGACTTTTTCCTTTGCAATGAACTGACTTTTTTAACACGGCGATGTCATAGCAAGCAGTCAATTGCCCTATCCTGCATTTGTTTTCAACTACTTTACTAGTAGTTGAAAATAAATAACTTTATCTTGAGTTTCTTTTCAACTACTTTACTTGTAGTTTAATATAAAGTACCTGGATGACCGAGCTTATCTCGGGCTGCCATTTTTTCGCAGGTCCTCGCAAGCGAAATAAAAAGTTAAAATAAAAAAAATTTTTGGAAAAATTAAACTTTTCAGAAGTTTGCGCCCGAGACCCTTTGTATACTAAATTTCATGAAAATTGTTGAAGCCATTTGTGAGATCCAGAACTAAAGTAAATCCGACACGCTTGGCCGTGATACCTCTACCTCTTCATGTCCTTCTCCCTCTACTTTTCTTTTTCCTTTCTCTTTATCTTTCATCTCCGTTTCCTTTTCTTTTCCTTTTCCCTTTTCCTGTCGCTCTCCCTAACCCCTCCTTTTCTCTCACCCCCCTATTCGTTCTCCCTTCCCCTCTCCCTTCCCCTCTCCCAATCTCTCTCTCACCCTTTCCCTCTCCCATTCTATATTGGTTTCCTCTTCCTTTCCCATTCCCATTCCATTCCATTCGACTTTCTTTTTCCTTTTCATGTTCCCTTTACTTAGGGAACCAGGTTGAGCATTACATCGAAGAGATCTCTATATTGAAGCCATGATTCCTAATTTTCGGAGTCATCTATATTCAAGTCCCCATTAAGACCTTTAATTTGATACCAATATCGCTCAAAAACATTCGAGGGCACCCGGGTCCACCTTTTGACCGATATCCGAGGACCCGGCCTAGGCATTACAATTAAAATCATTAGATGTCGAAGTCCTCATCAAGACCTTTCATTCGATACCAAGGGCGCTCAGAAACATTCGAGGTCACCCGGGCCCACGTTTAGACCCATATCTGGAGACCCGGCCTAGGCATCACAATTAAAAGAGCTCTAAATTGATGTCCCCATCAAGACTTTTCATTTGATATCAAAATCGTTCAGAGACATTCGAGGGTCATCCGCGTCCACGTTTTGACCCATATCTGGAGAGCCGGCCAAGGCGTCACAATTAAAAGAGTTCTAAGTTTATGTCCTCATCAAGACCTTTCATTTGATATCAATCTCGCTCAGAGACATTCGAGGGTCAACCGGATCCACGTTTGACCCATATCTGGGGACCCGGCCAAGGCATCGCAATTAAAAGAGTTCTATGTTGAAGTCCTCATGAAGATCTTTCATTTAATACCCATACCGCTCAGAGACATTCGAGGGTCATCCGGGTCCACGTTTTGACCCATATCTGGGGACCCGGCCTAGGCATCACAATTAAAAGAGTTCTATGTTAAAGTCACCATCAAGACCTTTCATTTGATACCCATATTGCTCAGAGACATTCGATGGTCATCCGGGTCCACGTTTGGCCCATATCTCGGGACCCTGCCTAGGCACCACAAATAAAAGCGTTCTATGTTGAAGTCCTCATCAAGACCTTTCATTTGATACCCATATCGCTCATAGACATTCGAGGGTCATCCAGGTCCACGTTTTGACCCATATCTCGGGACACGGCCTAAGCATCACAATTAAAAGAGTTCTATGTTGAAGTCGTCATCAAAACCTTTCATTTGATACTCATATCGCTCAGAGACATTCGAGGGTCATCCGGGTCCACGTTTTGACCCATATATCGGGATCCGACCTAGGCACCACAATTAAACGAGTTCTATGTTGAAGTCCTCATCAAGACCTTTGATTTGATACCCATATCGCTCAGAGACATTCGAGGGTCATCCGGGTCCACGTTTTGACCCATATCTCGGGACCCGGCCTAGGCATCACAATTAAAAGAGTTCTATGTTGAAGTCCTCATCAAGACCTTTCATTTGATACCCATATCGCTCAGAGACATTCGAGGGTCATCCGGGTCCACGTTTTGACCCATATCTCCAGACCCGGGATAAAAGTGAGTAAAAAAAATTAAATTTTTCGAGATTTTACCCCCGAAGCTCCCTGCATTCCAAATTTCATGAAAATCGTTGGAGCCGTTTTCGAGATCCTGAATATATATATACAAGAATTGCTCGTTTATAGTTTAATATAAATAACTTAATCGAAATTCAAGAAATGGTAAAAATGCGAAACAAATTTTCCTCAAAATTCGCAAATCGTTCTCAAGTTGATAAACCATATTTGAGAAACAATTGAATTTATCTTAATTTTCAAATGATAAATATGAAACAATATTTTCTCTGTTTGAGAATTTCGTTTTCAGTGTTTAATGGGAAGTAAAGCTGAAAAACGGTAACCAAAAAATGGAAAAAACAATCTTGGCATACTTAGATCTGAAAACATGTGTTTACATATAAATATATACATATACAAGAAACTGTCCCGCGCTGCGTTTGTTTAAAGCTACTTTAAAATTAGTTGAATATAAATCACTTTTTAATATATTTATTTTTGCAACTAACTTTTTTTTCCGTGAGGGAAATGTGTGTATGTTTGTGTGTTTGTGCATAGTTTTGAGCTCATCAGTTTTATATAAGAATTCCCAAATGGGCTTTATCTTTATCAGCGTGACTAAATACAAGCATGTCACTGTAAATGTGGGCGTTTGTTGTTCCACCGTCAGTAAGTTAAGATAGTAAGGTGCGTGAGCTACGCCAGCCGCCTTATCAATGACACATTAACGATGACGTTGATGCCTAAATGTCTGTCTTATTTCTGTGTTGTCAATGAAATGTATGTAGATACATATGTATTTATGTACAACTGACTGTATGTTTGTGGGTTTCCACACTTTTCCCAGCAACCGCCAGGTTTAATGTTGCTGACGTTTTATGCCTACTTTAAATCAGTTGATAAGTATCTGCATATGTATGTACATATGTACAGCATGTAATTATGTGGGTGTAAATGCGTTATTGTAGCTCCACAATTATTTGGATACTTGATAATTTCGTAAGCTCTTACATATGTACATGTTTACTTACATTCATTCATTCATATATCTGCTATGGAAAAGTTTTGTGTTTCCTTTTAAGAAAGCTTTTTAAAATGAATAATGAGCATGCATACATATTTACATACATACATATTAACATACATTGTATGTATATACACACATGCCAACTAAAATTTCCAAATTCCTTTTTATCCAGTTGGTTGGCCTAATTTCCGACATGCTCTAACGATTCATAGAATTTTTGCTACACAATATTAAAATGTTGTTCACTTTTATTCTTTGGAAAAAAAAAAACGGAAGCGCTAAAGTTTTGCACGTGTGTTTCAAGGCATCGACCTCCTTTTGAAAAATATGTACCTACATAATATGAAGGCTATCTAAGTGATTGCACAAACATGATTTACTGTCGTTCATTGAATAACATATATACATACATACTCGTTTGAAATTAATGTGAGGTGGATTTCGTCGAAAGTTTAGGACGCATTCAGCCACACCAGGATCCATTAATTTACTAATACATATATAAACTTTAATTTGATGGTGTTACTGCACACACGCATACATACACCGAAGCTGAAAGTTATACTATTCGAGGAGGCTGAGCGGTGGACACCTGAGTAGCCGATAGTCGGTTAAGGAGGGGAAGCGGTCAGTGAAACCGTTTTTTGGGACCAAAACTATCGGTGATGGCGATAGTGAAAGGAAGCCATTTGGAAGTCATTTGGTACCAAAATTTATTCGTTTGTCCGAAGACTGAAAAAAACATGGTAGATTCTGGGCAAAGCAACCTAATGTGGAAATGAATATTGAAGACTGCCAAGCGAGTAGCTCAAACCTATAACAGCTGGAGCCGACCATTTGTTAAAACAGTAAAAGACTGGAATAACCGATGATATCGTAAAGGATTTTAATAACAAAATTACAATTGGCAAAAGCATCCATAATTTCTTTTGGAAAGGTACGGGTTTATTGAGATTAATTAAAAAATTTATGAAAAGAAATTTTGCAAAAATTAAAGAAAAAATTTATTAAAAAATTGACGAGAAGAAATTATGAAAAAAAACAATGAAATAAATGAATGGAAAAAATATAAAAAACTAATTAATAAAAAAACTTTATGAAAATAAATTATGAAAAAATATTAGCTAATAAAAAATAAATGAAAAAATTGAATTAATGAATTAATGAAAAATAAATGAAATAATGTATAAAAAATAAATTAGAGAAACGAATAAAAATCATTAATGAAAGTGGAAAAATTATAAAACAAATTAATAAAAAAGTTTAATGAAAATTTCAAAAAACGAACGGAAAAAAATATAAAAAAAAAAATTAAGAGAAAAACTATGAAAAAAATTATATTTTTTTTAATTAAAGGACAAATTAAAAAACTAATAAAAATCATTAATGAAAGTGGAAAAATTATAAAACAAATTAATAAAAAAATTTAATGAAAATTTCAAAAAATGAACGGAAAAAAATATAAAAAAAAAAATAAGGGAAAAACTAAAAAAAATTAAAATTTTTTTTAAATTAATGGAAAAATTAAAAAAATAAATTAAAATAACTAATAAAAATCATTAATGAAAGTGGAAAAATTATAAAACAAATTAATAAAAAAGTTTAATGAAAATTTCAAAAAATGAACGGAGAAAATTATTAAAAAAAAAATTAGGGAAAAGCTATGAAAAAAAATTAATAATTTTTTTTTTAAATTAAAGGAAAAATTAAAAAATAAATTAATAATGTGGAAAAATTATAAAATATTAATAAAAAAGTATAATGAAAATTTCAAAAAAATGAACGGAAAAAATAAAAAAAAAAATTATGGAAAAACTATGAAAAAATTAATAATTTTTTTTTAATTAAAGGAAAAATTAAAAAGTAAATTAAAAAAACTAATAAAAATCATTAATGAAAGTGGAAAAATTATAAAACAATTTAATAAAATAGTTTAATGAAAATTTCAAAAAATGAACGGAAAAAAATTATAAAAAAAAAAATTAAGGGAAAAACTATGAAAAAAATTAATAATTCTTTTAAAGGAAAAATTAAAAAATAAATTAAAAAAACTAATAAAAATCATTAATGAAAGTGGAAAAATTATAAAACAAACTAATAAAAAAGTTTAATGAAAATTTCAAAAAAATGACCGGAAAAAAATTATTAAAAAAAATTAAAGGAAAAACTATGAAAAAATTATAATTTTTTTTTAAATTAAAGGGGAAATTAGTTAAAAATAATAATGAAAAAATTATGAAATTAATTAATATAAAAAATTAATAAAGTAATTATTTAAAGGAAAAAAGCCTTAACAAATATTAAATGAAAATTTCAAGAAACGAACGAAAAAATTATTGATAAAAATTAATAAATTTTTTTTATATTAAAAGAAAAAATGAGTTAAAAAATAACAACGAAAAACATTAAGAAATAAATTAAGGAAAAAAATTAATAAAAAAAAACCTTAACAAACAATAATAAAAAAAAAAATAAGTGAAACAAATTATTAAAAAAAACTAATGAGGATGAAGAGGAGCTGGTAAAGTTAAAGCACCTGCTGTGCGAATGTCCAGCGCTGGGGATTAAGCGACTGTAAAATACATGCGAGCTTGCTATTTAAGGAAGCTAAGAGAATTAAAGCCAATTCTAAGATTTAGGGGATTGATTTTAGTAGGGCGGTCTTCGGGTATTCCGATGGTATTACAATGAAACCCTTGGTGTCTAATGGCGTTTTCTTTTCTCGAAATAATATTGCCCTGTTTAATTTTTTTTAGCCATTTTATAGCTTTGTTTGGTCATTTCAACGAATATTAAGCTCTAACAAAGTGAGAGGATACCGTTAGCAACAAATTCAGCCATTTTATAGAAAGTCAAGTTACGTATTTCAATAATTGGAATATAGGAGGGCAGCATTTTTTCGTAGAAAAGAAAACGCCATAAGTATGCTAGTGGAAACTGGCGCGCCGAGACTTAAAGCTAGACTCTCAAAAACCTGAATGCGTTTAGATTTTCCAGATTTTCTTTCTGCAACTCATCCATATAAATCAGTAGTTGCATCCATTTTTGAGTAGAAGATCTCAATGGTAGGTATTCAATACTGCTCTACAGTGTTTCGCTAGTGACGTAAAAGATGCCAAGGAAGATGAGTTGTAGTCTACCGAATGCCGGAGGATTGGTGGTATATAGTACATATGTACGTAAATGAGATGCCCGGAGTGTCGTCGATGGTATAAAATCAACTACTTGTATACAAATTAACTTAATTATAAACACTAATTTCCAATAAAGCGAAACTTACCACAAATTTAAGTAAGTTGCATGTGATGCTTGGCCGTAAGTACGCATGTAAGTACAGAGTTCAAAAGCCAGCATATGCATGTATGTAAGTATGTATGCAAGTTCATATGCCAAAAGTTAATAACGTTACAAAATGGCGCGCTGATAACTAAATAAACGCTGCAGCAATCGGCCATAAATTCACTGCGATTGCGCATCACTCGCCGCCGACAAACTGAAGCTCAGCAGCGCAACAAGCTTAGTGATCGCATGTAATGATGACTGGCAATGCAACTCTGGCATAGCAAACATAATTAATTACCAACGGGTGAGCATAGAGATTGTCGAATTGCCGCCGCTGGCTAAATAGCGAGCCTAGCTGAATGCGCTGGATAGCGGATAGAGAGAGAGAGAGATGGTGGCAAAGCGATAGCAGCGAGTTAGTTGACAGGATGTGGTAGCTGGACGTGGCTGCTGCTGTTGTTGTGCTACTAGTTGTTGTTGTGCTGCTCTACTGCCACATCTCATGCGGTAGCTTTAGCACGCGCGTTGCACCAACAAGGCGTGGTTGTCATACAAAGCGCGCAAGAGATCGTTTGTCGAGCGATAAAGCGGCATGTAAAATACACTTCAATGCCTAAATGGTGGCATAACACGGCGTGTTGTGGCAGACACAGACAATTTACATATGCCAGATAACAATCTAACGTGTGTAAACTAGTGTAAAAGCTGCGCTAGAAGTAGAAGCAGCAGCAGAACTTGGCGTAGCTTACCTAAGCCATATGCGCATGCGCAGCAGAAAACAGCGACGCCGTCGGTGTAAGCCACACTTGTATGCAGTTGCTTCAATTGCGTATGCAAACTTTGATTGCTATTAAAGATGTGCACTACACTATTTATTGCTTAGCTTAGAGGCGCAGCTCAAAGAGGCGATGATTTTTCGCTGATTTCTTGCACGCAATTTTTGATTTTTTAATTTGCGCGCACGCTTAGCAGCAAGATGTTCGCTTTTGATTGGCTTTAATGTGCACTACACTTTACATACTTTTATATAACGAAAAAATATTTATTAGCACATTTAAGATGCAAATGCAACAATTGGAGAGCGCAGAACCCTTCTTCAGTGCTGCGTATTGCCTGCAAGTTGGCGTCGGCGCATGCGCGTGCCTTAAGGCTGTTAAAATAGTTGTGCCTGAGGGCTGAGCGCGCGTATTTTTGCATGCATAAATTTTAATTTTTTATTTTTTTCGAGCTGCACTTCACCTTTTGCGCTTCCACACACACGCACTTATATTTTTCAATTTTTTTTTCTTCTCAATATTTTTAATCTAATTTGATCTAGTATCTAGCAAGTAGTTAGCACCGGATGCATTAAGCGCGTACTTAACACACAATATTCGTTGTTTTTTTTTTATTTATTTCTTAACTACTTTACTTAGTCCGCTTTAAGCTTGCATTGCATTGCGCTAAGCAAAGCTTAAACACAAAAATCGCGCGATCGAACGTGTGGCAGATCACCTTGATCAGCAATCGCTTGGTCACTCGCTCGTTCTTTATTTCATTTGCTCGCCACGCTAACTAAAGCTAAGCTATGCGCCAGGTATCTTCAACTTAGGCGTGGCGCTTTATTAGAATTGTAACAGATCATCAGTATCAGTTTGTATCGCTGGCAGATCACTCGCTTTAAACGATTCTTTCTTGGTTATTCTTGCAGATTTGTGCAATAAGATTTGCACGCGATCGCACTGCACACTCGTTGAGTTTAGTTCAGCGGCGCGTGTTTTTTTTTATTGGTTTTAGCTTAACGCGATTTTTCGTTACAATTCAGACCGCCGTCCGCTTCGTTTATTACTACGTTTCATTCAATGTTTTTTTCGACATTGAATTGACATCTCGACCAGCTACAGATTCAACAAAAAGTTTCGCTTGCTGCAAAAAGCTTCGTTGTGCTGGCGAGATGGCGATGGCGATGGCGTTGGCTGGTGATCGTGGGTTGATCATCATCGCCTTAACTACTCTTATTTTTTTTGTTTTGAATGGGCGTTTTTGTACGCGCTTTTCTAAATACACACACACATACATAAATAATAACAGCTGTGTGGGTTCTTGTGTAGGTCGTTTGTTGACTATATAAGTGTGTGTGTGTGTGTAGGCTACTAACTTCCTCTTACTTCCTTCCTTCCAGTCTGCCTGCCGGCCCGCCTTTCTGCCTCAACAACCCAGCCAAGTCAGCTTAGCCAATCCACTTGCACTTTTCGCCCCTAATTCGCCGCCGTCGCGCTGCCCCTAACATACTTTCAATTGCTTTTCTTTCAAATGCTCAGCTTTTGCTGTTGTTGTTGCTGTTGTTGTTGCCGTTTTTCACTCGTTCTTAACTCGACTAAAGCCACCGCAAACCAGGGGCGTCTTTGCTTAGAAGTGCTTCTATAGTTGTATTTCTCTCTTTCTATTTGCACGTGTGTGTGTGTGCGTGTGTGTCAGCCCCCGTAAAAGTTGGCATTTGAATTTCATTGGATATTCGCTTTTGGTTCGTCATGAATGAATGAAGAATGACTTGGGGCTGTGTGGGCTGTTTTAGCTTTGGCTGTCTATGTGTTTTTGTCTAAGTTCGCGCGCTCATTTCGCCTATTCATAGTTTTGCTTTTTTTGCTTTTTTGTTTCTATTTTTTCTCGTCACTCCATTTTGTTTTACATCAATTTTAAAAAGCCCACACATTCTAGACCTACATTTGTATGTATAACACTTACATACATACATACATATTTTACTCAAATCTAAACTAGCGAATCAAGTGTTAGATTGAATAGTTAGAAATGGCACTATAGCTCAATGCATGTACATTGTACATACGTATGTATGTATGTATGTAATCTAATAATAGTTGTTGTTTTTCGTGGCCATTTTATTATTTTTGTTAGTCTTGAGCGAGCGCAATTCTTTGTTTTTTGCATTTGCCAGTTCGCCAACGAGTACCAATGCTCGTTCGACTACCCCAAGCACGCGAAATTTTACTCGTCACTGTTGCTCGCTGGTAATGCCGTTGATTATGCCGACCCTGGGCCGCTGAATTCCAAAAAAGGTTAGCATTGTGGGAAAAATGTTTCCACTCGCTCATTTACCATGAAAAGCTACTAACAGTTTTACTCCATTCGAGAAGAGGCTTGGGGTAGAAATTTGAGGCAAACAATTATGGATTGTCTCTAGAATTGATTGAATTACAAATCGCCGTTCAAACTTCATAGCCTCCTAAGTGAGACTTTCATAACCGCCTTACCGATACTTCAGAGCTGAAAAGGACATTAGAAGCAAATATAGAGCTTCCCAAAGACTAAATTTGTTGTATTGATACTGAAGATGGCGCATATTAGCCGAAACCGGTTTGTCTCCAAACCAAACTTGACATGGGATGACGGAAAATCGTTCCACAATACATCATATTCCTACCCTGTCGGAAAAACAAGCAACCAAAAAGTATTTAAGCAACCAAAAAGTACTAAATTTGTGGTATGGATCGATAGAGGAGCTAAAAGGTTATGAAAATTCAACTTAGGCGATTATGAAGTTTAAACGACGATATGCCTTAATTCAGTGTTCAACGAGAATATGTTCACAGTATTAAGTGATGGTTAAGCAGCAGTCAACGCATTAACTTTATTCCAGAGTTAGTGTTAGGATAACCCGCAAAGTCCATCCAGCCAGCTGTGAAGTAAGTGCCACACAGGTTAAAGGGTACTCGGGCAGCTTTACCAGAACATCAGTGGGTTAGGGGGCTTAGAACATACAAGACGTAAGGAATGCATGTCGTAAGAGGCTATTAAAATCTATCGGTCTAGTAGGTCGACAATGACGAAAACAATCGTTCGTACAACAGTCGCACTAGTGTCAGAAGGGACTAAGAGCCGGGCATACCAAATTCATACGGCAAAGTATAGTGGCTTGGCAAAACTTTCGAAGGGTGGCTTGGTAGCTACAACAACAACAACAGCAACACAGCCTTGCCAGAAAGACAGCAGAAAAGCTCATGAACCACTAGGGCCTGAGGTATGCCCACTTATCTACTTACTTATTGGACACAGCCTTAAATAGCTAAACCGCCCAGGTGATTTTGAGCCGAGTCGCACATAGCGCGCCAGTCGTTTCTGCTTCGTGATAGTTAGCGCAAAGGGAAAACAGATCCCTCTCCATTTCATCTTTCTAACGCAGTGCAGGCCTCCCTCTTGCTCGGCTGCCACCGGGGGTATCGATGGGAATACTTTCTCTGCCGAAACATCGTTCCCCATGCGCTTAACGTAGCCAAGCCATCGTGGCCGCTAAATTATTATTCGCTGAACTGTGTATGTCCATATCTGCGTAAAATTCGCACAGCACATTGTTAAATATTCTTCATGCTCGCATCCCATCAAAAGCTGAGGAAGGAGTACTGTCTGCTGATTAATGAACTACGCCAGGAAAATTCACTAATTGGCGAGCACGTAAATCAGATAATCTGCACAGCGAAACTGGTACCACACCACACTATTGGTAGGAAGGGCGAATGGTATCGACAGTGACAAATTGAAGTGGTACATTGGAACTAAGCTTTAGTTACTATGGATCGCTGTGCAAACCTTAGCAAATATTATATTCTATTTTATATTAAACTAGCAAATACCAGTCCCGTTTCGCTTAGACAAAACGAAAAACTCTATAAAGAAATACCTACAAAAGGCAGACATCCAAAAGACCGATAAATTCAAAAGATGGATATACTCAATAAACAGAAATCCAAAGACCGAAACATATCCGAAGGCCCAGAAGTACAGAAGACAGAAGTCCGAAGACCCATAAATGGCGGAGAACGATTCGAACGGAAGGCAAGCATCTACCCACTACACCACAGCGGTCACCATTTCTATTTTAGTCGAAGAAAAATATAGTGTGCCAATTATCTAGGCACTCTGTTGTGGAAACATTTCGAAATTTGAATTTGTAAACGTTTTTAAAAGCTTTTGCATATAAGCACAAAAAAAAAAAAACATTTCGCCGACAGTGCGCTTTTGGCGAAAAGAAGCTTTCCGGATCACAAAGCTTTTCTGTTGTTTGTTGGCAATTTTTTTTTTATTATTATTTTTGTACAGCAGATAAATGCGCTCACTAGACAGAGTAATAACAGCAAAACATACATACATATATACATCCAGAAAATGAATGTAAGGAAACCATTATTAGATTTACTCACCCCCACCCACTCACGTTGTTTTTGTTGTTGATGCGCCAAAGCACTTTTGGCTCATGTACACACTCAGATTCACACTCCTCAGCGACCGTTAACTTCATGTTGCTAGTTGTTGATTCCTCCGCTAATCTACTTACTATTTGCTCCATACGTACTTACTACATACATACCCCGCAGGGAAAATCTCTAGTTCCGAACTAGGTCGCTTCTAGTTCATTTTTCGCCGCTGCTAGTGCGAGTTAAATCTCTCTTGCACGTTATCAACTGGCGAATTTAACACGGCGATGTCCTAGGCGGTGTCAATTGTCCCTCTCTGCACTACATTTTCGATAGTTCCGAACTAGTACTAAATTCTACAGTTTGTTTATTCCCCATAAACATTTGTCTTAATTCTCAATTTGAGATGAATTTGGGAACTAAGCTTATTCTCAAACCTCAAACGTTAGTTATCAAATGTACCTCAAATTTCACTTGATAGCGTTCTCAAAGAAAAATGCACGTTTGAGATTTTGTGCCGTGATGTTTATTGGGTTTGCAGAATTTCGATAGTTGTGAAGTTCCTACAAATTCTATAGTTTTACATCGCCGCTTAAGTCTAGCATTTGACACACTTCATGCAAGTGGCGCGATGGCCCACTGGCTAACGCGTGTGACAATCAATTTGGCGAGCGCGGGTTCGAATCAGGCAGATCATAATTTTTTTATTTTTTTAATTTTTTTGTTTATTAAATAAAACTGTAAAAAAACATTTAAAAAGTAATAAAATAAAAAAAAAAAAATTAAAAATAAGACTGCGGGATCGGAAAAGCATAATTAGGCCAACATTTCATTTCATTAATTGCAGATGCAAACTGTACTCTTTATAATACGATATGCTTCACTAACAATCTGAGAATTGTAGAAATATGCAAATGGATGAACGAAAAAATACACGAAATTTTTGTCAATTCGAAATTGCATACAAATCAAAGTGTCTCTTATAATGATGACTCCATTCACTCTTTCTGAACTGGTGGGAGTCTAACTACAATGGAGCTAGTTCCTTTTTGACACCTTTTCGCTAGTTAGGGACTAGAAATTTTACTCACTAGTTATTGAGTTCCCTGCAGGGTAGGTACATACATCCAAATATTATATGCGCTGAATATTTGCGGCTCTTTGTGTGTATGTGCCTTTGTTTGTTTGTGTTGCTGTGGCGTGTGGGTGGCTTCATTGAAAATGTTTATATTTTATGAATGAAAAACTTTAACCTTGCACACACAAACTTAGATACCTACTCACCTAAGCAACTACCTACCTTTTTACATACATACACCAACTTACCAACCTGTTACCGTTTTGTTTTTCGTGGAAATTGCTATCATCATTCACTTTGTCGGTGTTATTGCGAAAATTGCTGCTAAGGATTTATATTTATTTATAAATAGTATAAAACAAAAGTTGGCGCTAAGTGTAAAACAATGTTCGTAATGTTGTATGGCGTGGTTGTTGTTTCTGTACTGTTTCGTGGAATTAACATTCATTCTTAAAATAATTAAGAAATTAATTATACAGCTAATGCTTTACTGCACGTTACATACAAACATACCCATTTTAACTTACTTGTTTTGTTACATTCAGATTCAATTGAAAATGCTGGAAGATTCTTTATAGAAAACGAAAATATTTATAATACACATTATAGTAACCGGAGCATTTTAAGGCAACCGTTCTCCTTCTTACTTACTTAATTGGCGCTTAACCGTCTGAATGATTTACGGCCGTTTACTCAACCTCTGATTGACGCTAACCACGGTTAAAGCCCGGTTAAACATCATTATCGATTTCATCAAACCGTATATTTAACATGTGGTCGATAATGCAGTCCATAGTTTAACCGGCCCTTTATTCTCCGGTTAGCGTTAATCATAGGTTGAGTAAACGGCCCTTAGTCTTAGTCCAACAAAGTGGCCCCGCAGTTTCTTCTTCATGATAACTAGCGCCAAAATGGAAATGCAAAGTAAAGCCAAGTCATTCTCCATCTGATCTTTCCAATGCATTGAATACCTCCCTCTTCCACAGTTGCCACCCGCGACCGTCGATATTCATTCATTGAACCATCTTCGACACTCCCCGTAGCCAATTAAGGAAGGTCCATAATATCAAACTTTTCTCCCGAATACACCAAGTGCCATCTCAGCTGATGTTTATGCTGAAATGGGAGAGAAGCTTGACTTAAAACTCGTTAGAGTTATATCCTACCTGCCAAGCTTTGATTTGGCCCATTTCCTATTATGGGCCTTAGAAACGAAAAATGACACACTTTAAAATAAATAAGAGTAATCGGATGAACGAGCTTTCCTCGAGCTGCAGGCCTCAGCAAGAGTCCAAAAATGTAAAAAAAATGTGAGCGAAATATGTTATTTATTTTTTGTTGTTATTTGCTTTTCCGACATTGTAGGATTGCGATGTTTTGTGGAACAAATTTCCGTCATCCCTTGTCTGTTTTAATTTGTTTATAAACCGGTTTCGGCTATGTGCCATCTTCAGTAGAGAGAGAACAAAACAAGATTTTCAAGATGGCACATAGCCGAAACCGGTTTATAACCAAATCATACTTGACAAGGGATGACGAAAACTCGTTCCACAAAATATTGAAAAAATGTATCTTTTCAAAAGTTCTCCTTTTTTGATGTCCTTATTAATTTCTTCTTGGTATTAGTCTCACACTCCCTTTTCCTCTGCTATTCCCTTTCTCTTTTCCCTTCCCTTTCATTTGCGTTTCCTTTTTTCCGCTTTTCTGTCAGATTTCCCCTTACCTTTCCGTTTGCATTTCCCCTTCACTTTCCCTTTCTCTTTCCGTTTCTCTTTCCCTTTATCTTTCCCTTTCTCTTTCCATTTCCCATTCTCTATCGCTCCCTCTTACCTCTCCTTTTCTGACCTTCTCCCTTTCGTTCTCCCTCCTATTCCTTCCCCCCGTGGCTGTTCTATTCCCTCCTTCTCCTTCACCAACCCTACCCGCCCCATTTTCGTTTGTTTCTCCCTCTCTTTTTCTGTCCCTTTTTCTTTCCTTTTCCCTAGACAAACGGGTTGCGCACAACAACAAAGTGAGTTCTATGTATATTGTAGCCCTGGTTGCCACTTTTCGTTCGATACCAATATTTCTTAGAAACATTCCGCGGACCCGGCCTAGGAATCATAATGAATAGATCTCTATGTAGATGTCCTGCTTAACACTTCTCATCTGGTTCTAATATCGCTCAGAAACATTCCGCAGTTCTTCGGGTCCACATATTGATCCATATCTGCTGCACCTGCTATGCGAATGTCCATCGCACTACCTAGGCAGAATGAAATTCCTTGGAAAGACCCCCTTCGACGACCTCTCTGAACTCAAGGACGTCAGTGCAGGTATTCTGTAACTTATTTTGCCACTGAAAATCGCAAAGTCTACCGACACAAAAATTTCCCCCGATACCACTGCGATGATTATCCGAAACAACTGCGTAAATATGCTATAGAATTTGACAGGAAAATCGTACAGAATAGCATAATCGCAAAACTGATCGCAAATTTACGATGTCGATGCGAAAATAGCCACAAATTGGTTACAGAATCCTTGCGCAGGCCTGAGGGACTTCTTAGATACCTGAACTCAACAGGATTGATATAGGGCGTAGAACCTGCCCTGGCTTCCGAAGTGATATCCAAGTTTACTCTTCTCACTTCTTCTGGTTTTTGGTTCTTTAGTCACGAATCGTGGTATCAAAATGGCGCTAATGGGGGTCTGTGGGACTCGCCACTCTAACCAACCAACCAATCAATCAAATTTCGATATTCATATTGGTTGTCAATGGTCATTTTCAAACTTTCCACGCAATGTTTAATGCATACAATATTAATTTGGGCGCGAACTTCTTACCATGAAACCTCTTAAAAACTAACCAACCAGAACGTATTCATTTCTTCCTTCATTCATACCGTCTTTCAATCGGCAAGTCTGGCATCACTTCACCTTCCTGACTGCCGTAGTCCCGCTATGGAACCATTATTGGCAACAAACTTTAAAGGCATAAAATCGTGATTCAAATTTTCTTATGCGATTTTTTTTCATTTATTCATTTGCCATATAAGAATTTCGTGTTTCTTTGGTTTTTTTGCGCTTTAATATTTCTGCAGATTTGTTTGCTTTTTTTGGTCTCGTTAATTTTCAGTTTTTTCTTCGTTTGGCTGTACTGTTTAGTGTCAAAGCGCGTCGAGTTGACACTCTGACACCCTGGGCACCGTGACACCAACTTATAGGTGGTGTTGCTGAAGTCAAAATGCGCGTTGACGGTTTTTTTTTGCTTACCATAAATTGCTGACAGTGCAAGTCGTGTTTTTAGAAGCAGAGAGTTCGTGAGCGACACTTTTTTGGCGAGGCGAGATTCGAGCGACACTTACTTACTTGCATATGTACTTAGTTATGTAGTTGGAACAAAGTTTGGCAAATGAAGTTGAGTATACATGTCCATAGAAATATATAAACATACATACATACCATATTATGTACATATACACAAGAGTGCATCTAAGCCAAGTCAAGTTCTTTTTAGTTATGCTCACGCGTCTGGCGCCCGAACTGGTTCAAGTCATCATCGCACACCTACCTAGAATAGCCGATGCAAGTATGAATGAAGCCCATTTAGACTCATGCACACTTACATACATACATACATATGTACACATGTAGATAGAATATTAATATGTTTTTTTTGGCATTTTTTGCATGCTGCACGGCTATAAGAAACATGTTAAATGGCGTGATGTCAATTATTTAAGCCAACCAAGCCAAACCAAGCAAAACAAATCATAGAAAAATAAAAAAAAAACTAACTGCAACACTCAGTTAAATCAACTTTTCATTCATAAATTTAAGAATTAGCTAAATTTTTGTTGTTGTTGTTGTATTTGATTCTAAGTTTGCCGCAACGCTTCAAGCATTTTTGGGCTTGCGCTAAAAATGTGAATGAAATCATTTATTCAAATTATTTCCACTTGTTCTATTCAATTCTATTAACCAGCCAGCGTTGAAGTGGTCAATTGAAGTTTGCAAAAAAAAAAAAAAATAAAAAATCAATGAAGTAAATAAAAAATAACCATTTTAATCAGTCTTTTTGTCTCAGCGAAGCGCGACGGATATTTGCTGGTAAAAAAGTTATTAAAAGAACAGTTAAGAGCGCCACTGTCTTCGGCTGTGCCGAAGATTTCATACCAATCATGAATGAGGAAAATAAACTGATTTTCTTGAAATTATACTTTCAGTTCCAAATAGCGAATATTAATACCAAATAACGAATACTAATACAATCTAATTCGGTAGAATTAGAATATCAAATTTTAATACAGAATTCGACTAACAAATAGGAATGCCAAAACCGAATATTAATACCGTATACTAGATATTAATACCAAATAACGAATACTAATACCGAATACCGAATTCGGATATCAAATTTTAGTACGGATTACCGAAATTTAATACCGAATGTTAATACAGAATACCGAATTTTAAATACCGTATATCGAATATTAATACGAAAAATCAATAAAACCGGTAAATTATCGCAATTGGTGCAACTGGTGAATGCATTAAAAGTGATGAGACCGGTGAATTATCGTAAACGGTGGAAGTGCTCATAATTATTGGAAGCGGTGAATACAGCAAAATCGCCCAAAACCAGTGAATTATCGTGCTCATAACTAGTGAAACCGGTGAATGCAACAAAAACGATGAAATAGGTGAACTATCGCAATCGGATATAAGTTGTCATCATTGGTGGAGCCGGTGAATTCAACAAAAACGAAGAAACCGGTGAAATATAGCAATTGGTGGAAGCGCTCATAATTGGTGGAAGCGGTGAATGCAATAAAATCGATGGAACCGTCGAATTATCGCCACTGGTGGATGTATTCTAAAACTGTGGAGCCGGTGAATGCAACAAAAACGATGAAACCGACGAATTATCGCCACTGGTGGATGTATTAAAAAACGGTGGAGCCCGTGAATGCAACAAAAACGATGAAATCGGCGAATTATTGCAATTGGTGGAAGTCCTCATAATTGGTGGAAGCGGTGAATGCAATAAAATCGATGGAACCGGCGAATTATCGCCACTGGTGGATGTATTCTAAAACTGTGGAGCCGGTGAATGCAACAAAAACGATGAAACCGACGAATTATCGTCACTGGTGGATGTATTCAAAAACGGTGGAGCCCGTGAATGCAACAAAAACGATGAAATCGGCGAATTATTGCAATTGGTGGAAGTCCTCATAATTGGTGAAACGAAAAAACCGCAATCGGTGCAGTTGCTTATAACTGGTGGAACCGGTGAATGCAACAAAAACGTTGAAACCAGCGAATTATTGCAACTGGTGGATGACCGTCGAATGTGGTGAAATAGTGCGGTTGTTGGTTGTTCTGTCGTTGACTACGTACGCAATACCGGCCAACCAATAACTTTAATGTTTGATTTAAAAAACAAAAGTCAAAATTTAAGTTATTTTTTTACTTTTTCGATAAAAGTCATACCCGTTGCGACCCCTGCTCAGCTCATGGTTCCGATTAAGCCTGCTTCTGGTACTTTCAAGATTCGAGTTTCGGCACAATGTTATATAGCATTTTCAGGTCAAATGAAACTTTTTTCAAGTCAGGTGAAACTTATTTTAACTCAAGTGAAACTTTTTGCAAGTCAAGTGAAACTTTTTTGAATTGAATTGAAAACATTTTCCATTGAAATAAACCAATTTTCAATGTAAATGAAACCTTTTCCAATTGAAATAACCCCCTTCTCAATGGATATGAAATTGAAAAGAGTTTAATTTCAATTGGAAAAGGTTTGACTTGACTTGAAAAAAGTTTAATTTCAATTGAAAAAAGTATCACTTGAGTAGAAAAAAGTTTCACTTGACTTGAAAAAAGCTTCACTTGAGTAGATGAAAGTTTCACTTGACTTGAAAAAAGTTTCGTCTGACCTGAAAATGCTATAATACCATTATGTTCATGAAGGGTATACAAATTGGATTGCCTAAGCGCCATGAGGTTCACTTAAAAAAAACTGCAGTTTAAGCTTAAATAGTTTTTAAGGCCCCAAATTTTAATGGCAATAACTTTTATGCTTAATGATTTTTTCTGTTTTTTTTTTTTGCTAAAATTTGTATTCATTAATTTAAAAAATTTTTTTTTTTTTTTTTTTCAGTTTTAAGATTTTGAGCAGCTGTCGGCTTACATTTGTTATTGACTCTGACTGTACAACCAACATCCGGTGTAAATACACACAAACATATGTAATGTATAAGAAAACTGGTATAAAGTTGGCAGTTGTTGTTGTAGTTGTTTTTGTTGTTGTTATGATCTTTTCATTACAATTTATCAAGTTCAACGTCAACGTTCAAACGTTCCATGAGAGCGCCATCGAGCAAAATTAATGCTTACATACATACGAGTATGTTTGTATGTATTCTTAACAACAATTTACAGCGTCTTAAACAGTGCGCTTCGTCTATTTGTCCATTAAATTGTTTAGCATTTGTCTTTTACAGCAATTTTGTTTTTGATTTTTTTGTTCCACTTTTTCACAGTCATTTGTGGCATATTGAATTTCATGGCAATTTGTTTTTCATGCTCCAAGCATATTTGAAGCTTTCAAAAGCGAAAAAGTGACGCATGGAACGCTTGTTCTTGGCTTTTTTCTGTTGTTTTTTTTGGTTCTCTTAATTCTTCAGCTTTATGGCTAGTATTTTTTATTGAAATAATATTTTCATAAGGCCATAAACTTGCTGAAAATGGGTGTGTTCGATTAATAGATTAAAGTTCATTTTATTTTCATCGAATTCGGCAGTTATTTGCAGTGTTTGAAATCTGCGCTGATTACTTATCGATTGTAAGGAAATTTCACGAAGAAAATGTTAGACAGAAAAGGAAGCTCAATCTATATGTATAGGCCTTCTCTGGGGCCGGTTAAAGCTCTAGAAAGGCTAAAAGAACTCGAAATGAATGAAATGATGAGATGAGATGAGATGAGATGTGATTAGATGAGATGTGATTAGATGAGATGAGATGAGATGAGATGAGATGAGATGAGATGAGATAAGATGAGATGAGATGAGATTAGATGAGATTAGATGAGATTAGATGAGATGTGATGAGACGAGATGAGATGAAATGTGATGTGATGTGATGATATCTGATCAGATGAAATGAGATGAGATGAGATAAGATGAGATGGGATGAGATGAGATGAGATGAAATGAGATGAGATGAGATCTGATGTGATGTGATGAGATGAGATTAGATGAGATGAGATGAGATGAGATGAGATGAGATGAAATGTGGTGTGATGAGATCAGATCAGATCAGATCAGTGGCCGCTGTGGTGCAGTGGATAGAGTGCTCGCCTGCTATGCCAGAGGTTTCGGGTTCAAACCACGGTCCGACCAAAACACCAAAACAATTTTTCTAATTAGTAAAAATCCAATTATTGGGTTTTTTAAGAGCAGCGGTCACCTCTCGGCAGTGGACGGCATACCCTCCGAGAGTATTTCTGCCATGAAAAAAGCTTCTCACAAAAAATGCATTCGCCGTTCGGAGCCGGCATAAAACTGTAGGTCCACCCAATTAGTAGGAAAAACAAAAACGAGCACACCTCGAATTGGGAGAGAAGCTGGGCCATAAAACTCGTCAGAGTTATAATAGCGCCATTGTATTATTATATTATTATTATTATGTCGAGTAGTAAAGAATCTGCACTCGCCATTCCCGAATATGCTCAATCTTAGTCCCGCGAAAGCCAGACAGTTGCAGAGAAAATGCTTTGTGCCGTCGCAGTCGCCCTCCTCCAACCAAGATAGGCATAACGAGCTCTCGATGACGCCTATGGTGGCCATGCGCTGTCCAGTTGGATGGTGTCTTGTAATCTACCCCCAGAACGACCCGAAGCTCTCTCCTTCTCTGCTATCTCCATGTTAGGTTTCTTCAGAAAGCACTTTGTAATTTTACAGGAATATGTACAGTTACAGCATCTCCCGTGAGTTTTCCTCATAGAGTTTATGATTTACTTCACAGTGGCCGCTTTACTTGGTGTTCCGCTGATCCGTAATTTGCCAATTCAGCGGACAGTTTGTTACCTTCAGTATCGAACTGTTCAAAAAATAGGTACTCCTGTCTTTGATATTGAACAATCGATGTCCCTTTTGACGGTCGATCTCTTTTTGCTACTACATATCGCACTCTAAATCATAAAGTGACACAACTCAAAATTCAAAAATTTTCAGGGGAGCCAAAACACTTTTTATTTTTTACAGGCAATGATATGGGACAAGGCCACGTATAATAGTTATTTTACAGTTAAAAAAGTCTCTGTTGGAAAGATTTTTTCGCAGTTGCTAGACATATATTCGGACCACCGCTTTATGAAAGAAACCCTATTTCGAAAAATTTTGAGTTGTGCCACTTTATGATTTAGTGTGCGATATGTACGTACTATGTATGAGTTTTACCCATATCGGCTACACTGCTGCTGGTTATAGAAATAATAAAATTAAGATTTCTTAATTCTTTTATTATTGAAGTTATTAACAAGGCGCCGTGAAAGCAGATTAACCATTTTTTTGTTTCTTACGGTCGCTTTTTTGGACAAATTAAATTCTAATTTCATGGTTGCTTGTATGTATGTTTGTAAAAGCGTGTATAAACTTATTAAGTTGATAGATAAAATTACGTATATATCTCCTTTTCAAAATATAGGTGCTAATAATTTGAGCCAGAAGCCTTTCATTTCTACCGTCCAACCATTCGATCTACCGACACCGATCATAAACGAGAAAGTCGTCAAACTTGGCATTGATAATTTCAGATTATGAGCGGTGGTTTTTTTGAAACGTTAAAGCGTTAAAATGATTTTCGATAGATAATTTAGAAGAATTCAGCTTTTGTTTGTATGCTATGTACACTTGTTTGTGTGTGTATGCATAGCCGCAACACCGCCTTAAGTGTAACGAAGTTAGTAAGTAAGCGCAGTTAGTTACAGCTTAATGTTTGCTATCGCCTTGTCGGCGGCGGCGGTGGCGGCATCGTGTCTTTTTTGTCATTTAACTAATTTAAATTATTCATTAAGAAAATTAAACAACTCAAACGCACCAATGGCAATGTGGAAAATTGAAAATGTGTTAAGTTGAAAAGCAAAACTAATAAGTTACTAAGTGACATAATGAAGTTAACACTTTCCAATTTTATGCTGATGATCACAAACACGCGATAGGCGCAGCGCATAAGAAGCATAAGATAAGTTTAATGTGCAAGTTAAGCGGTAAAAATGGGCATAGCACAAAAAAACCGCCGACAAAATTTTATATTCACAATTTAAATAAGAAGTGATAAAAAAAGTTTTAAAAAATAAGTACATAAGTTATGGTGTTGGAAATTTAGATATTAAAGGTTGCGGTAAACTAATAGAAGTCTGCTTAAGTGCTTAAGGCAACCAACTTAAACAATCTACGAAATCAATTAAATGCAGGCGGCAAAAAAAAAACTAAGTTATTATCTCTTAAGTCGACAAAATGTGAAAACCCCAAAATATGTTCAAAATATATACAACATAAAAAATTAGGTACTCCTGGAGGTTTTTGGAAAAATTTCCCTAAAGGGGAAATTTTTGGGAAATTTTTTTAAAGTTGCCCAATCATTATATACTACTGTAGGTTTTCAAAAAAATTCCCAAAAGGGAAATTTCAGCGAAGTTTCTCTTAAGTCAAAATGTATAAATTACAAGAAATTATGCTCTTCACTTGTGGCCGCTGTAGTGCAGTGGGTAGAGTGCTCCCCTGCTATGCCAGAGGTCTCGGGCTCAAACCTCAGTCCGAGCAAAAAACAAAAAAAAAATTTCTAATTAGTGAAAATCCAATTATTGGGTTTTTTTAAGAGCAGCGGTCTCGGCAGTGGGCGGCATACCCTCCGACTGTATTTCTGCCATGAAAAAGCTTCTTACAAAAAAATGCATTCGCCGTTCGGAGCCGGCATAAAACTGTAGGTCCACCCAATTAGTAGGAAAAGCAAAAAGGAGCACACCTCGAATTGGGAGAGAAGCTCGGCTATAAAACTCGTCAGATATATAATAGCGCCATTGTATTATATTATATTATTATTATGCACTTCTGTAAGTTAAAAAAATGCCAAAAGGGAAAATTTTCTAAAATTGTTAAACTATGTCCTAAAGTCAAAATCTATAAATTAAAATAAAAAAAAATCCCAAAAGGGAAATTTTAGTGAAAGTTTTCTACATTTGCTACATATGCCCTAAATCTATAAATTACAAGAAATTGTGTACTATCGTAGATTAAAAAAATTTCCAAGAGGGAAAGTTTTAAGGAAATTTTTCTAAATTTGTTTAAATATGTCCTAAAGTCAAAATACATATATAAAGAACAAGAAATTGTGCACTCCTGTAGGTTAAAAAAAAAATTTCCAAAGAGCAGTTTTAAGGAAATTTTAGTAAAAATTTTCAAACATGTCCTAAATGCAAAATATATAAATTACAAGAACGTATACATAATTGTATGTAGGTTTTCAAAAAAACCTCCCAAAAGGAAAATTTCAGCAAAATTTTTCTAGTTGTTCAAATGTGCTTCAAAGTAAAATCTATAAATAACAAGAAATTATGTACTCTTGGTCCAAGAGTCTTGGAGGTTTCCCAAAAGGGAAATTTTAGGGAAATTTTTCTATAGTTGTGCTGGAAACATTTTGAAAAATTTCCCAAAAGGGAAATATATACTAGGGAAATTTGTTTTTAAGTTATCCAAATATGTCTTAGAGTGAAAATCTATAAATTACAAGAAATTATGTAGTTCTGGATGTTTTCGCAAAAAATTTCCCTAAAGGGAAGTTTTAGGGAAAATTTTAAAAAGTTTAAAAACTAAAGAAGATCACAAAATATAGCCGCTTTCGATTCACAATTTCTCTGCTGGCTATAAATTTCCTTCTGTCAAATTTATATGTGAATGCTAGCGAGCAGAGGGAAATTTTTATCGACCAGTTAGCGAGTATGGCTACTACTCATTATGGGTTCAAACATTTTTTTTCGATCCGACCTCGCTTGTGTGATGGCGAATCGAAAACGACATATATGTATATGTATGTATAAAATAAAAAGGTGCAGGTCTTTGGAAAAAATTCCCAAAAAGGAAATTTTAGGGATTTTTTTTTCAAAATTGTCCAAATGTGTGCTAAAGTATAAATCTATAAATTAGATTAGATTATGTATCTCTTGAGGTTTTCGAAAAAAAAATTCCCTAAGGGCAAATTTTAGGGATTTTTTTTTAAATTGCCCAAGCATGCCTAAAGTAAAAAAAATCATAAATTACAAGAAATTATGTACTGCCGAAAAAAATCTTGGACACCGGCTGCTAAAATGCACCAGCTGTATTGCTTTATCTAAATGGCAATTTTATTTTAGATGTAGCTAATTGAGATTTGAACTGCTTTGTAGAAAGAAATATTAAAAGACAAAAAAAAAAAAATAATAATAATGATGATTTGGATACCAAATACTAGAAATCAAATAATTTTTTTGTTGAGTAAAAAATAAAAACCTTTAAGTTATTTGTTTATTAAAAAACCCAACAAATAAAATATAATTTCTGGCAGGCATTTTGCTGCTTAACGCACAATTTGTTGCAGAAAAAATTGTAAAAAAAAACAACAAAAAAACAGCAAAATTAAAACGATTTTGTTGGCAAAAAAGTGCCAACATTTATAGCTCGAAGGCACGTGTGCACAATTTTCATTCATGCATTATTCATTCATTCGTTCATTCATTCAGCCAGCCATGCCAGCCATTCATTTAGTCACAGTCTGCAAATGCGCATGCGCCACGCCACGCCACCATCATGCGCGGATTTATAGCACATCCACGTAGTACAAAATACATATGTATGTATGTACATATGTATGTACCTAGGGAACACTGCTTTGTTGGGCTTTTGCTGTTGCTCTTTGCTTGTCTGCTATCTAGTCTATGTTCACGGCTAGACAACAAGCAGTGGGAATAGTTGGGAAATTAAGGGGGAGAAGAGGCGATTGGTTAAGCTTAAATTACCCAGCAAGCCAAAAGAAATAAATTTAATTAACATAAGACACTTTAACTAGGAATTTTTTAAGAAGGAATAGCATTCACTTGAATAAGGTGAATAAATAGTAAGTTTATAATTATTGCTTTTTTGTTGCTTTTGCGACTTACATACAAGCATACATGGGTATGACAATTTGTCACAGTCTCTGTCACACTTGCTGTAAAAATAAGAAAAAAGTAACTATTATATATATACATATCTGTATAATAGTTAATTATCATAGCTAATTGCATTGAATTGCGCAAATATTCATACAATTAATATTCACAATTTAATTGCGTAAATGTGTTGTCACACAAAAAATTAAAGACAAATCGCTTGCAGCATGCAACTGCACAATAAACACATCCATATGTATGTATAAATTTATATACATATTTAGAAATTAAATTGACTCATCATCACCAATAAAAAAAATGTTGTGGGCTAAAATAACCCCAAAAGCTGCGACTTGACATTAAATGTCGACACAAAGGCAAGCCAAGGCAAGGCAAGGCGTTTTCTATGTCACAAATATTGTTATTATATACATACATACTCGTACATAGGTGTTGCACAGATGCTTAAGAAAAGTGTAATTTTTACACATATTTATAAGCATACATTTGTATACATACATATAAAAAAAAATACATATATGCAGTTACAAACATACGTTCTCGCATAAAGCAGCTAAATGTCTGTTAGACTACGTCTGTTACTGACTGCAGCCTCACCAACAAACAGTCAAGACCCAACCCAAACTCTTGCCATAAATCGTTTTTTATTGCCATTTCCTTTTCGCATTTTTTCTTTTTTTTTCATTTTTTTCGCATTTTTTTTTTGCATTTTTTTTTTGCATTTTTTTTTACATCTATTTCATTTTTTTTATTTTTGTAGAAAATTGCCTAAGCATTCTACTATTTAACTCGTTTATTTTCGATTTAAATATGATTTAAATAAATATGTTACAAATTTGTTTTGCTCCGTATGGCTGGCAGTTTATTGTAAATGGCATTGTTGGTTGGTTGGTTGTTGTTGTGCGCTATTGTTTTTTGTTGCTCGTTGTCTTTGACACGCATCCCATGCCAGCATGTTAATTCCATCCACCTCTCGCGTATGCACATACATATGTAAATGAAATAAATCATAAAATTCCTAGTTACATACGAGTTTGTTTGAATATCCTGCAGTGTAGTAACTGATGCTGTCTGCAAGTTTTGCCCATATTAATGCAGGCATATGAGAAGTGCATATGCTTTAAGAATAAGTATTGGATTTTATACCCCGATGTGCTTAGAAAAAAAATACATAGGAAATATTTCGGGGGTGAAAAGGGCTAACAAAGAGGCTTTTCCGAAAAACGGTTAGTTTATTGACTTTATAAAAGTCTTCGACGGCCGGGGAAGCACCTCTACGAGACCAAGCGATCATTCAGACAAGTTGACTCCCTTTCGTGAGATTTATTCAACTTGGTACTCGAAAAGATAATTCAACAACCGCAAAGGAAGCATATTGTATCAAAAAGTGCTGTATAACTGCTGTCGTACGCCGATGATATCGATATCATAAGCACTAACACTCGCGCCGTATGTTCTGCCTTCTCCAAGCTGGATAGAGAGGCTAAAGAAATGGGTTTAGCGGTTAACGAGGACAAGACGAAGTACCTCCTGTTATTACAGAAAGAAACAGGCCGCACAGTGGTTCAGCCGCGGAAAAAATTCATTTTTTTCAATACCTAATTTTCAGATTCTAATGATGTAGTCTTATAAAAAAATGTACAAATATGATCAATTCATGACTACTTTGCAAAAAGTTGATTGTTTTTTACAAAATAATGGTATCAGAAGTCAGAAAAATTTTATTCAACAAAAACTGCTTGAAATTTTTGCTAACTTTAGCTATAGATTTTCCTTATAACTTATATCTCTATTGTCCCTGTTGTAAGTTTAAAAGAAAATATAGCACTTCCTTGACTAATTAAAGAAAAAATCAGTGCAATCGGCCAAATATTAAAAAAAATATAGGCCAGTCAAAATGGTACTTCATAAATGCTACCTTTTCTAACTTCGATGGACAAAAAGTTTGTGTGCTACAGCGTGCTACACTCGCTAACTGTAATAAAATGAAAGTTTGGAATGTCTTCTATCGATTTCTGTTAAAAAATTTTTCCCATATTTTCCCCAATCGATGTAAACTTGATTTAAATGTCGAAAGTCCCATCAATTTTTTATAAAATTGAAAAAATGTAGCACGCTTTTAGGCTCATGCGTATATATTAACGTTTACATCTTATGTGACATTTTTTTGTTTACGAATATGAAGGCACAGAGAGGATTAGATAAAAATGCAGATTGGTAAATTATACACCTAATTTGTTAGAATCAATGGTAATGCAAACAAAAATAACGATAAACACATTCGTCATAACATTGCGGTTTGCAAACAACAATAGCAACAAACACATTTGTTTAAACTTTTTACCAGCTTATTTTAAGGTATTAGATGAAAAAAAATGTTATCCCGACGAAATTGTAGTAACAGAAACATACATACATATGCTGCTGTTAATTTGCAAAGTTTACTTGATCACACAACAAGAAGACTTATTGATACTTTCTCAGCAGAAAAGTTGAACTCCTTATCATGTTCTGAGTTAAGCCTTACTAGTAAATGGGGCTTATGATTTCTAGGCTTATGTTTTCTAGGAAAAGTGATAGAATTTCTACCAATACAGATGTTATTAATCGATTACTGGCAAGTTCTGGTCATTATTTAAAGTCCATAACGCGACAACCCAACAAAAAGTGTGTGGAATTGGATTTTGTTGTCAAGGATATGCTAAATCATTAAACATTTTTCTTATATTTGCTTTTTTTCTTTCCATATATACATACATAGTTATATTTTCGATTATATGTATTATAAATATAATCATTAAGTACATCAAATTTTTACAAGGGCTCTTTTCAGTTACTGAAAATGTATATCTTCATTTGTTTTTGAATAAAAGGTGTAGGAAAAGTGGGCGTGGTTGTTTGTCAATCACGCCTATATTTGGTATTGTCGATATCTTTCATCACAGTAACTTATGCGCCAAGTTTCGTGAAGATATCTTATTTTTTTGAGCTGAAATTAAAATTTTTCTTTAAAAATTTTTACTATAGGTCCAGGGGAGGTACCCCTAGGGAGTGGCCGCTTTCAACAATTTTTGGTGCTGTCAATGCCTTTAATGAGGGAAACTCATGTACCAAGTTTGTATTTAAATCATTTTTTTATAGGTCCAAGGGAGGTACCCCTAGGTGTTGACCGATTTCAACCATTTTTTGAAAATTTCTTAATTAGCTCACATATAACCTCTGTGCAAAATTTCAATGGCCTAGGACCACTCCTTCTATTTTTTTCCGCAAAATGTATGGAGCCGAACCACTGTGGGCCGTTTTGGCAGCCATGACACTGTTGACAGCTAAAAATTTGGAACTACTAGAAGGATTTCGTCTATTTGGGCAGCAGCATTAACAACAAAAATAATGTCAGCACGGAAATCCAACGCAGAATCACTCTTTCCAATAGGTACTACTTTGGACTAAGTAGGCAATTGAAAAATAAAGTTCCCACTCTCGACGAACAAAAATCACGCTCTACAGGATAAACGCATCGTTACAGTACTCATGTACGGCGCAGAAGCATATACGTTGTCAAAATAAGATGAGGCGCCACTTGGAGTATTCGAGAGAATAGTTCTTCGGAAGATTTATGAACCTTTGCGCATTAGCGAGGGCGAGTAACGATGACCTGTACGAGCTTTATGTATACATCAACCGTGTTTAGCGAATAAAGATGCAGCGACTGCGCTGAGCAGGTCATGTCGTGCGAATAGATGAAGGCGGGCGCCAGCCCAGAAAGTATTTCTATCGAAATCTGCTAAAAGTAACAGAAAAGGGAGACCTCAAATGCGCTGTGAAGATCAGCTGAAGACTGACTCGTCCTCGCTTGGTATTTCCAATTGGCGCCAGGCAGCGCGAAACAGAAACAACTGGCGCGCCTTCTTGGACTTTGTGAAAATCGTCTAGACGGTTACGCGCAAATTAAGAAGAAAAAAATCCAAAAGATTGATCCAGCCTACTATACCAGAGGTCTCGAGTTCAAACCCCAGTCCGGACAAACACCAAAAAATTTTTCTAATTAATTAAAATCCAATTATTGGATTTTTAGAAATATCGGTCACCCCTAGGCAGTGCGTGGCATACCCTCCGAGTGTATTTCTGCTGAAAGAGCTTCTCGCAAAAAATGAATTCGCCGTTCGGAGCCGACACAAAACTGTAGGTCCACCCAATTAGTAGGAGAAACAAAGAAGGAGCACAACTCGAATTGGGAGAGAAGCTCGGCCTTAAAACTCGTCAGAGTTATAATAGCATCAGTGTATTATATTATTATTATATTAGCAATAGCACATTAAACTCACAGCTGGGTATAGTATGTACATACATACAGTTAGTTTACCTAAATCAGCTGCAGCCAACGTTGTAGTTTCTTTGCAAGGTATATTGTTTTTTGCAGATTATGTATGTATAACAACTTCATGAATATTTGATTCCAATTCGATTTGAATATTTTTAGTTTGCGAACTCAGAGTGCGAACACCACTGCGCTAAAAATACCTGCATATATAGTATATACCCACGCTCAAGAATTCAATTGTAAGGTCGTAAAAATTCTGAGGGTACATATACATTAGATGCGTTTTTTTGTACATATGTAAATAATAAATTTTCGAATTTTGTACCTGCAACAATAAAAAATGTTGTTCAATATGAAAGTGATTTTGGAATATTTCAATTGAAGCAAAGTATCTTGGACAAAAAAAGCTCGATTTCGATCAAGTAAACTTTTCTGAAAACTGCACTAATTTGTGCAGATTCCTGTATATTTTGATTAAAAAGAAATTTAAGGTATCTTGGAAATACCAGGGTCCAAACTTGAAAATTCGTGACTAAAAAAATAAAATTCCATTTTAGGCGATCTTGGTACCTTCCCTATGGCTCGCACTAAAAACCTGAGTACACCATTCGATTAAGCCGTTAATTTTACATGAGAATATGTACCTTTTGTTTTTTTATTTTTAATTCTGTAGTTTTTTTCATATATGAATCTAAACCTATCATGGAATTAAAAAAAAAATCGCTGTTTTTGGAGTAGCCCACTCAGTTTTTTGTCTAAAAAAAACAAAAATCAGCTTAGTTATCCTAAAACATCCTTTTTTTTATATTCTGTGGCTGGAGGGAAGATCTGAGAAACTTTGCCGAAAAAAAACGCATCTAATATACATATATGATTCTTAGTCAATAGCTGAGTGTACATATTTGAGTCGTTTGCTATCAAGCCACAGCTAATTTTTTGGAAACTTTAAAGTAAAGACTAAAAAACTTCGCACATCCACAGTTCTGAGCTGGATTTGATCCAGAGCGCAAATCCTTTCATCCAATTTTGTGTTGGAATGAGCTTGATTTGAGCTATGTTCCTTAGTCAGGTTATGAAGCGCCGACTCTATAAACTTAAAAAAAATATGCAAACAAGTGGATTTCAGAAAGATACGGCACGAGCTGATTTTAATAGCAAACGCCTCATTTAATCACATTTATCTTTCCTTCTTCTGATATCAAGGACTACGTAAAGCCACACTTAACATGGCACATTGCCGAAACCGGTTTGTCTCAACAACAAACTTGAAAAGAGAGGACGAAAAATCATTTCAATATACAGATTACGGATGCCTTCATATTTAAGTTCGTTTATGTATAAAATAACTTCAGCTACGACTACCCTAAAAACCGCTAAACCCCTCAAATAACTGGTATAACTTTTCAATAAAAGCACTAGGATGCTATATGACTTAGCCGAATGATGACAGTATTTTTTTGCATTTTATTTGTTTGATATTTTTTATCGCGTTTGTCTCTCATGCTTGTTTGCAATAATAAACAAATTCGCAATACTTTTTTTACTACATGCAGCACAAGAAGAGGTATTTTTCGTTAAGGAATTACGGCAATTTTTCAATTTGAATAAATAAATTGAGTTACCACCTTAATAATAGTCTTTGTAGCATAACAAACGTAGATATCGTTTTCGTCATAAATGTTGGTACTTATTCCATGTATGCAGATTTGCATTTGGCCATGTGAAGAGTTTTTATGTTAGCCATTATGTCAACAAGATGCAAATTAGTTCGTTCATATAATATTATAACACGTAGGCCAGAGGCTTGGCATGAAATGTGTTAAAGGTTGCATGAAAACTGGAAGAAAATGTTTATTACTGCTGGTTTGGCTGTTCTCAAAAGCAGAAAAAGAATTTTTCGCTAGAAGAAAAAGAAAAAAAAAAAACGTTTCAATTCATTACTAGATGCTGTTAGATCGTTAAATAGTTCATTGTCTATATCTTTTCGATGGGTATACTTGCTATTGCGAGCATATACGGAGTCTAGGAAGCTTCGTCAGGGTCTTTCTTCAACTGCTTTTAAGTCGTTAGTTTTGTTTAGGCTGGCTGACTCTTAAGGATCTCACATAGCCTAATGCTAGAGACACACATCGTAGTATAGTAGAAATATTGCGATCTATACCACATGTGTGTCACTCTCATATTGTAGTTTAATTGAAAATTTTCATAGTAAAGCCAAATCATAGTATTGATATTATAATATTCATACTAGAGCTGCAAAACTATCGATGGCACTATCGATAGTATCGATAGTTTTTATTTCGTGTCACTATCGATAGTTTTTTTCCACTATCGATGGTTATCCCTATTCATTCTTGTAGTTTTGTCACATGAGAAGAATATTGAAGTTAGGGAGGAGTTGGAAATCGATATCAAATTGGTCAAATTAATACCCCAGCGGGTTAGGGGGCTTAGAATATACCCGTGTTAAGGAATGTCTGTCGTAAGAGGCGACCAAAATCCACGCTTCTAACGATATACAATTTGTAGTAAATGAACCACACCTCGCTAAATGACATCTGGTCAATGTCAACATTTTTAATTTTTTCCGATTTTTTAAAGTTTTGATTTTCAAATTAAGTTTTTTATAAAAACTTGTAAAAATCAGAAAAAATATATTTTTTAAAAATTAGCCCGTTTAATTGTTATCGTAATATCAAAGATATCTGACAAAAACATTATTTTTAGCGATTTCTTTCATGTGAAACAAAAAGGATATTTTATGGACTAAAAACTCGGTTATATGACTCATCCGTGTATAGGGCGTCGTTTTACAACTTTTTTTTGCAAAACACTATAGACTTCTTGCGCGGCCTTAAACTTCTCATATTCAATAGTACTGCCTTTAAAATAAGAAACAATTTGCTCGCACAGCTAAATTCAATGAAGGTGCAAAACACGGTAACTCGCATGGAACATGGTGCAAGGTTTCCAATATATTAGCTGCGGAATGATTTGTATCTGACAGCAGCTTTTGTGTCTACAGTACAGCTAATCGCAATTTGAAATCTTCTGATATATAATGACAAGCAATAGTTAAGTAATTTTCATTATTCCTTTTTTTGCTTGGTTTTCCGACGGGGTAGGAATATGATGTATTGTGGAACGATTTTTTCACAAGGATGACGAAAAATCGTTCCACAATACATAAGTATCTATATCTTTAGCTTAAGGGCCGTTTACTCAACCTCTGATTAACGCTAACCCTATGAGAGGGTGAAGTCACAAACAAATTTTATCTTTTGTCTATACACGGATGAGTCATCTAACCGAGTTTTTCGTCCATAAAATATCCTTTTTGTTTCACATGAAAGAAATCGCTAAAAAATAATGTTTTTATCAGATATCCTTGATATTACGTTAACAATTAAACGGGCTAATCTTAAAAAAATAAAACTTTTCTGATTTTTACAAGTTTTTATAAAAAACTTAATTTGAAAATCAAAACTTTTTCAAAAATCGCAAAAAATTAAAAATTTTGACATTGACCAGATGTCATTTAGCGAGGTGTGGTTCAATTACTACAAGTTGTATATTGTTAGAAGCATAACTCCAGCGAACATAATTTTTGAATAAAGTGATAACAAAAAACACAAAATTACCGTTATCTCAAAAACGTAACCATACAAAAAATAAAAAAAAAATACCCATACCTATCCTCCCCCATAACTGAAATTCTTCGTATTTTTTGTTTTTTGATTTATTTAAAGCATAGTGTATTATACATAATGAAATGTTTAAACAGTGTGCCTTTTGATTATCGGTATTTTACATTAATGAAATGTATAAACAATGTGCCTTATATCATGTTCAGACATAAAAATTAATTAAGTTAATTGGGGTTGATTGAACATCTTTAGATTTGGTGTTCAGACATATTTAATTTACTTGGCCCATTTAACAGGTCGGCTCAAGATACATACACACATACACGCCGTGAGCTGAATATCAAACTCTCGTGACCTAAATGTCAAAAGTGCAAGGAGGACGAAATAATTTGACATTCATCTCACAATTTTTACCAATCGTAAACACGAATGCATGTATAAAATAAGCAGAAATAAAAACAAATTTGATAGGTGATGAAGAAGAACAAGAATGCAGCGGATCTGACGAACCAACCTGTTTAGTGGACACTGACGCTAATCACATTTCTCTTTTCATGACATTTCATTTTACTTATGAAACAAGCCTTTTAACAGGGTTGCATGCAGAATTGTTCTTCATTAACAACTCATTAATTTCTAATGAAGCATTAACTTGGTCAATTTTTGTATGGTAAATTGAGAATCATTGGGCTTGAAAATTGAATGAAGGCTCTTAATGTTCAATTAAGGTTGTGTCTGAACATAACATTATGTACTAGTCAGCGCCAAAGATGCTAAAAAACAAATGTACTACTTTTAGTTTTATTACTATAGCGTTTTCAAGTCAAATGAAACCTTTTTCAAATCAAGTGCAAATTTTAAATTGAAAAAGGTTTAATTTAACCAAAAAATGCTATATATATAAGTGAAGTATTTAATTCCTATTTGTTGTTCTTTTGTTAATTAATTAATGTTATGCGTTAAAAAAAAATTAAAGACTGAAAAGTAAAATGTAAACGAAACCATCGCTCTTTTTAAGGTCTAATTTAACCAGAAAATGCTATATACATACACAGAGAAAAAAGTACAATGGTTTTTTCAACCATCTTCTTGGTTAATCTTTTATTGGTTGATTTATTCATGTCAAAAGGAAAAAATGTAGTATGTACATTTTCATTGTACCATTAACCAATATTTGGGTAACAATCAATATCAAACAGAAAGTTGGTTTCCCCAACGTGTATATTTGTTATATTAACGAAAATATTGGTTAATTCATATCTAAAAAAAAAAGTAAAAATATTTACGCTTTATGGCTTTGGCTCCGTTGTGAGTGAGTATTTGGAATTTTCTTTGTTATTCAGTTAACATATTAACACTCTCTTATAGATCATACATAGCAGTGCTGCTACTGGCATACAAATATAACCAACAAATTGTTTAATAGTAACAAGAAATTGGTTGAAGATCTGAACGAACATTTTGTTATATCAACAAATATCATGGTTAATATAACCAAAAACACTGTCTAATATATCAACAGTGGTAATGGTAATATTAAACAAAATTCACATTGATTCCATTTCAAGTGTGAAATTAGTACTATTAACCAACTTTTGGTTGATTTTTCTCTCAGTGTAAGTGAAGTATCTAATTCTTATAGGGGTGTCAGAATGAATACTTTTCCGTCAATCCAGCAATCCGTTTAACTGACAGCAGAGTGGAATTACATGTATTTGAATGAAGATCGACACAATCAGTACTTCAACTTTGCCGTAACAAATATATGAAATTGAAGTATATGTCAGTTAAACGCTGCTGGATTGCCGGAAAAGTATTCATTCTGACGGTCCCATTATTTGATCTTTTATTTAATTATTGTTTTGCGTAAAAAATTAAAGACTTTTTGGAAAGAAAACTGTAAACAAAACCATCCCTCTTTTTATTTTAGTGAAATATTCATAAAAAACTATCGATAGTATCGATAGTTTTTTTTTCGACTATCGAAACTATCGAGTGGTCCGACTATCGATGGTTTTGCAGCTCTAATTCATACCACATGTGTGTCTGAGACATAAGTGAGTCCGTGGCGTTTCCGGAAAATTTCTCGAACACGAACACCGCTACACTAAAAACCTTGACTCAGACTGAAGAACAACCCTGTCCCTTTAGCAAATGCCAAGAGTTATTTTTCCCTATTTTGGATACCGTTTCCAGATCACTGAGTACGATTTGCTCTAGTAGCCGAAGCCTTAGCCTGGAAAAAGCAAAATTGGGACAGAGCATGCTCTACCGTCTCTTCATGCAATCCGCTTCCTCTGCATTCAATTTCGCCAACTGACTAGTCCTAGTTAGAAGGCATGTGTTGCCAAAAGACAGCGCTCTGTTAGGACCACGATGATAAGTCTACATTCATCCCATTTCATGGATAGCGGCAATTTAGTTAGCTTCGTATCGTACGATTTACGCATAATTTTGGACACACTACAGCCCTGCGATTGTTTCCACGCCTGATCAGCGTTTCCACGCCTGATCGGCCTGGTACATCATATACTTATAGCACCTATGCTTAATTTCATCAAGTGGCATCGGAATGTATATGAAGTGTTCTGCTCAGAGACCTGCACCCTTCTTTGCCAGCTCATCAGCTTTCTCATTACCGTCTATTCCCTCCCGGTCTGGGATACAGTATAAATGGACATTAGTATCCTTGCATGTTACCCTTAAGGCTTCCTTGCAGTCCGCTATACACTTGGGTGAGGAATTATGCAACAGTATTGAATTTATAGCCGCCTGATTATCTATCTTGGAGTATATATGTTTTGGAATGAATATGTTTTTGAGCATTGAGTGCATTGAGGTAACCTCATTGATGGCCAAAGTGTGTCGCTCGTAGCAGAAAAGCTTCGAAGATGTTGGGTTTGTGGCACATACCCTATAATTCTCTCAATTTCTATTTAAAGAATTAAAAAAATATTTTTTCTTAATTTTTTTTTCTAGGATTTGGTGTTTATTTAATCGTTCTCTATGAATTTTTACTAAACTCTTACAAGTTAATATTAAATTTTGTTTATCAATTCTTGTTGCTCCTTCTCATAATAAAAAAATTTGCTGCAAAACCATTTGCAAATTTAATATCTTCTGTGCAGCAGCAAATTCATTGTGATTCAACTAAAATTTTATTACTTAACACTAAATGTAGTAGCCTCTTTAATATAAAATCTTGTTTGTAATTGTTAATGTGTTAAAAATGTGTTTTTTTTTTAAGCTTAATTAGTATTAATGTTTAACTTTAACAAGCAAAAACTTTTTCTAAAAAAATGTTAACATATTTTGCATTGTGGAACGATATTCCGTCATCCCTTGTCAAGTTTGGTTTGCAGACAAACCGGTTTCGGCTAATATGCGCCATCTTCAGTGTCTTTTTTCGTTCTGCAGAACGAACCAAACTTAACGAGGGGTGACGGAAAATCTTTTCACAATACATCGTATTCCTACGCTGTCGGAAAAGAAAGCAAACAAAAAGTAATTAATTTTTGGCTTTTGGTCGTTTTTATTTTCATAACTACTTATTATTGAGCTCTCAAGACCATTTTTTTTTTTTTTTAAGGAAAAATTGGTTTGAAAGATTAATACTTGTTTGGTTCATCAGACTTCTTTTTAACATTTTTATTCTTTGGCGTCCGCCGAGATCGGTAGCCTAGTGGTGATGCCATTAGACTTCCAACCGGAAAAATCCGAGGTTCGATCTCGGCGGACGCCAAAGAATAAAAATGTTAAAAAGAAGTCTGATTAAGAGATGTGGTGGTCTCCGAAATGGATCTATAACTTCTACCAAACAAGTATTAATCTTTCATACCAATTTTTCCTTAAAAAAAAAAATGGTCTTGAGAGCTCAATAATAAGTAGTTATAAAAGTAATTAAGATATTTTCTTTAAAAGCCTGTTTTACTTGCAGAAAGGAATATTTGAAAATGGCTTATAGATGAGTTGAAAAGTAGGTAATGCAATTACTGAGTGCAATCAAAATTGTTAAAAAATCATAGTTCGACGAAAACTATATGCTAAGAATTTTGTAGCGAAAATGGCGGCATTTGCCGTTACTTTTTTAAGTGTTTCGTTGCCTAATTTGTATTCAATACTTGCTTGCACATGCTTTTTGCACGTTTTTCTTTTGTTTTTCTTTATAGTTTGTTTGCTTTCCCTTGTTTTTTTTTTACTTTCCGCGATAAATTTCAATAATACGATCTTGATCGACATATTCGAAAATATGCGGTGCATCCATCAATATGCCAACTGTACCGGCTGTGGTGACAATGAAAAATATGTATAATTGCAGACGATCAATCACCATGGCAACGTATTTCCAGTCCTCGCGTGTCTAAGTGAAGAAAAAGAGAAAGGAAAATATGAGAAAAGAAATGAAATAAAAATCTGTTTAACAAAAGTATGCGTGTATTAAAAGTGAAGTAGAGTGAAATTTTGAAAAGTTGGCAACTCGTTGCTTTTACTCGTTATCATTTTCGATTATGCCAGCTTCCTGTGAGCTTAATCATCCGCCTAACCAATAAGAGGCAAAGCAAGCTCTTTTAGGAGCTATAAAATTGTGAACATAACAGGTCGGTTCAAACAGGGTTAGACCAAAATAACAGCCCTTACTCGGGGAAACCCCGAGTCACTCCGGTACATAGGACCGGCTGTTGTGGGAACCTATGTGCATATATATCTCCAAACTCCCACCTTCAGCTGAAGGAGCCTATTTCCTACGCCGATGACTGTTCGTTTATGGCGTCAGGCACCAACATTAACGACTTGTGCTAAAAAATAAACGTTTATTTTTCGGACCTTTCCATTTCTTTACATCCCATTCCCTCGAACTGCAGCCCTCTAAGTCCTCCGCGACCCTGGTCACGAAGGAGATAAAGTTAGAGTTTCCTTACCGTAACCATTCCAAATATCTTGGGTGTTACCTTCGACAGCCTTGCTTTATTCTACGCGCATACGACCGCGATTCCGATTAAGATTCAGAGTCACAATAAAATCCTCAAATCGCTAGAGGCAGCAACTGGTGAAAAGACAAGGAACCCCTTATCGCAACTTACAAAGCAATCGGCCGGCCGGTTCTAAGCTATGCATCGCCAATATGGTCGTCGCGGGGACTTGGAGGACCCAGTAGAAAAACTCCAAAACTTTCAAAACTTTGCGTCGCGAACTGGAGCCTCCTGATGTCGCCGGAACACCACTTAAACCAGTTGAGAAACGCAACATCATGCTCAGCAGGTAGTTTCTCCTGGAATGTCACCGCAGAGGGCATCCGAACAACCAGCCATTCGGAGCCCGAATCTCCTCCTCGGCACGTCAGTAGTCATTTTTTCAATCTCAACCCCGAGTTTGAAAAGTTCATAAAAGAACAACTCGACCTCGCGGCATAAAAGCAGGCTTTAAAGGAGATCCACAATGAAACAATCACCACCTTCGTTTAAATCCGCCGCTCTTACACATCTTAGCGAACAACCACCACCAATGGCTGTAGAAGAACTGGAGCTGCCCTGAGAAACCCAGCGTTATCTTATCACAGTTAAGGTCGGGCTTCTGTGGTAGGCTCAATTTCTGCGGAGCCACAATGCCATCCATCTCAAACCTGTCCTTCTGGATCAGCCCAAAGGAAGCTGCAACATTCTTGGACCTCCCGTTAAGTGAGATAGATGACAACTTATGAACAGAAATCGCCGGCTAAGCAGGGCTTAGTACCGCTACGAAAACAACAACAACATCAACAACAGGAGCTATAAAACAGACATTTTCGGGGCATTACCCTCAGAAAGGTGCACGTTTTGGTGCCCTGAATTAGCAAAAAATCGTTCTACGCGGTCGCCGCAAAAGGTCATATCGTCGCTATAGAAGAAAAAAGACGCAAACTGTTTTGTTGAGGAAGAAAGACGCAAACTTTTTTTCTTTGAAAGAAAGACGCATTAAAAATATTTTTCGAAAGAAAGACTCTTTGTTTTTTTTTTGATAACGAAGAAAGACGCTTAATTTTTTTTTACTTGAAAGAAAGACGCATTTAAATATTTTTTTAGGGAAGAAAGACGTATTCGATTTTTTATTTTCCTTTGTCAATATTAATGCTAATGCGTCTTTCTTCGCAGTTAATAATGCTAATGCGTCTTTCTTCGTCGAAATATTTTATAATGCGTCTCTGTTCGTCGAAATATTTTTTAATGCGTCTATCTTCGTCGACATGTTTGTTTTGTAAAGCGTCTTTCTTCCCCGACATATTTTTAATGCGCCTTTTTTCATCGACAAATTACTGACATGCGTCTTTCTTCTTCCGGAGCGACGATATATAAAATGATCCAAAATGACACTTCAAAGAGGGCACACTTTAAACTTTCTTTGGATTCCTTTTTCTGAGTGCTTCGGCCTTGGTTAGCTGGCAACACACCGTGTTTGGAAACAATGTGCATAACGACCACCAAGTTGCTCATACTACGCATACAGGCTAATGTAAGTAATTGTTGGAAAAATGAGTATGCCCATCGCTGCTTTAAAGCGTAGTATTTACCCCCTCCCACACCAAAACTATGTAGTTAACTCACCTGTATATACAAATCTTCATTACGCAAATGTTCGGCGATAAATTCCACCGCTTCAGTAGCTTTGCTAGCCTCTGGCGATAACAAAATCGAATCGGATGATTCACTTTCACGTCGACATTGATCGCCTAAACCCAGCTCTGGACCGCTATTTACCTTACGATTGATTTTACAATTGGGATGATGCAAATCGGAGAGTTCCATAACATCCATTTTGGTTTGCTTGCCGCCAATTGCGCTGCAACATGGAGAGAAAATAATGGAGTAAAGAATTTGAGTAGAAAGTCATGACGTGTTCTTTTGTCGAAAGAAAGTCATGACGTGTTCCTTTCTTCAAAGAAAGTCATGGCATGTTCTTTTCTCAAAATAATGTTGCCCTATTTGATTTTCTTGGCCGCTTGTGTGATAATTTCAGCGAATATTGATCGCTAACTAAGTAAGTGGTGTCAACTTTAACTAAAAATTCAGTCATTTTTTTTTTTATTATGATGCGATAAGTGCGATATCAAAGTGCAACATTTATTCTCAGAAAAGAAAACGCCATCAAACTCAAACTTATATTCATGCATACCTAATATGCTTGGGCAATTCAGCTGGCGAGCCATACGATGGATGTGGATGCGCCGGCATGCTCATGCCAGGCATTTCCATCATCCAACGCAAACGTGTCTTACGCGGACGTTTCATCAACAAAAATGCCGGTAGATAATGCAAAAATACGGTACGTATCCACATGGGCATGCGATGCGTGCGCGGACCACGAAAATTCCAATTGATTATGATGACTGTAACCAAAATTGAAACGGTATTCATGATGAAGGTGAATAGTAAATATTTGGCGATGAGTGGCAACACCAAAGAAGTTGGCGGTAGAATTTTCGATACAAGCAACAGGAACACAACCAGTGAGAGGAGAATGCTAATGCCCAATGTGACCTGTTTTTGTTTTTGTTTTGAAGAGAGAGAAATAGAGAGCGAATAATTAGCGGAAGGGCATGTGAATATTTTTAGTACGTAGGTAAACTATAATTTTTTTTTTAATAAAAATTAGGCTTTTTCTTTTTTTTTTATTTTTTTTTTAGTGTATCGCATTAAAAACTGGTTGGATATTACCTTTTCGCCCGCTTCAGCCGGCAGATAAAATACCAAAACGCATAGAAATGAGATCAGCACAGTGGGTAAAATCAAATTCACTGTATAGAATAAAGTTTTGCGCCTTATTATTATATAAAATGTTATGTCCGTTTCAGTTGGATGATTGCCATCGCCCTCATACACATTCAAATAGGCGGGCACTTCGATTATATCCCATGTACCGGATTTCCAATAATCCGATAAATCAACGAAATTCTTATTATTATACAATGCCAACGATACTTGATCGCCATTAAAAGTCCATGAACCAAATTTCATTATGCATGTCTGCTGATCGAAGGGGAAATAAGTGACATCGATGGTGCATGAACTCTGATAGATGGCCGGCGGCACCCAAAGCACTTCACCGGTGGGATAAATTAAGACGTTGGATTTGTAGCGTACCTCGTAGTTGCCATCGGCGCTGCAAGGTTGATACAAGTTGAATAGAATTGTAAAGGAAATTAACAAAGTTGGCATATGATAATACAGATAATGAAACTATGACAAGTTAAATTAATTGTAAAAATTATTATGAATTAGCTAAAAATTGTTTTATTAAAAATTATGTTTGTACTTGAAAAGTAGTAGTCTGCTTTATTTACGCTTTTGTTTAGGTACTTACTTATTAAACAATACAATATCCGGTTTCCAAACCTTATCGGGCGGCAAACGCAATACGCCAATACCACCATAATCAGCCTCATCCCATTGCAATTGATAATCGTACCAAACCAAACGTAACCAAACGTTTGATTTCATAATTTGATTTTTCTCATTCTGGTGTGTGGGGTTTTCGTTTTCATTTTCGTTTTCGGTTTTTATTTATTTTTAAAATTTGGTATTTGTTTTTTTTTTTTTGTGGTATGAGTTTTTTACGTGCAATTTGTGCGTTAATACACAGTGTACACGTTGGTACAGGGTGTTACAAGTGATACAGTTTTCGCACATAACGAGTTGTTTGATAAAGGAGGTGAAGGAAGGACGAGTAGTAGTTGAATATCAGTAATTAGCAGAGTTTAATATATTGAAGTTTTTTTTAATTAAAAAAAAAAATACACTAGTTAGATGATTTAGAGATTTGTGTGTTAGGGATGGGCGGTTTTGTGCGGTTAACTAAGTTAGTAGGGTATGTGGTCGCTAATTTATTTATATGGCAGACGATGAACAAAATCCAAAATCAATTGCCAAAAATCCAAGTATATTTTTAGCGAGTTGTTTTGGAATTTGAAAAAGTTTTAAAATTTGTATATAACTAAATAATATTTAGTAAATATGCCAACGCTTATTTTTATGCCGCTGATAACGAAGAGTTAATTATGTCTTTTTTGTTGTTTGTTTTTCCAACAGGGTATCATTATGATGTACTTTGAAACGGTTTATAACCATATCAAATCGGGCAAACAATGACGGAAAATCGTACCACAGTACACCAGCCATTCAGGTATGTTTTTTATTTTTTTATTTTTTTTATTAATAATTCTATTTAATAACACAATATGGCAGTTCATGTTTGAAAGTTTGAGTAACCCTGTCTAAATATTTTGTTATGTCAAATCTCTGGCGTGACCAGCAAAATCTTAATGCTTAAAGCAAAGCGAAGTAAAAACTATGTTATAGATAGAGATATTAGCTGTTGTTGTAGCCACCAAGATACCCCCCGCGGTTTTTGGGGAATATATGTAGGCGGGCAAGGTAACCCTGATTTTGTTTACATGAAAGAGTAAACCGGAAGGTCTCAACCTCGCGCGGCTCAGCGTTGTAAATCCAAGTTTTTCCGAAGACGTAAAATATCTAAGAATTATTATAGATAAGAAACTGACCTGGAAAGCTAACGTCGAGGTGAAGCTAAACAAGGCATTGAAGGTTTGCGGACAGTGTCGAAGAACCCTCAGCAAGACCTGGGGTCTATCAGCAATAGTGATATGGATTAAACACTGCTTTAGCCAGCCCGATTATCACGTACTCCGTTGTAGTGCTCCCTCTGGATGTGTCAACTGCACTCCTTCGGGTTGTGGCACGACGATTGGAACTCGGGGCACGGCGAGTTGTTTAGCAGGCTGTCAGAGTAAAACCCCTTGTGTCTGGCCGCAAATTATAAGCTGTTTCTCTGAGTATTCTTTGGTAAACGATACGCTCTCGATTTTCCCACAAGAGATGAATCGAGGTATCTAGAAACTCTACTGGGAAGATCGAAGAAAATCACCTACACAGACGGATCTAAAACAGAATATGTTACTGGATCTGGCTGGCAGCTGGAGGCGAACCTCTTCAGAAATTGTTCACGAATGTTGGCTCCGTAGCAAAATGGAATAAACTTGAGCTAACGTGAGTACCCGAATACTGCGGTGTACAAGGTAACGAACTGGCCAACGAATTGATGGATTGCGGATCGGCAGAACACCCAAGTGGACCGCAGCCACTGTGAAGTACATTAGGGACTCCATAGGGAAAACTCACGGGTGGCGCTGGAACTCTACAGATTCCTCCAAAAATTACAAAGTATTTTGCAAAAAAAGCCCAACTGCGAAGTAGCAAACTTTCTACTCAAGCTGAAAAGGAGAGCTCCGGGCCCTTGTGGGGGTTGATTGCAGGACATAATCCATGAGGATTATCATTATGCATATCCTGTCTGCAGGAAGACAACGATGGCACAGATAATTTTCTCTGCACCTGTTCCGCGTACGCTAGACTAAGATTGGGCGGTCTCGGGTCAGATGTGCTGAGAATGACGGATGCATATTCTTTACTACTCTGGGAACTTTGCAGAGGAGTTCTGAAACACTAATCCTACAGTCGTGCGAACGTTTTTTTTTTGGGCCATGATCAACCTACTAGGTCGGTAAACTTTAGTCGCCTCTTACGATAGGCATTACTTAACTCGGAGCTATGAAAGCCGCCTATTCCGCAGGGGTTCAAAGAGTAAGCGTTGTTGCCCATCCCTGTTTAGTGGTACGTTTTGTGATATTAGTATGACATGTAAAATGGCATGTTTGGCGCTTACTGTGAATGAGTGAATGAATGAATGCTAATTGTGATTAAATTGATTTAGTGATTTCGTAATTAAATTAAAAAAATATATTACATTGTATATTTAATAGTGACTTTATGCTTTAGAAAAATACATTAGCTATTTATAAATAATTTTTTTTTCTTGTACTAAAACTCGTATCTAATATTTTTGTTTTGGCGTACATTTATTTATTAATTAAATCAATGAATGTCAATTGATTAATGATGATGATAAAAACAAAATTTAAACATAGTTTAAAATTAACTAGATAAATTTGTGACCTAATCATTTTGTAATATCACAGCATTCTTTCACAAAAAACTTGTTAGTTTCAGTCTTAAATTATGTACATATGTATAGTATATAGTGATACCACATAGTGTGCAATATTGTATGCATTTTTTGTTGTGACTGACAATTTTGCAGTGCTTTGGAGTATAGAGTTTTAGTAACTAATGCGGCTATGTACATATGTATGCATGTATTTATGTATTTGGTTTTTTAGTAGTTTAGCTAGTTAATGCACAAAACACTTACGACATTGATTAGCTGTACGAACGCCAAACCAAATCTTACTCCAACTTTTTGTGTCATATTCTGAACGGGTCGTATTAGTTTGTTATAACCACGAAAGAGATCACGTACCAAGCGTTCTTCATCTTCGGATGCACTTACTAAGAGATATGAGTAAATAATTTTGTTGTTGTTTTTTTTTTTTTTTTTGATTTTCTTCTGGGTTTTGAATTTTTTTTTATTTCGTTTTTATAAAATGTAGGTATAGCTAGGTATATGTACGAGTAGCGAGTAACGAGTATAAGTATGTATACAAGTTATGAGTTAAAGAAAATAAAAATTAGGGTAAATATTTGATTGTTTTGGTTAAATGTCAAAATTAATGCACACAAATGTCACAGCGAACAGTTAGACAGACAGTTAAACAACGAGTATATAGTGTCTTATGTGTATTTATTTACATAGTTATATGTGGTTATGTGAGGAGGATGGCTTCGTGTGTAAAAGTCCACGTAAGTGGGGAAAGCTTCTGACTGCCATCCACCTGGGGGTGGCCAGAGCGATTCTTTTGCATGCGGAGCAAGCAGCTCACGACTTCCGCGCAGTGTCCTCTGGATAGCCACCGAACACCCGTTTGGTGGTGAACTAAAGTGAGAAGGCGACAACTCGACAAGGCCACTCCGACATATTCGGTTTAAGGGCTTGTTGAGGGGAATAACTGCAGCGTCTGTTCACCAGAAGGTGCGGCTGCGAGCGGGCGTCTGTCTTGGAGCAAGCGGCTCGCTATATAAACGTGTAACAATATACAACTCCCGCAGGGCGGGTTGTGCGTCGGGCTTGGGACCCACCACGTAAAAATCCTATCCAATGAAAACAACAACAAAGCCTCGGATGAGACCACCCCTTTCTGATGAAAACCACGGCAAACGTTTAAAGGACTATGATTTGAGGGTAAGCACCTGGAACGTCCGGACCCTTAATTGGGAAGGTGCCTCTGCCCAGCTGGTTGATGTCCTCGAAAGAGTGAAAGCTGACATCACCGCCATACAAGAGATGCGGTGGAAGGGGCAAGGCAAGAAGAAATGTGGGCCTTGCGATATATATTACAGTGGCCATGCAGAGGAGCGTATATTTGGTGTTGGTTTTGTGGTGGGAAAGAGACTCAGCCGCCGAGTACTGTCGTTCACGCCAGTGAACGAGCGTCTAGCCACCATCCGCATCAAAGCGAGATTTTTCAACATATCTCTTATCTGCGCCCACGCCCCGACGGAAGAGAAGGACGATGCGATCAAAGACACTTTCTATGAGCAGTTAGAGCATGCCTACGACCGCTGCCCCCGTCACGACATTAAGATTGTGCTTGGCGATTTTAATGCCAGGGTGGGTAAGGAAGGTATCTTTGGCAGCACAGTCGGAAAATTCAGTCTCCACGACGTAACCAGTCCCAATGGGACGAGGCTGATCGACTTCGCCGGGTCACGAAACATGGTCATTAGCAGTACCAGATTCCAGCACAAAAAAATACACCAAGCCACATGGCTGTCTCCTGATCGAAAAACGCGAAATCAAATTGATCACGTCTTGATCGACGGCAGACACAGCTCCAGCATCCTAGATGTGCGCACAATCCGTGGTCCCAATGTCGACTCCGACCACTATCTTGTAGCAGCCAAGGTACGCACCCGCCTCTGTGCAGCAAAGAATGTGCCAGCAGGACAGCAAGGAAAGTTTGAAGTCGAAAGGCTGCACATGACGCAGACAGCCAATCAATACACCACTCGGCTCTCACTCCTGCTCTCTGAGAGCAACCCTTCACCAAACGATGTATCTGAGGAATGGGAACACATCGCTCGTTCACTTCGTATCGCCGCTGAGGAATCTATAGGATACAAGCGAGCCCACAAGAACACCTGGTACGACAAGGAATGTCGCGATGCCTCGGAAAGAAAGAACGCCGCCTACAGGGCTACATTGTGTGCGGGCGCAACGCGAAGCGTATGGGAGCGTTATCGAACGGCGAAGAAGGAAGAGAGGCGCCTTTTTCGAAAGAAGAAAAGGGAGGCTGAAAGGCGCGAGTGTGAAGAGCTTGAGATGCTGGCGGGTAGGAACGATGCTCGAAAATTCTATCAAAAAATCAGGCGGATGACTGAAGGTTTCAAGACCGGGGCAAATTCCTGCCGGAATGATAACGGTGATCTGGTAACTGATGTCCAGAGCATACTTAAGTTGTGGAGGGATCACTTCTCCTCCTTGCTAGATAATGGCAACAGTGAAAGTGCGGAAGGAGAAGATGTACGACCCGAATCCCCAATAGCAGATGATGGTAGGCATGTTCCACCACCTGATCATGACGAAGTGCGAATAGCAGTATCTAGGCTTAAGAATAACAAGGCCCCGGGCGCTGACGGCTTGCCAGCCGAGCTATTCAAACATGGTGGCGAAGAGTTGATAAGGAGCATGCATCAACTCCTATGCAGAATATGGTCGGACGAGCGCATGCCCGACGATTGGAACTTAAGTGTGCTCTGCCCAATCCACAAAAAAGGAGACTCCACAGTACGCGCCAATTATCGTGGGATAAGCCTCCTGAATATCGCATATAAGGTCTTAGCAAGTGTATTGTGCGAAAGACTGAAGCCTATCGTTCAGTTCAATCTGATTGGACCTTATCAGTGTGGCTTCAGACCTGGTAAATCTACCATCGACCAGATCTTCACAATACGACAAATATTGGAAAAAACCCATGAAAAAGGATCCGACACACACCATCTCTTTGTCGATTTTAAAGCCGCTTTTGATAGCACGAATAGGAATTGCCTGTATGCCGCAATGTCTGAATTTGGTTTCCCTGCTAAACTTATACGGCTATGCCAAATGACATTGACTAACACCACCAGCTCCGTCAGAATTGGGAAGGACCTCTCCGAGCCGTTCGAGACCAAACGAGGTTTCAGACAAGGTGACTCTCTTTCGTGCGACTTCTTCAATTTGATGCTGGAAAAGATAATACGAGCTGCAGAACTTAACCATACAGGAAGCATCTTATATCACAAGAGTGTGCAACTGCTGGCGTACGCCGATGACATCGACATCATTGGCACTAACACGCGCGCCGTATGTTCTGCCTTCTCCAAGCTGGATAAAGAGGCTAAGAAAATGGGTTTGGCGGTCAACGAGGACAAGACGAAGTACCTCCTGTCATCACACAAAGAAACAGCACGCCTTGGCAGCCACGTCAATGTTGATAGCTACAAATTCGAAACTGTTAAGGACTTCGTCTATCTGGGAACCAGCATTAACACCAAGAATGATGTCAGCACGGAGATCCAACGAAGAATCACGCTTGCCAATAAATGCTACTTCGGACTAAGTAGGCAACTGAAAAGTAAAGTCCTCTCTCGACAAACAAAAATCACACTCTACAGGACGCTCATCGTTCCAGTCCTCATGTACGGCGCAGAAGCATGGACAATTTCAAAATCAGATGAGATGGCACTTGGAGTATTCGAGAGAAAAGTTCTTCGTAAGATTTATGGACCTTTGCGCGTTGGCGTGGGCGAGTATCGACGGAGATTTAACGATGAGCTGTACGAGCTTTACACAGACATCGACATTGTTCAGCGAATAAAGATCCAGCGGCTGCGTTGGGCAGGTCATGTCGTGAGAATGGACGAAGGCGCTCCGGCCAAGAAAGCATTTCTATCGAAACCCGCTGAACGCAAAAGAAAAGGGAGACCTCCACTGCGTTGGGAAAATCAGGTGGACAGCGATGCTGCCTCCCTAGGTGTTCCCAAGTGGCGCCATGCTGCACGAAACAGAAGCAATTGGCGCGCTCTGTTGGACTCGGCCAGAATCGTCTAGACGGTTAAGCGCCAATCAAGAAGAAGATATGTGGTTATAGTAGATCATAGATGCCCACACAAATACAGTCTCATTTTGTCGTAGTGTTGATGCATGGCGTTTGGTAGCTAGAAACGTGAGTTGCCACTTCTCTGTAATGGCACCGAACTGAGGTGTTTTTTGTTTGCTAATGATGATTTTAGGCTAATGATAATTTTCCACCTTTGTTATTTAAAATACTTGTACGCAAATACATCTCACACTCAAATGATAAATATAAATATACTGCCTTGCCCAAAAGTATTAGACACCAATGTTTCTGTAAAAATCATATTCATACGTATGTATATGGAAATATAATAAATATCCCAATATGCAAAATACATTTGTTATAACTTTACAATAAACTTACTTCAGTAAGCAAAACGTTTCGAAAATCTTTAATATAAAACTTGTAATTCATTTAATAGTAACTGCTGAATCAACGAAAAGGAACCCTAATTCTATAAATGCATTTCACGTTTGGAAAGAAATTCTTAATAAACATTTTTATACAATGTTTTGTTAACGTGAGGAGAAAAATTTCTCCCAAACAAAAAAAAAATGCGCTACTCGGGACTCGAACTTACGCTCTTTGGTCCGTAGGCAGCATATCTCACCATTATGCTACAATCGTATTCGGAATTATAGTTTTTGACAATAAAGAACTCTAATTCGTGCACGTCATCACACATTGTGGACATTTTCGCAAATAAAAATTATTTACTTGCATTCATAATTGCACATAACGGTTACGCAGCTGGCAACCACGAGCTAAAATTCAGAAGAAAAACAACTAACGGCAAAGTCGACTGAAGCAGTGCTTTGCTACGTCACGTCAGTATACATATATGGCTCTGCGACAGCGCTGTGCTCGCGAGCAGCTTCGTGGGCATCTATGTAGTAGATAGACAGTTAGTTCGATAGATAGATAGATAGTTATAGTTTGTGATAGATAGTAGATAAATAGACAGCTGAATACATACTGAATGTACTAACTAGTGTGTGGAAGGTTAGTAGTTGGGGGATGTATGGAAATGTGTTTAAGACTTTTTCTTGGTGGAAAATAGTATGTAAATAAAAAATAATAATGAAAGTAAAATTAATGTGGCGTATAAATAATAAAAAATTGCATGCAATAATAATAAGTACATTGAAGGACAGACGAACGAACGAACGAACAACAACAACAACAACAACATTTATTTTGCGCTACAGATGAACATCAAGAAATAAATTAAAGAAAACATCAAGATTCATAATATTTAAATGCATGTTAGGAAAAGCCCCTTTTACCTTTTTTTTAGATATTTATAAAGACAGTTTATTAAAATGTAGCCTCGAAGTCTAATAACTTTAAGACACACACCTAACAACGACGAGTAAAGTGACAAGTAAAGTGGCGAGAAAGCGTTTTGACGGTATGCACTCGTTTTCGCTTAACCAGCAGCGAGTTCGGATAACGTGCCAAAATTCTTCTATGAATGGATGGGTACAGACCACAGGAATGTGTATTTTGAGGAAATCTCATTTCTGACAAAAATTTCACTTACACGGTATTGTACCTACTTAGTCGATACGCGGTTGTGCACTTTAAAGGACGATATGGCTGCACTCGCCAGTTACTCCCCACAGATCAAATCAACTAACTAGTTGTAAAATAATTTATAACTAGTTGGCTATACAACTCAACTAGTTAGCTATCTATACAACTCAACTAATTAGCTATCTATACTTTTTCCATATTAGCAATTCGTATTTTCAAAACGACGATATCCTAGCAAATGATAAATTCCAGCATTCGCATCATCATCATCATACGACTTTGCTGATGAGTCAGTATTTACATTAGAGTCATAGCACTTGACTGACTAGACAATATTTGCTGACTGATTAGTATTCATATCAGAGACATACCACTTGATTGACTAGTCAATGTTTCCATCAAAGGCATAGAAGTCTCCGATGGGTGGCAGGTGCACTTCTTCTTCTTCAATACCTAACTCAGTGCAATAACTAATTTCAGTGGTCGAACTAGTTTCTTCGTAAGCTGTGCATTGTATATGAAATGTTTTATAAAACATCTGAGAAATGCTGTATTAAAAAGCGTTGAAGAAGCAAAACAATTATACAGTAAAAGTCGATTGCACTGTCAGCCCCTGCATTTTGCTGATTAGTCAGTTAATTCACCTAAATATTACAGTTAATTAACTAGAATTTCTGCTGACTAGTTTGAGCTTTGACTGCAGGACGCCGCCACTCCAATGCATTTTACATGTATTTGTAGTATTTTGTACAGATAATTTTATGCATTCATTTACTGAGAGTTTCATTGAAAAATGTCCAGTGGTTTGAAAATAAATGTTGTTGGCAACTAGATCGCGTTTTTGTGCTATTTTTTTTTAGTAACTTTTAGGCATTCATGCGCTTAAATTAATTTTAATCAAATAAAAATTACGTCTTAGGCATTCCACTTCATTGAATTTGCGTAAAAATTCACTGATTGCGCAAAAAGAAAAAAACAATAAAACATTTACTCGCCCGCTGAGCTTGCTCGCCACAATACTAATTGACTCGCCACTCTACTCGTTAGTTGTAATTGCGTTATCGTTTGCAATTTCAAATTCAATTCCGTCTACGATTTTAATTTCAATTTCATTTGCGATTTGAATGCCTAATTCATTTGTTAGGCACTCTGCACACGGAGCGTACTGCTTTAGACGCGTATTAGATACTACAGACGAATGCTGTACGCTTTGATGTCGCGCACGTATATTTCAATTGAGGGCTGCACACGAGTCGTCAGCTTCATGCATTCGTCAAAGTATGCTGGCTACATGTCGCTTGGCGTAAAGCAGTGCTGGTAGCTAGGCGTACTACACTTAGAAAACAGGAAGAAGAAGATGTTTGTTTACAATTTTCCACTTGGTGGAATTTATGAAAGCAGTAAAATTTGTGTAAAAAATCGGAAAGAATGAGTGTATAATGAAAGAAAATGGAAGTTTCCGTAAAATTTTTCATCTTTTCTATTTAAAGCTTCGAAATTTAAAGCAAATACCATATTATTAATTTGTTTGTTTGTTTTGTGCAGCGAAGTTTCATGTCGCTTCGTGTGCAGATCTTGAGGCGCGGAGAAATCGACGCTACATGAAATGTCTCGTACGCGTCTATGACTATACGCCTCGTGTGCAGAGTGCCTTATTTCGATTTATATGCGGATTTCGCATTCGAGACAACTGTTCCTAACTGGTTAAACCTTAACAAAAGTTACTCTTATGTCATAATTATTCTCTCAAAAGTCAACTGTGAAATGTCAAAACAAGAGACAAAACATCATCACATGCAATATAAATGTTCTTGGCGCGCAACACGAATTTTTTTCAACTCGTTTGTTTTAGAATTTTTTTTATTTAGTTCTTGTTCTTTATGTTTTTTATTTTTAATATACATACATGCTTTAAAGAATGATTTTTTTATATCAAGAAAAAAAGTACTTAAACGAAAAGGAAAATTGTCTTAAAAAACTTAAAACCAAAAAATAAGTGAAGAAGGATAGAAGAGAATATAGAACAGTTTTGAAGTAAGGATATATGAAGCTCAACAATTTGAATGCCCATGTAAACAAATGTATTTTGCGAGTAATGGCACATGTTTTATTTGTTGATTTGGGGTTGAGAGCGACAAATAGTGTAAGTATTTCTCGAGAGGTGCTTTGTTTTAAGTGTGTGTAGTATGCTTGAGAGAAGTTGCGAGAGAGATAGACAGAAGAGGAAGAGTAGAAAAGGGATGAAGAAAGAGAAAATGGTTGTGCGCGAATAAGAAGAAAAAGTATGAAAATATATGATGTATTTTTATAGAAATAAAATGGTTAACCAAAGTGAAAACATTTAGGACAGATTTTTGATTTTGTTATGGTTTTAATTTTGTGTTTTTATATTTAATTTTTTTTTTTTCAACCTGCAGCAGACAAGGATTAAGTGAAATAAATGAGTATAAAAAAATATGTACAAAATTTGAAAGGGTGCTGTTTTTTATTTAATGTAATTCAATTCGTAGTAAAAGAGATTTGATTGATCGGTTGTGTTGTTGTTTGCTGGGTATCGACTGCTTGCTGTTAGGCACGCATTAACCCTTAACGCTTCAATTGTTAAATGTGCTTTCTAATTTCTAATTTCTTTTTTTGCTTTTTTGCTTCTTTCTTTGCGTTTCGGTTCTGAAAATGCTCGGTTTCAGAAGGAGTATGAATTAAGATTCGGCAGTTGATACAGAAATCTTGTTTGCTTCTTCATTTTCTTCGGCTGCTGCGGCATATTTAATGCATTTTTGTTATTGGTTTTTTGTTTTTAAAGCCCATTTTGCTTTTTAACACTGCGAAAAATATTTAATGTAGTACCTAGTTTATGTATTTAGGTATGTTATTAGGTATGTACATAGAGAAATGTTTGTTGGCAGGTGCGGGTGGCTGTAAAGTGACGTCGTGCGGCTTTTTTGATTTTTATGGGTAAGTAAAGGTTGTTTTTATTGTTTTTGTTAGCAAACAATTATGCATGTTATGCAGTTTTATGCAATGATGAGCGAGTATTACATATTTATGGCTTGTTTGACGTCATTGAAAAAAAAAAATATTTTGTTATTTAGTGTAGCTTATATTAAACCTTTATGCGTTTGAAAATGTCATAGGCATTGAGAAATGATTTTTTTAATTTTTTATTTTTTTTTTGTTTTTAAGAGTTGGAAAAATATAAATTTATTATTTAATATGTACAAAAATATATACATATACTTATGCATACGTATTTTTATGTATAAAAAAAATGTTTGAAAAAAAAAATTGTTAAAAAAATTTGTTACAAGAAATTGTAAAAAAAATTGTGTTAAGAAAAATTAAAAAAAAAATTTGTTAAAAAAATGTATTAAAAAATATGTGGGATGCACTTAAAGCTTTAAAAAAATTGTGAGAAAAAAATTTGTAAAAAAAATTTGTTAAAAATATTTGTTAAAAAATATTTGTTAAAAAAAATTTATTAAAATAATATAAATTAAAAAATTGTTAAAAAAAATTAGTTAAAATTTGTTAAAAAAATGGTTAAAAAAACTTGTTAAAAAAAAAGTATGTGTGATGCATTTGAAGCTTTAAAAAATTATAATAATTGTTGTTTTATTACTCTGCTTTTAAATAAAAAATAATATTAGCTCAGCTATCACATTTGGTTACACTTTGCACTACTCAAAAAGCGCTAATTATGTGGGTTATATAATGCAAATGTATAAATTTTTTTTACAGCATTCTTATACTTTTTTGCGACCAATTTTTTTTTATGTTTTTCTATTCTTAATCAATTTACTATACAAAAACTACTTATTTACACATTTTATATGTACATAGGTATTGTATATGGATGCACTAACTAAAACCACAAGAAGGGTGAAGCAAAATAAACAAAAAAGAGAAAAACGATCGAGGATTAAAATAAATAAAAAAAAAATAAAGAAAAACTATTCTAAATAAAAAAAAAATATTACTAAAATTACCATGAAAATGTGATATGGCAGCAAATGGGTTAAGAACAGGGTGCGAAGAACGCTCAAAATAAACTCACTCAAACGAATTATCACTCTATAATTCTGAGCTATGCCATGTTCTCATGAGCGCAAATACACAGTGACAACGAACGCAAATGAACGCACGTCAAAAGCGATTGATGGGTCTCTGCAGTGGCGATAAGCTCTTACATAAATTCATTTTAAAATGAGAAATCGTTTGAAAATTCATTTTTTGAAAATTCATTCTATGAGTTTATTTTATAATTTTTTGCGCTAGCGATCATTTTTTGAGTTTATCATTTTTTGATCGCTCTTTGAGTTATCATTTTTTGCGTTCACAAGGGTTTGTTATGCAGCAGCTAATGGCATTGTGAAGGCGCAATTTTTGGATGATGGCGTGCGTTTATTAGACCATAAATATGATGTATGTATGTATTTACATACATGTTCATGCATGTGTGTACGTATATATGGATGTATGTATGTACATAATTATAATATTTTAAAAAGCCTTAGCTCTCATAGCGATAGGTATGTATATGTACATATGTATGTAGGTATATCGAGTTTAAATTTTATTAAGTATGTATTTATTTAAACTAATTAAATTATTCAATTTATTTAAATTAATAGATATTTATAAAAATTTATATTTACATACCGATGTACCTACGTATACTATATTGATGTACATTTGTAGTCTATATGTATGAGTTAAGGGTTGTTAAATATTTTATTTAACATAGGTACATACCTACATACATATGTATGTATGTATTTAGTTCTTACTTGAAAACTAGAATATAACAATTGAGCGTTCAAAAAATAAGTTCGCATTTTATTTATTTGTACACATGTATGTATGTACATACATATGTATGTATATAAAATGAATGTATGTAAATATGTAATATGTATGTATGTCTATTCAATGATGGAATGTAGGTATTGATATTTTCCAGGTTTTTTATACATTATTGCCGTTTTTTGTACCTACACAGTAAAAAAGGATAGTTTATTTCTAATATCAGTTGGTACTTAATTTAATCATTCCTGGAATTAAATATATTATAATACCGTCACAGTATTTTTGGTTTAAAATCAAAACCAAAAAAAATATTAGAAAAAAAACCAGAAAAAGGTATAACAAATTAATACAAACTGTTTCTGAAAGTGAAATAGGAAGAATAAATTAAACTCATTAAAATAAATGGCCCAAAAAGCGAATTCTTCATGTCTGATGTACCTAGAAACTAATACAGGAGATTGGTTAAATATCTTATCGTGAAAACTGCGGGATGTGGGACATACGCATATGAACATACACACATACGCATGTTGGTATTTGCTCTCGTCCTTTTACTTAACTGATGGGCGGTACAATCTTAACCAAAAATTATAAATTTGCTATTGTTCGGAAAGCTCATGCAAGGTTACAATATGTGAATATGTGCATATGCATATTTTTAAGTACAAAATACCTATATATGCCATATTTCAATAACTGGTTAGTGCCTTTGAGTCTAGTCTTATAAAATACTCAAAAAGATAAAAATGGCGGAAATAGAAGTGATTTTGTAGTTAGCCGTAGAAGGAAACTAATTGAAATTATAAAACTTTATTTGCGTTTTCCCAAAAAAAAATTTTTTTTGAGTTAAATCCCTATTGCATAAAACGTGCGATATGTATGTTAAATAAAATATTTATATAGACTAATATCGATGGCTATTTCAAAAATTGTTTGAAAAACGTCTTATTTCCGACTTTTTTTCAATAACGTCCTATTTCAGAAAATTATTCAAAACGCCCTATTGCAGAGAAATACATACATATATACATATGTATGTGTCGAATGAACACAAATACATATGTATGTAAACACATGCATATATAAAATTTTTATTAGATTGAATAAATACATAATAAAATTGTTAAAGTGCAACTTCAATATACATATGTACATATATATCGCTATAAGACCTAAGGCTTTTTAACATATTATAAATATATACATACATATATACGTACACACATGCATGAATATGTATGTACATACATACATACATCATATTTATGGTCTAATAAACGCACGCCATCATCCAAAAATTGCGCCTTCACAATGCCATTAGCTGCTTAAACCTCACAACAAACCCTTGTGAACGCATAAAATGATAACTCAAAGAGCGATCAAAAATGATAAACTCAAAAAATGATCGCTAGCGCAAAAAATTATAAATTCAAACTCAAAGAGTGAATTTACCAGAGAAATTGTACGATAATTCATTTTTGAGTGAATTTATGCATTGAGTTTACCGCCACCGCTATGAGCGATCGATTGCTGTTGTGCTTTAGTTCGCTCGCTATTTGAGTGTTTATACATTTTTCTTTGAATATTTGTTTGTGATATGAGTAGAAGGTATTTTTGAGCGTTCATGATTGAGTTTTTCCGTACCCTGGTTAAGAATGACCAATGCAATGCACGAAATGCTTGTGCGCTAACCTAAAGCAGCAGCGTGTTGATGATTGTTACAAAATATTTATTTTATTTTTTTTTTTCATTTTCATTTAAAAGGAATTGTGCTGCTGTGTGAAGAGGTCAGCAAAACCTACTGGATTATATTTAAGGGTTAAGGTTAAAACTTGCTTGCTTTTTTTGTGCTTCTCTTTGGTTGTTTGGTTTTTTTTTTATTTTGTTTTATTTTAATTTTTCTTTTTTTCAGGGTTGGGGGTTGTAGGGTAGAAAACTGCATTGAAGCTTTGACAAATTTTAAAACATATTTCCGTGTGTATCGTTGCGTGTGTTCATCATCAGCAGCTCCTTCGCTCTCGTGCTCGAAAATGCTTGTTTTAAATATTTGTCAAAGCTTTCTTTTTTTATTTGCATAAAAATTTAGAAAAAAATCAAATCATTGGCTGCACACACACACACAACACTGTTACATAAAAGCTAAAGAAAATTAGAGTTTAAAAGAATGTTCATAAATGACAATAGAAAAAATTTTGTAGTTGTTGGGTATATACATACATATATATTTTTTTTTGGTATACCTACATTATTATTATTACACCTGCTATAGGTTGTTATAAAAATATATAAATATGTGTATATACCTTATTTTTTTTTAAATACTTAAATAGTTAAAAAACGAAAGTTAGTTATTGTTTTTTAATAAGTAGATATTAAATTTCATAAAAAAAAACTGGCTACTCTTTTCAGCTTACCTTTTTGCAGTTGGTGTCCAAAGACCAGCAGCAGCAGCAGCGCCAGCCATAGCAAACTGCCTCCTAACCAAGTGTTGGCCCTGCCACAGTCCATAGTATTTTCCAGTAATTCTTTCCAAGTAATCCTTTAATTTGTAGACAATTCCTTTGTTTTATTGAATGCCCATTTTTTCCTTTACCGTAAACGCCCTTGAAAGCAAAAAATTTATCAGTTGAAAATTTTATTTTCAACACAATTTTTATAAAGAAAAAGGCAGAAAAGCACTTTTACTAACTACAATATTTTATAACATCGCCTTTGCTTGCACTTTATTCCATCTTTTCTATAAATTTTTAACAAATTTTCTTCCTCCAAATCAATTAAAATTTTTTGCAGCAAAATTTTCTTCCTTCTCTGTATCGAAAAATTGGTGCGGATCTGCTGCTGTTGCAAAAATTTTCTGCTGCTTCTGTATCAAAAATCAATTTGATGAAAATTTTCTTCTTTATAACAACTTTTCAATGCGCATACTCCTGCTCTTAGTGCTGCAGGGATGCTGTGATGCTGTTCGTTATGCTCTTAAGCGCGCTTGCTCTCTAACGCATGCGTCTCACTGGGTAGGTACTTCCAACACCCCCCAGTGTTCGTTTACAAAAACACACTTGCCGCAGGAAAATTTGTTTACAAACATTGCAAGCATTTTTAGGTTATGTGCAAATAAATGAGCGCGGCATTGTTTACTATTAAAAATACCGTTAGAAGTGTGAGAGCGCGAGAGCACGTAAAATAAAACTTGTATGATAATTATATTTATGAGAACAGATAACAGTAGTACCTAACATTTTAGGTTATAGGAGGAGGTTTATGGAAAGAAAGTTATAGACACCCAGAATACATAGTCTCTAACGTTAGAAAATTTCTGGATACTACATACATATACATATTACATGACTACCCAATAAACAACGGATTCGCCTCGAATTCGAGTCGGATTCGCTTTCTCTGATTATATCATCGCGGCAATAGTTCGCGGCGATAGATCGGCGAATCCGAATTCTTAGGCATGTCACCTATCACTAGCGATTCGAGAATTTGTTCATTCGAGAATTTGTTCATTCTCGGATCTCTGGCGATTCGAATTTTTTATCATTAGCGATTCGAGAATTTTTAATTTCTCTGATCGTTGGCGATTCAAACATTTGTTCATTCTCAGATCGTTGGCGATTCGAAAATTTGTTCATTAGCGATTCGAGATCTTTTTATAAATGGCGTTTCGGAAAATTAAAAGCTCAGAGTTTGGTTTACTGGCAATGGGTTAAATCTGTATAAAATAATACGAAGCACTTTAAATTTATTTATAAAGAAAGTTTAACTTTCATGAATAACAAAAGCTTTTAAAATAAATTTAAGCAGTAAATAAAGTCCCCTTATTTAAACAATTTTAAATTGGTTTTTCTACATACTCTTATCTATTTGATTATAAACCGATTTGATCTACTGGAACTGTAATATTCGAGTTCAGGTATAAATATAAAATTTCAGAACTATAATGATTTTTTAGTGCAAAACAACTTAAAAAAAAAAATAGAAAAAAATGATATCGCGAAAATTGATTTTCTCGAACTTGCCGCGAACTCGAGGCGAGTTCGAGAAATTACGTTCGCGAAAATCTGCTTTCGCGAACTCGCCTCGAATTCGCCGCAATATCATCCTCGCGTCTGTGTTTATTGGGTAGTTTATTTCTCTACCTGTTCCCTAATCGAGAGTGAGAGTAGTAAACTACATTAGAATTTGATTGGAAAATGGTTACAGAAAGAACCAAATCTTAGTTTCTATGAAGTAGATGCAAATATTCATTAGAATCTCATTAAAGAATTAAGTACATCAGATTTCGATTCTAAACTAGATTTGAGAATTAAGTTTTCCGTTTGTTTGAGAACGCTATGACTCTTCACCGTTTCTCGTAGCGTCCCCTAACGTTAAAGAGAAGGTCGACGGGGAGAAGGACGAACTCAAACTGAGCATATGGTTGCCACACTTGGTAATTAATTCCAAAATAGGTATTTTTTTGCTGTTGGTAATTTGGTAACTATCAAATCATTTTAGTATTTTTCTTTTTCAATATGATAAAATTATTCTAAGGTATACTTAATTTGTTAATGTTAAAAATGTTTTTTTTTTAATTTCTACTAAAGCTATGACCAAAGAAAAATCAAACGAACTACAAACAAAATTCATTCATAGATGTGATTTACGTTTCAGATAATTTTTTTTTGTAAACCAAAGCAGGTGTACTTCTTTTAAGTTTCTTTTATCATTCGAATTATGAAGGCGATAATTTTTTAGTCTGTTTGTAATTTTTTGGTTATTTTGTTGGGAATTATTATCAACATTTTTTCTTGGATAGTGGCAACCAATATCAACCAATATTGAGCGCGCTAATGCATATTCGGTATTGAGAACAAGAGAGCATATATATATATACATATGTACATTAAGGTGGGGCGAATTTTTTTTTTTTGGAAATTCAATTTGTTCCAAAGCCAGAACGGCACCTTCCTAGCCCAGAAATAAGCCTGTAAAATTTTATTGACCTACTCGCATGTATCTTCCCTTAAATTTGGTATACATTTTATATATGAAAAGTAAGATGGGTAAAAGGGGGTTGACCCCCGCTGGGGAGTGTTATGGAACGCACTGTAAAATGTATATGAAATTAAAGGGAATCAAAATACCTATCGAATGGTATAAAATATTCGAAATCGGTTCAGTAGTTTTTAAGTAATTGCAATTTAAAGAATGCATAATATAAACTTTGACCTTTAATAACTTTTGTTGTTGTTGTTTCCAAAAAAAATTCACTTTAATACTCAGCTTAGCCATGTTTATCAATCCTCATACTTGGTGTTTTGCTTTTATAATTTTCAAAATTTCATATTTGTACCAGATCGTGCTTTCAACTTTGCGGTGCCCCCAGCCCCCAGCCGTTCAAAATGTCATCCTATGGCCATAAAATTTTGTGGGGTTCATTAAGGCAACTTTTCATTGGTATGTTCAAAAAAAAAAACAAAAAAAAGCTCCATATGTTTTCACTCCACCTTAATGTACATGTCAAAAGCAGAAAGCACACTTGCTTCAATAACGACACAACACAATTTTCTGTATCGATACTTAGTAGTGAGAATCAGTGTTATTTATTTGTTATGAAATTTTATGGTCATAGATGAAAATTAAGGGCTTTATTTAAAAAATATTGTTGCTTTAGTATAGTAGCTTACTTCCATATATAGCGAAGAAGACATAAATTGGTTTTTTTTAAATTATGACACTAATGAAGTAAATGGCATCGGAGTTCGAAAGCAATAGAGCGAGAAAGAAATTAGCGATTGTACATCATTGCCGCTGAGGCCACTAAAGTGACAATTTGAACCTTTTTTAAGAGCCAGGCTACCGGAACCCAACTTTTTGAAAATATGCAATATTTGAACCTTTTTAAACATTTGGGCCACTTTTGGTCCTTTTTTACTTTCAAACCTATAATGTAATAAATATTTTTTAGTTTTTTTCTTAAATATAAAAAAAGCTTTTTTACGTTTGTTTTTACATGGCCGTTTTCTGCTACTGTTGTTGGTAAGTAGATTGTAATAAAAGGAAAATTGAGAATTAAGCAAAACAAAGCTGACGGCGGTGGTAGATCAATGGGATGCTATTGGCTTACCAATCGAAACGACTTAAGTTCGATCCTCGGTTGAGGCCGCCTGAAGAAGTCTGATGAGGGGATGTGGTGGTCTCCGAAATGGATCCATAACCTCTACCAAAAAATTTTTTTAAATTTTTCTTAATTAAAAACTGGTCAATAGCTCATATAAAATTCACATAAAAAAGCCTCTTTGTTACCTTTTCACTTTTCATTAGCAATTCTCCGCTGCGAAGGAAACCCCCGAAAAAGTTATTTGGGATAAAAATTTTTAGAATGCAAGAAAATTGTTTTAACAAACCGAAATGGAAGAGTTTTCGCACAACGTGGGGGAATGAAAAACAACTTAAATGAGAACTAGTTGTGAATTTGTTGCAAATATGTTAACGCTGCCAGCAGTGCATCAGCAGAAAGATTATTTTCAAAACTTTCACTATTTAAGACCAAGGGTACAAACCGCTTGCAAATTGCTTTAAGCATTAAATAAACCACAAAAATATATAAAATGTGTTTCTAGCTAAAAAAAATTTGGGAAAGACTTTTTTTACTTTTTTCGGCCACTTTTCGAAATTTTTTAGCGGCAATACTGCACATTTTATTATTGGTGAATTCCTCTCTCTATATAAAACAATGTGGTTTTCATTTTTAGTGTTTCCGTACGCGCTGTGCGATGAACATCACTTAAGGAGGAGTGTACATCAACTTCGATATCGCCTTAGCTCCCCTTTCCCCGGAAATTATGCAGTGCCCACGAAAGCCCATGATCGCCCCTCTGCTGCGTTTATGTGCCTTGCGGCGCCCATCCCTGCTGTAGCGCATTCCAGGCAGAGGTTGCTGCTATTCAAGAGGCGGTGTACTATCGTCGTAAAGGAGTCCTCATGCACGGCATACTTTTTATCTATTCTGACAGTCAAGCGGCGCTCAAAGTCATCGGGTCTGTCACCTGAAAATACAGAACAGTTGAGGTTTGCCACAAATCTTTTGACGAGATGGCTACGCAGGCTTCTTTAAAGCTGGTATGGGTGCCTGGACACTGCAATATATGTACTGCGCAATGAGATGGCAGACGAACTTGCAAGAGGGGGCACATCTGCTCCGCTTTCGTCATCTTGGAAGGGTTTTATAAAGCCGGTAGCCACATGCAAGCTCACTCTTAAGGGCTTCTTCCTTGCAGAAGCGGGCGCTAGATGGAAACGCCTTAGCACCTGCAATCATTCAAGACTCGTATGGCCAGTTTGGTATACGAGATGTACTAAAGGGTTACTTCTTCTAAAGATGAAAGACCTACTATCACTTGTTTTTTTACTGGCCATATCACTATTGGCAGACATGCTGAGAGCCTGGACTTACTTTTCATGACTTCTGTAGGAGCTGCAGAGATGAGGAGGAGCCTGAAACTGTAAATTTTTTGTTGTGTGAATGTCCCGCACTGTGGTCTAAGAGGCTGCAATTTCTGGGGAAGCACCCCACTTTTCTGAGCCCGGTGACTTGGCTGAGATGGAGCCTGTAAAAATCTTAAGATTCACTGAATTCACTTTTTGGTTCGAGTAGGGGTTTATATACTCGTCGTATCGCAATGGGTCCTTTTGGGCCTAAGTGTGTTGGTGTTGCACCAAGAGCGACTATTACCTAATCGACTACTGTTTCTGCCGCAGCTTAAAAATAAAATATTGTACTGTTATTCAAAACAAATTTTTAAAATTCTCATAAATTAATTTAACTTAATCCAATATACGCTAACAACGGCTTATCACACGCCTAATGTGATTTTCCAACTAAAACAAATGTTGTGCCTCTGTTTAGCTTAACTTTCGTTTGCTTTAAATATAAGTAAAAATTTTATTTATGCAAATTAATGCTTTTTAACACAAAAAAAAAAAAAAAACGAACCGACCAAAGTTCAAAAAATTTCTTATCCAATACAAAGAAACTGATTTTCGTATGGGGCGAAAGCAATATTTTTTTTGTTTTTTCAAATGAAAATATGTCTAGCTCTTAGCTACTTTAGTGCCTAATTCGATTAAAACTAATAAAATTGACATGAGTAAATTAATCAATAATCCATTTAGTAACGAAAGCGTTGCACTAGGCACACATATGCGTACAAAGCCTAATCTATTTGTTTAAAAATTTTCCCTAGTGCTAATCCAATTTAACAAATTAGTTTAGAGACCACAAATTGGTAAAAGTGCAGCCAAAGTCTACTCGCTTATTGAAACCCCGAAAATATGCACATGTCATGGCAAACACACTCTGGAATTTTTATTAATCAATATACATTTACATATTGTTAATCTTAATGCTCAACAGAGCAACAAACTAACTCGCTGCCGTCGCCTGCTTTGATCTTGGCGCTGCGGCAACATTTAATTGCTCACTTAAGGTAACGAATTTTTCACTTACAAAGCGACTTGCGACTACCGTGCTTATCTACTAACATCTATTGGTTAGGTTGGCATGTACATACCTACCTATGTAGGTAAACTAAATGCTGTAGTTAATTATAGCATGTAGTATGTATAGCTTTAAGCATTGAATTAAATCAATGCGCTCTGAAATGAAGAGAGGTGAGGAGCAGGTGGCTGCTAAGGCGCCGCCGCATTGCAACGGTAACTGCAGCTGCTATAACGGCAGTCATAAATCTAAGAACCGCTGCTTTTAGTCGCTAATTTGGCGCGGGAGATAAGCGCGAATACAATAAACATATAATTTATTTTAAAACAAGTTAGACAGTTTAAATTGGGCTGGAATCGAACAATATGGGCTTCAGCGTTGCCACTTTGGTTACTTTTTACCAAACTTGGTTACAAATTTTTCGTTTGGTTACGTGGTTACTTTCGGCCGATTTTGGTTACCTTCAAGGTCCATGTATTGAGCACACCATGGTTACATTCAATTTTTAGGAATACGCTTTTAATTTTTCCAAACTGTTCTGTTGTATTTTTTTTTTTTTATCAAATTCCAAATAACTTATTGTTGGGGGTAAATGGAAAAAATTCAACTACCATTTCCAGCGAATGCTGGCAAAAGTGGGAAAAATTCAACAGCTTTCACAGAGTCTCAGTGGTCGAGCGTGTAAAAGCGTTCGCACATTGCGCCTGAAGCTATACCCCACCTTCGCTGGAAATAGTTGTTGAAATTTTTCCATTTACCGCCAACAACAAAAATATTAAATTAAATAATTTTCGTGCTAAGCACTAAAAAGCTTTTAAGTCCAAATAATTTACATATTTGACAGGAGCCAGCGACCACATTAGAAATAAATCTATTCTGGCGAATTTTCCTCGGGCGATTTTCATCAGCTTTTTGGCTCTGTTCATACTTGACCGTGTTTTTAAATGTTGATAGAAGGCTACGACGGGCGATATTTCGCTCGAAGTTGGATCTGTTTATATCAATTTAGTTTGGTTACTTGTTTCTAGTTTTGGTTACTTTTATTTTGTATTTTGGTTAATTTAAAATTTTTTTAGTGGCAACGCTGATGGGCTTAACCGTTAATTAAAAAAAAAAAATTAAAATAAAAGAAAAGAAAAAAATTAATGAAAGTGAGAGGCAAATATTGAGGTTACATATCGATTAGAGAAGGACTCGAGAACTAGCCCATTTCTTAAATCTCTAATGCATGGGTCTTCAATGCCACCGTGCTTCCGCGCTTTTTATTTTTCTGCCGCGCTTAAGCATAGGCAAGCGCGCCGAAAATTACCGCGACCGCGCATTCTATCCTCTCGCCTACAAACGAAGTTTAATGCTATACCCATTAGGAACAGCAGCGCAAATTTACTATTAATTCATGTAAAATTACCTATAAAAGAATAATTTTGAAATTGATTTTGGTCTAAACAATTTTTTCACTATCAGACCTGGAAGACAAAATTAGGTGTTAGCTTATTTTATTATATTGAACACTTTTAAAAGTATTCGAAGAAACCTGAATTTTCAAAGCAACCAATTTCGACTGGGTATGTGGACGCGCCATTTTTGGCTTCCATTTTTCTTTTTTATTTTCTGCAGAAGCTTGCGAAAGCGAGTTGACGCCCACACACTGAGAGAAATTTATTCCATATTTTATTTCATAATGATATGTGTATGTACATACATATGTACATATGTATGTACGTATATACCTATGTAGATTTTATAACACCCTTTTATTAGCTTCACCTGTATGCACATGGGTAATTTCTTTGTACCTAAAAATACGCAACATATTTACTAATGAGATTAATTCAATCAGTAGGCGCTGTTTTAGCTATAAATTAAACTTTAAGTATTAAAGCGTGCGCTTATAATGAAAAATATAAAAACGCACAACACCAGCACGACCTGCAGAAGAAATCGATTGAATATAAAAAATTAAAGAATGCGCTGCTATGATAAAAATCGAAGGAAAAATTGAGTAATAATTGTTTGAAAATTTTCGATTTCGATCACTATTACCAGTCCCTGAATTATGTGAAATTTATTCGTTTTTTTAAGACCGAGAAGAAAGTAAAAGAATTAAAAAAAAAAATAAAAAATGAAAAAAAAAAATTAAAAAATTTATAAAATATTTAAAAAAATACACAGAAATATATTTATTCTCTTTATCTAATAAACAATCATCAATTTATAAATTTTCGAAGTTTTTCGGGTGTAATTTTTTGCTCTTATTGTCGGCCATGATTTTTATTTAAAAGTACCGGTGCCCGCGCTTCCATAAGGGCTTTGTGGAGATCACTGAATTATAGCGTTCTCAAACAAAAGGGATGTTCTCAAATCGGTAAAATTATTATTTTTTAATCGAAATCGAACGAGACTCTGCATTTACTGCGTAGAAGTTAAGATCTGGAACTTTCTTTAAAAGCAGTTTCCTATCAAATTCTAGCGTAGTTCCCAAGTAGAGAGTAGTTTGATAACTACACTTGTTATCTGTAAGAACATCTCGTTGCTTTGCTATGTAATCCCAGTCCATCATTATGTTGTTTCAAGCAGAGATTTCCTATCACTTATTATTCTTAAAAAAAACAAAATTTTCACAAAACAGTATGTTTTCATTGAGAAAACTACTCGTATATATACCATAAATATCTACTAGATATAAATTGATTAGTGCAGAGGGCGAGTTCACAACCACTGCCATTACATAAAACACTATGCAAAAATATTTCCTTGCCAAAAATGCTACAAACCGTCATACATCACTTACATACAAATGCCTAATGAAGCAATTTGAAACCATGCAAATAAATGAAAAGGCCGCCAGCCAAATATCTATGGTCAAAAAACTCTGACCATTTTTTATTAGCTCAAGCAACTGTAAACTCATAGATATTTATCATGATGTAAATAGTTTTAAGGAGATGCAAGATATTCAAGAAAAAAGCTTAAACAAGACTAAAGATCCATTTGCACATGTGCACTTTTATTTCACGTGCACACACATGATTACCTATTTGACCCCAAACTCGCCATGTAATTTCCACACAAAATAAATTATTTCATTTGATTGAGGTTCCAGCAAAACAAAAGGCAAAGAAAATAAAAAAGTTAAAATGCCCAAAGCATTCAACGAAATTAACTGAAACTCCTTTTTCATGTGCAATTTTGTACAAAGTGCATGGCAAAGGTAGATGTAGGTAGTGTTAGGAAGCGCCAAATAAGATGCAGCAACATGCAGTATGCACGCACCCACATGTTGCGCGCCTGCACATGTGTGAAGCAACAAATGCATGTATAGATACATGTTGTTTGCTTGGTATACATAGATTGCTAGCTTGGTATATGTTGCTTGCTTTGCATTTGTGTGTAGCTACATGTTGGCAATGTTGAAATTTAGCATACTAGTTGCATTTGACAGCTGGTGATCAGCAGAAAATCGAAATAAATTTAATAAATATCGTATGGTAGGTAATAATAATTTTAGAGCGCATATATGTACGCTTAGCACTCTGATGCCTATTTAAAAGCCCAACTGCTACAACGAAATGTGTACGACAGTTAAAAAATTCACATAAATTTATTTGTCTTTTCTTTAATCACCTGCCAAATGTTTCCTTTTTAATGCTTATATATGTAGGTACGTATTTATGTATGCCTCTATATACTTACATATTTTCCAATTATCTTTGATAGTTCCTCAAAGCTTTCTCATGATAATCACATCATCGAAAAGGGAAATTAAAAATTTAAAAAGGTCCAATAAAATTCACACGTCAATCCAATGCTACGGATTAACTTCATTTTAGTGTTAAATTTTACTTTACCGTTATTGCTTGGCATTCATATTTTTTTTTTTTTTTTGTTGTAATATTTTATACCCTTTTCTTACAGCTTAATGTGCAATGTGTACCTGCCACCACTTCCGTTTGGACGCATTGTGCGCATTTGATGGCGTTGTCATTCACGTATTCTTTGTTGTGCTTTGTTGCGCGTTTGGCTTAACGCAAGATTACTAACATTTCTTTCTCACTTTCTCAATTACTTTGTATGAATGAATGCATTTATAACGAGCTATGAGTTGATGTCTGCTCGTAAATATGCTTTGTTAAATATTTGTTAAGCTTCAATTCACTTGACTATGCATCTTTTTACGTGTTATTGTCTAGAAATAGTGTTATCGCAAGTGAGTTTTTATCATATTTAAAAATTTTGTGGTAACCATGGGCGTTATTAAAGAAACTAAAATTCCTATTTGACAATGACCGCTATTTCATATGAATAGCGTGGGGAATATACATCGAATGACGATGGTCCTATTTGGATGAATTATGATCTAGTTCTCGAAAGGCCTAACAACTTAAAGTAACAATCGTCATTATAGGTGAAACTTGAAAAGGAGCCTCGTTTCAAATCGTTTTTGAAATTTTAACCGAGTCTAATATTTATTGGGTCCTTAAAAGTGCATAAGGGTGACTTTTTGGTTTTCCGGCAGGGTAGGAATTTGATGTATTTTGGAAGGACATACATATTTCTCTGAACATCGGACTTTTTGAAAATAATTTGCTCAAGTTTGACACAGCTTTGAAACAACTCCGCTACATAGTTCCTATTTTGAAAAAAAAAAAAAAAAAAAAAAAAAAAAAACAAGTAAGGAAGCCTAAGTTCGAGTGGAATCGAACATTAGATACTCAGCTGTATGCTTTCATGGTTTGTTTGCGTTTGATGGAAACACGGTGTAGGTACTTTATATAAAGCAAGTGCTGCATAAAGTGGGCGTAGCCGCGCCCATTTTCAAAATTTTTATCAGTCATCCAACTAAGCATATGAATATTATTCTTTGTGCAAAATTTCATTCCTTTATGACTTCTAGCTACAAAGATGCCACGTTACAAATTCCCAAAGGGTGTTCCAGAAATATCTTTGTTAAAAAGTAGGCGTGATCATAAACCGATTTCAATAAATTTTTGCGTGTCTATTAGCACAATTTATAAAGTGTATAAACCAAGTTTCGTCATAATATCTCAGTTATTTGTCGAGTTATGGGCTACGAAATCTCGTATATTCCTTTGTCTAAAAAGAGGCGGTGCCACGCCCATTTTCCAAAATTTGTCAATTTTTTGTTTCCGGTCTATTGTGGAACTCTTTCCACAAAATTTCAATGAATTATCTTTATATTTGACAAAGATATCGCTAAAAATGTGTTTATTAGGCCACTTTATAATACCCATATATAAAAGTGGGCGTGGTCGTCAACCGATTTCGCTAAAATTTTCAACATGTATTACCACAAGTAATAACAGTGTACACACCAAGTTTCGTCATTATATATCAATTATTTGTCGAGGTATGGGCTCATAAATATCGTATATTCCAGCTTCTATAAAGAGGCGGTGCCACGCCCATTTTCCAAAATTTTTGTGTTTTTCGTTTTATGTCCATAGTTGGACTCATGCGACAAAATTTCAATGATGGATCTTTATATTTGACAGAGATATGGCTTAAAATGTTTTTATTAGGTCACTTTATAATACACATATATAAAAGTGGGCGTGGCCGTCAACCGATTTTAACTATTTTCCGTCCAATCGTTTGCCTAAGTAAGTAAATCACGCGTACCAAATTTCATCGATATATCTTCAATGGTTTCTGAGTTATGACATATAAAACTTTCAATGTTTGACCCTTAATAAGTGGGCGTGGCACCGCCCATTTTCCAAAATTTCATCAAATTTCTTCATAGGGGTCTGAGCTCAACACGTGGGTAAAATTTCATCGCTCCAGCTATATTAGTGACTGAGATACCAAATTTCCGATTTTTTCTATATAGGAAAAGTGGGCGTGGTCATGGTCTGATTTCGCCCATTTTCAATACCAATCGTCCCAGTCTCGGTACCAACTTGCATTTAAAATTTCATCAAAATATCTCAATTTTTGCGCGAGTTAGAGTGTTTACAGACGGACGGACGGACAGACGGACAGACGGACAGACGGACGGACGGACGGACGGACGGACGGACATGGCTGAATCGATTTCTCTTTTCACCCTGATCATTTTGATATATATAAGTCTATATCTATCTCGATTATTTCATTCTGTTACAATCCACCGTTATGTGATTAAAACTATAATACTCTGTGTACTAGTACAGCTGAGTATAAAAATTGGGTGGCAACACTGTTTTCATACAACGCAAGGCAAAGCCACAAATCTATAATTCCACAGATTTAAAAAGTCGTATTGACAAATTGTCTCACAGCTCGTAATTCTGAGGATCGTTTTATATATTTGTTACATATATACATATGTAGGTACTTATGTACATTAGGGAGACACTTAAAAATCAAATTAGCAATTCTCTTCCATTTCACCGCCTACATCGGTAATAGCGGAAAGAAAGATATTAAATATAAATTTTGTCGCCGATCGGAGACAGTTAAGGAGTGAATTTCGACCCCTGTGCGACACCCCTTAACCGTTTCCAATCGGGATCAAAATTTGTATGTGGTATATTCGATTATATTGGCATCGACTCTCAATGTTGACGATATATGACACACAATTTGTATATTTGGGAACCACCCAAATGTACATACATACATAATTCCATGTGCGTCAGTCAATCTGCCAGCCAGCTTGTCCGTGTGTCCGCCTTTTTACCTATCGCTCGCTGCTCTGTTTTGACTGCTGCTGCTGCTGCTTGCCCTATCTGATGTAAATGCACTTGTTTTATCTGATTTCCGTGGCAATGCTGCGCGCTTTCGAAAGGCATGCAGCTCTCTCCACATAAACACATACTTACATACATACATAAGTACTTTTGAAGAAAACAAAAAACAAGCTAACGCTGTCGTGTCATTCATGCCACAAGCACAATTGCCAAAACAACAACAACACTAAAAACAATGCATTTTTTCGGTAATTGTGACATAATCTTAGCCATAAAATCTTCCAACCAATTCAATTCACTTTTTTGATGCTGATGATGATGATGAAGAATTGGTAGCAACTTACAAATGTAGAAAGTACTTGTTTGTACATGCGTAAACTATTTATCAGTAAGACTTTATCAATCAGCATTTATGTCTATACAAAAAAGTACTTACTCGCGACTACAACTCGTGCAACACGAACAAAGAGTGCCATGAATGGTGAATTCGAATTTTTTTTTGTGGTGAAACATAAACATTTGTGTGTGACTTCGTATAAAGAAATTTCCAATTTGTTGTTATCAATTCCATAAAATCTGGTAATGTTTAATATTTTTATTTATTTTTACTTAAAGTGATAATATGTCTGCAACTGATTGGTTTATTTATTTCGAGTCGGCAATGAAATGACCATTGTTTTTTTTTTATTTTTTATTTCTACATAAAAAAGCGCATACAATTTCTATGAGAGTATTTCTTTATTTTGTGTAATGAATTTGTTCGTATTTAGCTTTAGAAATATATACATATGTATATACAGTTTGTGTATGTAGACAACTCTTAAGCTATGAATTAATCGTAAGCATCTAGCTTATACATACTTAAGTATGTACCTTGCGGTATTAACTTTCATTGTATTTCAAATTATATCTTACTTTGTTTTCATAATTCTGTGAACCAAAATAAAGCTTTGAAGTTTTTTGAGATAATTAAAGTTTAAACTTCAATTTGAAATAATCGCTAATTTAAGACCATATGTGACTACGCAAAATCTCATAACTCACTTAATCGAATATGTGTATATACATACATACATAGAGTTTATTAAAAGTATGGTATGAAGTGGCCGCTGTGGTGCAGTGGGTAGAGTGCTCGCCTGCTATGCCAGAGGTCTCGGGTTCAAGCCCCAGTCCGAGCAAACACCAAACAAATTTTTATACTCAGCTGTACTAGTACACAGAGTATTATAGTTTTAATCACATAACGGTGGATTGTAACAGAATGAAATAATCGAGATAGATATAGACTTATATATATCAAAATGATCAGGGTGAAAAGAGAAATCGATTGAGCCATGTCCGTCCGTCCGTCCGTCCGTCCGTCCGTCCGTCCGTCCGTCCGTCTGTCCGTCCGTCCGTCCGTCCGTCCGTCTGTAAACACTCTAACTCGCGCAAAAATTGAGATATTTTGATGAAATTTGGAACGCAAGTTGGTATCGAGACTGGGACGGTTGGTATTGAAAATGGGCGAAATCGGACCATGACCACGCCCACTTTTCCTATATAGAAAAAATCGGAAATTTGGTATCTCAGCCACTAATATAGCTAGAGTTTTAAAATTTTACCCACGTATTGAGCTCGGGCCCTTATGAAGAAATTTGATGAAGTTTTGGAAAATGGGCGGTGCCACGCCCACTTATTAAGGGTCAAACATTGAAAGTTTTATATGTCATAACTCAGAAACCGTTGAAGATATATCGATGAAATTTGGTACGCGTAATTTGCTTACATAGACAAATGTTTTGACGAAAAATTATCAAAATCGGTTTACGGCCACGCCCACTTTTATATATGTGTATTATAAAGTGACCTAATAAAACCATTTTAAGCGATATCTCTGTCAAATATAAAGATCTATCATTGAAATTTTGTCGCATGAGTCCAACTATGGACATAAAACAAAAAACACAAAAATTTTGGAATATGGGCGGTGCCACGCCCACTTATTAAGGGGCAGACATTGAAAGTTTTATGAGTCATAACTCAGAAACCGTTGAAGATATATCGATGAAATTCGGTACGCGTAATATAATTACTTAGTCAAATGTTTTGGCGAAAAATTATCAAAATCGGTTGACGGCCACGCCCACTTTTATATATAGGAAATATAAGGGGGCCTAATAAAAACATTTTAAGCGATATCTCTGTCAAATATAAAGATCAATCACTGAGATTTTGTGGCAGGAGTCCAACTATGGACATAAAACAAAAACTACAAAAATTTTGGAAAATGGGCGGTGCCACGCCCACTTATTAAGGAGCGAATATTGAAAGTTTAATAAGCCATAACTCAGAAACCGTTAAAGATATATCGATGAAATCTGGTACGCGTGATATATTTACTTAGCCAAATGTGTGGACGAAAAATTACCAAAATCGGTTGACGACCGCGCCCACTTTTATATATGTGTATTATAAAGTGACCTAATAAAACCATTTTAAGCGATATCTATGTGAAATATAAAGATAATTCATTGAAATTTTGTGACATGAGTTTTACAATAGACCGGAAACAAAAAATAAAAAAGTTTGGAAAATGGGCGTGGCACCGCCTCTTTTTAGACAAAGGGATATATGAGATTTCTTAGCCTTTAACTCGACAAATAATTGAGATATTATGACGAAACTTGGTTTATACACTTTTATAACATGTGTTAATAGACACGCAAAAATGTATTGAAATCGGTTTATGACCACGCCTACTTTTTAACAAAGATATTTCTGGAACACCCTTTTGGAATTTGTAACGTGAAGTCTTTGTAACTAAAAGTCATAGAGGGATGAAATTTTGCACTAACAATAATATTTGTATGCTTATTTGGATGATTGATATAAATTTTGAAAATGGGCGTGGCTGCGCCCTGTTTATGCAGCACTCGTTTCATATAAAATACACCCTATATCGAACAAACGCAAACAAACAATGAAAGCATACAGCTGAGTATCTAATGTTCGATTGCACTCGAACTTAGGCTTCCTTACTTGTTCTAATTAGTAAAAATCCAATTATTGGATTTTTTAAGAGCAGCGGTCACCTCTCGACAGTGGGCGGCATACCCTCCGAGAGTATTTCTGCCATGAAAAAGCTTCTCACAAAAAATGCATTCGCCGTTCGGAGCCGGCATTAAACTGTAGGTCCACCCAATTAGTAGGAAAAACAAAAAGGAGCACACCTCGAATTGGGAGAGATGCTCGGCCATAAAACTCGTCAGAGTTATAATAGCGCCATTGTATTATATTATGCATGAAGTGTTTCCTAAAGTTCCCACTTTGTGGTAAGCTCCACGGGACAATGGGAGCAAATCAGAGAATAATCTAGTATAGGTAAGTATGTATTTTAAAAACAAAACATATAACGATATAAATATTCGGATTTATAAGATTATTGAGTAGTCGACTATCAAACAGGACTACGTTTACGCCACAAATTAGAAGAAAATAGAAAAAATAAGTCATAGAGACTTTTGAAAGTGTATTCATATGTATTTAATACTATTTTTTCAGAATACTTATGGAAGGATTTTGCAATAAATTCTAAATAACACAATACATCAAATATTCAAAATTGAGAAAATGTCACATAGCCCTGTTTGAAAGAAGACTACTAAATTTGTAGCCTCAAAGCAGACCCCGGAATTTTGACTCATATGAGTAAATGAGAAACATCACACACATTTCAACTAATGTATCACAAATCGCTTTGCGCTCTCCCACATGATCTTTCTCTCATAATTTTGCCGGGGTCTGCATTAAAGGTAATATACAGATCCCCAATCCTTAAATTGTAATGACAAAAAAAAGTATGTATAATGAGAAAACTATGAGCTGGCAACGAAGAGTGCAGGCCTCGTATAAGAACATTCTGATAGACCGAGCAGTTAAGGCGTGGAAACAAGCGCAGGGCTTTTAGGGTGTCCAAACCTACTACTGATGCTAACACTAAATGGCTGCTATCCCAGAGAAGAGATAAGTGTGACGGTAGAGTATATAATAATAATATAATAATAATAATATAATAATAATAATATAATAATAATAATACAATGGCGCTATTATAACTCTGACGAGTTTTATGGCCGAGCTTCTCTCCCAATTCGAGGTGTGCTCCTTTTGTTTTTCCTACTAATTGGGTAGAGTATGTGCTAAGCACATTGTGCTTCGCTTATTTACGTCGTTTTCTAGACTACGGCTGCGGCTACTAGCAGCAGATGTAGTATTCATTGATCTCGAGTGAGTAATCAAAATAGGGCAAATAAGCTTTTGGTTTTTGCCAAAGGATAAGGAATTAGTTTATTTAATTTAACGAGCACAGGCCCAGGTTATATTTTATTTTTTATTTTTTAGAAACTAGAAAAAAACTTTTTAAGCATGGATGTAACTACAGCTGTTTCACCTTAGATCCCTCTAAGACTCATCAGGTTACTTTTGCTTCTGCCAAGACTCGAACTTGCGCACCTTGCAGTACAATAACTACAGTTCTAACCGCTGAGCTATTGCCTGCCTTCGACATCTGATAGAAAATTTGTTGCTAGTTTCTTTCCTACTATAATTCGTTTCTAACTTATGCACATACATATGTACATATTTACATATTATTGTATGATTAAACAGAAGTAGCGAAAGTAACCTGATGAGTCTTAGAGGGATCTAACAGCTGTAGTTACATCCATGCTTAAAAAGTTTTTTTCTAGTTTCTAAAAAATAAAAGATAAGGAATTAGTTTCAGTCTAGGTTCAGCGATGTGCATGTCCAAGGACGTTTCTGGTAACACTGCGGTCTATGGGAGACCATCACCAGCCAGTCTAATGTAATCTAACCTAGGCTTACCTTATCTAAGCATTTCGAGTGTATTTTCAAAACACTGTAAATGTTGTAAGACTAAGGTTGGTTATAAGTTAGTTCTCAGTTCGTTATGCATACATAGGGCATAACGAGGATAGTTTTCAAAAGTTTGTCACATTGCTTATTGGGTTCCAGCACCGGTCTTTAATAGTACTTATTTGTAAACAAATCGCAAAGAAAAAACTGCTGATCAGTTGATTGTTCTGCTAAATGCCTTCATTTCACTAAAAGCACAATTCAACTAATCTTAAAGCTATCTAAAGCAGCAGCAACCACAACAAAAGACAAATCACAAACGACTAAGTAATATCTTCCTTTTAACTCCTTGTAAGTGGCTGTTTGCATGTGCTCTCAACTTTCTTCCTAGAACCACTAACATTTGCATGTTACTCAACGAGACACAAATCACACAAATAAAATCTCAAACAAAGTGCAGCTTCCGGTGTCACAGTTGCTACTGCCGTTTCTACTGCTGAAAAATAAGTAGCCAATGCACTAGAGACCGCTATAATGGCAGCAGATTCAGCGACGCAAGAAAAGATTACACATATTTTGCGTGCGTGTAATATACAAAGTAAGCATGCGATAACTGTAAAGATAATGGCCAATGGAAGGGAGAGTGCGAGAAGCGCGAGCGCCTATTTAAAAGAACATAAACTATGCAGAAATCAGCCAAAGTACTCAAAAGCTAGACAATTTAGAATCACAAGGAACACACGCAGGGCTAAATGTTCAGCCGGATGATAATGTTAATACGATTTATGAACTCACGTTGAAAGGGAACAGTCGTCATGAGAGCAGCAGCAGCAGCAGCAACAGGCACAGGGTTGATGGGTGAGCGAATTGAAAGAACATGGAGTGCGGGCGGACCACCTTTAAGCTGTAACTAAAGATATCGTTAGCAACATTGTTTTTTTTTTTTTTTTGTATAGCAATAGCCAACCACATAGCGTAGAGGAGGGAAAAGTCGGGGTAGAGCGTGCGCGCACCGGGAGTGGCATCTTCAGAAATCATCGCACTCAATTACATGTCAAGCAACATGAATGTTTTTGCTTTGGTTTGGTTGCATGGATATGGAAAATGGAAACGGCGAACGTGCTGCAACGAGACACACAACGAGCCAAGCGAGCGATTAGCTAACATGTGGTATATGAAGTTAGGATGGGTGCAGAGTTCAAATGGGTGATGGACCACAAACGTGGACTTGACCGCCAGCATGCAGAGGTTTATGCAGATGTGCCTGTGGTTGAATGTGTTTCTGTGTGGCAACAAGGCGCTTTATCACTGTGAACAAAGCATCGTAAAGCAAAGTAAAACTTTTGTGGCAAGCGATATAATGTAACCATCAACATCAACAGCGCCTACAACAAATGCAACACTGCGTTGCAACTCCACCACCACCGCCACCATCACCACCAACTTGGACGCGAAATGAATGAATGAATGAATGTGAATGTTATATACAAAAATAGCGTTTGTTGTTGTTGGCAGCGGAAAAATCGTTTCTTGTGATATTTTTCGTTTATTTTAAAAAGCGCGTCGCGTCCCCTGTCAACGCAAACCATTTTGTTTTGTTAAATGATCATAGTTAACAGCAGCGAGCAGCAGCAGCGGTGATTGCTGGACACGAGTATAAACGGAAAGTTAAGGCGGCAAGGCTTTCCAATGCAAGACCAAACAAGCAAAAGGTAAAGACAGTGCAAGGCAAGACAAGGAAGCGGCAAAGGCAGTGCAAGGCATTTTAAGTCAAAGTTAGTGTAAAGCACAACATAAAAACGAAAACTATACACTATTTTTGTAATTTTTGTTTTTTATTGTGTTTCTTTTTTTTTTTGTAATTTTTGTTTTTTTTGTGCTTGTTTTTGTGCCTCTGCATGAGCATATGTACATTGTCTGGTGTGGACACTTTAAAAAGTTTCTCGTCGACAACGCAACAAAAGTGAAGTTTTCAAAATTGAAAAATGATGCCTCAAGCGAGAATGTTTGTTAAATGCATTTTTTGTGCTTTTGTGCTGCGGAAAATCGTGTGTTGTTACACTATTTACTTACATACTTACTTGTCGACAATATGCTTGAGAAATGCGTACATATGTATCAGTGGCGGTCCTAGCATAAATTTGGGCTGGGCAAGTCAACTTGTTCGTTGTTTATATTCATACCGTATGAAACTAATTACCGACCGTGATCCAGCCAGCTTCTCCTTCGCATACAAATTGGATGTGAACGAAACAAGATACTGAATATGGCACATAGCCGAAACCGGTTTATAACCAAATCAAACTTGATAAGTGATGACGGAAATTCGTTCCACAATACATTGAAAAAAAAAACAAGCTATGCTATTCTGATATGAAAGCCTCATAAAAGCCGCCCAAGTGTAGAACTGTTAAAGCATGCTCACTATGGTTATGCTGTGACTGTCTGTACAAACAAAATACATGTAAATAGTAAACACATTTCAAGCGTAAAATAACCATATTTTAAAGTAATTCGTAAAATGAAATGAACGATAATATTTACGCAAGCCGGGCTTTTCGGCTTTTATGAAGCGTCCGCCACTGATATGTATGTAGTATGTGTATTTGTAACTCAGCAGCAGATGAAAAAATAATTTAAAACAAGTAAGGCCACAGTTGTTTTAGGCGGTGCCAACGATTTAATACCTTTCATGTTTTCATAACTTTTTGCTTTTTAAATGCATAAGTTATAACCCATAAGTGTTAATATCTAAGCAATCGGTTGTATATTTGGTGTATCATCTTATTTATGTATAGTGGTTCGTTTTGGTCGATTACAATAAATCGTATAAATTCACTCATATAACGGATTTTAATCAGTTATCTGAAAAATTGCGGGACAAGTTTGAATTCACGGCCGGACAGACGGACATACCTTTATCGACTCAGCCCATGATTTCGATTATATCGGTACATATTTTAGTGAGTCTAACTCTTCTCCTGCTGGTACTTTCGACAAACCTGTTTTGGCACAAAGTTTTATTACAATTTTATGCTCTTGAAGCATTGGGCAGGTCATGTCGAGAGATTGGATGAAAGTGCTTCGGCTAAGAAAGTACATATTTCAATCGAAAGCCGCTAAATTCGGCAGAAAAGCGAGACCTCCACTTCGTTGGGAAGATTAGTTGAAGACTGACTCGTCCTCTCCTGATATTTCCAATGGGCGCCAGACAGCACGAAACAGAAACGCGCCATTGGACTGGGCCAAAATCTCATAGATGCTTACGCGCCAATTAAAAAGTAGAATAAGATGTTTTTGAAAGGTATAACTAAGGGGAATGTAATTTAGTTTTAGGTGAGGTGAGAAACATAATGTTGTGTACAGCCAATTGTTGTTTATTCCTACAGTTTTTGTCAATTTCACACACGTTTCTGTTGTTCCTATGAGTTTACTCTGCCACACTTATCGGCTTAGTTAGTGTTTTTTGCAAAGATCTCGTCCATTTGGTCTACACTCTAGGATCGTTTAGTGTGAAACAAGAATCACGACACTTGGTTTTGATTTGTGCCAATTTGCCTCAATGGAGAAAAGGTTTTTCCTAGCATTTATTGATTACTTAACATTTTTCTGTTGGTGCTTAAATTGTTGATATTATCCATTACGATGAAGAAGTATTTTCTTAATGTAGTGTGCGCCGATTTTCCGTCATCCCTTATTAAGTTTGATTTATTTATAAACCGGTTTCGACGATGTGCCATCTTCACTAACTTTTTCCTTCTCTACAGTTTAAGTACGCTCGGGATTCGGCTAACAATTATGTCTAAAGGAATTTTCCTCAATATTGAACCATCCGTCAAATTTTTTAATTCTTCGTCTGCTAATCATTACGCACCTTGCACTGTTATGGATGATTCGCCAATTTGTTTGGCTCCCTCTTCATCTTCATCTTCATCTTTATCGTCATCTTCATCTTCCTCTTCTTCCCTTTTATCTTATTCTTGCTCTTCCTGTTGTTCTTATTCCTCACACTCTTCCTCCTCTTGTTCCTGTCCCTGTCCCTGTTCCTCTTAACATTCTTCTTTTTGATGTGTAAACATCTTTGCTGTAGCTACGAGTGATTTCGAAAAACAGGTAAAGTTTACGCGTAAACGTAAATGACCTTTGTGTTAGTGCACTGCTGCGTCCGTGTGAATCGCTTGGCATTGTCAGTGGTAGGTAGGTAGCTAGGCATGTACTTACAAATGCTTGCATGCATAGCCGTGCAAATGCAAATATGAACAACAACAGCAACGAAGCGAAGTGAAGTTGTTGTTGTTTTCTGCAACAATGCGACAAATAGGCAAAATAAAAAAGACTAACCTGTTTGAACATGTATGCAAATGTATGGATATGCACACCTACATCTACCTATCTAATTTTCTGTGCAATATTGGTATCAAATGAAAGGTTTTGAGCAGGACTTCGATATGAAGCTATTTTCATTGTCACCCCTAGGCCGGGTCTCCAGATATGGGTCAAAAGGAGCACCCGGATGATCCTTGAATGTTTCTGAGCAACATGGGTATCAAATGAAAGGCTTTGAGAATGGATTCTACAGGGAGCCCTATTCTTTATGATTCCTAGGTCGGGTCCCGAGATATGGGTCAAAACGAGGACCCGGATGATCCTTGAATGTTTCTGAGTAATATTGGTATCAAATGAAAGGTGTTGAGCAGGGCTTTCACATAGAGCCTTATTCATTATGAGTCCTAGGTCGGGTCCCCAAATATGGGTCAAAATGTGACCCCGAATTAACCAGGAATGTTTCTGAGCAATATTGGTATCAAATGAAAGGTGCTGAGCAGCCCTTCTACACGGAGCTTTACTCTTTATGATTCCTAGGCCGGGTCTCCAGATATGGGTAAAACGTGGACTCGGATGATCTTGCATGTTTCTGAGCAATACAAAACAAAACAACATAAAAAATCAAAAGTCAAAAACCAAAAACCAAAACAAACAAAAACAACAAAATAGTAGCAGTCACAATGACAACAAAAAATTACAAAAACGATAGTCGCCTTTTAATCAATAGAAAACCAGGAAAAAAGGAATAAGGAAAAGGGAATAAATATCCGATTTCGAAACAGTTTACACATCAATGTTCATGAATACCCGTTATTCACGCTTTAATTTTTTTCTTTTGCTTTCCCTCCTCTCGCAGAAACGTGCCTTGATTTTGAAACCCTTTTGACATCTGTCGTACTTTTTGTTTAATTTGGGAACAATATTCCCACTTTTTCACCAGGATCTCATGATGCTATCCTCCCCCTTTTCGTCTTAGGGCATTTCATCATACAATTGTTATATTCTTCTTCGTCCAGATAGCATTGAAATCGCCTCATTTTATCAGCTCTTTTTCGATTACACAAGAATTCTTTCATTTCTTCAAGATGAGAAGGAAGCTCTCATATTTAATTTACATTGCTTGGTCGAAAATTCTGCTCAGTAGTGAGCTCTGTGTATAGAATGCATCTATTAGCGGTCAGGTTGGTGACGTTAACTTCGTCTCGGCGTCATTCTTAAACGACACTAAGGGTGTATGCATATTTTTGGCAGCAGGCAGAGGGCAGCTATGTTTAAAACTAGTACAGCCGATAATATCCGCGATATTTTGAATTACCGTGCGTCGATAATCGATAATTTTTTGCGAATTCGTGCCAAATTCGATATTTTTCATACATTTCTGATTCGCCTTGAATTTAACAATAGAGATTTTTTTTTGAAGCGGTGTTGAGTTTCCATTACTTTCTTCTCCAAGCAATACTTAATGATTCTTATGTTTATGCTTGAAGATTCGTGGAATATTTATAGACCCATCAAACTTTAACAACAAATATCTAGCAAACTATAAGTCTCCGGCAAGTTTGGATTTCAGTTTTGAGATCTGCGAGAGCACCTCTAACCCCGTGAATAAGTGGTTTTTCGCGAGTCGTGCTTCCTTAATGGAAAGCCGACCCTTTCGATATATTGATATATCGATGTTTTTCCACGGCATAAATTGATGTTTTCTTAAATATCGATATAATATATATCGATATATTTTTCCAATTTGTCCATCCCTATTTAAAACTCCTGGCTGCCAGAAAGTAATAATACCGAGTCGCTGTGGTGGCTTCGGTTATTTATTAACGAAATCGTTAGCAAAACACATCAAAGGACATACATAGGTATCCACTTGTTTGCACCTTTGCGATAAAACATTTTATAAAAAGTGCTTTTACTTATGTTCATTTTAAGAAAAACGAACAAAATGGACGCGATTATAAAGCGCGTTAATTTACGCAAAGCGCAACAAATCGGGGAACAACAAATACTCAACACAATGTTATTTTTTTCCGCAGGCGGTCACAGAAGGCAAGAAGAGTGTTGTTGCTGTTGTTTGCGTTGTTGGAAAATGCATACAAAAGGACACAAATTTATGATGACTGAAACACACATCATGACTTGCCCACTTTAGAAACAAAACACAACACTTACAATAACAACAAAAACACAAATACAAATGATATATACAAACCTGGCAAAGGCAAAGCAAAAGTAAATGCAGAAAAAATTAAGTATTATTTAAAAAAAAAAAAAAAATTGGAAAAAATACTTTTTCTAAAGAAGTGAGTGCAACGAAATGGCATTTGTTTTGCTGTTTGTTGTTTTTGTTTGTTGTTGTTGTGCTTTGAAGGAGCTGCTGCTTGCTCGTTATCAAGTCAAAATAATCAGCCCAACAATTGTCATTGTTAAGTGAGCAGCCAACAACCAGCACAACAACAATAAAAATAACAACAAACCTTTTTACAATAATGCCCTGCGCAAGATTACAAGTGCTGCTGTACAACAAATACAAATAATGGCACAAAATGTGCAACATCATGCCATGCAGTCGTACACACAACAAACAGCAAACAATCCACCACAATCATCATCATCATAAGCAACAGTCACAGTCAAAGTCACAGTCACCGTCACATCAGCAGTCACATCAAGAGACAACGCACGAGCAAAAGTTGGCATATAAGCCAAGTCATAAGTAAAGCAAAAGAAAAAGTAAAAGAAAAAAAATGAGTAACAGTAAAGCAAAAAATAATAATAAATAGCAAGTACAACACAAACAGACAACAACAAAAAGGCAATAAGAAAACAGCTTTCCCCCCAAAAGCGGTAGTGTGACACTGAAGTAAGTGAGTGAATGACTGAGTCACAGAAGAGAAGAAGATGGAGTGTGAAGGAACAGTTGCAGGAACAGAGGAGTCCGAAGAACAAAGAAAAGAAAACAAAAAAAAAGCATTCAAATCAAATTTTGTTAACACTCCTTGAAGTAACAGCAAGAACAACAATACCAAATATAAGGCTTGAACGGCGGCACAGTCCATACTTTTGCTGTACTACTTACTTAGAGCGCTGGCGGGTTGTACAGGCGCGTGACAAGGCGCAAGAGTGTGCAAGTGGAAATCGTTTGCTTTTGGCTTGCCTTGGCTTTGGCTGCTTTGTGATTGCGGTCAAAATGTGACAACAATGCAACATGATTCGCGAATTATAAGCGAAAATAATTTCGTAAATATGTATTTTTTTTCTAGAGCAATTTAATCACTTGCAATCACGGCGTGCGGCGTAAAAAGTTTTTGCCATAACAAAACGACAACAACAAGAAATAATAGCAAACGCAGCAAGTAAAGGAAAGGAGTTAAAAACATGGAGTATTGTTCATGCATATGTATACCCAGCGGTGGAAATTCACAACAAAGAAAATAAGCCCAAAATAGAGCTTGGATGTTTGGAGCTTAACAGAGATCGAGGTGGAGGTGAATAAATCAAATCTGAGTTGAAGAAATCATTAACTCAGACTAATGACTAAAAAATAAACTGTCGTGCGACTCCCATGGTTATGTTCATAGTTTTGTAACCCTTTAATGATGAAAAACGGTTTTTTTCACTCTTTTAATGATTAGAAGTTTATTAACCCTTTGCTTAATTTTGTACGATATCTCGACCAAATTTTTCGTGTCCCTTTACATGATTTTTTTGTTAAAACTAATTGAATTTAATTTGAACTCTTCCATATCTAATACAGCCAGAAATTATATAATTTTTGTAAAAAGTTTCTCAGAAAAAACATATTCTTCACATGCTCCCTTTCAGGAATGCAATTGTTCTAGGAGTCACAATAAAAATCGATTTTTATAAATTTAATAAAAGCAAAGGTGCCCAAAATTTATGAAGTTTTGTGTATACAATGCCCTACCGAATATAATAAAAATATTAAATAAAATAAATATACGTAAAAATTAATTTGAGACCTGCGCAAAAAAAGTGTACGATTTATCGTACAAAATTAGGTAACTCAAATGTACGATATATCGTACATAATTAATTTGGTCGATATATCGTACAAAATCCGCGAAAGTTGCTGCTCAGTGCTGCTTGTTACGTTAAATTCAAACGCAAATTTTTCGACGTTGCGTGGCACGTAGCTGCTTTAGATAGTTATACACAGCGCAAAATGAAGTTTCAGAATTTGAACAAACTCAAAATTTTTAAACTAAAATGTTAATTGAATTACAAATAGCCATAGGTTGCATGCGACGTGGTAGAATGACAACATTTTGGTATCCTACGATTTCAATACAGATTTTTAAGGATACGATGTCACTAAAAAGCTTCATACTGTTACGACAGAATCTACACTCAAAAAAAAAAAAATTACTCAGATTGTGGAAAAGTGGGAATTTTCATTGTTTTGATGTACAATTTTCTTCAAATCAAGGAATAAAACCATCGTTTTAAAGAAAATTGTACATCAAAACAATGAAAATTTTCTTTAGCGCCGAATCATTCCCACTTTTCCACAATCTGAGTAATTTTTTTTTTCAGTGTACATTTTATTGACAAATTCTATAAAGTTCGTCCGTTAGTCGAATCAGTACAAAACCGTTCAATATTCACTTATGTATTTAAAAAAAAAACACTAGAAATAAAATCTTTTTTCTTTCCTATCGAATAAATACATGCATATGCATACACTAAAAAAACTTCTCGCGATCTAAGATATATTTTTTTTTATTATTTTGAACACGCGTTCCAATACATTATTTTTCTTTGTTTTCAGTAAATTATCTTAAAAATATTCAAACATATTCGTTGCAATGGTGATTTGTTTGAAAATTCAACTTATCAAATTAAGAAAATCAAATATTCAAAACAAGGACAAGTTGGGAATGGAATGACGCTTAAGAAATTTTTCCTTATTTTGATGTATGAATTTCTTTAAAACAAGTATATGAAACCATGTAAGTAACTTTATTTCATAATCCTTTTAACATGTTTTAAGGAAAATTTGCTCAAAACAAAGAAAGTGTTCAATACAGGGAAGTAATTCCTTTGAACGCTAAATATAACGTTTTTTCTCTCAGTGCATACATATTTTTATATCCTTAACTTAAATTACAATTTAAAAATATGTGTCGCAATGAATTTTGTATTGAGGTTACAGCTTTTAAGTTTAAAATTATATTTTTTTATTTTGTCTTTACTAAATTTTTTTTAATGTATATATGTATTTTTATACTCAGCTGTACTAGTACACAGAGTATTATAGTTTTAATCACATAACGGTGGATTGTAACAGAGTGAAATAATCGAGATAGATATAGACTTATATATATCAAAATGATCAGGGTGAAAAGAGAAATCGATTGAGCCATGTCCGTCCGTCCGTCCGTCCGTCCGTCCGTCCGTCTGTCCGTCCGTCCGTCTGTAAACACTCTAACTCGCGCAAAAATTGAGATATTTTGATGAAATTTGAAATGCAAGTTGGTATCGAGACTGGGACGGTTGGTATTGAAAATGGGCGAAATCGGACCATGACCACGCCCACTTTTCCTATATAGAAAAAATCGGAAATTTGGTATCTCAGTCACTAATAAAGATGGAGCGATGAACTTTTACCCACGTGTTGAGCTCAGGCCCCTAGGAAGAAATTTTATGACATTTTGGAAAATGGGCGGTGCCACGCCCACTTATTAAGGGTCAAACCTTGCAAGTTTTATATGTCATAACTCAGAAACCATTGAAGATATATCGACAAAATTTGGTATGCGTGATTTACTTACTTAGGCAAACGTTTGGACGGAAAATAGTTAAAATCGGTTGACGGCCACGCCCACTTTTATATATTTGTATTATAAAGTGACCTAATAAAAACATTTTAATCCACATCTCTGTCAAATATAAAGATCTATCATTGAAATTTTGTCGCCTGAGTCCAACTATGGCCATAAAACAAAAAACACAAAAATTTTGGAAAACGGGCGGTGCCACGCCCACTTATTAAGGGGCAAACATTGAAAGTTTTATGAGTCATAAATCAGAAACCGTTGAAGGTATATTGATGAAATTTGGTACGCGTGATATAATTACTTAGTCAAATATTTGGACGAAAAATTTCCGAAATCGGTTGACGGCCACGCCCACTTTTATATATGGGAAACAAAAAGTGACCTAATAAAACATTTTAAGCGATATCTCTGTCAAATATAAAGATATATCATTGAAATTTTATAGCAGGAGTCCAACTGCGGACATAAAACGAAAAACACAAAAATTTTGGCAAATGGGCGTGGCACCGCCTCTTTTTATAAACATGAATATACGAGATTTCTGAGCCCATAACTCGACAAATGATTTATATATAATGACTAAACTTGGTGTGTACACTTTTATTACTTGTGGTAATACATGTTGAGAATTTTAGCGAAATCCGTTGACGACCACGCCCACTTTTATATTATATTATAAAGTGACCTAATAACAACATTTTAAGCGATATCTTTGTCAAATGTAAAGATAATTCATTCAAATTTTGTGGTATGATTTCTACAATAGACCGGAAACAACAAATAGAAAAATTTTGGAAAATGGGCGTGGCACCGCCTCTTTTTAGACAAAGGAATATACGAGATTTCTTAGCCTATAACTCGACAAATAATTGAGATATTATGACGAAACTTGGTTTATACACTTTTATAACATGTGTTAATAGCCACGCAAAAATTTATTGAAATCGGTTTATGACCACGCCTATTTTTGAAGAAAGATATATCTGGAACACTCTTTGGGAATTTGTAACGTGACATCTTTATAACTAGAAGTCATAAAGGAATGAAATTTTGCACAAAGAATAATATTCATATGCTTAGTTGGATGACTGATAAAAATTTAGAAAATGGGCGTGGCTACGTCCACTTTATGCAGCACTCGCTTTATATTAAGTGCACCGTGTTTCCATCAAACGCAAACAAACAATGAAAGCATACAGCTGAGTATCTAATGTTCGATTCCACTCGAACTTAGGCTTCCTTACTTGTTTATTATTTTTTTAATTGCTGATAATCATGATTATTTTTTATAATTTTTAAATTTAATTGATTATTACTGTAAGATAATAAAAATACAAATTTAATATTGAAATGGAATTCAACTCCGAAATAAATAATCTGAAACAATTAATCATTATTAATTTAAATGAGAAATTAACACGTCTGGTCTAAACGGCTTTTCACTCTTTGCGCCTCTATTGCACCCGTATAATTTGCCTTGCTTCGAAACAGATTAGCGCTACATAATCGAACGTAAAATGTAGAACAATAAAATCACTGGTCGAAGATGCTTCTCAAAGAGCTTGCGGGAGTAATGCCTGCCTCTCTATATATAGTTTCGGGCGCCGCCGAAGTCTATCAGCCACTTTCCATATGTACGTATGAAATGTAATTGTTTCGCTGAGGCTGAAACTCATCCTTTTCGTGATTCCTCTGCAGCAGCAACTGGGTATAAAAAGTCAGACTATACATACTTGCATATAAAAAATATTCATACAAATGCAGTTTAGCCCTCATAGCTAGCCCGTCATAGTCGAATTAAATTCAGAAGGCATGCACTTGGAGCGTAGCACATCAGCCACCATTCATATAACCTTAACGGCTTCACGTCTTCACATCTGCCTGTCTGTCTACTTTAATTTCTGCCACTGCACTACCGCTGATTATGAAGATGATGACGATTTGGCGGTGTTTCGCGTGTGTGTGTGTGTGTGTGTGTGTGTGTGTGTTGATGTCCAACATCAGCAGCCGTGATCCCGCTGCCAGTCAAACGGCAACACACAGAAGACAAAGTTAAAGGCAATGCAATGCACTACACACTTCCACAGACCTCCACTTGCACTTCTACTCCAGCTTAAGGGCCTGCAGTGTTGTTAGTATTTCACGAATTAACAGCCAACATCATGACCAGCCAGTAGTAGGTAGTTGCGCGTACATCAAGAAGCACTCGTCGCTGGGCCACAAAAGAACAAATGCAACAACGGCATCGGGCAACTGCATCATCGGAAAAACGGCCAAAACGAATCGTTGCGGTGCGCGCGTAAACGTGCAGTCGCTTTTAATTAAACAATACGTGCGCACCAAAAGTGTGAAAATACGCGCATTTCACCAACCATTTAACCAACAACAGGAACAACAACATCAAACCACTCATCATCACAAATGTCGTCGTGTTGTCTTGTCGTCTTCTGTTTGCTGGAATGGCATTTACGTAAAGCCACAACGCGCGCGTCAACAATAAAAAGTTTTCGATTTGCTGCTACTGTTGTTGGTTTGCTGGTTGTTGTTGGTTCCTGGTCTTCTTCCTTTCCTTTCCGTTTACTTCTTTGCCTTTCCTTTTATTTCTTTGCCTTGATTGTCGTTTGCGCTAATGTGCAATTGTTGTTTCTATAGTTTTGTTGTTGTTTCTATAGTTTTGTTATTGTTGTTTTGTCCTTTTTCCATGTTGTTAATATTATTGTTCTTTTTTGCGTTGTTATCACCTTCAAACATACATAGATGAGTGGTGAATTATGAGTTGTGCAATCACGACTGTTTTGCTTTGGTTTGGCAATTGTAATCGTAAACGAATTGCAATTATCTTGTTCTTCTTCCTTTTTCAATGTTTTTTTCTCCTTCTTATTTTTATACTCAGCTGTACTAGTACACAGAGTATTATAGTTTTAATCACATAACGGTAGATTGTAACAGAATGAAATAATCGAGATAGATATAGACTTATATATATCAAAATGATCAGGGTGAAAAGAGAAATCGATTGAGCCATGTCCGTCCGTCCGTCCGTCTGTAAACACTCTAACTCGCGCAAAAATTGAGATATTTTGATGAAATTTGGAATGCAAGTTGGTATCGAGACTGGGACGGTTGGTATTGAAAATGGGCGAAATCGGACCATGACCACGCCCACTTTTCCTATATAGAAAAAATCGGAAATTTGGTATCTCAGTCCCTAATATAGCTGGAGCGATAAAATTTTACCCACATGTTGAGCTCAGGCCCCTATGAAGAAATTTTATGAAATTTTGGAAAATGGGCGGTGCCACGCCCACTTATTAAGGGTCAAACATTGAAAGTTTTATGAGTCATAACTCAGAAACTGTTGAAGATATATCGATGAAATTTGGTACGCGTGATTTACTTACTTAGGCAAATGTTTTGACGGAAAATTGTCAAAATCGGTTGACGGCCACGCCCACTTTTATATATGTGTATTATAAAGTGACCTAATAAAAACATTTTAAGCGATATCTCTGTCAAATATAAAGATCTATCACTGAAATTTTGTGGCATGAGTCCAACTATGAACATAAAACGAAAACCACAAAAATTTTGGAAAATGGGCGGAGCCACGCCCACTTATTAAGGGGCAAACATTGAAAGTTTTATGAGTCATAACTCAGAAACCGTTGAAGATATATCGATGAAATTTGGTACGCATGATATATTTACTTAGGCAAATGTGTGGACGAAAAATTACCAAAATCGGTTGACGACCACGCCCACTTTTATATATGTGTATTATAAAGTGGCCTAATAAAAACATTGTAAGCGATATCTTTGTCAAATATAAAGATAATTCATTGAAATTTTGTGGCAAGAGTTCCACAATAGACCGGAAAAAAAAAATAGAAAATTTTCGGAAAATGGGCGTGGCACCGCCTCTTTTCAGACAAAGGAATCAACGAGATTTCGGAGCCCATAACTCGACGAATAATTGAGATATTATGACGAAACTTGGTTTATACACTTTTATAACTTGTGTTAATAGACACGCAAAAATTTATTGAAATCGGTTTATGACCACGCCTACTTTTTAACAGATATTTCTAGAATACCCTTTGGGAATTTGTAACGTGACATCTTTGTAACTAGAAGTCATAAAGGAATTAATTTTTGCACAAAGAATAATATTGATATGCTTAGTTGGATGACTGATAAAAATTTAGAAAATGGGCGTGGCTACGCCCACTTTATGCAGCACTCGCTTTATATAAAGTACACCGTGTTTCCATCAAACGCAAACAAACAATGAAAGCATACAGCTGAGTATCTAATGTTCGATTCCACTCGAACTTAGGCTTCCTTACTTGTTTTGTATGGGATTCTTTAAACCTTCTCAGATCCTCCCTCCGGCACCGGAATATGAAAATAGGATGTTTTAGAGTAAGTAAACTGAAAAAAAAATTTCACTTTTCCAAAAACTGGATGGAGCTACACCGAAAACCGCGAAAATTCCCAGAATTTCAAGGTATGTTTAGATTTATGTCTGAAAAAAGTTAGGATTTTGCACAAGAAAAAAAATTGATACCCACCCATACGAAGAATTAACCGCTAAATCGAATGGCATATTCAGTTTTTTGGTACACTACCCAGGGAAGGTAATAACGCGGCCTAAAGTGACCATTTTCTTTTTTTTCTCATGAATCTTCAACTTCTTGCCCTATACTCTTCCCGAAAGCGAACGTTATTTTTTAACTAAATCACACGGTAGGCTGCGTTATTTAATGCGCTTTCAAGAAATGTATAGCTATTAAAAATCGAATAAAATTTGGATGAGTTCATCAAGTTTAAATGAAGTAAAGTCGGGTATAAAAGGGTAACATATCTTAAAATTTCTTAAATTTTTTAACAATTTTGCTCTTGAAGTCGGTTTTTTGGGTTTTAAGTGATAGTTTTATGTGGATGGATAACTCCACAAATGCAAAAAAAATAGAAAGGCCGAGACCGCGGATAACGGACAAAAAGTTGAGCCGGATGGTGCCAAAACATTTGTGGGCAATATGGGTATCAAAATAAAGATTTTACCTAGGACTTTAATGTAAAGTCAATCCATTTTGCTGTGTCCACCGTTTCGACACATATAAGTCAAAAATTAGACTCAAATGTCGCCGATATCCTTTAAAATATTCTGTAGTCATCCTGGACCACTTATTCGCCAGTATATCAGAAATTGGCTAAGAAATTGGCATGTAATAAGTTCCATATGCAAGCCCTAGTTAAGACCTTTAATTTGATACCAATATTGCCCAATAATATTTTGGCGCCATCCGGGGCCACGGTTTTTTCCGCTATCCACGGTTTCGATCTTCCAAATTTTTTTTTACATTTGTGGAGTTATCCAACAAAATAAAACAATCACTAATAACCCAAAAAACCGTCTTCAAGAGCAAAATTTAAAAAAAAATTGAGAAATTTTAAGGTATGTTACCCTTTTATACCCGACTTTACTTCACTTAAACTTGATGAACTCATCCAAATATTATTCGATTTTTAATAGTTATACATTTCTGGAAAGCGCATTAAATAACGCAGCCTACCGTGTGATTTAGTTAAAAAATAACGTTCGCTTTCGGGAAGAGTATAGGGCAAGAAGTTGAAGATTCATGAGAAAAAAAAGAAAATGGTCACTTTAGGCCGCGTTATTACCTTCCCTGGGTAGTGTACCAAAAAACTGAATATGCCATTCGATTTAGCGGTTAATTCTTCGTATGGGTGGGTATAAATTTTTTTTCTTGTGCAAAATCCTAACTTTTTTCAGACATAAATCTAAACATACCTTGAAATTCTGGGAATTTGCGCGGTTTTCGGTGTAGCTCCATCCAGTTTTTGGAAAAGTGAAATTTTTTTTTCAGTTTACTCACTCTAAAACATCCTATTTTCATATTCCGAGAATATCTGAAAAAAAACTCATCTAATGTCCGTCCGTCCGTCCATCCGTCTGTAAACACTCTAACTCGCGCAAAAATTTAGATATTTTGATGAAATTTGAAATGCGAGTTGGTATCGAGACTGGGACGGTTGGTATTGAAAATAGGCGAAATCGGACCATGACCACGCCCACTTTTCCTATATAGAAAAATCGGAAATTTGGTATCTCAGTCACTAATATAGCTGGAGCGATGAAATTTTACCCACGTGTTGAGCTCAGGCCCCTATGAAGAAATTTGATGAAACTTTGGAAAATGGGCGGTGCCACGCCCACTTATTAAGGGTCAAACATGGAAAGTTTTATATGTCATAACTCAGAAACCATTGAAGATATATCAATAAAATTTGGTATGCATGATATACTTACTTAGGGAAATGTTCGGACTAAAAATTGCCACAATCGGTTGACGACCACGCCCACTTTTATATATGGGTATTATAAAGTGGCCCAATAAAAACATTTTAAGCGATATCTCTGTCAAATATAAAGATATATCATTGAAATTTTATGGCAGGAGTCCAACTGCGGACATAAAACGAAAAACACAAAAATTTTGGAAAATGGGTGTGCCACCGCCTCTTTTTAGAAGCAGGAATATACGAGATTTCTGAGCCCATAACTCGACAAATAATTGATATATAATGACGAAACTTGGTGTGTACACTTTTATAATACATGTTGAAAATTTTTGCGAAATCGGTTGACGACCACGCCCACTTTTATATATGGGAACTATAAAGGGGCCTAATAAAAACATTTTTAGCGATATCTTTGTCAAATATGGAGATAATTCATATAAATTTATTGGCATGAGTTCCACAATAGACCGGAAACAAAAAATATAAAAATTTTGCTAAATGGGCGTGGCACCGCCTCTTTTTAGATAAAGGAATCTACGAGATTTCGGAGCCCATAACTCGGCAAATAATTGAGATATTATGACGAAACTTGGTTTATACACTTTTATAACATGTGTTAATAGACATGCAAAAATTTATTCAAATCGGTTTATGACCACGCCTACTTTTTAACAAAGATATTTCTGGAACATCCTTTGGGAATTTGTAACGTGACATCTTTGTAACTAGAAGTCATAAAGGAATGAAAATTTGCACAAAGAATAATATTCATATGCTTATTTGGATGATTGATAAAAATGTTGAAAATTGGCGTGGCTACGCCCACTTTATGCAGCACTTGCTTTATATAAAGTACCTACACCGTGTTTCCATCAAACGCAAGCAAACAATGAAAGCATACAGCTGAGTATCTAATGTTCGATTCCACTCGAACTTAGGCTTCCTTACTTGTTCATCATTCAAGTTGGCTTTTGAATGCTTTTTGAAATATTTTTTAGGACTTTTTTCCCTACAGAGAAAACAGAATACAATTCTTCTTCTATAATTGATCCTTATAACGGTTGGTTGGTTGGCGAGAGTGGCGAGTCCCATTGACTACAATTAGCGCCGTCTTGATACCATGGCACGTAACTAAAGCCGCAGAAGAATAGAGTAAGTTAGGTTAAGTTAGGTTGTCCAGGATACAGTAATCCCTCACATAGACCACATATGGTCCTTAGTGTTACCAATTGGAGGCGTTATACTAAACTTGGAATGCAAGACTTCGCAAGTTTTAGTATTTTGTGTATTTTCTGAAGAGAATTTTTTTGTATTCTCTGAAGAGTATTTTGTTGGCCACTAGATTTTACAACAGGCGTGAGAATACTTCCCCTTGTGGGGTGCCCCTATGTGCCCGCCCACTCGTCACCGTCCGACAATAGGTTCTCGATCCAACGCTGAATGATTGGGGGTATTCCGATCCATTCGAGCCCCTCCTAGAGCGCCACAGCAGAGACGTTGCTAAAGGCACCCGAAATATCAAGAAATATACCAATCGCACTCCCTGTAGTGAAGGGCCTTTTCGATATGTTATACAACGTTGTGATTCGTTATCCTCTTTAGCCTCCATTACGGCAAGATAAATGCGTTTTGTGCTTTCCACCAGGCACCTCGAACAATGATTGAGACCGTCCCGCACCTCACCCCCTAGCTGGTGCCTGAGAGCACCAACTCGACCGCAAGTTTCAGGAACAGGCATCGGGAAGAAGAGACGGAGGTTTCAGCCGGGGAGTTTTGTCGCCTAAGAATAGAGTAAAGGAGAATATCAATTCGAAAACAAGGACAAGTGCTACGCTCTAAATTCACCCTCTTGAGTCTAGGTATCTAAGAAGGCCCTCAGGTCTGAAGTGCTTGAACTCCGAGAGATTTTTTGCAGAAAGGCATTCATTCTGCCTTGGCAGTGTGAAGAACAACCGCATAGCAGAAGCTCCATCGTCTTCTCCGCTCTAGGAATATTACAGCTGCGACACCGAGTGCTATGGTCCAATCGCAGTCGGGCCGCGTGTTGGTATCAATAGCCATATATCCTGTGAAGACCGCAGTTAAGCGGAAAATGTCCTACTGTCCATCTTTAGCATGACTGAGGAACGTATCTCATTGTATGAAGGTCGTAGATTTCTGCAGACCTTGCAGGTCCTTATAACACTATCGTGGGTTCGCAACCTCTTTTTTAAACTCATCGTCGTTCATCTTACCTACTTAATTGGCGCTTAATCGTCTAAACGATTTTTTCAGAGCTCAACAAAGCACCAAGGTAGGCAAAGTCATTCTCCAGCTGACAATTCCCAAGCAGTGGAGGTATGCCTCTTCCTCAACTGTCATAATTAAAGCTGCTTCGATACCTACTCGCCCTCGTCAACGCGCAAAGGTCCAGAAATCTTCAGAGGAACTTTTCTATCGAAAACTCCAAGTGCTGTCTTCTCTAATGTTGACATCGCTCGTGCTTCTGCGCCACATATCTATTAGCTCGGGGGAACGATGACCGACTTTTAGAGCATGATTTTTGTTCGTCGAGAGTACGAACTTAAATTTTCAATTGCCTACTTAGTCTCCAAAGTAGCACTTGTTGGCAAGAGTGATTCTTCGTTGGATTTCCAGGCTGACCTTCTTTTCGGTGTCGGTTTTCCGTTTGCTCGGAAGAAGTGCATATGCCGAAAAATTATTTTTCTAAAAAAATGTAATGAAACAAAAATTAGGTAGGTGTGGTTACTAAACAATTTTGACATGGCCGCACGTTATAAACAATTTAAAAATATTTAAAAGCGTTACACAATAAATATTTAAGGCAAAAAAAAAACAACTTGACTAGCTTTGCTGCTGGAATTGAAGGTAAAAAAAGGTGAGACAAAATATGTTATTACATCCATGTTAAAAACCAAATTTCCCCTAAAGCAAAAGCTCTGCAGCACAGTGACTTTGAGCAGATGAAAACCGTGAGTAAAAATAAAGTAATTTGAGTGGCTCATTCGATAAGGAATGTAGATAAGTTTGTTGCTCGATTCGAGAACTACCAGATGATCCAGAAGAACGGAACAGATCCACTGAACACCAGACGAATCTCTAAAAATCTCTAAAGTGAATTTGAATGAGAGAGGGAGAGTGTTTGTTTTAAAATACGTCACTTTTTTCCAATTATTGTTATAACATGTGATTCTCTTGCCTCAAGGACCAAGCGGTGCAGACGAGAGTATAACAGTCAATAAATAAGAAAGGAATTTTGAGATGGATAAGTTTAAGTCAATGTTTTTATAACAACCTTGACTACATATATTCAAGGCAATAATCTCCCCAATAACTGCTTACACACGCTACACTGTAACTGAATGCAGTAGCACTTGTTATCGGCCATTGAAATCGCAGCGTTTTACAGCGAAGTAGGTACGCACTTGAGTAAAGCGGAGCGCGATTAAAGTGATCTTATCGCTTCTACAGATACAACCTTATTTACATATTTAACCATATTTACACATATTTACTCACATATCCACAAATGTATGGCACTAATATATCATTAAATAACAGAAAGCCATAAAAACTGGATAACTGAGTTCGTAACGAAATGTTGTGTTGCGGAATGGAGGAGCAGCTCGGCAAGTGTAGCGGCGACGATCGCATCACTTGTGCATCTTACTTACATACCTACTTACATCTAAGCGATCGCTGCGTCGTTGTAAATCTGGTAGCTAAACTGTCATCATTTGATGTACGAGCCCTTTATCACTTTATCACATCGCAGATTCGTTTGGGATTGAGTTTGAGTTCGCACAAACAACGCGGGCACTCGTATAAAAAATAAAAAAGGGAAAAAATCTTCCTCCAATCATTTCGATATGGGAAGGGAGCTGCTGCGGAAAGATGTTTTATGATGCGAGATATCGTTTATACAATTACATAAATGTTAAGTTAAAATACAGCGATAGCTGCTGATGCTCCATCTGATGCTGCGCGGCAACAACGCGGGATGATTGCAGTTTTGCGTAGCTAACTCATTACGCGCACCCAAAGTTGGCCAAGATCAGCGTGACCATCGGCAATATCAACGCCAATTGGCAACCAAAGATCGCTGATCAACAACCATAGACCGCTGATCACCAACCATAGACCGCTGACCGTTAACCGCCAACCGCTGATCATGCTGCGCGGCAACAACGCGGGATGATTTCAGTTTTGCGTAGCTAACTCATTACGCGCACCCAAAGTTGGCCAAGATCAGCGTGACCATCGGCAATATCAACGCCAATTGGCAACCAAAGATCGCTGATCAACAACCATAGACCGCTGATCACCAACCATAGACCGCTGACCGTTAACCGCCAACCGCTGATCGTCAACCAACAACCGCCCACCACTGTCCCCGACTCCTCTAGAGTTTCCGCTAACTCTAGAGCGCTACGGCACTTGAAATTATTGCACACAGAAATAAATAATTCGGATAATAGTATGTAGCGCCTCAGATCTCTGGCCGAAAGAACAGCTGCGTTTATATGGCGTGAACGGCGTGTAAGAATCGTGCCAGCCATCATTATTTTTACACACATACTTACACATATATTTGTATTAATATACATGTATATTCATATCGGTCATTCGATCGCTTCGCTCTCGTCCATCCACCGCCCTTGTCACGCCATGTAAATTGCAGTGATCGCACAATCTTTTTGGCTTATTTTCTGGCCCGTCTGTCGGGTTGTTAGCTACTGCTCTTATCTTAAAAACTGTGTTGTCGTCTTAATTATTGCGTTAATGAGTTTTCTGTCTTCTGTTTGCATAAGCTGTAAGTGTAATATTTGTTGTTTTAATTGGTTTTATCCACTGCGTTTGTGCGCAATCGATATCGCTGTGCGGATCAGCCGCTCAATCGGTCGATCGATCGATCCATCGATCAGTGAAGTACGCACATCCATCCATCCAACCAGCCATCCATCTATCTGCCAGCCAGCCAGCCAACCAATCTCCCACTCAGCTTATTTGCACAACTACTCAACCATCCATCCATCCATACACCTATTTGCTTGTTTTTGTATTTGCATGCCGATCTCTTGCGTAGCTGAGACGGTCTGCTGTGCGGCTGCTGTTACGCTTTTGTCGCTTTTCTGGCTCACGTGCCGCTGCATGGTCGGCTTGTCGAAAATGTACTCATCAGATTATCGCCTTTGATAAGCGTGAAATAGCGTGAAACGCTTTCGAATATTCGATTGCATCGCAAATGATCAAATGGATGGGGAGATGCTGCAGCAATACAAATCACGTACCTTTTTGGTATCTAAAATAAAAATATGTATTTAAATATTTGCTTATCAGCGGCAAGATTTATTGTAATGATATTGTTTTGTAAGGCTTAATCGAATTTCTTATATACGCATTCTGTAATAAAAATAGCGCATGTTGCAAAAAAAAAATACAGAATTTTGTATTTGTATAAATTAAAATGTAACCGCTTTCGCTTGCGACAAATGACAAAGGAAATATGAAGCATGTAATAAGTAGATATGTACAGACGACATTCGTAGATGGGATAGATGGGAGATTGGAGACTGGAATGTTTGCGAGAAATCTTGCAATTAATTTTACTATATCAAAAACGTACAAGGATGGGGTCTTTAGGGGGTTTTGAACTCGGAACATGCGAGATATCACTCAGATGTGCTTTTCAAAGCGAAAAAGTATGAATAGTACAATGCTACCGCCAGCTATGGGAGAAAGGAGATCAATAAAAGAGGTATGCTTTTCTCTATAGTATTGGTGGGCAAATGAAATGTAAGCATGTATTGGTAACCGCGAGCGTAAAGTGGCTACCATGGGACAAAGAACATTTGCAGTCAGTTGATTAATAAACAACAGCGAAGCAACATCGTGCGCCGCTTGATTGTTTTATGATACTATTTATACGCGTACCTATATGTGTTTCTCACTCGCACTGTTCGCAGTGAAAAATTATTTAGAATTGCCCTAAATGCTTTCACTCATTAACTAGCGCATAATTTACTATTGCATAAAAAATAAAAGCAAAGCGACGATACGTGTCATCCCTTTGCTTGCTGAAACACAACTGGCATGAAAATTCTGTTCTAACACCACTGTGACTCAATTGATTTTTCGCTCTCAACAGCAACTGAAATAAGAGCGTAAGAATACGTGTGCTGAGAGTAACTGCTCATATGAGTCAAAACGCCCATCAGTGCTCTATAGAATAGGGTATATAGCAGAGATCCCCAAAACTCTAACTGCAGTAGTGTTAGTAACTGCAGCAGTATTAGTGAAAAACGACTAGTTGAGTGCCCAGCTACTACCGTCGCATCGTTCAGTAGCTTGCGGGCAAGCAAAAAGACAACAACGTGCACGCACATATTTTTCGCTTTTATGCGCTGCTATACCACGTCGCACAATGCAATACGAAAAATACTTTATGATGCCCAATGCTTGCGCGACGTCGTATAAAAGCGTATGAAAACGAAGTATGCGTGTACGTTGTTATCTTTTTGCTTGCCCGCAAGCTAGTGCTGGAAGCGATATCGATATAATATCGATTCATCGATGTTTTTGAACTTTTTCGATATATCGATATTTTTTTCCGATATTCGATATATCGACGGTCATGGATCCATCACTGATAAACGCGGAAAGAAGCTGGTAAAAGGCAGCATTGCCGTTTTGTTGGTAATTCCCCAAATTTGGAGATTTTTTTAAAATTTGATTCCTATGTAGAAATTCCTGTGTTTAAAAGTAATGTAAATACGAACATTTTTTTTTAAATGTTCATTGTAGAATTGCAAAATCCAGAAAAAAACATTTTAAATTTAAAAATTTTTTATTTCTATTTTAAGCACTATGAGATTTTGAACCAAAAACTTATGTTTTTTTCCATTCATTTTTATTTTTAATTTAAACATTTTCTTTTTAAATCCCAAAATCCCAAATAAAAAAATTTCATTTTTAAAATAAAATGACTTGGTTGAAAACGTGCATTATAAAAATAAAAATTTTATTTTTGATTTATTTTCTCTGTAAAAGGTATTTAGAATGCGTTATTAATTTGTCTATTTCAAACCTTTTAGTCTTTAACATGGTTTTTTAAATAACTTAAATGCGAAATATTTCAGTGAACCACTCTAATTGATACCTACTCTTTCTGGCTGGAACAGAATTTACCTTTTTTTGATTATTGAATTCCCTTTTCAAAAAAGATTTCTGTTGATAATAAATTGAAATATTTAGTTTAAATGTTTATTTAGTTAATTTTTAGAGTAATATAAATGACTGTTACTCTCGTTCAATGCAGGGTACAATAATGAATGCAGACATTTCGAAAAATAAAGCTGTTATATATAGATATGTTAAATTAAGGTTTATATGAAGTAGAGCTCTCGATTTTTTTTTAACATTTTCGAGTAGCCCGAACAAATGCTGTTCAAATTCTCGAACACTTGTTTGTTTATTACCCTGCACGGGCATTTGAACAATGCGGGAATTGGAAGTTTGTATTTTTCGTTTGTTTATTTTTTTTTTTGTTGTCTTCATATGTATTTTTGTTATTCTTGTTTTCCTGATACACATTTTTTTGTCTGTAAGCTCGAATGCTCGAATGTTTGTACGGGCATTTGAACAACAAACGAGCCTCAGACAAATTCGATCTTTTCGAATTGTTCGATACCCGGGTATCTTGAGCTCTAATATAAAGGTCGATATATCGATAATATCGATGTTTTTTCTCAAAAATATCGAAAATATCGATACTCGTAAACATCGATGTTTTTCCAGCACTACCGCAAGCAACTGAATCGTCGCACGGTCGTAGATGGTCACCTAACTTTTGCGCTCTTGCTACGACAAAACGAGAGAGTATAACAATCTGTGTGAGTTGAGCGTTGCACCTCAGTGCTATGAAACGAAGACCCCTGGTATATAGAATTTCAAAAAGTGGGAACCAGTGATGCCGTTTTGATACAATCGTATCAAATGTGATACTTTTTTAAGCCCAAGATACGTAGATACTTTTTATTTTGACGTAGAACAAATTTGATACCTTTTTAATCAGCATCAAATAATTTTGATACGATTTAATCAAAATCAAAGAATATTAACCTATTCATTTTCATTTTTAAGATTTTCTAAAAATTGTAACAACCTGTATTTGCCTCGAAAAATTTGTATTGTGAAAGTCTTGAAAATAACAAAAATGGGCAACATTTTATCAAACTGTATAGTAGGCATCACTGCCCATGGCAGGCATGAGCAAAGAGCGTCATGTTTTATGTTAACCATTATTTTAATAGCCTTTATGATTTTCTTGAATTAAATTGAATTCGAAAAATCTAAAATGATACCTAACAATTTATTATCTTTATATTTTTATATTGGTAAATGTAATAAAAAAAGGATGTCACGTTAAAAACACGAAAGCAGCTTATTTTATTTATTTTAATTCTTTTCAAAAATTTTTCAGTGATACGAAAAAAAAATTGCCATATCAATTTGTTATACGGGTTAAAAGCCCAAAAACAGCTTTTTTGATTAATTTAAGTTTTTTTTTTTTTAATTTTCGGTGATACGAAAAAAACCATGAAAGTATCCATTTTTGGTACCAATTTTTTTGAGGCTGCGGCAACACTGGTGGGAACTTCTCGGAATATAGGCCTAAATGTGGACCCAGAGTGATCCAGATAGACTTTGAGCAATATTGGTACCAAATGAAAGGTGCTAAGCTGGCCTTCCATTTAATTAAATTTTTTTTCAATAATTTTTAGGTGATACGAAGAAAAAATCATGAAAGTACCAATTTGTGATACCAATTTGTTTGACACTGTGGCAACACTGCTGCACACTGCCTCTCAGGCACGAACCAGTGTTGGAAAATGACTCGTGCCTGTGCAGTTTTCGGTTATTTGGGAAGTAGCAAGGCACTTATGTATAATCAATTGATTTTCGCACTATTCTGCACTCAATTCAGGTTATAGATATTTTTCGATCACAATGCCATTTTTGTTTGCTTCATAGTAAACAAATGGTTGTTTTTTTTCTTATGTACGCATATAAACTTTATTATAAAGTAATCTTCATAAAAGTAGGACGCACAAATATACGTAAGAATGGTTTTGTATGAGATCCTTATTATACAATATGTGTAATGGTACCAACAGACGATTTTCAAATTGATTGTACAATGAAATTCAAAAATTCACCACTTTTTGCACAAATTTGACACAATTGGAAACTTTCATTTTCCATCACTGCCACGAATACAGGCGGCGACATACTCTCTCGTTATCAATCTTGCTTATGTATTAGTAAGTTTTTCCTCAGTTCTTCTCCCCTTATGCTGCACTTGGGTTGCGTTCCTCACCAGCACCCAAATGTGCCGAGTCGGCTCCTAAGTGCAAAATGCTACCAGGAGCTACTTTGCCCAACGCTGCTCTATACCGATAGAAGTTATCTGGAATGATATACTAGGTACTGGGCCTCAAAAGAAGTCAATTTAGAGAATTTCAGTTGACTAAAACAGCCTTAATTTTACTTTTACATTGGATAGGTTATTTTATGTAGTGGGTGCCAAGCCCGACGCACAAGCCGCACTGCGGGAATTGTTGATTGTCACACAATAGCAAGCCGCTTGCTCCAAGACAGAAGACCGCTCGCAGCCGCATCTTCTGTTGAACAGGCGCTGCAGTTATTGCCCTCAACAAGCCCTTAGACTTGTCGCCTTCTCACTTTAGTTCAAAAACAAACTGGTCTTCGGTAGTTATCCCGAGGATACTGCGAGGAAGTCGTGAGATGCTTGCTCCACATGCACAAAAATCGCTCCGGCCATGCCCAGGTAGACGGCAGTCAGAAACTTTCCGCACTTAGGTGAACTTCTATACACGGAGCCATTCTCGCCAAAACGTCTTAGACGGTTGCGCAACAATTAAGAATAAGAAGCAGCCTTAATACACATGCAAACGTTCGGTGCGCGAGGTCAACAAATTATTGGGTCTGTGTCCTTTAGAACAGCCAGAGATAACCTTCAAATACCCCTGCTCTTGACTTCATGCTCTCTATAATATGAATTCTGGCGTATTTCGCTGCAACACACGTTGATTTTGTCTTGAAATTCTTTGGCTAATCTTTGTCTTCATTGTTGCACTATAGTAAAAGCTTTAAGCTGAAGTTTTTTTCAATAAAGGGATGATGGGGAAGAGAAGGCGTGCGCAAATAAGAGTTAAGTCATTTCACTATACACCTTGCATATTCATATCGTCCTTTGAAGTACTAAACCGCTTATCTGTACACTGTACGTACCTGGTTTTGCAATTTAAACGACTTTATCTTATAACTGTACCGTCTTCGTAAGTTAGTCAGCCTTTCCCAATCGAAGATTTTCATCGACATGCATAGAACTGACCTCAAAATTTATGGATAATAGATGACGTAGTGAGCAGATTTTCTACAATATATCCAAAAATGTTTTATGCAGAAACAGAATCTAAAGCAGGCATAGTCAGGCCATAGCACTATTGTGCGGAACCGATTCACACATGCGAACCAATGTAGCGGAAATCACTTTGTGCTCTCAGACATAATCTCTATCACAACTTTGCCGACCATTAATTTAAAGATTTGATTATCTCACTCTGTATTTCTATTCGAAAGCGAAATTTGATTCGAAAGCACATTCGTACTCTGTAGAATTGAATTTGAAAATATAGCGAATTCTACTCGAAAACAAACACGAATTGAACTACAAAGTGAGGAACCTGATTTTCCCACTACTACGAGCTGCTGGCATGAGAAGATGGAAGAGCTGGCAAAGTAAAAGGCCTAGTGAATCATCGCTCATTCCTCACCAACCAACAAAATATCTATTATACTATTGAACTTAGAACAAAACTATTAAAAACGAGTACCCCATCTGGATTTAAAGAGAAAAGTAAGACAAAGCATTGGGGGTTATAGTTCCACTAATAATTGAGACTAGTATCGCCGGTGCTCGAAATTCGACCATGCAATTCATTTTTATACTCAGCTGTACTAGTACACAGAGTATTATAGTTCTAATCACATAACGGTGGATTGTAACAGAATGAAATAACCGAGATAGATATAGACTTATATATATCAAAATGATCAGGGTGAAAAGAGAAATCGATTGAGCCATGTCCGTCCGTCCGTCCGTCCGTCCGTCCGTCCGTCCGTCCGTCTGTCCGTCCGTCCGTCTGTAAACACTCTAACTCGCGCAAAAATTGAGATATTTTGATGAAATTTGGAATGCAAGTTGGTATCGAGACTGGGACGGTTGGTATTGAAAATGGGCGAAATCGGACCATGACCACGCCCACTTTTCCTATATAGAAAAAATCGGAAATTTGGTATCTCAGTCCCTAATATAGCTGGAGCGATAAAATTTTACCCAGATGTTGAGCTCAGGCCCCTATGAAGAAATTTTATGAAATTTTGGAAAATGGGCGGTGCCACGCCCACTTATTAAGGGTCAAACATTGAAAGTTTTATGAGTCATAACTCAGAAACCGTTGAAGATATGTCGATGAAATTTGGTACGCGTGATTTACTTACTTAGGCAAATGTTTTGACGGAAAATTGTCAAAATCGGTTGACGGCCACGCCCACTTTTATATATGTGTATTATAAAGTGACCTAATAAAAACATTTTAAGCGATATCTCTGTCAAATATAAAGATCTGTCACTGAAATTTTGTGGCATGATTCCAACTATGAAAATAAAACGAAAACCACAAAAATTTTGGAAAATGGGCGGAGCCACGCCCACTTATTAAGGGGCAAACATTGAAAGTTTTATGAGTCATAACTCAGAAACCGTTGAAGATATATCGATGAAATTTGGTACGCATGATATATTTACTTAGGCAAATGTGTGGACGAAAAATTACCAAAATCGGTTGACGACCACGCCCACTTTTATATATGTGTATTATAAAGTGGCCTAATAAAAACATTGTAAGCGATATCTTTGTCAAATATAAAGATAATTCATTGAAATTTTGTGACATGAGTTCCACAGTAGACCGGAAACATAAAATAGACAAATTTTGGAAAATGGGCGTGGCACCGCCTCCTTTTGGACAAAGGGATATACGAGATTTATTAGCCTTTAACTCGACAAATAATTGAGATATTATGACGAAACTTGGTTTATACACTTTTATAACTTGTGTTAATAAACACGCAAAAATTAATTGAAATCGGTTTATGACCACGCCTACTTTTTAACAGATATTTCTGGAATACCCTTTGGGAGTTTGTAACGTGACATCTTTGTAACTAGAAGTCATAAAGGAATTAATTTTTGCACAAAGAATAATATTGATATGCTTAGTTGGATGACTGATAAAAATTTAGAAAATGGGCGTGGCTACGCCCACTTTATGCAGCACTCGCTTTATATAAAGTACACCGTGTTTCCATCAAACGCAAACAAACAATGAAAGCATACAGCTGAGTATCTAATGTTCGATTCCACTCGAACTTAGGCTTCCTTACTTGTTTCAACTTTGTATTGGTACAAAAATTATTCCTTTTCGCGGAGATAAGCAACACTTTCCAAATTCCGCAACACTGATTTGCCCTTTTGATCACGGTCCGACGCGAAATCATGGTCAAAATCAAGGCAGATCTAGGAAGGTAGGCCCGGTGGTGAATTCAAAAATTTCCCATGTATTTTGTTATTGTAATTGGTAGAGTGTAATGTAAATGATATTTCGCCGTGGTTAAAATCTGAATTCGCTTGGGGCTCGTCCATTCCTATTGGCCATGATGTGAATTCGCTTTGATTTTGACATTACACTCTACGCCGCCGAGCCTACCTTTTAGATATGCCTTGGTCAAAATTAAAATTACTCAGTGTGCTCTCCCGCACTCTCTCTCATTTTTCGCTTTAATGGAAAAGCAATAGGAGATATTTGGCCGCGTTGATTTTGATCTGAGCGTAAACTGGGCCAATGCATATAAAATAGAGAGAGCGCTTTTAATTTAAAGCGACTCTTCATACTGTGTTTACGATATTTGTAAACACGTTTACGATATCTATTTCTCTTAACTAAAAATTGTATTTATTAATTATAAACAAATTAAATAATTTATAGAAAAAATTATATGACTATGCACTGCTCCTGACTCATACGAACACATCCATATCAATTTTATGTGGATACCCAGCCAGCAAAATCATCGTAAACGAGCTCGTAAACGGATGTTTTCTCGAAGAAAACTCTAATAAAATATCGTTTATGATATCCGTTTACGATTCGCCTACGAGTGTCGTAAATGTATCGAAAAAGCACTCGTATATGAATCTTTTTACGTCCGTTTTTTATCGTAAATGTAGAAATTTTACAAACATACATACTTACTTTTAAAATATTGGGTTTGAAATTTTTCGTTTTCTTTTTTTTTTGACATGATAGAAAAAAGTTTATTTTGTTATTGCTTTCTTATTCGCGAATAGCTCGTTAATCGCAATGTTCGTAAAATGTACGGTACCTTGCTGGCTGGGTATGAGTATGTTAAATGTGCTAAACAGCCTGGCAATTGTTTGTATGGAAAAAATGTTAGCCTATTAATATATAGATAAATCAAAGAAATATTGCATGTAGATTCACCTTAACAAATATATTAATAGTTTAATTTATATTGTAGAAATATTTTCACTGACATTTTATGACTCACGCAGCCAGAACTCTCATATCGTTTCGAAAGAAGCGCATTTCCTCGATTTTATTAATACAAATTTTTGCTGTGACATTTGGACCACCCAAAATGAAAAGACAAACAGCCTCGAAGACAAATGATTTACTGCAATGGAATAAGCTTATTTTTGGCATTTTTAATATTAGTTCACATAATTTCCATTTATCCATCCATTTAGTTTTGAAAGCGTAATAAATTTGTGAGCGATTCAACCTTTGAACCGTGTGAAAAGGGGCTGTCCCAATAGAACAACTCATGAAACAATTAAATGGTTTCTGCTACAATGAGCACGCATACCGAATTACTTGCATACATACATACATATATATACTATATACCTTTTTAAAAATAAAAAAAAAAAAATAAAAATCCAAGTTACAAATAAAGACAAACCCAAAAGAACTTGTTGACGAATAATTAATTGTGGGAGCCAAAACAGCCCGTCGCGTTGTGCACAGTTGGGAAATTCCGAGCGCATTCAAATCGTTGAAGGAGACACATAAATGAGAAAGAGGGGGAGTGAAGCGTATAATAAGTTTATCAGAATTTCCTGCAAGTACCTACTGCAGTGCATTTTGCTTAAGTGAACAAACAATGAATTTTTGAAAAAAAAAAAGAAAAAAATAATAAAAAAAAAAAATGATTGGGTGTAAGTGCAGCAGCAGCAGAAAAAGCAACAAGTGAGGCATAACTGATACCTATACACGGAGCGGTAGGGTATGCAAGTAAGTTCTGTTGTACCTACGGTAAATGCCCCTACAAGTTTTTATGATTACCTTAACTAGGGTTGCCAGACGTACTGATTTGATCAGTACAATACTGATTTTTCGTGCTCCGTACTGATGGTTTTAAAAAACATTAGGAAATACTGATTTTTTGAATTTTGTACTGATTTGTACTGATTCTTAGCCGACACTAAAAAAATTCATTTTTATCACCCTGCACTGTTTTTTAATTTTCCAACTGTTTTCATTTGACGTTTGTAATGCCGTGGTTATGCTTACGACAATACTCGACGAGCAACGTGTAATTGTTGTTGTGCACTCCGACGAGTGGGATGAATTTTCGGACTCTCACATCGATCAAATTTGCTGGGTGAAACAAACACCCAGCACGCCGAGGTTTCAGGGTAATAATGTGTTATGTTGTGTATGTGCGCTCTAATCATCGATTTAACCACCTCTCACCGATGATGAAAATGTGTCCGAATTTCATCGGTCTTTTGCTCGTAAGCATAACCACGGCATAACCACGAAACAATTAGGAAGGAGGAAGCAACGCGAACGTTAAATATCATAGAAACATGATTGACAGTTAACGATACGGAAACAAAAACAAAATGCCCGTAATAAAGACGATTTTCTCCGCATGTAAAGTTTTTTTTTTTGGAAGGCAATGTACTGATTTTTTCGGAAAGGTATCTGGCAACCCTAACCTTAACATACATACATATGTACAAAGTATGTGTATGTAAGACGTTTTGGCCTAATATTTGATTGTGTTGAAATAATTTAGGGAAACTGATGGTTTGTTGATTTATTGATTGGTTAGGGTCAGCTAAGGTGAGTGCATTCGCTTTTTTTCTTAGTTTTACAAGTAGGTACATATGTATGTATGTACATACATATGTTTCTACTTCATGTTTCTTCTGCTCTTTTGCAACACTCATTGTGCTACGATATTGCTTGTTGTTCTTGTTGTGGTCAAGTGATGCGCTTGCCCATAATTTAATTAACATAATCGAGGTGCAATGCTAATTGAATGATATCTAAGCGTAGAAAATCGATTTATGTAACTCGTGAAACAATGAAAACGTCAGCGGGTGGCTTGTGGAAGTACACACGTACGTAGGTACATACATATATATGTAGGTACATTAGGCCGTCTCGCCTTATATGGACCAAAAATAAAGTCCATCATACGCCTTCCCCATATGATGTCTTATTGAAAAACGTTTGTGGAATTTTTTTTGGACGCCGCTAGATGTCGCTAAAATTTTTTAACTAATTAATTTATTCTTCTTCATATTTTAGGTATTTATAGTCCGATCTCTAAGTTAAATACATCAATGTCTTTGGGATGTGAGTAATTTTCCGACTACATAATCCTATTAAACATTTGTGCGCCATTAGGGTCACTACCACTTAGTACTTAGTTCATACCTCCTTAATATACCTTATTTGTTTGCATGATAAGCGACGTCAAAAATCATGAATCTTTTTCAAATGAAGTATTTCGATCGCTCAGTAGAAGCTCAAAAAAACATTCAACATTTCGAGGAATATAGCGCTTTTAGCTTCCTGTGGCCTTTTAAGTTAATTTTACGATGATTTTTTCTGAGGAGACCCCCATTGAAATTTTATGGCGAATAATTTTTTGGAACATTTTAACCCTCTAGCGACCTTAACAGAGCTGGGTAGTAATCATTACTTTAGGAATTAAATTACTCCCAATTCCCCATTACATGTAATTGGGAAAAGTAATCAATTCCTTTCATCAAAAGAAAAGGAATTAATTACATTTCAATTCCTAAAAAAAAAATACCAAAATTATTTCATCGTTTTGAGGCTCAAGTGCAAGGTATATTTTTTTGGAATTGAAAAAAAAATACTTTGTGAAAATGTAATTGCCGCGCCATTACTTTTGAAAGGAATTGCAAATGTAATTGAAATTTTTCCAATTACATTACAAGGAATGGAAAATGTACTTAAGAATTTCCCATTCCTCAACGGAATTGCAAAAGTAATTGAAAAACTAATGAAGGTCCATATACGTATACAATGCATTTGCGATTAAAAGGGTGGTTGTGTGTAGTCATACTACATATTATTATATATTATCTTTCTTATTTAGCAAATAAAATCATATACTATTATACGCAAACTAGTCCCTCAGTTTTTGAGATATCTGGGGTCAATATGTTAGGGCTCTTGTTTTCAATCGATATTATGTATGTATATTTTCTTTCTATTTCTATTTTTTGTGGTTATTTGTGGTCATTTTGGGGTCAAATGATCGCAATTTAGTAGCAAAATGATATCAAAATAACAAAAATATGATCCAAAATTGACCCTAACAAGATCCCAATATGACCCCAAACTGATCCCAAATTGACCCGAAAATGACCCCAAGCTGAACCCAAAATGATCCCAATATCGCCCTAAAATGATCCCAATAGTGAGCATGACCCGCAAATTCTATTTACATAAATCGCAATACGTTTTTATACACCAATTAACATTTAGAATTTCAATTACTTTTTCAATTCCTTTAAGGAATGGAATGGGAAATTCTAAAGTACATTCCTTGTAATGTAATTTGAAAAATTTCAATTACATTTTCAATTCCTTTCAAAATTAATGGCGCGGCAATTACAATTACACAAAATAATTTTTTTTTCAATTCCAAAAAAAAATACCTTGTACTTGAGCCTCAAAACGATGAAATAATTTTGGTATTTTTTTTTTAGGAATTGAAATGTAATTAATTCCTTTTCTTTTCATGAAATGAATTGATTACATTTTTCAATTACTGAGGAATGTAATTGTAATTGTAATGGAATTGATTTTACCCAGCTCTGGACCTTAAATATACTATTTTTCCTGAATCTATAAAAGAGCGCTCAAATTAACACTTTCGTACAGCGAACTTTTTTTTGCGATACGGTCTAATATACATACATACGAATATTTGACGAAGAATTGCACCAAGAGTTTTTTATATAGTAAAACGCTTTTTTTTGGTTCTTTGACGTGCAATACAGACAGAGTTTATTAATTTTTTACTATCAATAAGCTGTTTTTCTTTTTCTTCTAAACTAACTTTCTTCTTGTTTTTTATGGCGAGCGTTTTGTTAGTGAATCGAATCTCAAGATCGATATTTTTTATAGTTCACAGTTCATTATCAATACATATTAATACGTAATATATTACAGCAGATAAATCTCTAATACATTTAATGTTAACTATTTTGTTGACAACTGCAGTTCATTAGCGTTATGTCTGAAAATACAGAGCAATCGTTGCTGCCATGTCAGATGCTTCTAGTTTTTAATTTTATTTCTCTTCTAGTTTTCATTTTTGTTCTAATTTTTTTCCTCCTCTAATTTTATTCCTCTTCTAATTTAATTCTTCTTCTAATTTTATTCTTCATCTAATTTTATTCGTAGTCAAATTTTATTCATAGTCTAATTTTATTGTTGCTTTTCTTTATTACCTATTCTAAGAAATAGACAAGCGGTTGGTGTTCAATCGATCTGTTGCTTAATGACCCATCATCACTTGTATTTTATATGAATTTTGTATTTTATTATTTTACACCAAACAAAAGGAAAGTTAAAAGTAACACAAATCAACAGCTTAGTAAAAGAAAAATGTCGCTGCTTTTTTTCCATGCATTTTTTATGTATGCTTAGCAATCGAAATGTTACAATTTCAACCGTAATACGCTCTGTCAAATCGTTCAATAAAATATAGCCTACTTTACTAAACCAAAGCAAAGAAGGCAGGGAAAAGACATTCTTATGCAAATCATTTGCTCCCGATGGTCATTAAAAAATGTTTATATGTATGCATGTCAATTCTTGCATGTCACATAATTTTGCTTCTGTCACTGAAGTTTTTTTGTGAAGACGACAAGAGCGGCTTGTAGTAGGGCGCGTTTGGCCGCTGAGCTCGACTGGAAGACATGTAATACTTGAGATAACTTAAAGCTCTTTAAAAAAAGAATATCAGCTATTTTTGGGTTTTTTTGAAACCGGAGCTCCGCAGATGTGCCAATTATAGTACAAAAATATGCACAAACATCTAAGTACCAATTGCTCAGACTCAAATAGGCTTAAAATCTAGTTTAATCATCAATTAAACTTTTTTTGTCATTCCTCAACAAAAAAAAGGGTGGTGAAACCTTTACATTTTACTCATTTTCCCACAGAAAGAACACTTCAGCTTTTAGGTTAACTAAAAAGGGCGCCAAGCGACTGGACAAGCCTGTGGCAAAGCTGCATTGATGGCGACTCCGCCCGCCTTGCAGTTGTTAATGCCGCTTATGAGGCAGCGAAGAAATATTTATACAGTTTTTGCTTTAACAAATTTGTTGAACACGCCCTAAAATACAAAAAACCACAAAAAAAAACAAAAGAAATATGTTTTCACTTATTTATGTTTATATTCCCCGTTGCTTCAGAATTAGTTAACTTTAAATAGTCTTACAAACATATTTTTCATCAATGACCACTTGATACATTTTTAATGACTTCTTTACAAAACAGTTGAATACTTAAAAATGAAGCAGCTACCTTTTCGTTTCGTTATGCTTAGCGGTGTTTTGTATAAACATGCAACATCCAATTCAATCGAACTTTGATTAGAAATTATTGCCTTTAACAAGCGATATTTGCTTGTACATTATGCACCTGTTATTTTATATTCTAATGAAATACGGGTATTTATAAATTATAATTAGCCAGCCATTATGACAACCGGCAGCATCGACACCGAAAATAATGTCAGCCCGGAAATTCAACGAAGAATAACTCTTGCCAACAAGTGCTACTTTGGATTAAGTAGGCAATGGAAAAGTAAAGTTCGTACTCTCGACGAAGAAAAATCATGCTCTAGAAGTCGCTCATCGTTCCTCCAATCTAACACACGGCGCAGTAGCATGAAAGATATCAATATTAGAGGAGCTGGTACTTGGAGTACTAGAGGGAAAAGGTCTTCGCAAGTCGTATGTATGAGCTTTACGCAGACATCGAACTCGTGCTCAACGTAGTGGTGAGCGAATCCAAGATGTTTGGACAATGTAGTGAATTGAAATCGTTGAAAAATTGCAATAATAATTATCATCGATCACAGTCGAAATCTAGTCGAAAATTGAATCGCTCCTCGACTACATAATTTAACGATTTTACAATTCTTCCCAGTCGAAGGCTGTTTCAATTAGTGATAGACCAGTCTGAGCTGCTTTTGAGTAGCTTTGCAAGAAATCGTTGGCAAGACCAAGATGTTTTAGCGATTGTTTCGATTGACTCGCAACTTGACTCGAATACGAATGAAGATCTTCGAGAGCAATCGAGATGTTTGAACAGTCGAGAGTCCAAAGTCGTAACAAAATTCTCAAATCGCTAACCGGCAGCACTTTTGTAAAAGGCAAGGAAACCCTGATCACCACCTACAAAACTATCCGTCGGCTGGTCACAAACTATGCATCTTCAGTGTGGTCGCCAGAGACTAGCAGGAAATAATAGAGAAAGCTGCAGGCCTGGCAAAATGTTGCTCTAAGGACCGCAATAGGCTGCCTATTGATGTCGTCGGAACATCACCTACACTTTGAAACTCAGTTGCTCCCAGTTAAGGAACAAAACACCATGCTGAATCAGCAGTTCCGTTAAGGATGTCACCGCCGAGGTCTCCCAAATCATAGCCTCACGCAACTAGAGCCTCCTCCGTTACGTGAGGAATAGCCTCACAAAGAGGTCAAAATTATATGTAACAGCCATTTGATCCAGCAACATATAGGCAGGCCCTAAACTATGTCACCGCCCGTTCGCCCATCCTACGCTGTTCTAAGTGATCAATCGCCCTCAATTGCAGAAACAGAGTTAGAGTTACCCAGACCGAAATTCCACAGCGCCACAAGCGCCGCACGACATGCTCCTCAAAACCCACTCACTTGGAACCACTGTTCCTTACTTATGGACTAACCGCATCTTTTCTGGGCCTCCCACTAAGTGAGCCTGAGCAGAACAGGCCGCCTGAGCAGGGCTTAGTACTTCTACAACAAGAACAGCAACAACAACAACAAACGAAACAACAACAGTCGAAGCAATCGATGGTATTTGCATTATCTATAGGAATAAAGCCGCTGTGGTGCAGTGGGTAGAGTGCTCGCCTGCTATGCAAGAGGTCTCGGGTTCAAACCCCAGTCCAAGAAAAACACCAAAAAAAATTTTCTAATTAGTAAAAATCCAATTATTGGGGTTTTTAAGAGCAGCGGTCACCTCTCGGCAGTGGGCGGCATACCCTCCGACTGTATTTCTGCCATGAAAAAGCTTCTCACAAAAAATGCATTCGCCGTTCGGAGCCGGCATAAAACTGTAGGTCCACCCAATTAGTAGGAAAAACAAAAAGGAGCACACCTTGAATTGGGAGAGAAGCTCTGCCATAAAACTCGTCAGAGTTATAATAGCGCCATTGTATTATATTATTACAAGAATAAGGCAGGGAGTTCCCAGAGGATAAACGGACATTTTGGAACAATAACTCTAAAACAAAACTAAAAGAATTTTAAACCTGAGCCGATGACGTCCTTGAAACGAACTCATATTTGCCACGCATTGCATGATTTGCTGCCGCCAGAAACAAAAAAAAACTCTAATCTTTAGTTGTAACGAAAATGAAACGTGTTTCGCAATTCTTTGTATGTACTTATGTACATATATGTATATAAATTTTATTTTTAACGCGACGCCACGTTGACACTTGGGCAATTCATTTATTTGTACTACATATGGATCAGCACTACCTCCCGGCGTTATTTAATTATGGCGCTGATAGCATTTTGCGTAGATGGTAGCAATTTTTCATCAAAAGCCGAATAAACAAAACGGAAAGGTAAAATAAAAAACAAAACTAAAAACAAATAAAATAAAAAAAACAAAAACAAATACGCAGCAACCTCAAGCCGCAATCACAGCAACATTGGCCAGCCGGCCGGCAGCTAGACGCAGCGCGACTGAGCCGCGGCTACTGGAGATGACATTGCGCATTGCCTTGCATTTCATGCATTCGCGCAGGCCGTAGCAGCAACACACAACAACAGCTACCGAACTAGTCGCTATAAATTATGCCAAATGATAAATTGCTTGCAACAGAAAAAGTGTTTTAAATGCGTGCAACATATATACTTACACACATACAGTCATACAGCCGTATACAGACTTAAGTGTAGCATATACATATATGCGGTTGGCCGATAGGCTCTTGCCACATGCCGCCATATTTTTGCTACAATTCGCGCATCCGCATTATCGATGAAGTGTAACGCACTACGGATGCGGCGGCAATCAGTATTGCCACAAGTATGCTTGTATGTATGTAGCTGCAACATTCTAAGTGTGGCTTAATTTATGATCGACAAACATGAAAATGCATTCATAGCGGGCAGCTTTATTATCCGCCCAATTGATTTCAAAGTGTTAATTGAATGGAATAAGAACAAGAAATAATTTTTTGTTCTCTCTTCAATTTCGCTACGCAAACGGAGTATTTTTTCTTTATTCATTCATAAGATAAGTATCTCTATGTTATTATTCACATGTGAAATCAATATAATATATTAATGCAGCCAAGTACATATTGTAATTTTGTGTGTAATGAACCTGATTACATAACGTACATAATAACCTTCGGATCCTCCATCCCCTTTCTAGGTTTCATATTACCTTTTCTTCTCGCTCATTTCCCATCAGTTTAAATATCACACGCAAAAGCCTTTGCAAATTTAGCTGGCGCTTTAATTGTTGCTAATTAATTTTAATTAACAGCAATTAATGAAACTCATTAAATCAAACTTAATCTATGGTCTCTGCTCTAAATGAATGCATGGTAATCAGATTTTGCAGAGATTTTTCGAGTTTAAGGCTTCCTTTCTTTAGTGTCTTTTTTCTCATCTTCTTTTAATTATACTCAGCTGTACTAGTACACAGAGTATTATAGTTTTGATTTCCTAACGGTGGATTGTAACAGAATGAAATAATCGAGATAGATATAGACTTATATATATCAAAATGATCAGGGTGAAAAGAGAAATCGATTGAGCCATGTCCGTCCGTCTGTCCGTCTGTCCGTCTGTACGCACGATAACTCGCGCAAAAATTGAGATATTTTGATGAAATTTGAAATGTAAGTTGGTATCAAGACAGGCACGGATGGTATTGAAAATGGGCGAAATCGGACCATGACCACGCTCACCTCCCCTATATAGTAAAAATCGGAAATTTTGTATCTCAGTCACTAATAGAGCTAGAGTGATAAAGTTTCACACACGTATTGAGCTCAGGCCCTTATGAAGAAATATGATGAAATTTTGGAAAATGGGCGGTGCCACGCCCACTTATTAAGGGGCAAACATTGAAAGTTTTATGAGTCATAACTCAGAAACCGTTGAAGATATATCGATGAATTTTGGTAGGCGTGATATACATACTTAGGCAAATGTTTTGACGAAAAATTGCCAAAATCGGTTGACGACCACGCCCACTTTTATATATGGGTCTTATAAAGTGACCTAATAAAAACATTTTAAGCGATATCTCTGTCAAATATAAAGATATATCATTGAAATTTTATGGAATGTGTCCAACTATGGACATATAACAAAAAATACAAAAATTTTGGAAAATGGGCGTGGCACCGCCTCCTCTTAGAAGCAGGAATATACGAGATTTCTGAGCCCATAACTCGACAAATAATCGATATATTATGACGAAACTTGGTCTATACACTTTCACTACTTGTAGTAATACATGTTCAAAATTTTAGCGAAATCGGTTGACGACCACGCCCACTTATATATATAATATAATAATACAATAATACAATGGCGCTATTATAACTCTGACGAGTTTTATGGCCGAGCTTCTCTCCCAATTCGAGGTGTGCTCCTTTTTGTTTTTCCTACTAATTGGGTATTATAAAGTGGCCTAATAAAAACATTTTAAGCGATATCTTTGTCAAATATAAAGATAATTCATTGAAATTTTGTGGCATGAGTTCTACAATAGATGGGAAACAAAAAATAGAAAAATTTCGGAAAATGGGCGTGGCACCGCCTCTTTTCAGACAAAGGAATCAACGAGATTTCGGAGCTCATAACTCGACAAATAATTGAGATATTATGACGAAACTTGGTTTATACACTTTTATAACTTGTGTTAATGGACACGCAAAAATTTATTGAAATCGGTTTATGACCACGCCTACTTTTTAGCAAAGATATTTCTGGAACAACCTTTGGAAATTTGTAACGTGACATCTTTGTAACTCATAAAGGGATGAAATTTTGCACAAAGAATAATATTCATAAGCTTAGTTGGATGACTGATAAAAATTTATAAAATGGGCGTGGCTACGCCCACTTTATGCAGCACTCGATTTATATAAAGTACCTACACCGTGTTTCCATCAAACGCAAACAAACAATGAAAGCATACAGCTCAGTATCTAATGTTCGATTCCACTCGAACTTAGGCTTCCTTACTTGTTTTTATTATTTTTGTTAATTAAACAAAAATCATGGCGTTTTAAGGCAAAATCGGCACAGTGCTACAATTTAGGGGTACCTTATCATCTGGAGGCAGAATCTCTCAAAATATTTATATACCACACAATCAGCTGCGCAAGCATTTACAAGGACCTCTCCGAGCCACTCAATACCAAATGGGATTTCAGACCAGACATGGGCATCTGCAATTACAAAATGTTTCAATTACAATTACTTCTAATTGTAATTGAAAAATTTCAGATACAATTACATGTAATTGTCATCGAAAAGGTATCAATTACAGGTAATTGAGAATGAAATGCATTAATTACATGTAAGTCTGCTGTTATGATCCACCCACTTTGATTGATTTTTATGCTCAAAATAACGATATATGCTCTTAGATGTAGGTATCTATTAGCTTATCCAACACCCAAAAAAAATTAACTTATTCACTGTTAAATTACATGTAATTGAATACTACTGAGTTATTTTAATAGCAGCATTTCAATTACAATCGCAAAAAAGTAATTGGAAAATTTTCCATTACAATTACTTGTACTTTGTAATTGAAAAATATCAATTACAATTACAAGTAATTGTAATTGTTGTGTGTAATCAATTACAAAATGTAATTGAGTATGCCCATGTCTGTTTCAGACCCTATCGTGAGATTTCTTTAACTTTATGCTGGAAAAGATAAGTCGAGCTGCAGAAATTCACCACACAGGAACTATCTTCAATACTAGATATAAAATTAAAGTGGGTTTTTGTGAGGAAATGGTCCAAAAAATACTGAAAGCATTTTTGCCAAATTTTGACAGTTTATTCTTTGGATAAGTAAAATCCGTATTTATGATGCAATACTGTTCGTTTTTGGCAGGTATTTTTGTTATGTAATCAAAAACTCTGTTACAAAAAATTAACCCGCTAGGTGGCGCTGGGTCGAGATATTAAGAAAAGTATTAATGGTCCGTGTTTGTTAATTTTTAGCCCGTATTTAGACTATATTTAACTCCGTTATCCCAACCCATTCTCGAGATATAGGCCAATGTATGGTCCCATATGACCCCGAAATATTTTTGAGCAATATCGATATTAAATTAAAGGTTTCAATCAGAACTTCAATATAGAGTTCAGTCCAGCTTTCATGTCGATTCTTCAGACAGATGCCAAAACGTGGACCGGGATAGAGCCGAAATTTTTAGGAAATATTGGTATCAAATTAAACGAGCCGATCAGCGCTTCCATATGTGTATAGGCTATGTGGATATCTCCACGGAATTTTGTTGATAGGGTACAGGAGGGGAGGAGAGAGATAATAGTATAGGGGAAGAAAAGATAGAGAGAACGGGAGTTGGAGAGTGGTAAGGAGATTGATAGGCAGTCTCGTAGTTTGATTTGTCGCGACGAAGAGGAACGGGTTAGTGTACTATAAAAATATGCTACTACTGGCTAAGGGACTGAGTTTGGCGGTCAACAAGGACAAAGCGTGGTACCTTGTTCTACGTTTTTTTAGGAGTTAAAAAAAACAGGATTTATGAGGTTGTTATAGGTTTAAGAGACAGTAGAAAATGGTTTGCCGGGCAATTTCACTAAGAACATTCACAGAATATATTTCATCTTTATTTCTTAGCGTGCACAATTTCTTAAAAATTTATCTATTTATAAAAAGTCTAACAGCCGCACTCAGAGTCGTTTAATGATTACTTAAGGCATTCCTTAGTATAGATTTTGAAAAGTTCACTCTCAGAGTCAGTTAATGATTTATTAATAGCCCTTAACAACATTTAAAGTTAAGAGCGCTTTCACATTACTCGGTGCGGTATCGGATCGACATTTTTGGTTTTTGCCGAAAGTACACCGAAACCTTACCGACCACATGTATTTCAATTGGCACTTTCACATTAGTGTTGCATACATGAAATCGGAGCGGATTAAATTCGGTATACCGCAACGCGGTAAGACCGGTCAGTAAAATTTGAGGAATTACTGCATACATTTTTGCGACGTGATAAAAGAAGACGAACAAAGTCAGTAAAAAACTCGCTTCGGCTATAAATGTAGCAAGTTATAATGTCTTCGTTTTCGCTAGAAAACATTATTGTTATTATTGAGTGATTTGTTGAAGTTAAAAATTTTGTTTTGCAAATTTCGATGTTTGTTTTCCTATTTTCTGCCGATTACGCACCGAAAGTATTCCCACAAGTGTGAAAAACACAGCAACGCGGAATCGTTTCGGTAAGCTGAAAATACCGAGCAAAAAATATCGATCCGATGTCGTGCCGAGTAATGTGAAAAGGCCCTAAGTACGGAAAATTCTTTACTTATGTAAATTTTTAATGAGTGATTTTGACATTTTTTTAAATTTTTTTGTCAAAAAAATTAATATTTTGAACAAACAAAAAAATTGCTACATACATACTATTTACATACATACATATCGTCGTTTAAAGTGCATTTACGCATTGTCTCAATGTCAAAATTCTTGTATGAATGGATGGAGTCGGACCCCAGGAATTTATTTTTGCGAAAATCTCATTTTTTGGCAAAAATGCCATCTAGGCGGCTTGTACTTGGTCGATACGCGGTTTTGCACTTTAAACGACGATATGTATGTATGTATACATATAATTTCTGGACTACGCTGTATGACACAGAAAACTGGATCCAGTGCGATACCTACGGGATCGTTCTGATCCTCTTACGAAATATTCAATTCGTGAGTTCCATACACGCTACAGTTTCACACCACATTATGTAAAAGATGTTATTTAACCTCTGAGAACCGAGTTAAGGAAACCAACAAAAAGGGGTTGACCTTTTGTGCCGGAGATAATGCTGGTAGTAACATTATGTTAGGGAGCTTCGGGCCCTTGCGGGGTTGATTACAGGATATAATCCATGGGCAGACCACACTATATATTGATACAAATATTGCTCAAAAATGTTTCAAGCTATTCCGATTCATGTTTGGGCTTCAATCTCGGGTACCGATTGAGATATCCGTATAGCGTTAAATATATATGGAAACCCTGAGCAGCACCTTTAATTTGATACTAATATTGCGCAAAAATATTTGGTTCATCCAGGTCCACGTTTTGGTCTCTATCTGGAGAACCGACTGGAAAATTTAAATGGAATGGAATGGAACTCTGTATTGAAGGTCTGATTGATACTTTTAATTTGATACCAATATTATAACTAATGAACTCCTTTTTTTGGTCTCTGAGATGAAACGATAGTTAACAGATTTAATGAAAATTAGTTAAGTGACCATTAGGCCCAATTTAATGAACGTTTCTGAGTGCGACTGTAAGACTTAATTCACATGCCTAAATATGTTTTCCAATGAATAATGCTTGATGCACCAGATTAAATACACACATATCATCGTTTAAACTTCATAAGAGCCTAAGTGAAACTTTCATTACACCCCAAGGATCACTTGTGTTAAAATTATATTTGAGCTTCTGATGTTCAGCTGTACGACTTCAGAATTCAAAAGGACTTTAGATTAGACTCCAGAATTTGGACTCATGTGAGTAAATGGGAAATATCACACACATTTTAACCAAACAAAGACACCCCGCGGGTTAGGGGGCTTCGAATATACCCGTGGTAAGGAATGAATATCATAAGAGGCGACTAAAAGCTACTGACCTAGAAGGTTGATAATGGCCAAAAAAAAAAGTTCGCACGACAGTTGGGATAGTATCGGAGCGTACCGCATATATCCGGCAAAGTACTGTGACTTCCCCTGCACTCCCCAAAGCCTTCGTGGAGTGCCTTGTTGGCTACAACAACAGCCACCAAAATTTTATCTATGGATCGATAAATCTGTGAGTCAGGAATTCATGGAAGTCAAATATCATTTTTGGCACAAATGTCGCTTAAGCGGTTATGAAATTTTAAACTACGTCTATTGCTGTACGTATTAGAAGGCTGCACGAATGGATTCGAAACGGCCAACAAAATATTCGCGGCCGTCCAATTACAGTACCTACTTGTTTCTGTCGTTTTAGAATAAACGCAAGTAGAGCACAACCATAAACAGAACCAATACAATTACTTATTCGTAGCGACAATTACATGACCTTAAAAAGGTTCTGCAAATAGTGTACACTACTTGCGAATACTTCGAATATAATCGAAATATATGTATGTACATATTTTCATAAACACATCCAGACGTTGTGCTCAGCAAAATTACGCTGCTAGTGTGAGTGTGTGTATGTGCATATGCTTACACACTAGGGCGGGTCGATTGGTAGGGGCCAAAAAAATATTAATGGACACATCGCAATTATAAAAATTTGGGTAATTTCAAGCTTTTTTGCCCAAGAAACCATATGTCTAAAATAAATTTCGAACCAGAACTTTTTACGATCTACATATTTCCAACTGTTCTATATATTTTAAAATAACTCGGTAACCAATACTTCGATTCTTTTGATTTTTTCGGCATTAGTTAGGAAACTTATTTGGCATATTAAGGTGGTTTTATGAAGGAAATAAATTTCTCCCGAAATTCGCGGAACAACCCGATTTTCATGCGAATATAATACGAAAATCTATACCTAAAATTTTTCCTTAATATATTAAAATTTAGGGGTCGTGCAAATGCCTCCAAATTTCTTTCTCCTTTTATATCAGTGATGATACATAATTTTTTTCAAATTCCTTAATGAACAAGAAAAACATTTCTTATCATTAAAAAATGGAACATATGTTTGTTGGGCTTTTATTTTTTGGTCCACCTTAATGCCATATGCACATTAAATAAACAAACAAACCAAAGAAGCAACAAGGTTTTGTGAATACTTCATAACATGGTTATTATTATGTTCTATTCTATCGTGGCGAATAGTGTACACTAATCGCTCCAACAGAGCAAATAGAAATAGTATTTGTATTCCAAATGAAAAGTATGGGTTATATTCGTATCTGCATTGAAATTGTGCTGTGACTAATTGTACAATGCATAGAGTATTCGAAAATATAGAAGAGGCAAATGGTATTGTGCAGAGGTCTAGTACGTATATCGATATTCATATTTGTGTTTATGCATTTCAACACCCGCACATTAATTTAATTATCTTTTCATTACAAGATTTATGCATTTTTTTTTTAGTTCAAATGCAATTTTCGATTAGATCACTAACATTTTTATGGCGATTTCGTGAGCGATAAATTTAATAAATAACAGTAATTTTCTTTGTTTTTAATATTACAAAATTTAAATGTTATTAGACATAATGCACGTACATACATATGTAAGTATTATTAAAAATAAAATTGAAGTTAAAGCAACACTTGTTTTAAGGTTAAATAGGGGTTTAAATGCAGTCAAATTGTGTATCAAATTGGTCGGTTATTTTAGGCGCGGGTTGAGATTTCATGTGGTAATGATATACATACATCTTTACTGTCATATTTTAATTACATACATACATATGTATACCTACTGTTATTAATTTTCGAAAAGCATTAATAAGTCTAAGACCACACTTCTCTGTTCACTGCAGTCAGCAAAGTCTTAAAGGAAGCGCAGCATTTCTACTTCTTTTTCCCAACTCTAAGTTTTCTTGAGACTCATTTGAGTTGTGACAACTTAAATCACATAAGTCAAAACAGTCAAAGCCGTCAATTATTTAATGACCTAAGGCAAAACTAACCACCAACAGGAACAACAACAGCAAGTGCATTGTTTGTGCACATCAGCGACAGCGCGCCAATTGTTTTAAATCGATGCAGCAGCGCATAATGAATGAGAACGCCATTTAGCATGGAGCATATGAAAATTATAGTAATTTTCTATTTAATGCCGCCATATTAAAGCTTTCCCATTGTTATTTATGGCTGAAAATTTATAGCAAAATATTGTAGAGAACACTGCGTCGCTGGGTTGCCACACGCTTTGCCGCTGCGCCGCCATTAAAATCACTTACTAAGTCAAATTTCGATTAAACGACACAAAAACAATATTTGAAGCACATGTGCATTAATCTAAAGTTAATAAATATACTAACATGTCGCTATATATGTATGTACATACTTACATCCATGTACAAATGTTGTATGTATTTTTAGCAATTCAAAATGCCACACGAGTTGCTGCGTTGCGCCGTCACGCGGCGCGCAGACGCAGGCGCAGCATTCATTCATTCATTTAATCGATCACCGCAGCATCACCACATTTTAATTTGGTTTTTTTTTGGCCACACCATGAAGGGAAAATTAGGGCAGCGTCATTGCAATTTCGTGAGTATATTTTTACATTGATTTTGGCATATTAAGTTTGCTTGAGTGGCGGCGCGTGATGTGTTTTTTTGGTTTTATTTTATTTTTTTTTTTTGCGAAAATTGTTTTTAATAAGCAATAAAGACAGACAACAAAAGTGTGGCGTAAATCACTGAAGAGACAAATGGCTTATAAATATGAATATGAATGTACTTAAGTATAGTTACATAATTGTGCTCGACAACTCTAGTTGCTGCCTAGGAAGGGTGCGGTGAAGTGGTGTTCAAATTGAAAATCAATTTTCATCGTTTCAGCTAGAGCCATGCAAGTTGGTTGATAGAAAAACGAAGAAATATTGCCCAATTTCATTACGATGCGTCCACCAGAACACATCCAGATCAGAAGACCAACTTCTTTTGGCCATATCTCCGTTATTTTAAGAATTAGAGGCCTCGTTGCAAAAAAAAAAAAGAAATTGCTGGGGTCCTTCCACTTTTCAAACCTCAGTGTCTATCGAACGAACGAGTGATTAAGTCAACTTTCGAAGTAGCGAGTGCGGTCATAACGAGTAGAGACCTACGGTACTCGCTCTACAGCTGACACATCAACTGCATTTAACAATGGCTGTGTTTAAGTGTATTTGAATATGTACATATGTAAATATGTATGCATGTAAGTATGTAAGTCTGTCTAAATATCGTGTAAGTGTTTCTATAAAAATGACCGACCATAAAATGTGTCAAAAGAAAACAACTCAATTTACATAAAAGAAAACGACGACAAAGACAACAAATTTTTTCTTGTTTTCAAATTTATAAAACCAATAATGAACGCTAATGGACAATACTTTTATGAAAAAAAAAACCACAAAACAAATGCACATGTAAATGCTGCTTTGAATGTAATAACAAAGAGCTTATGCTTGATTTTATAGGTCTAAAAAAGTTTGTTTGACATACGGCCAAAGTAATAAATGAACAGCATCGTCATCAATGAACTACCTATATGTTTGACAAAGATATCGCATAAAATGTTTTTATTATACCTATGTATATAGGTATGTGCATTATATTTTCATATCTTTTACATATATTTTTATGTACATACATATATGTGGTCCCTGCCGACTTGGGTAATTTTTTTCCACTCGTTTGCCTTGGCAAGCAAATCAGTCGAAGCTTAATATATTTATCTGCTACAGTTCCTGAGTTTTGACTTATAAATCTTTGAAAATTTGCCCCTCTTGGCCCATTTTTTCAAATTTCAGCATATTTCCTCATAACGGCATAAGGTCATTACATGGATGAAATTCCATCACTCGGGCTTTATTAGTGACTTAATTATCATGTTTTACGTATTTTTCGAAATACATACATATGCCTTATTTTCAACCCCAACCTTACCTTCTCTGTTCCCAATAGAATCTGTGTACGAAATTTCATTAAAATATTTCTATTTTTGCGCCAGTTCAATCAATTTTTTTTTTTCATCGTGATCGTTTTGATTTCTGTAAGTCCATATCTATCTCAATATTTTATGGTCTTACGTACAACCGTTATCTGATCAAAACTGTAAATTCATATACATATATTGTACTACGAACAGCTGTGTATAAATAAGCACATCCCATGCTGAAAAACCCCCATTCAGCGTAAGTATGAATACACACGTGTTCGCCTAAAATAATGTGATGTTTACATACAAACATACAGCTGAAGCTTATAAAAGTGTTTTAAAATATACACGACTATTCATCTGGAGCGACATCTACATTTGAAATTTGTATTTAACACTGCACTCTTGTTAGAATAAAATATTTCTGAAGTCATAGTTTTAGGCGCAAATCTTTTAGTTTAAAACATTTTATTTTTACAAAATACTATTAGAAAAAAAGTACCACGCCCAATAAAACACCGCTTCGCATGCATAGCTAATTAATATCTTTAAAACGATGCCTTACTTATTAATTTTGGTAAATTATGTGAGCAGAAAAAGGGATATTTATAAAACACCAATTAAAAATAATATATATGATTTTTGAAATTTCAACTCAAAAAGTCAAAGGGAAAGGGTTAATATTTTTAACATTTATATATACCATTGTGATGATCGTGGGCCACAGATCAAATACCGACCAGTACCGAATATTAATCTGAAAAGTAGGTGAATGAATACATATTCATGTGTATCATGACATCACATTATGATATCACATTACATCATGACATCACATCATGAAATCTCATCATGACATGACATCACATCACATCATGACATCACATCATGACATCACATTGTATTCGCATCCTCCTACTTTTCATATTAATATTCGGTACTCGGTGTTCGATATTTGAATTCGGGACTCGAATTCGCTATACGTATTCGTTTCGATATGCAGTATTCGTGGTCGGTATTCGGTATATGTACGTGTTCATACTGGTATCCGTATTCCCCTTCACACACTTTTCATACTCATAATCATATATATTCATATGCATATGCGTATGCATTTTCGGTTCTCGGTACTTGGTATTCGTATTCGATATTCGGTATTCGCATTCGCTTCCGTATTGGTATACGCATCGACCTATATACCAGATATGACCCAGATACCAATATTCATTCATCTACGCCATTTTGATTTTTATTTTTGACGTAAAAAATAAAAATCAAAGTTTAATAGTTATTTTTTGACGTTTTCGATAAAAGTCATAATCGTTACGATCCCTGAAAAAATACATGAAATTTTTGTCAATTCGAGATTGCGTACAAATCAAAGTGTGTCTTATAATGGTGACTCAATTCACTCCATCTGAACTAGTGAGAGTCTAACTATAATAGAGCTAGTTCCTTTTTGACACCCTTTCGCTAGTTCGGAACTAGAAATTTTGCTCACTAGTTATTGAGTTTCCTGCAGGGTAGACATATGTACATTTATGTGTAGGTATGTCGCATTGAATCAACTTTTTATCTATATTTTTTAATACATCTCTGCTTATTAAAATATGGCGAATTTATTTCCATTTACATGCTCGTACATACTATAAAAATATGAGCTATGCCAGCAACATTAATAAAGATGCATTTTAAATAACCTTAAAATTCCCATAAACCATTTGTGTTGTCACACACTTCCAACAAAAGATAAAAAAAAAAAAAACCAACAAAAAATACTTCAAAAGACCACCTCATCCACCTCAAAATTACTGCAAGTCATATTTACTCGTTATAACACACATATTACTCGTACTAGTTGTCAGGTGCACTCAATTGTCAGTGGCGCCAAACAAACGAGAAAAAAAAGCAACGCTGACCTCGCTCGCACATTTTCTCGCTCGCTTACTTGCGATAAGCAATGCTTGTTGGCTATTACTTTACAATTGACATATGCAAATTTTAAGTTTTATTTATTATTGCAATTGTCTACTAGAGAATGAAATGCATAAAAAATAAATGCATTTCGGAAGTACCTACTATCTGCCGTTACCAGTTGAAGACGCCTTGTAGCGTCAAGAGTTGCCAACTATTCGCATTTTTTTTTGCTCGCTGTTCCGTTCCGAGTTTTCTGATATTGCCGCAGCAGCAACAGCGCTAATAAAAAATGTTAACTGACATTTTTCGTTTACGAAAATGTCACAAACTCACAGCAGGACTCATGCCAATACAAGTGATTTAAATTCAATAAATCATTTATATACGCTCTTTGATTGCCAAGCAGCGAAACAAGCAGCCAAGCAAGCAGGCCCGCCGGTTGGCAGTTCAATTTGACGCTATGAAGAAGCGTCGTTAACTCCAAAAAACCAACTGAAATGCAAATAAAAAATGAAATAAAAAAACAACTCTCTGCCGCCTGTTGCCTTTAGCAGCGCCCAGTTTGTGGCGCATATCGCCGCCGCTCCATAACAATTTTAACTCACTTCATTTGCTTAAATCACCTGAATGTGGTGCCGCCTGCCGACTGCCATCGATTTTGGACTGCCTCTTGGTTTTTTTTTTTGGTGCTTTTTCACTTGCAGAACTTTTCAATTTAATTATTTTCTTCAGCTGAACAACCAACCAAACGTACGCACATACATACATTTCACGGCTGCATTTCTCGCTTTCTTCCACTTTTTTCTTCGTTCATATCGCAAAAGTATGTATTGAGGGTTTTTTTTGCTTTCTCGTGCTCGTATTTTTGTCATTTACTTAAAGTGCTTTTCAGCCTGCATTCGTACCTACTTGTTGCTTTTGTTTGGTTTCTGTGATAAGTTCGCTCTGTTAAATGTATTGCATGCAATATGAATGACCATGTTTTCTCAAAATACCATTTTAACATCATTTGCTGTAAAATATATGGATTGCAGCAGCCGGCAACCGCGCGATCCACCCAACCGAATAACCATCTCAGCTGCCAGCCGCCTATTTGCCGCAATGAATGATTAGCTTATCGTTGAACCGACTGTCACTTTTGAACGAGTAGTTTGTTAGTTTAGAAACCCTGCAGTGAAATCAACGAGTTTTATGATTGCTTAGTAATTGTAAGGTTTGTTGAGTTGCGCGCAATTTTGTATAGTCTTTTGATCTCATTACGTATTATCAAATGGGAATGTAGTCTCTCACAAGTTCTTAAAGTTGTATTAAATCCTTCCAGCCTTTCGTTAATACAACAAGCTTTTAAACGAGCAGAGCGAGTGGAGTCCTTAATTTGAACTACCGTAATAAGGACTAAAATCGGGCTTTATACCTTTATGGACTACTCTAAATTACATAAATGACAATGAAAGCGTCTCAGAGAAGTTTCTTTTTCTTCTTAATTGGCGCATAACCATCTAGACGATTTTGGTCGAGTCCAAGTCAGAGAAATTTCAAGTCAATATATCTTTATATGTCTTATATATCTGCCATATCACTATAGTGCTTCTCAAGCTAAACTAACAGCTATCTGAAATCTAGCCTTTGATTAAATTGCCAGTAACCGGATGCCTGCAAGGCTCTAATTGCAAGGGAAAGAGCCGGTGCGGGAAACAGGATAGGAGTTCTCTCGGATAGTCAGACGGCTCTGAGGACTCTGGCATCTACAACGGTGTCATTAAGCCTGATCGGGCAGTGGAGAGAGTGGATAATGCCAAGGCACCGCCATATCCAGGGTAAAAAAAAATGGCCTATGACCTCGACAGGCAGGGCTCGGTTTTTGATGTTGCAGGGGCGGATAAGATTTTTTCGCCTCTGGGCTGCATCAAGCGCCGAATCTCTAGGCACTCGCTCGAGGAGGCTAAAATCGGATGGCGACGGTTGCCGGCCTGCAGGGTTTGCAGAAGTCTGTGGCCTTCATACTATGAGATGCGATTCTCAACCATTCTACCAGATGGACAGAAGGGACATTTTCCGCTTAGGTAAGTGAGATTTTCACAGTACATTGGACCATTGGTACCCACGCGGCCTGTTTGTGATTGGATCATAACACCTTGTGTCGTAGCTGCAATCTTACTGGGTGGGGAGCAGACGGTGGATCACCTTCTATGCGAATGTCTTTCGCACAGCCAAGGCGGAATGAAGTTCCTTGGCTAACCTTTCATCGACAGCTCTTTGAGCTCGCAAACCGATCGATTTGATTCCTTTATTGACTAGTCCATTTTTATATTCGTTTTAGTATCAAAATGAACCATATAAAAGGATGTTCTTCGGAAATGCATTTTTTCTTTCAATACATCAACCTCCAATCTGTCGAAAGTATCAACGATTTGGGAGGAACTGAAGTAGCGAGATATTTCTTCAGCTAGATTATGCTTCATCTACTCATCTGTACGAAGGAAAATTTAACTTGAAGTACGATAACAGATTGGCACCGATATTTTTGCTGCTCGACGCGATTAGTTTTGAATCATTGATTTTTTGTAGCGAGCATGGCGATGACGAGTAAACAGCTACTCGAAGGTACCCTGCAGCAAATCGCGCTATTTCCAGTCTAGTGCAGAAATAGTTCCAAAAGAGAGAGGGTTTGTTCTCGTTCTATCACAACGCAATGCTTGCAACTGTATTTTTTAACACCGCGATATCGTACCAAGTAGCAATTATGCCCATCTGCAAAACTTTGGAACGCATTCTAAACTACTTCCTTTATATACAGTCCTGGGATAGTTCAAAAATCAGTAGTTCAGAAATTCGGTTCAAAAGGAATCTTTTCAACACTAGTTCCAAAATGGTCGGTCTTTGGCCGCGCTTTACAAAAATAATCCCCAGCCGGCAGAACTCTTAACATACTGAAATTAAATGCGATATTATATAATATAATAGCAAGTTTTTCAAACTTAAATGTACAAAAGGTGGAGTTATGCCGATTCACCTATAAATGCCAAGTAATATAACTTTGGGTATATTTACTTCCTTTTAATCAAGTTTCATTTGGTACTACCCAGCAAAAGGCAGCAAAACGGGGACAGTATTGTAAAGCGCTACATTTGTAGAACCATTTTTGAGCTGGTTAGTTGGTTGGTTGTAGTGGCGTGTCCCACTGACTCCAATTAGTGCCGATGCGCCGTTTTGTTACCTTTAATCGTGACTAAACCAGTGAAAAGTAAAGTAGAAAGGAATGAGCAGTTCGGAAACCATGACAGGTCCCGCACCCTATATCTATCCTGTTGAAAATAGGTATTTGAGCAGCCCCTCAGGCCTGACGTCCTCAAGTTTCGAGAGACTGTCGAAAAAAGGTTTACCCAGGAACTTCATTCTGCCTTGGCAGTGCGTAGGAGATTGTTGTGAACTCTCAAGCTCAAGACTACCGTTTTTCGCTGCAGAGTAGTTAAAATTAAACTTACGTCAATTATGAATATCGCTAGCTTAGAGTGCAAACTGTGTAAGTCCATTTTTATGAAAAAGTGTATTTTTATGTAGAACGCTAGAAAAATCAAATACGCACCACGCTAAACAAGTCTGTGATACTTTTCATATTTCTACTCGTTGTTATTCAGTGATACGCAAATTGTGTAAGTCCAAAAAACGAAGAAAATTGTGTAAGTCCAAAATTTTACATGAACAGAAATTTTTTTTTTTCATTTCGAAATTTTTTTATTTTTTGTTTTTTGTCTCTCCTACAAAGTTTGGAAAAAGGACTTACCAAATTTGCACTCTAAGCTAGCGATATTTGAAATCAAGTATCGAGTATTTTCATTTCGACTGAGATGTTGGTGAATGTTGTCTGTAGCAATTTAATACTCGTGTTTCCATTTCGCTGAATTAGCTTGGAAATTCCATAGAACCCATTAGAAAATGGTAATATATGCTATTCAATTATTATTATTTTTCGTCCCACTGTAAAAGATTTTGCTATATTTGTACATATGTCTAATTTGTTTTGCATAAATCAAAAAAAAAAAAAACAAGAAAAAAATTATCTCGCAAAAAAAGTCGTGACTTGCTGCTGCTACTTCCTTAACGGCGTTTTTATTAAAACCATAATTAAAGACCAAAACAAAGAAACAAAAAGACAAAAAAGTAATCAGCTGGCAACACCTTTGCGAAATGCACGCGCTGATAAGGCACAGCGCCAAGGTAATGAATTGATCGACCAAACAAAAAGCAGCGGCAGCAACAACGCCAAGTGCGACTCTAAGTAGAACTTCAAAACCCTTTGTAGAGTTCTCCACCTTGTGGCATGTGGGCCCATCGACGTTGTGGCGTGATGTGCTCTGCTGTGCTGTATTAATAAGTGTGATTATTTATATTTATTAACTTAACATGTTTACATTTTGTAAAATGAGAGTTTTAATGTGAACTTTATCGGAAACTGCCATAATCGTTATTTTTTTCGTGCTCTTCTTCTTCTGCTGCTTCTTCTGCTTTGATAAAAGCGGCTGTTGGCTGACGGCTGTGGACGGTTGGCGCTGCCGTGCTGAAGCGTTTCGCTGATATTGGCAGGTTTTTTTTTTCGTTGAAAAATCACTTTAAAAGGGTTTTTGAACAAACACTAAATATATGCAAATATGCAGGTACGCTTTTGCATTCGTGGCACATTTGTATGAACACCTGAACATGATCACGGTGGCTTCATCATGTGCCACAGCGCCAAGTTGGCTTATCGCACACTTCACTTTGCTTTTGCTTTTTTTGGTTTCTGGTTTTTAGTTTTGTTGATTCGATTTCAATTTGTTGTCATGTTTTGCGTAATTTTTTATTTTTTTTTTTTCAAAAGGGACCTGTTTAACGAATGTGACAGTTGTCCGCCTTAAAAGATTACATGAACCTGTATGTTAAAATGAAATAATATTCGGACACTTTACTGAGCGATCGACCGATCGATCGACCATTGGAGCGCCTGGGCGGAGGTCGATCGTTCGCTTACAGCGACAATAATTGCACTGCTGATGACATTTTTGTGGCTTTTCTGTTGCATTTGCTGTTCCATTGCAGGCATTGAAGGGCATTGGGCATACATACGTACATATTTATATATGTTAGGTAGTAGGTATGCGAATTGATAAATAAAGTATCAAATGCCATATCGTGTGTGAAGTGTCAATTTAAATTTATTGATAACACTGAAATGAAATGAAATCGAACAACCTGTTGGGTGTACGTACATACATACATACATAATACTAAATAATCATGTAGAACATATGTATTTACATAACTCAATATGTTGATATGTCCGTCTGTATAACATGACAAGAAGGTGGGATTTAAGATATGTACATATTCAAAAGCAACAGTTAAGGCAATCGTTTCAAACAATTTCGATTTCGACTGTAAGGATTTATATTATTGATTTTTTTGCGATACGGTTTGATATTGATTTTTATTTTTATTTCGATTTTGATTTTTATTTCGAATTTGTTCCAATTTCGATTTTTTTTTTCCATTTTTTTCAGTTTTTTTTTAAACTGACTGAACTTTTTTTCAAATTCGATTTCCAATTCCGGTTATATTTGCTTTCAATTTTGATTTCGAATTTTTTTATAATATAATTTTTTTTTTTTTAATTTCGATTTAAATTTGGTTTTTAAACTTCTATTGCTTTTTTTAATTTCTATTGCGATTTTTTAATTTTGATTTCGATTGTTTTTTTTTTTTCAATTCGGTTTCAACATTTTTTAATTCGATTTCGTTTTTTTTTTTTTGAAATCGATTCCGACCTTTTGTTAAATTTGAACTCTAATTTCGAATTCGTTTGCTATTTGGATTTCGATTTCCATTTCGTTTCGATTTTGATTTCGATTTCTTTCAGTTTTGTTTTCGATTTTTTTTAATTTCGTTTTTTTTTTAATTTCTATTTCGATTTTTTTCTTAATTCCGATTTAATTTTTTTTTCAATTTCAATTCAGTTTTTTTTAAATTCGACTTAAAATTTTTTTCGATATAAATTTCGAAATTTTTTTTATTTCGATTCCCAATTTCGATTTTGTTTTCTATTTGACTTTTTCTTTAATTTCGATTGTTTTTCTTTCATTTCGATTTGGAATTATTTTGCGATTAAATTTCATTTGGATTTTGATTATGATTTCGATCTTGATTTTGATTTGGCATTTTGATTTTTTTTAATTTCGATTTCAATTTTTTAATTTAAATTTCGAGTTCTTCTCGAATTTATCTATTCGGATTTTTTTATTTCGATTGCCTTTCTTTAATTTTGCTTTTGAATTATTTTTCGATTAAAATTTCGATTTTCTTTTTGATTTTGACTGATTTTTTTTTTTTTTAATTTCGAACTAAATTTTTTTTTGAATTCCGGTTGTTTTTTTTTTTTTTTTAATTTTAATTGTGTTTTTTTTTAATTTTAATTTAGATTACAAATTATTTTAATTCGGTTTACAATTTTTTTTCGATTTAAATTTCGAAATTTTTTTGCTTCCAATTTCGGTTCTGTTTGCTATACGGCTTTTTTTTTATTTCGGTTGCTGAACTCTGATTTCGATTTCAAAATATTTTTCGTTTAAAATTTCGATTTTCTTTTAATTTGACTTCGATTTTTTTTTATGATTGCGATCTTGATTTCGATTTGGGATTTTTTTAAATTTCAATTAAAATCTTTTTTTAATTAACACGCTTTTATTAGCTTCACCTGTATGTATGTATGTATGTATATTAGGGTGGGGCGATTTACTAACCTATATCGCGCTATCGAAATTTGGATTCCTCTCATTTTTCTGAGTAGAAAACTCCTCCACGACATTTGTCTAAAATTAATTTTGATGTTCCGGAATTTGGTTTTTATGAACCAAGACGAATTTTTGAAAATAAAAATTGGGCAAAAATCGGCAAAAAAAATATCCAGGCCAATATGCGCATCGAATTAAAGCAGAATTTTGTGCTGAATCCAGATATAAAATCCGAATTAAAATCGGATGATCCGTTTTCGAGATATAGCCTGATTTCCGGTTATGGAGGCTGAATGCCCAAAATCGCATATTTTCCCTATTATCCCTTGTTGTGTACAATACATCTTAATTTTTTTTGCAAACTTCTTAAAGATAAGTCAATTCAATATACGAATAGTATTTTAAAATATTAATTTATCGTCCGGTATAGGAAAACTAGAATGCACTCTTTTTTCCTAGGCCCAAAAGCGCGGTATGGGATCTCCATATTATAGTCATTTGATACCGATGATTTTCGCCGATCGCGCTTTGTGTGCAATAAATCCTTCAAATCCAAAATTTCAGAATTTTAACTGCAAAAATTTAAGAGTTATTCCCTAAAACTTAGACTTATGCTTCTGAAATTTGTTTTTTGCTTCCAATAGTACGCTATGGCGTATGAGTAACCTTGAGTTTTTGTTAGAGTTGAGGAAAGTAAAAAAACAAGTCCCAAGCAGCATACGTCTACGTTTTGGGTTATAACTCTTCAATTTATGCAGCTAAAATTCTGAAATTTTGTATTTAGAGCATTTATTGTACACAAAGCGCTGTCGGCGAAAATCATTGGTATCAAATGACTATAACATAGAGAACCCATACCGCGAATTTGGGCCAAGGAAAAAAGAGTGCATTCTAGTTTTCCTATACCGCAAGATAAATTAATATTTTAAAATACTGTTCATATATTGAATTGACTTATCTTAAAGAAGTTTGCAGAAGAATTTAAGATGTATTGTACGCAACAAGAGATAATAGCGAAAATATGCGATTTTGGGCATTCAGCCTCCATAACCGGAAATCAGGCTATATCTCAAAAACGGATCATCCGATTTTAATTCGCATTTCATATCTGGATTCAGCACAAAATTCTGCTTCAATTCGATGTGCATATTGGCCTGGATATTTTTTTGTCGATTTTTGCCCAATTTTTATTTTCAAAAATTCGTCTTGGTTCATAAAAACAAAATTCCGGAACATCAAAATTAATTTTAGACAAATGTCGTGGAAGAGTTTTCTACTCGGAAAAATGAAAGGAATCCAAATTTCGATAGCGCGGTATCGATTAATTTCCCTCCATACAAATCGCCCCACCCTAATGTATGTATGTATGTATGTATGTATGTATGTAACTTCATCCCATCCTAAAAGTTGCAAACGTTTAACTCAATTATTATTTTTCTGAAACATTCACTTTACTTTTATTGTGTTCTCTCCTCTATTATTTCTATTCACCTCCGGATTCGAAACGTGACATCAACATGGGATTCAACCCAACGACATCATATAATGAGATTCAACATTATACTCTATGCTTCATTGTGGCTTTTATGTTACCTCTCTTCAAAATAGCCTCTATGAATTTCATTCAATTCACTCCCGTATGCAAGACAATAACAGAGAACGTACATGAACAGAGAAGTTGCAACTACGAATAATCGTGGATCCAGAGACCCAACAAAATTCTGTTAGTGCATCTGGTGAATAAAAAATTTTAATTCAACACAGCTGGCTGTTAAAATAACAGAAGTAGAGCGAGTTCGTCTGTAGAAAGGAATGTTATATTAAATTTCTGCACATCTGCTGATATGGCTCATTATTCCTCCCATACACCAATTCCATCGATGCCAGTGGCGTAGCTAGAGAATTTTTCGGGGGGGGGGGGGGGGTCACAGCCAATGTAACAAATTTACCAAAATTAAAATTACCAAAAAAAACTAAAATTTTTTTTACAAATGATAAAAATCGCTAGCTTAGAATGCAAATTGTGTAAGTCCTTTTTTAAAACTTTGTAGGAGACACAAAAAACAAAACAGAAAAAAAATTCGAAATGAAAAAAAATTTCTGTTCATATAAATATTTTGGACTTACACAATTTTTTCGCTTTTTGGACTTACACAATTTGCGTATCACTGAATAACAACGAGTAGAAATATGACAAGTATCTCAGACTTGTTTAGCGCGGTGCGTATTTGATTTTTCTAGCGTTCTACATAAAAATACACTTTTTCATAAAAGTGGACTTACACAGTTTGCACTCTAAGCTAGCGAAATGTAATTTTTTCAGACTATAATTTAACATTTTAGTACACAAATATCGCTTATAATACATATATCAAACTCTTAAGGCCCTTGGCCACTTAAAATCTGGAATGTTAAGCAGTGTATACATATGTGTGAGTGTCGGGTGATTTACGCAAATATCTAAAAGATTCGATTCTCATCAACGCGAGCCCGAACAAGAACGTGTAGCACTACGACTGCCGATTGCACTAACACACACAAAAAAACTCACACATACACACTGCTTGACATGCCAGATTGTCAGTTGCCAAGGGCCTTTAACTATAATTCAAAAGTAAGTCTCATATTCTCTTCTGGAAATCTACGCGCATAGGTAGATTTTCAAGTTTTATGCGCCCAAAATTGAATTTTGTAAAATTGTTACAATTACAGAAAAAAACATACCCACATATTGGAAATAGAATTGGGAACAATAATTCATCGCTTTTTTTCCGACCCCATACTCTGCACTTGCCCCAGATGGTCGTAACTTAGCATATCTAAAGTTAATTTTTTTGTTTTTTTCTTACATATTTTTAAGTGCTAGTTTCAACTTGAATATTTATTATTTAAAGCATTTCATTTAAGTAATCGTGATGAATCCTAAAGGTTCAAGTAATTATTAACACTCTTCAATTAGAGTTGGGAAACTATCGATAGTAGTACCATCGATAGTTTTTGATAGTTTAAAAAAAACTATTGATAGTTTTCGATAGTCTTAAAAAAATAAACTATCGATAGTACCATCGATAGTACTATCGTATTTAAATGATTCCTGAAAAAAATTTTTTAACCGCCAACAAATTCACATTTTATACATATTACAAGTATGTATGTACTCACAAGACCACGGAGGCCACTGTTGGTTGTTTCCAAACAAACTTGGTAGTTTTTTTTTCTGATTTTGAGTTTTTTCAATAAATTTTGGTTTTTTTGCAATAAATATGTGAAATTCAAATTTTTTTATTTTGGTTATTTTTTTACAAGTACCAACCTATGCCCAAAATATTGGAAACGCGACATTTTGACTATGTAGTTTTAACCAAGGACTCAAAACTTACCAATAGCTGATATTCTCAATTCACAACTTAGAATAGTAATCTAGATGGAGATGGAGATTTAAAAGTTGTAAAACTATCGATAGTATACATTACCATCGATAGTTTTCGATAGTTTTGAAAAAACCATCGATGGTCTTCGATAGTCTAAAAAAAAAAAACTATCGATACTATCGATAGTGCCATCGATAGTTTCCCAACTCTATCTTCAATAATATCCTTGGTTTCCAATAATTCTAAGTTTATAGTTTTAAGCTTTTGAAGTTGGGATATTTTAAAAAAAATTATCACTCTCTTTCATGTTAAAAATTGGTTTTGTTATGTTGCTCTGTCAGACTCAGTCAAATTAACCCTCGGACATGATATCTAGTACAATTAGTAGTTAGCCGACAAAAAATTACGTCGCACAAAGCCGCACTTCACTACTAGATACAGGGTTTTTCATATGTACCTACAATAATTTTCTTTTTGTGCTTTATATTTAATTTTAATGTTTATATTTCTAACGCATATCTTGGTTAATGTAGGTGATGCTCGAAAGTAACCCAGATATTTAGCAGCGATTATTGTTAACTTTTTAGGCAGTGTTTTTAGTATTTCCAATTTTTCAAAGTTAAGGGGCTAAGAATTATAAAGCTACATTTTTTAGAAGATTTTTGAGTATGCAATTTTGCAGCTCATTCAATTGTAATATAATAATATGCAACATTCAACTTTTTGAAAAATTTCATTGGCTTTTCGGAAATTTTAATTGGAACGGTCTCACGTACATATAACGCAAACACCCTACAGAAAAAAATTACTAAAATCGACGGAAATTTTTACGGCATTGAGAATAGCACTTTTTACACTAAAATTGGTTGGCTACATAACAGTACACTTAGAAATCTCCTCAAAATCTTCTATAAATTCTGGCCGCGTTTTGAAATTTTTAATCCACTTTTAGAAATTTCTACGATTTTTCGGATTTTTCCATAAGCTTAGAAATCCTGCTTAAGGCGATTTTTATTGAAAAATTGTTTACCTGTTTAAACGAAAATAAGAGAGTCAAATTTTCGACAGAATTGTTTGAAATAAATTTAAAAACTCTGGCGTATGATTTTTTTTTTTTTGAGTCACTGTATATATTTTTCAATAAAATCGACTTTTAACTAGAGCCCTAGATACCCGGGTATCGAGCAATTCGATCTGATCGTTTTTGTTTGAAGCCCGTTTGTTGTTCAAATGCCCGTACAAACATTCGAGCTTACAAACAAAAAAAATGTGTATCGGAAAAACAAAAATAAAAAAAACTACATATAAAGAAAAAAAAATAATAAACAAAAGAAAAAAACAAACTTCAAAATACCCGAATAGTTCAAATGCCCGTACAAACATACGGGTAATAAACAAACAAGCAACTCTTCGAGCATTTGAACAACAACTGTTCGGGTTACTCGAAAATGTTCAAAAAAAAAATCGAGAGCTCTACTTTTAACACAAATTATTAAAATTTTGCATTAAACAAGCAATTTTGAATAGATGTACACAATAAAATATTTCTACCTATGTGCTACGGTTATAAATAATTATTTTCTTATATAATTTAGTTTTTTAATATTCCATTTTGACAGACATTAAGTAAAATCTCAAGTTCAGATACTCTTATACATTGCATATTTATTCCCATTGTAGTTTATACTAATATTATTTGATTAAGATGATAAGTAAGAAAACTTGAAATTTAAATAATTGGCATTACTTTTCTGTTATTAGCATGTTAATAACAGCAATACCGTATAATAATTGTAGCGTTTGTTGAGCCGTAGGGAAGTGCAGGAACCGTAGGAATTTTACCACAAAAGAGCGAATATAAGTACAAAGAATGTAAATTGTGGTAAAATTCCCGCGGTTCTTGCACTTTCCTACGGCTCAACAAACGCTAGAAATATAAGTAATACTTCGTGAAAAAGCGCTAAATTTCGAATTACCAATTTCGAAAAATTACTATTCTCATTGATTTTTTCCTGAAAAAGAAATGTATGCTAATAAAGTCAAAGATGGTTTTATGATCAAAACGAATCTTTCGGGGGGGGGAGGGGTTTGTCCCCAAACCCCCCCCCCGTTACTACGCCACTGATCGATGCACTAATTTCCCAAAACCGCTGGTGTTTTAACTATTTTCTTATCGAATTTGAATTATAAATAAATTAAAAATTAAAAAAAAATCAATTAAAATTAATTTCAATTTGACTTTACTGGGACTCGAACCTGCGCATCAATGCATTTTCTGTATTAAAAACCATACAACAATGCATCAGTTTGCTACAACCGGTGAGTATTTTTACAATTTCCACATCGATTTTTTAATTATTTTAAAATTTTCGAAATTTTGAAAATGTAAAAACATTTTGTTGTCCATTTCATCTTGTTGATGGCCAACCCATCAACCTCGTTGATGAGCAACGATCAACCATCTCTATACCTATGCCAATGAAATTTAATTGTCACCCTCTCTGAACAAATAGATGATGCATCAATACATATGTACATATGTACATTAGAGCGTATCGCCAAAAAAAGTTTAAAATGTTCCCCTCTGGTTCGAATGTTTACTCCTTGGAGATTTCAAAAATGGAAAAAAATTTTTTTCGGCACCCTGTAAAAACAGCGAAATTCGTTTTTTGCTTATAACTTTTCTATTTGGTGTTTGATTTTAACGAGCAATATATTGTTGTAAAGGTTTTAACCCGTGTCATATTTCGTCCATATAAGCCATTAACCTGCGACACCAACTTTAGCTTTTATTAAAATTTATTTAAAACCAACACCCTGTATTAAAAAAAATTTTTTGAATAAAGTAAATTTAGCCTTGAATTTAGTTTTGACATCATTATATGAGTAAAATTGATTATTACTTATTAATATTAGCTCTGTTTAATGAACAAAAAAAGTTCGGAGCAGGTTAGAGCAGAGCAAAGTAGGGCAGCTGTCGAAATAGAGCAACATAGAGCAACTCAGAGCAGAAATGCCATGAAGAAGTACATAGTACACTCAAATGATCGATTGGAGCTCATTTAGAATTACAGAGCCACCATGCTTGCAATTTTATTCTGATACGGACTTGCAGGAAGTACAAAATTCTAATGATGTTATAAAAATACCTGATTAATATTTCCAAACAGCAGTGGTTGATACTAATTATACTAATTATAACCTATTAATTTACTTAGATTTTCTTTGCCATTCTATAAATACTGAGCGATTTGAACAGGTAGTAAGTGATTCTTGTACAGAAGTTGCCGACGAGGAACGCCTAGGTTATATACTCGCTAAATTAAGTAGCCGAGAACGTTACAGAAAATTAGAGCCAAGAAAAGATTTAGCATAAATGCATTACATTTATTTCCTCATTATATGCAGGTAAATATTCTTTTTATACCATTCATGGGAATGAAATGGTATTATAACTTTGTACCGAAACACGAATGGTGAAAGTACCAGAACGAGGCGTTGCAGACCTACGAAAATATATACCAATATGATCAGGATCATGAGCTGAGTCGATTAAGCCACGTCCGTCTGTCTGTCTGTTTAATCGCAAACTAGTCCCTCAATTTTTGAGATATCTGCATGAAATTCGGAATGTGAGTGTATTTTTAGGAGAAGCTTATCATTTGTCGGAATCGGCCGAATCGGACCACTATATCATATAGCTGCCATACAACCGATTATTCAGATATATATATTTTAGGGTATAACTTCTCCATCTAAATAATGACACTTCTTTTTCTAAGGAATCTTTGTATAAATTACCCAGAGAATTGAAAGTATAAATTAAACAATATCAGACTATGCAACTTTTCATTTCCCCATTCATGAAAGGTATGCAGTCTTTGGTACGTCCGAAGTCAGCCGCGCTCTTACTTGTTTTTCTTAGTATTCAGGAAACAATTTTTTTTTCAAATACAGGGTGTTGGATTTAGTAAAAATAGAATAAAAGCTGAACTTGGCATGATGGGCTAAAAGTTTCTATGGATGAAATATTGCCTTGGTGAATACCTTTCTAAAAATGTATCACGTTTGAAAATCGAACGTAAAATATAGAAATTATAGAAAAAAAACAAATTTCGCTGTTTTTACAGGGTGACAAAAAAATTAAAAAATTTTTTTTTTGAAAACCTCATAAGGTAAGTGTTCAAACTGGGGGGAACATTTTCAACTTTTTTTTCCTCCATACACCGTGATACGCTCTAATGTACATACATATGTACATCTATTGAGCAATAATAAATTGGTGGCTGCTTCAAAACCCTCACCATTCATTTTGGTGTATTGGGGCACAGCAGCTGCTAGAGTCTGATGACTGATCAACGAAAATCCTACTGTCCCCCAAAACATATCAAAAAATTGTTGTGTACACAAAAGCATCTATTGAATTATAATTTTTTAATACAGAAAGATATGCACATAGAGGCGCAGGTTCGAGTCCCAGAAAAGTCAAATTGAAACTAATTAAAATAGATTTTTTTTAATTCTTAAATTTATTTATAATTGAAATTCGATAAGAAAATTTTAAAATTACTTTGCTGTTTTAGGAATTTGGTGCATTGGTGAAATCGGTGTATGTGAATAAAACTAAGAATATCAGCAGATGTGCACAAATGTAAAGTAACATTCCATTCTACAGCGCGCTGCTAATTTTTTCAACTTTTCTCTCAAATCTGTAATTCACCATCACTCAACTCTGGTAATGTTAACAAGATGCAATAAGCAAAAGCAGAAAAAATGCAAAGACAACTAATTGCTGGAAGTAAAATGAAATCCCCCAAATCGCGTTGCTTTGCTTTTGCTTAACTATACAAGCATATATATAATACTTCTATATTGCTAGTATTCACTTGTTTTGTTCGTCAAACATCACAGTAACGATATACTGTTAGAAAGGGAAGCAAGATTCCATGGGCGCCGTTAAACTTTTGTTTCCAAAAACAAGGGGAACCACAGAAAAATGTTGATACTATGAAATAGGTATTTTATTTAACAAAGATAAGTCCGAATTTTATTAATTTGTACATATGTATGTACATATATATGTGTGTACATACCCAAGAAACATTTTAGTTGGAAATTGATTTGAGGTCGAATGGATATTCAACTCGTTTCCCAATTTCAAATTAGATTCAAATGAAAAAATATTACTTACTAATAATTTTACTTGTGCATATTGGGTATACATACATGAATAAAATGAAATAAAAATGAAATTCCAAAGAGCGTTCATTGGACGTTCACGAGCATGTAGGTATGCATGTTATTTGGTTGTGAAATACCTTGAAATAATAAATACATTATTTTATTTTCGAAAGATTGGCATTTCATTATTTAATCTACTGCTTTGTGTTTTTATAACGATCATGAAAATTTTATATGAAGGGAATAACGACCCCTTTTAAACCCCCTTCTGTTTTTTTTTGTAATGCTACTACAATTTTACAAATGTGTATGTGACATATATTCACATACACGACTTTTGCTTGTGTTGACGCATGCGCACAAATTACACATGCAGTCAGAACCGAGTTCAAGAATAGCGTAACTGAAACACATTGATTAGATAGATTGTTAGCAATATAGAAGTATTACATATATGTATACAAGCAAACACGGCTCAGCTGAAAACTGAAGCGAATGAATCGTGTTCTCGTTTTTTACTCGGCTGGCCGAGTTTGCTAATTTACTTTTCATTAGCAAAAGCAAAGCAAAAGCAAATGCAGCAAAAGTAGCTAAGCAATTTCAAACCCTGGTTCAAATTCTATTTATAGCACGGTTGCCGAACTTGGTATTTACCAAAATAGGTTATTTTTCGCAGTTGGTTTCTTGGTAACTTTCACATCTGTTTGGCAATTTTTGTTTTCAAGAAGTTGTTTACTATTTTTGGTATACAAGAAAATATGGAAGTGATAATAGGACAATGAGAATATTTTGGAGCACTGACTGTTCATTGTGAATGTGCACAGGCAAATAAAGAAGAGCATATCTCCGATTAAAAACTGAAATAGTTTTGCTTCGATACACATAGTACATATTAGTTGATATTTTTTCGTTTAGGCTTCATTTTTGAGCTCTTATGACCAATGTTTTTTTTTTTTATAAGGAAAAAATGTATGTGAAAAATTAATATTTTTGGTAGAAGTTATAAATACATATGTATGTAGGTAGATCTATTTCGGAGATCACCACATCCCTTCATCAGACTTCTTTTTACTTTTATTCTTGCGTCCGCATAAAACATCCTTTAATGAAAATTTTCACTAAAAAGTTAAAAATAAATAATAGGTTAAAAAAACTAAAAAACACGCTTTAATCTTAAAAATCGTACTAAAAATTGAGAAATAATTTAATTAGAAACAAAATGATGAACGAAAATATAAGTATTTAAGGAAAAGCGTGGGGGTGCTCAATAATATTTGAATATGAAAATATTCGATTCGTACAACTAGTACAAAAATATACATACCTAGTTGCGAAATTAAAGAGGACGTTATATGAAATCTCAAAAAAGTCAAAATAAAAATATTAGTTAAAAACAGCGATCTTAAATATTTTTTGACATACTGAGCACCACCCGACGCTTTTCCCTAAATACTTATATTTTCGTTCATCATTTTGTTTCTAATTAAATTATTTCTCAATTTTTAGTACGATTTTTAAGATTAAAGCGTGTTTTTTAGTTTTTTTAACCTATTATTTATTCGATTTCAATTTGATTCGGTTTCGATTTTTTTTCGATTTAAATTTCGGATTTTTTTAGCATTTCGGTTGCTGATCTCTGATTTCGATTTCAAAATATTTTTCGTTTAAAATTTCGAATTATTTTTTTTTTTTGATTTTGAGTTTGATTTATTTATGATTGCGATCTCGATTTTGATTTGAATTTTTTTTAATTTCTATTTAAATCTTTTTTTAATTCGATTTAAATTTTTTTATTCGGTTTCGAATTTTTTTCGATTTAAATTTCGAATTTTTTTAGCATTTCGGTTGCTGATCTCTAATTTCGATTTCAAAATATTTTTCGTTTAAAATTTCGAATTTTTTTTTTTTTGATTTTGAGTTTGATTTTTTTTGTGGTTACGATCTCGATTTTGATTTGGGATTTTTTTTTTTAATTTCTATTTAAATATTTTTTTAATTCGATTTAAATTTTTAATTCGGTTTCGAATTTTTTTCGATTTAAATTTCGAAATTTTATTGCATTTCGATTTCTGATTTCGGTTCTGTTTTCTATTTGGATATTTTTAATTTCGATGCTTTTCTGTAATTTCGATATCGAATTATTTTTCGATTTAAATTTTTAATTTTTTTTTCGATGTTGACTTCCAATTTCGTTGACTTTGATCTTGATTAAGATTTCATATTCCATTTCGATCCAGAATGTTTATTTTAATATCGTTTTTCGATTTTGATTTGTATTTCGATTTAAATTTCGCTTGATTTCTATTTTATTTATACATATGTACATATATCTTCAATTTCCAATTAGATTTTTTTGGATTCGATTTTGATTTTTACTTTTAGCCTCAATTTCATTCGAATTTCAATTTCGATTTCGTTTTCATTAATTTATATTTCGATTTCAAAGTTATTTTTCTTGATATCGATTACAAATATTTTTCAAACCGCTGTTCGAATTCTATTTTTTTTTTTCAATTCCAATTTCTTTCGTGATTTAAATTTTTTTTTTCAATTTCAATTTCGATTTTTCTTACGATTTCATTTTCGCCAACGATTTCGCTCCGTTTCATTTTCCTTTTCCATTGCGATTATAAAATCATTCCAGCGACTGTCACCCTCCAGCATTTTACAAATATTTAATTTCTTTGCTTGTTTTATTAGATTAACCATAAACTTTCTATTTTACTCCACCTCCGAAAATTAATTGGCCTGCACTTCGTAGATGTGCCAGTGTTGTCAGTTTAAATCTTACTAACGCCATTCATTCTTCTTTCTTTTGGTGTTGAAATGGCAATTCGCGCTCGCCTTTTTTTACAAGCTTTTATTTTATTGCTGCACTTCTTTACAATGCATATACATATGTACTCAATGCACACATCTCGTTTTAACAAATTTACAATAGCCATAATATAAATTTCTAATAGTAAATGAAAGAAAATGCAAACGAGCCGTAAGCAAAAAATATGGCGCAAGTGTACAGTGAACGTGCATACCTACAAGTTTAGTATAAATTATTTCTAGTTTCAGTTAGAAAAGTAAAATTTATTTCTCACTGATTTGCAAACGAGCTAGTCTAATCAACAAATTTAGACGAAATTAAATGCCAAATAATACATTGGCCAATAAAAGTGTCAGTCAGTTGTAAAAGAAGTGGCTTACCGCGCTGTCTCTTCTACTCGCATACACACGTTGGTACAATTTAAGCTGCATGGCTTTTCGCTTCTTCTCGCTCTCTCTTTCTTTTATTTCTTTTATTAGTAGGTAACTGGCTTATGAGCTATAAGCCAATTTATAGAAAAATTCATTGCCTGTTGTGGTGCAAATTGTTATTTATCGGAGGATGTTTCGTAAATTTGGCTGTTGGATGCGTAATGGCGAGTTTAGAGGCAGAGCGAAAATGTGCTAAGAAGAAGAAGAAGAAAAAAGGAGAGAGCAGTCTGAAATGTAGTCTACAAATTTGTAAGTAAATATTTTTACAACTCATTTTCATTTTTTTTTTGCTTCGAGAAAAAAACTTTAATGGTCAGTCATTTCGTGTTCGCTGCTTTTGCTGCTAAACGGTCGTACGCCGCCGCCAACATGTTGAACATGATTCTGCGACATTCTAATACAATATTATCGATTTAGGAATGTCTAAATTAATGACTTGGGCCGTTCATCGTCGACGCGGTGGTATATACATACTTACATACATACATACATGTGTGGCATGCGGCAATTGGTTTGTGTGGCATGCGGCAATTGGCATTTGGCGTGCAACGCATGAGGCGTGTAGAGTCATGGCATGGCGCTCACAAAGGAATGAGACAAGAGTTACTTACAGATACAAAGAATGTAAGAAAAGGACTTTTTCAGCGCATATATATGTATGTACATATGTATGCACAATCAAATATACATACTTGCATTCATTTGAAGGTTTGTCGCGCTGCTCAATTCAAGCACACCGGATATTGGCAATGGAAGCGGCGTGCGGCCGCGGCCGCCACAGAAACAGGAAATATCTTGTAAAACGCGGCTAGCAACATGTTGCAAACACACAGCACAACATATCTACGAAAAAAGGGCAAAAAAGTGCATTTGCAATAATGCAACATGCATACATATGTACATTTATATGCGCTTACAAGCAAACAATATGAATTTAATGGCGTCGCATGGCAATGTGGCAGGGCCAGCCAAACAAACAGACATCTGGCCGATACGATGCATAATAATAATAATAATAATAATAATAATAATAATGGCAAAGATTGCATGGCATGTCATGGCACACAGGGCTCACCTCCTTTGGCTGCGTGGCTGTTTGGTTATTTAGTTGTTTATGCTTATCGCTGCGCTAGGCTGTGTGCGCCATAATAAAAAGTGCCAACTGAATCAGAGCACAGAACAACAACAACAATAACAACAACAGCAGCAGCAACAGCACTTACAGACGCGTGTAATGGCAATTTTCTGACAAAAACAGCAACAACATTAAGCTCAACAACAATATGGATATTTAATACAAAACACAACCAACATTATTGCGCACTGGCGGACGCTTCATATAAGGCAAAAAGCCCTGCTTGCCTACATATTTTCGTTCATATCAATTTAGGACTTCCTTTAAAACTGGTTATTTTACGCTTAAAATTCTTTTACTACTTAAGTTCTGATGGCGCGCTAGGCGACTATTGATTTTAAGTAATATGAAATCAGCGCAATATCAAAATCAGGCAAAAGCGTCATTTTAAAAAGCGACGAAAATCAAAAACAAATAAAATCAAACATTTCACAGCTTTTGCTAATTTGACTTATGGCGTTTTCTTTTCTCGAAATAATGTTGCCCTGTTTGATTTTCTTAGCCATTTTGTAAGTTTGTCTGATCCTTTCACCAAATATTGACCTCTAACTAAGTAAGAGGGCACCCTTGTCTACAAATTCAGCCATTTTATAGAAAGTTAGGATACGTAATTCGATAATTGGGATATAGGAGGGAAACATTTTTTCGTAGAAAAGAAAACGCCATTAATTTTTTTTTAGATATTATCTTATAGCATTGACAGACGGCAGCGATAATCCGCACCATCTAGCTAATTCGGAGTTAAATTGAGAATTAACTGGAGGTAATCCGGACAATCTCTTGAGTTAGTCCTCAAAATTTTAGCGGATTAGGGCATTTTGAAAGTGCAACTCTGTCGAAAAATCCCTATTGTGAATGAAAAGTGAAGAAAAAGGATAACCAAAAGTAAGCAAAAGTGAACTAAACAATCGGCTTTCAAGTGCAAAAAGTAATAAAGAAATATTTTATCGAAGTAAGTAAGTATTTTGAAATTATTAAATATTATTAAATACATATATTTTCGTATATAAAGAAAAAAATATGACAAAAGAGCCTTTCGAATATTTTAGATATCAATTCGTAAAAAGCGGTCAGTGTAGACGGAACAGGCCGAGCGAATGCTGATAGAATAATGGACATGCTGCTGCTAATCCGATTTGTGTTGCCCTCTGTCGGGTTAAATTTCAATCGAATTAAGTGTTGCGGTAATCTGGTTTATCGATGCCAACTGTCAAGCATATTATTATAGTGCGTTTTCGTGTGAGTTTCAGAGATTTATCTTTATGTTTGGCGTCAGCATTCAATTCAGTTCAATTCTGCACAAATGATTCTAATAATAACTTCTCCTCTGTTTTGTTAATAATTCACGTTCTGATGACGATTAACTTGAATTTACTTTCGACTGAATCAGGCTTGCTCATGTGCTGACCAAAGATACAGCTAAAACAACAAAAGTCTTATACATACATACATATTTTCATATTATCCATTGTATATTAAAACGTATTTATTCTTCATCGTCTTCATTTCCTCTATTTATTCCAATACATTCTGTTTCATACGATTTTAATCAATGTCAATGACGCAACCGCAATCAGACTTTCAGATAATACAGCGAAGGAAATTACATAAATGAATACCGATCATGCTGCATACATAGGCTTGCCAGCCAATTTATGCTAAGCCCGCCACTGTTATTGCGCTGTCTTTCAATGCGCCACAGCCTACTTTCCCTACTCCCTTTTTATACTTAGTACCTCAACTCAATTGCGAAACGCGCATACAAGCTTGACTTTTGGCTGGTGACAATGAAATGTCTATTTTTGTAGCAAAGCAAAGGACCTAAAAACCTTTTTGTTGTTGCTGCATTTAATCCCGCTGGCATGCTGATTCCGTGGTTCGCTGTTATAAGAGAGGCTTGCAGTGCGTGTGGCATACGCCGCATTGACAATCGTCACGTCACGTTGCGTTGCGTCGCGTCGTGGCATCCAAAGTATAAATTTATGAATGCACGTTTATGTGTTGACTTTTTAACACCACCCAATCGGTTGGTTGGAGGGTCGGTCGGTCGATAGGCGATGTTTTCTTGCCGTTGGCGTTGTTGTTTTTGCTTTCATTAGAGCGCTCAATCCGCCATATGAAAAGCTTAAGCAATGTAAGCAAAGCAATTACTATTCTGTTTCGTAGGTTCATTCAATAGAATGCAAATTGAGGGATTAAAAGCTCAAATAATATGCCTGGCTTATTGACGCCAATTCGTAAATACAATTTGTTAAGGTTCATATGACCTTTATATGGCATACTAGTTCTCTTGCTCCGGAAATAACAGTGTGTTAAGCACACAGTAAGGTCAGGGGCAACTTTTCGAGGCAGATGATGCCCTAGCAATATTTTCGCTCACGTTCTTTTGAATCCGTCAATATATATTTTAGCCTTCCTACACACGGTAGGCAGGAAGCGACGATAGGTTGCATGAAAATGTCGAGAAAAAAGGAAAGTGGGGTTGTGTTATGTGATGTTTATAGATGAAACATCCGTTGAAATTAAAATCCGAGCTGCTCCTTTTTCAAGGATATCCACATTTTTGGTTTTTTTTGAAAGGATTAAATGTTGAGGAAATCGAAAATTCGCCACCGTCCAAATTTTTCCGATTTCAATACATTATTTGGTCGCTAAGGGATACAAAAAAGGTATTAAAAAGAAAAAAGCACACCTGTAGTGGAAAAATCCAATGTGAACAGGACCTAAAGGATAACCACTGAAATATAAAATAACACAAAAAGTACCCACTTTAATTTACGTATACCTCCTAAAATGTTAACTCTACGTGAAAAATCCTTATTATATGTTTCATTCAAAATAAATAAAGAAATATTTCTTTAATATACAATTTTGATGTACCTGCTGTGCTTAATGTACTTTTGTGCATCTAAAGTGAAAATTTCAAAAAAAGTACGTTTTTTTTATGGTGCTATTTTAAGTTCAAATATTTTTCTAGTTTATGTAAATATTTTAATCTAATGATCCAACTCTCATTCCTACATATCTATACGTTAATACTAAAAAAGAGTTAGAGCTGAGATACGCGCTAGCTGTGCACGGTGGGCGGGAAGCAACAATAGGTTGCATGGGAATATCGTAAAAACGATGGCCCAACGAATATGTGCCTAGCTGTGTGCTGGTACTAATTTTCGTTTAAAAAAAATGTTGGAGATTTTACTCACGCTTGCTGTGTGTTTATGAAGTATATTAGAATATCATTTAACGTAAGTTTTTAGCCGGCGATCGTTTTTTCGATATTTTCATGCAACCTATTGTTGCTTACCGCCCACCGTGCACAGCTAGCGCGTATTTCAGCTCTAATTCTTTTTAGTATTAACGTATAGATATGTAGGAATGAGAGTTGGATCATTAGATTAAAATATTTACATAAACTAGAAAAATATTTGAACTTAAAGTAGCACCATAAAAAAAACGTACTTTTTTGAAATTTTCACTTTAGATGCACAAAAGTACATTAAGCACTGTAGGTACATCAAAATTGTATATTAAAGAAATATTTCTTTATTTATTTTGAATGAAATATATATTAAGGATTTTTCACGTAGAGTTAACATTTTAGGAGTTATACGCAAATTAAAGTGGGTACTTTTTGTGTTATTTTATATTTCAGTGGTTATCCTTTAGGTCCTGTTCACATTGGATTTTTCCACTACAGGTGTCCTTTTTTCTTTTTAATACCTTTTTTTGTATCCCTTAGCGACCAAATAATGTATTGAATTCGGAAAAATTTGGACGGTGGCGAATTTTCGATTTCCTCAATATTTGATCCTTTCAAACAAAACAAAAAATGTGGATATCCTTGAAAAAGGAGCAGCTCGGATTTTAATTTCAACGGATGTTTCATCTATAAACATCACATAACACAACCCCACTTTCCTTTTTTCTCGACATTTTCATGCAACCTATCGTCGCTTCCTGCCTACCGTGTACAATAGCTTAAACATGATGTTATTTTTCTAAACTTTCTACACTCGGTTTTGCGTATATGTACACACTTAAAACATGATTGGCAACATAACATAATATGGCGTTTGGCACATGACCTTTACTTAATGTATGAGTGTCCATTAAAGTCAAAATACTAGTAACACTGCATGGAGATACATTTCCTTATGAAGAAGCAGTTAAATAGTTCCATACGAACGGCTCTTAATTGTAGAGCGCTGTTGGCATGTGAGTGAGCACCGCGATGCATTGTGAGCTTAATATCCCAGTATAGAATTTGCTTCGCATTTTTTTATTCACCGAAATTGTTGCTTAAGATAAAATATACTGAAAAAGAAATGGAACGAGCATAAAACATTGTTTGGCATAGATCGTTATACTAATATGAGGAATGCAGCGAATATCGCAGATCGGCACTCAGCGAATTTGACAGCCTCAGCTGATTTCAAAACCTACTAGCAGGAGTTTGTCTATATTTTTACTAGCAAATATCCCTCCCGATTCACTGAGACAAATCAAAAAATAGAAATTTATAAAACGGGAATCCAAAAAACAGAAACCCAAGAAACCGAAAACCAAAGGGACGCAAGCCAAAGGACTTCTAGAATAGAAACTCAAAAGACTGATAATCCATAAGACAGAAACCCAAATGGAAAAAACCAAAAGACCGATAAATCCAAAAGGAAGAAATCGAAAGACAAACAAATCTAAAAGATAGAGGCGCAGAAGACCGATAAGAAAGAAATCCAAAAACCGACAAATGCAAAGGGAAGAAATCCAAAGACCCATAAGTCCAAAATTCGAAAGGAAGAGATCAAAACCGATAAATCGAAAGGGAAGAACTCCAAAGACTTATAAGTCCAAAAGGAAAAACCACAAAGACCGTTAAATCCAAAAGACTGAAACCTAAACACCGATAACTCCAAACGGGAGAAATCTAAAGACCGATGAATCCAAAAGATAGAGGCCCAAAAGACCGACAAATCCAAAAGAAAGAAATCCAAAAACCGACAAAGGGAAGAAATCCAATGACTCATAAATGCAAAATTCGAAAGGAATAAATCAAAACTGATAAATCCAAAGGGAAGAACTCCAGAGACTAATAAATCCAAAAGGAAAAACCACAAAGACCGCTAAATCCAAAAGACAGAAACCTAAAGACCGATAAATCCAAACGGATGAAATCCAAAGACCGATAAATCCAAAAGCTAGATACCCAATATACCGATAAATCCAAAAGGATGAAATCCAGAAACCGATAAATGCCAAAGGAGGAAAACCAGAGACACATAACCCCAAAATTCGAAAGGAAGAAATTAAAAGACTGATACATCCAAAGGGAAGAACTCCAAAGACTAAGAAATCCCAAAGGAAGAACCACAAAGACCGCTAAATCCAAAAGACAGAAAAGTAAAGACCGATAAATCCAAATGGAAGAAATCCAAAGACCGATAAATCCAAAAGCTAGATACCCAAAAGACCGATAAATCCAAAAGGATGAAATCCAGAAACCGATAAATGCAAAAGGAAGAAATCCAGAGACACATAACCCCAAAATTCGAAAGGAAGAAATTAAAAGACTGATACATCCAAAGTGAAGAACTCAAAAGACTAATACGTCCAAAAGGAAGAAACCCAAAGATCGCTAAATCCAAAATACATAAGCCAAAAAGACCGATAAAACCAAAAGACACAAACCCAAGAAACCTATAAATCCAAAAGGAAGAAATCTAAAGACAGATAACTCCAAAATATAGAAGACCAAAAGACCAATGAATTCAAAAGATAGAAATCCAAAGGCCGTTAAGTTCAAAAGGAAGAAATCCAAGGACCGATAAATCCAAAAGATAAAAATCCAAAGGCCGATAATTTCAAAACACAGAAACCCAAGGATCGAAAAAAAAAAACGAAAACAAAAATCGAAAAGACGATTCCAGTTTGTGTGGGAGGGACTGAATCGCCTGGAATAAAATGGAATAGAATTGTGGTAGACCGGGAAATCTATGTCCTTTCCAATTACTCCGGCATATTTGTCCATTTTACTTAAGGCCTTTATAAAGGATCGCGATGTAGAGAAAAGTTGGGATAGTGGAATCAGAACTTTTCTGCAAACTTGTCAGATTCTTTTATAAATCTGAGAAGTTTGTCGAGTGGTAGAGAATGGGCATCCGACATTCTTAGTACATCTGACCCGAGAATGCGGACAGGTGTAGAGAAAATGCTCCTCCAGACAGGATAGAGGACATATTGAGCTCCCTCTTTCTCTGCTTGAGGAGGAAGTTTACTACATCCCTGTTAGGTTTTTTCAGAAAGCACTTTGCAATTTTACAGGAATCTGTAGAGTTACAGTGTCTACCCTGAGTTTCCCTCATGGAGTCCATGATGTACTTCACAGTTCGCCCTATACTTGGTGCTATCATTCGCTGCGCTCCAGTTGGTTGTTCCGCTGATGCGCAGTTTGCAAATTCATCTACCATTTCGTTGCCTTGAACACCACAGCGTCCCTGTACCCACATAAGTTGAAGTTTATTTCATTTTGCTAGGGAACAAACTTCAACTTATACCTATTCGTGAACATATCATTAGCTGACTTATCCGTAATAAGTTTTTTTGTTTTTAATTCCTTCTTCCACTAACCATTTTTTCTTGTTTTGTCAGACTTTTAACACCTCTCTCATTACTAAGATGATTTCAACACGCCCAAATTTTCTTGCTTCTTCTCTCTTCACTTTCACAATACATACCACCTTCCTATTTCTTACTGGGTGAATATGCCGTGATGCCGTTTGTGCTAAAGCAACCATCACACTTAAGCCAAGAATTATGCCAGCATGCATAGAAACATATGCACATACATATTGTTGTTGTAAGTAGAGACGAAATATTAGAACGCAGCTAATGTGCGCTTTTAACTAATGCAAAGACCAATAAATTAGATAAGAGCCATAACAACTGGAAGACTCTCTAAGAGGATTAGCGCAGTAACGCAAGCCAAGTAAAGTCAGTAAAGCTGAAAAAGAAGAAAAAGTTTCCGCGTACGTTTGTAGATATTTATTTAAGTATAACTTACACTCTTGCCTTGGCTAGGCTAATCTGCCAGCATGGATGCAGATTCGTGGCAGAAATGTGCCGCTGCATTTTGGCCTATATACTCGTATATTCTCGCTGGTCCAGCAAGTAATAAAACGCTTCTGTACATGCAGATTTTTCAGATAGAAACAATTGGTGGAAATGCATGCACACAAGCGCATACAAACATACATGTGTTACTACTAAGCTATTCATTTCAAATATATATGCATACTTACATATCTACATATGTATCTGCTTTATCAAGCAACAATCTAATTTTAGGTTAAGTTTAACTAAAATGCACTTCAAAGGCCGCATGCAGATCAGACCGACTTGGCCAAAATGCGCTTTTCTTTTTTCTTGTTTTTAAACAGGAATTCTGCTAAATAATTTTCCGCTTGTATAACAGCATGCAAATCTCTGTGTACATACATACAAATAGAACAAATAAGCTAACATTTATTTGGCAGCTAAACAGACCTAACTGTTAAGAAAAAAAAACACAAATCAACCACAAAAGAACCGCCAAGCAAATTGTACACGACGAGTACGGCTGAAATGGTTTGGAGTGCAATGCCAATCTAAGCGCTGGATCAGCAGGTAGAGCGCGCGCGTGCCAATGTCTAACATTTGCACTCATTACAAAAACAACAAAAAAGAAACAGAAAGTATAGAAAATTAGAAAAAAATATAGCAACAAAAACGGGTTAAAAAAAGCAAATCAGAGTATTTAAATAATCAAAAAGCTCGCGCTGCCACTGTGATTTGGGTGAATTGGCGGTGGCTGTTGGCCATTAGTCGGCTGACCGGCCGGCCGGCTGTCTTGCAGATTTATAACAAAGATATTCATTCACTTGGCGCTTGTCTATGAACAACGCCCCTCGCTCCAGTCGACGAATTGCAAAATTCGAAGTTTGGCAAAAGGTATAAAAGGTGCGAAAAAAAATTAAAAAGCGTGCATGAATCTTGGATTTTTTTTTATGTTCCCTGTCATGTTAAGAGGTTTGCGTGCTCGTATGAGTTCCGGCTGGAAAACATAAGAATTAAAAACAAAACCCTTGACTCAACGGAAATAGAAATAAGAAGCATGCATGATACTATTCTTCAGAACCATAAGTCTGCGACAATTTTTTAACTGTTCTGGATTTACATACGACCGCCTCAAGCGATTTCAGTGCAGTCTGGCTGCCTGAGAAGATGTAAACGTCTTTACGTCCAATTTTCCTTACTTTGAATGACTCAACCGCCTCCTGTATCGCTGCTACTTTCGCCCGGAAGCACTGCAGTGATCAGGTAAGCGAACTGAGATCGGCTGAATATACTCTTCCTCTCACCCACCCCAGCATTAAACTTAGATCCATCGGTGTAGAGGTGAATAACATTATTCGATATCGGAGGACTCCGCGCACATTAGTTCCTCTCTGTAATCGCTATAATTCGTTTTGACAGAGTTAGTTTTTTGTATTCCTAGCGCAACTCTCATGAAAGAGAGGTTCGCTTTAAGGCGCGAATGGCAAAGAGATAGCGTGCGTAAGAAGGAAACAATTCCATCAGTCATACATACGGGTCTAAAGCAGACTCAGATGACGGATATGTGGTTTTCTCTGCGCAACCAATCATCTTATGCGCTTTTCGTCTTCTCGATTCGGCTAGCATATTCCAATTGGGGTTGTACGGCATGAGGCGTGCCTACGAATTCTTGCTAAAGAGTTCAGTTAGGTAACTGAACTATCCTACAACATCCTTAACCCGAATCAACCCACGAGCACCATATGGTAACGCAAAACATCCCTTTACATTTTCAAGAAAATAAACAAAAGGAAAAGAAAAAAACACCAGGTAAAAGCCTATTTGCAATGAAAAATTAATGTAGCTTTGCAAAAAGGTAAAGATCGTGTTATTCTGTACTCAAATGTAGAAGCTATTGCGTGTGAAAATGAAGTGACAAAAATTAGTGCTGAAAATTCCCGTTTTCAGATATGGCATGTCGGTAAATATAAGTATGTATATTGTATAACTTTTGGAATAAAAAGTTTACATAATTACACCTTTTGAAAGCTAATGAAATTATTTATTACAAAGGAATTCTAAGTGAACGCTGGAACTATTGCACCAATAGATACAAGCTTTTTAATAAAGAGGGAATATCGATAACATATCCATACAACTTTTCAAGAAGTGATCTCAAAAAATATATACGCCTGAGACTTGGTCACACACGACTTACGCACAAACACATAATGGAGAGGACACCGCCACCAATTTGCCCCCTCTGTTCCAGCAATACACTCACCTTCGAGCATCTTATATATCATTGTAACGTAGTAAACAATACGCAGATTGCCCTTTTTAATGAAATTTGCCTTCCGAAGTTGCTTAAAAATGTAAATCCAGATAGCATCAAGAACACAATACTTATTTTAAAAAAGTGTAACATCTATTTCTTAATTTAATAATTTCTATCAGATTACTTACTATTATTATTAGGCCGAAGACCACTGTTGTCAGTTGCTTAGATGTAAGATTTACTTGTATAATTGTATTATGTAGGTAAATTTATTAAATAAATAAATAAATAAATTACAACATTTTTGGAGAAGATAATACTGAAGAGGAATGTGCGCGTAAACCAGATAATGTTTGCCCGACCTAACTAAAAGACGACTAAGAAGTTGTAATAGCTGGTAGCTCGACATTACCCCATTTTGTCCAAGAAGATGAATGGCTGAAGAATATTTCACCATCTCCTCTTCCAATTTTTCCACTGGCGAATACGAAAATTGTCGTAATATACTACGTCATGTTCAATTTGAGAAGCTTTTAATTATTGTTATTATTTATCAAGTATATTTGCGAAGAAAGTGCAATATATGCTATTGGCCAGAATAGGCCAACCCTACATGTGGAAGTATTTAAAAAAAAATATTTTATTTGCATAACTTTACTTAAAACCTACTTAAATCTCAATAAAGTGAATTAGAAATGTGTTTTTTTTTTGTGAAACTAAAAAAAAAATGTTTCCAAATATCATTTACCCTTTAAACAAAAACCTGTACCCTAGGCGACCCACGGCTACCATATGGTAACGCTAGTTTTTCACATTTTCCGGAAAAGTGCGACAAGGTATTGGAAAACAGACTTCATTTTCATGCTCAGGAGATCGAAATTTATTGGTGTACAAACTTTTATGAAAATCTGAAACAAAAAAAGTTCTGGGAAAATCCGGGTTAAGGATCGTTAAAAGCTGCAAAAATGGTACTGAAGTATGAGGAGCAGTAGGGGTAACGATCTCACTGATCTGGGTTCCTGGTTACAGGAATATTGGGGGCAATAACATGACAGATGAACTATCGACATCCGGTGAGTCTATAGACCTAGCAAGTGCAGTCACCATGAACTGACTGCTATCAGCATTTAAAAGAGAGAGAGACATGTAGAAAAAACACAAGGAACAAGGAACTGGACACTACTTGGTGGAAATCTTCGACAACATGCAAGAACACAAAGCAGACCTGGCCGGAATACAACATACATACAAAGGACTATGAAACTCCTGAGAAAACTATGAGGTTTGTACTACCACCATTAGGTCTATTTTGCCCTCTTATTGATCACGTTATGTCATCTAATCCGAGGTCCTCAAAAAATCGAAGTATAGCGCTTGGCTTTAGAGGCTGAATGTGCCCCTGATCTGGCCAAGGTACGTCCAGGAATCTTTCACGCTTCTCTCAAGCCCTATTGCTTTGGTAGCCGCTACTTGTCTGGCCAGGCTTTCCGTCTGCTCATTGCCCTCTATTCATCATATTCCCCTGTAGTCTGGTACCCAGTCGAGTACGCTGGAACTCCAAGTTGCCAGATCGTTCAGTCTAATCACGCACTGTAACACAAACAAGAATTTTATCTCGAAAGCAGATTGTTTTAAGTGCTACAAGACTATTATTTACTATAGCCACGCTTTTATTTGAGTACCCACGCCGCAGAAATATTCCATCTGCAATGCCCTCAGGAGTTTACAAGCGGTCAGTGTACCATATTAAATGATAACATTGTAGGTAACTCTCGATCCTAGAGATAATGTCCGTGATTTATTGTCTCCGAGCTCTATCTTAAACCTCTTATTGAAATTTCTAACCCTGCTGATATCGCCTCTGAAAGAGAGCGGGAGTTTCTTTCTTAACTTAACCAAGTTTTGTGTTGATAAAACATACGAAACTCAGACTAGCAGATAAAGAAAGGAAATCTTTAGAATCATCGTTACGATTATGTTGCACAGACCATTCGGAAAACAAGTCGAACGTATGAGAATGCCATTTAGCGCTCCATTTAGAACTCGAAACCTAGATGACAGTTAGAAATCGGTGATACATTTACTAAGCGAGTGTCCGGCACTAAACTCTGAACAGTTTTCAACTTCAAAACCTATAAGACATAGCCACTTTCCTTTTAGCCGACTTTGGTAGGTTTATTGCAAGAACCAAATGGTTCGAACTTAGTGACAAAAATGCCTTGATTAACTAAATTGATTTTCTTGAAATTAGAAAAAAAAAATACAATAATAATGCGATATTGACTGATTGAAATAAGCAATAAGCCCTGAAAATAAAAATGCTTCACTTTTAGCATGGCATTTCCGCTTTTTTTAAGGCTCGCGCCCCAACCAATCAACCAACCAATCAACCAACCAAACCACAACCTGCTGTGATTCATGCGACTCACTACGATGAGTATCGACAATTGATGATTGGCATTCGTGCACATGTTGCCAAAAGCAGCAACAACAACAACGACAACCACAAAGTCGCTTGTGCAGTAAAACAAGCAACAACTAAAAATGCAACGCTGCACTTTTAGTTTATTCAGAGCGATGGAGCTGAAGCTACGCTCATAATCGTCATTTTAGACAAGCCAAACAAAGCAAAAAAAAATGAAACCGTTGCCTCCAAATGTCTAGTAAATTCGTCACTTCAACTATTCGACCCCGGCAAACTCACCCGCCACAGCCGCGCGGTCGTCGAGGCTTAAGTTAAAGCTAAAATATATTGCTTGTTTGTTGGCTTTTAAAAACACAAAACATGGCATGTAGCGCATTTGTTGCAACATGCAACAGCATGCAACAAGCGCAGGCAGCGCAACAGCAGCGCCCATTTATGTGCGTCTTGTTTGTTGCAAACCGCAGCCACCCCACCACACCACCTTGCGACAAAAAAGAATAGCTTTAATGGCTTCAGTGCTTTTGGCATGTGTGTATTTGTGCGTGTGTTTGCGTTGGACCATATCTTCCGCCGAAAATCGTAACATTTCTGTTTGCAGGAGATTATTATTTTTTCTGTTTTTGTGCGCTTTTTCTAACATTATTTATTATTAGGGCATGGAATTTCATGTACTTAAAAATAAAAATATGCGCATAAAAAATGCAACAAAAACTGAGAAATATGCACCAAAAATCAAAAAAAAATGCATTAATTCAAATTTTTTCAACTTCAGATAATTCATGCTTATTGAAGTTACAATAGTTAAATAAATTAGGTACAAACATTTTTTAATTCAATTTTGCTCTTACGTTGTACGTTTATACATATCGTTAGTTTAGAGTGCAAACTGTGTAAGTCCACTTTTTATGAAAAACTGTATTTTTATGTAGAACGCTAGAAAAATCAAATACGCACCACGCTAAACAAGTCTGTGATACTTGTCACATTTCTAATCGGTTATTCAGTGATACGCAAATTGTGCACTCAAAAAAAAAAATTTCTCTCGATCAAAGACATAATTTTCCTTATTTTGAACACGCGTCCCAATACAAAATTTTCTTTGTTTTGTGTAAATTTTCTCAAAAATGTGGAAAAAACATAAAAAAACTTTCAAACAAATTCGTTGCCATGGGGATTTGTATGGGTATTTAATTTCTCAAAATTAAAGAAATCAAGTCTTCAAAACAAGGAAAGTTGGGAATGGAATGGCGCTTAAAGAATTTTTCATTATTTTAATGTATGAATTTTTTCAAAACAAGTATATGAAACCATGGTAACGCATGTAACAACAATATTTTATAAACCTTTTAACATGTTTTAAGGAAAATTTACTCAAAACAAAGAAAGTAGTGTTCAAAATAGGTAAACAATTTCTTTGACCCCTCCATATATTTTTTTTCTCTCAGTGTGTAAGTCCAAAAAGCGAAGAAAATTGTGTAAGTCCAAAATTTTTATATGAACAGAAATTTTTTTTTTTCATTTTGAAATTTTTTTATTTTTTGTTTTTTTCTCTCCTACAAAGTTTGCAAAAAGGACTTACACAATTTGCACTCTAAGCTAGCGATTTAGCGATTCATTAGCATACACAATGAAATATTTTTTCATATTCTCAAAAAGAAAACTTTGCCGATTCGGTCGAAAAAAGCTCTTATACATAGAAAACGAATGTTCTACATCCACAGAGGTAATAGGAGCATGTTTGAAAACGGCTCTTTGTCGACAGGTATTTACCGTATCGAAAATACTAATAATAGCCGTGTTCATACGAAACTCTATTCGTCGTCAGATGACTGTTATGCATGAATTTCGTTTGTATAAAACTGTCAACTAGCAAATTACAAAAATAGGCAATATAATGCGAAATATGTAATAAAAAAATGCAACCAACGCAAAATATGTAAAAATATGCATATATGACCAAAATATGCAAAATATGCAAAAACATTTGAATGCCACTTTTAAGACAGTTTCACGATTCGCAAAGATTGTTTATTTATTTTGCTCTACCTAAATCTAAGAAAAACATGTATTTGCATAGATTTCCATGCCCTATTTATTATATATGTACATACATTTAAGTATGTAGTACATACACCATGCACATGCGCACATCGGCATATGTACATAAACACATGACACGTTCATAATGTTCATAGCATATGAGGGTGTGTCATTTTGAAGCGATTTTTTGGGTGACTTTTTTTCGGAAGAAAAAGTGGAACATACATAGTTCAAAAATTATAATCAGAGCTAAAGTCAACAATAATATTAAAATATGTAGTAATATGTAATAGTAAAATTGTGCTAAATTTTGTGGAATATTTTAGTTCGTTAGCTCAGTGTGAAGGGGTCTTTTTAAAACTATTACTATTACCATTGCCATTACCACTGCCATTAACATTACCATTACCATTACCGTTACCATTACCATTACCATTACCATTACCATTACCATTACCACTACCATTACCATTACCATTACCATTACCATTACCATTACCATTACCATTACCATTACCGTTAACATTACCATTACCATTACCATTACCATTACCATTACCGTTAACATTACCATTACCATTACCGTTACCATTACCGTTACCATTAACATTACCATTACCATTACCATTACCATTACCATTACCATTACCATTACCATTACCATTACCGTTAACATTACCATTACCATTACCATTACCATTACCATTACCATTACCATTACCATTACCATTACCATTACCATCACCATTACCATTACCACTGCCATTACTATTACCATTACCATTACTATTACCATTACCATTACCATTACTATTACCATTACCGTTACCATTACAATTAGCATTAACATAACCATGCCCATTACGATTACCGTTACGATTACGATTAATATTACATTACCATAACCATTACCATTACTATTGCCATTGCCTCTACATTATAATTGACATGCCATACCATTACCATTACCATTATTATTTACATTAACATTACTATTACCATTACCATTACCATTACCATTACCATTACCATTACCATTACCATTACCATTACCATTACCATTACCATTACCATTACCATTACCATTACCATCACCATTACCATTACCATTACCATTACCATTACCATTACCATTACCATTACCATCACCATTACCATTACCATTACCGTTACCATTATCATTACCATTACCATTATTATTTCCTTTTTTCCGGTACCGTATTAAAATATGTAGCATATTTTTTTACAAAAAGTGGCATTACTGTCATTTTACGATATCCAATAGCGAAATGGGTGAGTGAATGTTTTGTATGGTTTTCAATAAACAACAGTGCAATGCAACACCCTAATGTTTATTTCTATAGACATGCATATCGTCACAAAAATATGAATGGGTTCATTTGTTAATGCGCACTGAACTCTCGTTCTACTCATAACTAATCCTCGCCATACAACGCGCAGCCGCAGCCACTTTGTATGTTGTGTTGTGCTTTTCAATGCTCCACTGTTTCACCACCATCCGCTTCCTATCTCCATTCCTCTCCTCTCCGTCTCTCTCTCTCTCTCTCTGTCTTCATCCTCCATTCTTCCAGCCGTCCTCACTTGCTTTTGGCTCAACATTGTTTTTGATTAATGATTTGGGTGTTCCATGATAGCACACAAATTACCATTCTGTTGCGACAGGCACATGTCAGTTGGAGTTTGAGTGGTCAAATATTTTGATGCTTGGACGGATACGCTATTGATGTTGTTTTAGTTGTTGTTTTTGTTTGCTGTTATACATTCACGTATGTACAATGGCTGTGCGAATGGCCATCACATTGCATACCGTGATATTTATGCGATTCATAGTTGTGGCTGTGTATACTTACATACCTACAAATTAACCGCGCCACCAAAAGTGCCCCTCAACTACTATCTAATCTATACAACTCCCTCCCTGTATCACCCCATGGCTTTTATTGTGCCGTTTGTTCAACTTTGGCAATGCACAGCTGACAGTTGGCAGTTTGGCAGTTGGCAGCGCTTTTGATGGAGTTAAGTGCTCGCGCTGCGACGCCGCAGTTTTTCATGTTTTTGTTTTTTTTTTTTTGTTTTCATTCAATAAAAACCAAAATGTATGTAATTTGTTGTTGTTGTTGTTGGAAAATTGTATGTAAAGTTGTGCGAGGCGGAATTGTGCTTTGTGCTATGGCAACAACGAAACAACAACAAAGATGGTGACGATGCACGAAATTTATCGTGCAACATGTGCATTAATAAAATAATTTCGACATTTTATTGATAAATTTATTGTTGCAGAAGCCGTTAGTTTCTAGTTGGCTGGCCGCTGTGCTAGCTGAAGTTTGTATGGTTATATACATATGTGTGTTTGTATGTATATACTAGTATGTATGTATGTATGATCGAGCGAATTGTCAGAAATGTTGAATGAATTTTCATCAATTTGAGACCAAGTTGGTAAATGTTGCATGACATACAAACCCAGCAAAAAATCTACGCCTTATTTAAGAATTATTACAGAAGATTTAAAGACTTAAAAATACGGCCTGAAAATTTTAAGCAAAGCTAAGTTGTATGGGCAAAGGCTTAATATAAGGCTTATTTTCCTATGTTGATATCATCTGGCACATCAGGCCATAAGTAATACACCTCTCTTATCCGCATTCGAAATAAGGCTTATTTAAGGTCTTATTGTGGCCTGATAATCAGACCATATGCGTGTATTTATACATTATAAATATCTATATATCAATACGCTTACAAGAATTTTATCCGCGACCCCTTGGCGATTCTACTGAATAGATTTTAAAAGTTAGACCGTCATTAGAAAGGGAATTCCGGAGAATAGGTCCATTTTGATTTTCAATAAGATCGGTTGGAAAATCGTGCACAATCGCCGTTGGAAAATTTCTGTGCAATTGTTGTTGTTGCAGAAAATTCCTATGTTATTTTTATTGCAAAACACAATAACTGTCATAACTTTATCAATAATAATTTTTATAATATTTTTTTTGCCTGCTTTTAGGCTAATAAATGGTCTGTGTCCAAACCAAAACAAAGAAAAAAACAGTGCCATGCAAACTAAGGTAAAAAAATAATTTTGTATTAAAAATTTTAATAAAGTAAAAATGGAAAAGGGTTGCGCCTGAACTACAAATGGGTTTTGCATCAAATGAAGATAAATTTTAGTAAAAAATATATTTTTATTTATATTTTATTTATATATTTTTGCATTCTGGAGTAGCTAAACTACTAGAAAACTATCGATTTTCGACAGTAGCGGGAACTCCTAGTTTTAATAATAAGGTGTTTTTTGTTTAGCTGCATAATTAACATTTTTAATTATAAAAAATTAAAATTTTAAAAATTTAATAATAGAAAATGCATTCCGGTTTAACAACTTAACTAAGCTTAGGCTTATGAGTCTTTTTGCTGGGTACATACGCACTGACAATGTCAAGCAATTCACACGGACACAATTCAAGCGCACTAACACAAAGGCCGTTTAGGCTTTTTTCGAAATCACTCGTAGCTAAAAGAAAGATGTTTACACATCAAACAAAAACAAGTGCCTGCCTAATTGGACCACGTACCTATTCAGTTATGGTTTTTAGAAAAACAAGAGAAAGGTACATACATATATATGTACCTATCAGTGGCAGTGAAAAGTAGAGATGAGCGAAACTGCGATTTTTCGATATCTGTGATTTCAGTGATTGCTATTTTTAAATCACTGCGATTTTAAACTGCTATTGCGATTGCATGGACTGCTATAAAATCATCAGTTACCGGTAGAGATTAATTTTGCGTTTTCTGAGCGATATAACCTGTCAACATTTTATGTTAACAAAATGATAGCAACAACAACGTATTCCACAGTAATTTCGCTGTTTGTCAACATTTTTCAAAGACAATTTTAAATTCAATAATTTTTTTTCTTATATGTATTTCTATATACGTATGTGGTTTGTTCAAAAGTGTAAGCAAAAAGAAATTTATAATGCTTTTGCGATTGCGATTCACATAGGTGAACTGCTTACTTGCTACATCGATAGCAGTTCCCAATAAGTAGTGAACTGCTATTTTGAAAAAGTGATCGCAATTGCGATTTGCGATTTTTTATTCACAGTGAAAAAATCACCGTTTGTGACATATCGCTCATCACTAGTGAAAAGTATCGTTTAGTTTTGAAGGTCTATGAAATTTTAGTACAATAACTTTTTCGAACCAAATATAATTTAAACTTGTTCCCTTATTTCAAACGCAATTAAAGTAGAATTAAAAAAATAAAAAACACAAGTGCTTGCTTAATTGGACTAAATACGTATTCAGTTATGTTTTTTATATTTAAATAAACAAGTGAATATTTTAAAAATATAAATACACGCTTAGAATTTTTATAGAAAGGTACATAGTACCAGTGGCAGTGGAAAGTATCGTTTAGTTTTAAAGGTCTCTGAACTTCTAGTACAATGACTTTTTCGAACAAGAAATAATATATAATATTGAAAATGTGCGAAATCGGATGAAAGCCACGTCCACTTCTCTTATATGCTAAATCAAGAAAAACACGTAAAATGTCGTACGAGTAATTCAGTTATAGCACTGACAGACGGCAGCGATACACCGGACCATCTATTTAATTCGTAGTTAACTTGAGAATCAACTGGAGTGAATCCGAACTATCTTTTGAGTTAGTTCTCAAAATTTTAGCGGATTAGGGCATTTTGTAATGGCAATTCTGTCGAAAAATCTCTGAGGCATACAGCTCAATATCTAATGTTCGATTCCACTCGAACTTCGGCTTCCTTACTTGCTTCTAATAAATCATTGCTGTAAAAATTAATGAAATCCGTACCAAATAATATTTTATTTCTACATTCACGAAGGAATGACGTCTGTGATAAAGCCAAAGCGAAGACAGACGCGGTTTTACTTGTTTCAATTGGTTTAATTGTCGCCAAATACATACACAGCCGCACATGTATGTACATACATATGTACACAGTAATTGTTTTGCCGCGAAATTTCTTCAAAACATTGTTTATTTGTTCAATTGTTTCTAGTAAATGCGTAGTTAATTCGGACGCAGTTGTTTCAAAACATTTGATGGAATTCAGGGCATATATAAAGGTGCAAATTACTTGCTAATACTTCATAAGTCACAAAATGAACACGCGCGCCATTTTAACAGTTATTGCGATCTTTGTGTTGTCCGTTGCTAAACTCGGTGATAGTTTTGGCGAAGTGCCCTATTTGGTGGCAATATATGACGAAGAAAAAAACTTTGTCAAGCCTGCCGGATTAATTTCTCTAAAGTATGTGATTGCTAGCGAGCTGATTGAAGAGGGTTACACCGTGGTAGCCGGTGTTAAGAACTTGGATGAACCTCTTAATTCGAAATCTGAGATAGGTGAACAACGTCGCAAAGTTGAAAAAGTATATAAAGTTAAACTAAATATACCTTATGTTGTATGTCCAAATACATTTCACGAGAGCGATATTGCTAAATTGGATCGTCCTTTTGACTGCACCCCAACAGTTGCATCAATATCACTCTACGCTGGTGATCTGCACAAGGATACCAAAATTACTGAGGTTGGTTGGAATTGGAAAGAAGAAATGATATGCCTAAGACTTCAATCGCGGCGTATTCAATTTACTACTGCCACAATTAATGTGAAAGCAATTCGAAACAAAATTAGTTTCACAAAATCGGATATAAAGAAAATGGATTTTAATCCTTTGAGCGAAGGACTCGTTGTCACGGAAGGCAAACTCATTGGGATGATGTTCTCATTTTATCATCAAGAAGGATCCTTTATGTTTGCAAATTGGAGTGATGTTAATGTTCTACAATCAATTAATTCTATTTTAGAGGAATAAATAAAGTTAATAAATTCAATGAGTAAATATAAATTTAGTTGATTTATTGTTCTCTATACTATGTTAAGGGCGTGTTTTATATGTACTAAAAATGTACCATTATTACCATTACCATAACCATTACCATTACAATTACTATTACAATTACCATTACCATTACCATTACCATTATCATTACCATTACTATTACGATTACCGTTACCATTACCATTACAATTACAATTACCATTGCCATTACCATTACCATTACCATTACCATTACCATTACCATTACCATTACCATTGCCATTACCATTACCATTACCATTACTATTACCGTTACCATTACTCTTACCATTACAATTACAATTACCATTACAATAACCATTACCATTGCCATTACCATTACCATTACAATTACCATTACCATTACCAGTACTGTTACCATTGCCATACATACGAATGTATGTATGTGTACATCATTTTTATTTTAAATGTAAGAAAATAAATAAAAATAGGTAAAAAAACTTTTTAAGTTAAACGGTTTTATGTTATACATACATTGCAATGTTTAAGATAAATGTACTAAAAACCAAAAAATAATAAAATAGATACAGTCGTGGGAATTATAAACATTTGCATAGACTAGACTAAAATAAAACCGTGGGGCACGTCAATTGTCTACAATCGTTGATTAAAATGTTTGTTTTGTAATGTTACACTATAATTAGGCAGTTGTTCAACCGACAACGATGGACGTGTGATAAGTAGGGCTAGAATGTGGAAAAAAGCTAGCAAGCTCGATTATAAGCGAGTTTTAGGGTTTCATAGTGGTGAGCGAGTTTTATCATATGTGTTGTCGATTAAAGACAAACTACGAGCAGTGAAACGATTCCTCGTGTGAATATCCAACGATAAACTAGTTGAAACATCTCTTTTATTAACATGGAGTGTATAACTATTGGAATTTCCATGAGCAAGAAAATAATAAGTATTTTCCTCACCGTCTGCGGGCCAACTGCCTAACGACGAATTAAACGATTCTTCTATCGCACATTAAGTCGATAATTTGTAGACAATTGACGTGCCCCCCGATTTTATTTTAGTCTAGTCTATGCAAATGTTTATAATTCCCACGACTGTATCTATTTTATTATTTTTTGGTTTTTAGTACATTTATCTTAAACATTGCAATGTATGTATAACATAAAACCGTTTAACTTAAAAAGTTTTTTTACCTATTTTTATTTTCTAGTTTTTAGTTTTGATTTCGCATTCTGTTTAATTCATTTAGTGCTTCATTTTTGCTAGGTTTCTTGCCCGTTAGTTTATTGCAGTCCAACGCCTCTATAGCGACCCACGCGCCACCTATCGGAAGTTTTTTTTAGGAAAATATTTCCTTTCAAGGTAGTAATACATGTTCCGAATTTCAGCCAAATCGGACCATAAATGCGATTTTTGTAAATATAGCGACCCACGCGCCACCTAGCGGAATTTTTTTTTTAAGAAAATATTTCTTTTCAAGGTAGTAATACATGTTCCTAATTTCAGCCAAATCGGACCATAAATGCGATTTTTGTAAATATAGCGACCCACGCGCCACCTAGCGGAATTTTTTTTTTAAGAAAATATTTCTTTTCAAGGTAGTAATACATGTTCCGAATTTCAGCCAAATCGGACCATAAATGCGATTTTTGTAAATATAGCGACCCACGCGCCACCTAGCGGAATTTTTTTTTTAAGAAAATATTTCTTTTCAAGGTAGTAATACATGTTCCGAATTTCAGCCAAATAGGACCATAAATGCGATTTTTGTAAATTTAGCGACCCACGCGCCACCTATCGGAATTTTTTTTTCATAATATTGCATTGTCATCGGGGTTATACATGCGTGCAAAATTTCAGATTAATCGGTTGACAGGAAGAGGGTGAAATTTGAATTACTAAATTTGACCCAAGAATAAAGAATAAATAATAAATAAAATAACAAACGGGGTGAGCTAAATAAAACCGTTTAAAAATATAGGCCACGAACTGAATGATCTCTTTTGGAGAGCGAGAGAGCACTTTTAGAGTTCATTCCCCCAGCGCGCAGTGACATATGTACATATGAATAAATGAATCAGACTTCTATGTTAAGTGTGCATAATCAAATGTACTCAAACCCCATTGAACAGAAATTTTGAGTGAGTTTGTTCACGCTACGTTAAGTATCTATAACTCCAGCTTAATTCATAGTTAACTTGAGAATCAACTGGAGTGAATCCGAACTATCTTTTGAGTTAGTTCTCAAAATTTTAGCGGATTGGGGCATTTTGTAATGGCAATTCTGTCGAAGAATCTCCGAAGCATACAGCTCAATATCTAATGTTCGATTCCACTCGAACTTCGGTTTCCTTACTTGCTTCTAATAAATCATTGCTGTAAAAATTAATGAAATCCGTACCAAATAATATTTTATTTCACAAATACATATGTAGGTATGTATATACCCTGCAAAAAATGCGATTAAGCCGGGACGTGTCCGGGATCAATCGCAAGGGAGCATGCGACTAATACAATTTTACATCCCTTTATATGGAGTGAATTGATCGCATTTGTTCGAGCATGTCCTATGAAGAGACTAATTGTTCAACTTGCATACCCGAACAAGTACCAATGTAGATTAATCACTAACATACCGAACGGGTACAAATGTAGATCAATCGCTTTCATCCCGAACGGGTACAAATGTAGATTAATCGCTTTCATCCCGAACGGGTACAAATGTAGATCAATCGCTTCCAGGACGAACGGGTACAAATGTAGATTTTTCCAGGTTGTTCGCCAAGACCATTTTTAATAACAATCTTTAAAAAATTGTAAATGTTCATGCATATATAAATAAAGAATATATAATGTTTTACTTTTGAAAAAAAATCTTAATAAATAAATAAAAAAATTGTAAGTTTTGAGTATGCATTATATGAGCGTAATGTAAAGGTTATTTCATAGAATATTTTAGGCAACATTTTGTTAAAATTATTATTCATCATCGTTATTAAAAGAAAGGGTGTTCAATTCGTTTTACCGGTTGTTCTACAATTTTTTAAATACATTGCATATTTTTGTAAAATTTCTACATTTAAGGAATCTAGATTTGTACCCGTTCGGAGCGATTAATTTACATTTATACCCGTTCGGGATGAAAGCGATTAATCTACATTTATACCCGTTCGGGAACAATTGGTCTACAATTAGTCTACATTTATACCCGTTCGGGAACAATTGGTCTACATTTATACCGGTACGGGAACAATCGGGGACTAATCTCTTTCGGGATTGATCGCACATTTTTTTTCAGGGTACGTACGTTGTTTCATAATTTCGCGAAGCGTGCGCGCATGACCCTGCTCGCTCAACATCTGCATGCAGACTGATTATTTTTAGTAATTTTTCACTTTATCCTACAGTAGGCGCACCAACACACACTCATTTTTTTATGACGTCTATGGTAAAGCCAAAGCGAAGACAGACGTGGTTTTACTTCCCTGCAAAAAAATGTGCGATTAATCCCGAAAGAGATTTGTCCCGGATTGATCTCTTTCGAGAACAATCGGTCCACAATTAGTCCCCGATTGTTCCCGTACGGGTATAAATGTAGACTAATTGTAGACCAATTGTTCCCGAACGGGTATAAATGTCGATTAATCGCTTTCATCCCGAACGGGTATAAATGTAAATTAATCGCTTTCATTCCGAACGGGTACAAATCTAGATTCCTTAAATGTAGAAATTTTACAATGCATGTGCAATGTATTTAAAAAATTATAGAACAACCGATAAAACGAATTGAACACCCTTTCTTTTAATAACAATGATGAATAATAATTTTAACAAAGTGTTGCCTAAAAAATCCTATGAAAAAATCCTTTACATTACGCTCATATAATGCGTACTCAAAACTTACAATTTTTTTTATTTATTTATTGAGATTTTTTTTCAAAAGTAAAACATTGTATAATCTTTATTTAAATATGCATGAACATTTACAATTTTTTAAAGATTGTTATTAAAAATTGCCTTGGCGAACAACTTGGAAAAATCTACATTTGTACCCGTTCGTGCTGGAAGCGCTTGATCTACATTTGTACCCGTTCGTGCTGGAAGCGCTTGATCTACATTTGTACCCGTTCGGGATGAAAGCGATTGATCTACATTGGTACCCGTTCGGGTATACAAGTTGAACAATTAGTCTCTTCATAGGACATGCTCGAACAAATGCGATCAATTCACTCCATATAAAGGGATGTAAAATTGTATTAGTCGCATGCTCCCTTGCGATTGATCCCAGACACGTCCCGGGCTAATCGCATTTTTTGCAGGGTTGTTTCAATTGGTTTAATTGTCGCCAAATACATACACAGCCGCACATGTATGTATGTACATACATATGTACACTAGACTGACTACAAAACATATGGGATTTGCAAAAGTATTGAATTTTTTCGCTCCCAGCGCATTTTCTGATAGCTTGACAATAGAAAATAAGATCTGCATAAAAATCTGACCATCGGTAGTGGGAAATAGCCACGCGCATTTGAACTAAAGTTCAAAAATTGACTTAAAAATTATGCATTGCTTTAGAGACCAATATCTCCTTAAACAATGATTTTTGGAGAAATAATGTAATAATCATTTTTATACTAAGTGAAACTGGGAACATATTCTCCATATGATATTTATACCTACCGTTATCCTTTCAGGACATATTGAGTCCTTAAAGTGAAATTTAAATTTTTTTGTTTGTTAAAAACGCAAAAATAAATATTTAAAAAATAGAGAATTATATAAACTATACATTATTTAATAGGTTATTTAAAGTAGTTTTACACATCATAAATTTTTTTTGATTTACATGCACTATTATAGTCAAGAAAATGATTTAAAATAAGCAAGTCGCATTTTTTCAAACTTTTTTTTTACTAAACTGAAAATATCGTAGTAGGCTTTGCAATAAAAAAAAAAAAATGTGGTATAGTTTCATATTTCAGCTCATTCAATAGTTTGTTGAACTTTCTTTAAAGTGAACTTGTAGCGGTAGTGCTCATAAGTGTGTTATATTCAGTTCAAAAAAGTTTTTTCAAATTTTTTTAAAACTATTATTGTAATGGCATTAAGATCCAGATGCATTCCCTTAATTGGTAATTATTTAATAACATCTTACGAGCTAAGTGCTATGTAAGGCTTTTCTATTGTATAATGTAAGAGTATCTTTTTTAAACACAGGCTTGAAAAAAAAACTTTGAATGAAAATATGCTTCCAAGCAGAAGAAATGTGTTAAGCTATTTATTTTATTTGATTCGTGATGAACATTAAACGGCAAAAGAAAGCATTCCTATTTTGTCCAATAGATTGATTGAGGTCTATACGAAATTCGGAATTCCGACCAAAAGAAAAGATGGAATAGAGAAAATGATTAAAAGGCGTTTAAATCAATACAACAAAATTATTAAATTGAAATGTGGTAAGGCAAAAAAACATTTTACTGGCTCTCTGGACGTATTATTTGACATATCTCATGCAAATGCCATTAAAACATTGCAAAAGAATAAAAATACTGTACTTCAATTTCTAAAGCCAATTATGAGCGCACAGAAAGTATATCACATTTTTTTTTTATTGCAAAGCCTACTACGATATTTTCAGTTTAGTAAAAAAAAAGTTTGAAAAAATGCGACTTGCTTATTTTAAATCATTTTCTTGACTATAATAGTGCATGTAAATCAAAAAAAATTTATGATGTGTAAAACTACTTTAAATAACCTATTAAATGATGTATAGTTTATATAATTCTCTATTTTTTAAATATTTATTTTTGCGTTTTTAACAAACAAAAAAATTTTAATTTCACTTTAAGGACTCAATATGTCCTGAAAGGATAACGGTAGGTATAAATATCATGTGGAGAATATGTTCCCAGTTTCATTTCATGCGCGTGGCTATTTCCCACTACCGATGGTCAGATTTTTATGCAGATTTTATTTTCTATTGTCAAGCTATCAGAAAATGCACGGGGAGCAAAAAAAAATCAGCACTTTTGCATTTGTGGTCAGTCTAATGTACACAGTAGTTGTTTTGCCGCGAAATTTCTTCAAAACATTGTTTATTTGTTCATTTGTGCGTAGTTAATTCGGACGCAGTTGTTTCAAAACATTTGATGGAATTCAGGGCATATATAAAGGTGCAAATTACTTGCTAATACTTCATAAGTCACAAAATGAACACGCGCGCCATTTTAACAGTTATTGCGATCTTTGTGTTGTCCGTTGCTAAACTCGGTGATAGTTTTGGCGAAGTGCCCTATTTGGTGGCAATATATGACGAAGAAAAAAACTTTGTCAAGCCTGCCGGATTAATTTCTCTAAAGTATGTGATTGCTAGCGAGCTGATTGAAGAGGGTTACACCGTGGTAGCCGGTGTTAAGAAGTTGGATGACCCCCTTAATTCGAAATTTGAGATAGGTGAACAACGTCGCAAAGTTGAAAAAGTATATAAAGTTAAACTAAATATACCTTATGTTGTACGTCCAAATACATTTCACGAGAGCGATATTGCTAAATTGGATCGTCCTTTTGACTGCACCCCAACAGTTGCATCAATATCACTCTACGCTGGTGATCTGCACAAGGATACCAAAATTACTGAGGTTGGTTGGAATTGGAAAGAAGGAATGATATGCCTAAGACTTCAATCGCGGCGCATTCAATTTACTACTGCCACAATTAATGTGAAAGCAATTCGAAACAAAACTAGTTTCACAAAATCGGACATAAAGAAAATGGATTTTAATCCTTTGAGCGAAGGACTCGTTGTCACGGAAGGCAAACTTATTGGGATGATGTTCTCTTTTTATCATCAAGAAGGATCCTTTATGTTTGCAAATTGGAGTGATGTTAATGTTCTGCAATCAATTAATTCTATTTTAGAGGAATAAATAACGTTAATAAATTCAATGAATAAATTTAAATTTAATTTTATTTACACAAAAAAAAAATTATTGTTCTCTATACTATGTTAAGGGCGTGTTTTAAATGTACTAAATACAGTTTTGCAAAAAATATTTATTCACTGTGTAAGATTGCGTTCGGCGTGGTCCCCAAATATATGAAGACAAATTTTATATCATATTTCTTCAACCCCACCCCCTATGTCGATGTTAATATAGACGAAGATACCACATATGTACATACATATATGTACATTTTTGTCCCAATGGAAGACGGAGTACAGAACTGTCGATTTCGGGCATTAGATATAAAAAAATTTTACTTTTGGTTTTTGGTCGTTTTTATTTTGATAACTACTTTATTATTGAGCTCTCAAGACCATTTTTTGTTTTATTTTTTTTAAGGAAAAATTGGTATGAAAGATTAATACTTGTTTGGTAGAAGATATAGATCCATTTCGGAGACCACCACATCTCTTCATCAGACTTCTTTTTTTTTTTTTTTTTTTAACATTTTTGTTCTTTGGCGTCCGCCGAGATCGAACCTCGGAAAAAATGAAAAGAAAGATTAATACAAGCAAAATGCAAGGCGGCGGTAGCCTAGTGGTGATGCCATTAGACTTCCAACCGGAAAATCCGAGGTTCGATCTCGGCGGACGCCAAAGAACAAAAATGTTAAAAAAAAAAAAAGAAGTCTGATGAAGAGATGTGGTGGTCTCCGAAATGGATCTATAACTTCTACCAAACAAGTATTAATCTTTCATACCAATTTTTCCTTAAAAAAAAAAAAATAAAAAAAAAAACAAAAAAAAAAAAAAATGGTCTTGAGAGCTGAATAATATAGGTATAAAAAAATTTAATTTAATTTTTTCAGTCTCCAATAATTTTTTCAGTCTCCATTGCCATTACCATTACCATACCATGCAAAACAAATTTCGAATTAAATGAACCATTCCGCCGCTTATGCCATGACTTTAATAATCACTCCAGCACGTTTGACACTTCAGACTCGCTTTTTATTATAAAAAAAATAGTTCTAGCCTCACTTAATAAATGATATACAATCAGCTGATGAATTTTGTTCTGTAGCTGAATAGTTTTAGATCTCGACACCTAACAAACCCCTTCCTGTACGACTCGGCACAAAAAAAAAAAAACAAAAACAAAAAAAAAACATCCGTGCGTCATGCGGATTGGCGCCCCTCGCGTCGGTCGGGCGGGATATGGAGGGTAAACCGTTGGGTATTATTACCATTACCATTACCATTATATAATAATACAATGGCGCTATTATAACTCTGACGAGTTTTATGGCCGAGCTTCTCTCCCAATTCGAGGTGTGCTCCTTTTTGTTTTTCCTACTAATTGGGTGGACCTACCATTACCATTACCATTACCATTACCATTACTATAACCATTATCATTATTATTATCATTACCATTACCCTTACCATTACCATTACCATTACCATTACCATTACCATTACTATTACGATTACAATTACCATTACCATTACCATTACCATTACCATTACCATTACCATTACCATTACCATTACCATTACCATTACCATTACTATTACTATTACCGTTACCATTACACTTACCATTACAATTAACATTACCATTGCCATTACCATTACCATTACCATTACCATTTCCATTACCATTACTATTACCATTACCATTGCCATTATCATTGCCATTACCATTACCATTACCATTACCATTAACATTTCCATTACAATTACCATTATCATCATCATTACCATTACCGTTACCATTACTCTTACCATTACCATTACAATTACCATTACTGTTACCATTACCGTTAGCATTACCATTATCATTACCATTTCCACTTCCATTAACATTAACATTGCCATTACCATTACAATTACCAGTACTGTTACCATTAGGTACCATACATACGTATGTATGTATGGGTATATCATTTTTATTTTAAAGGTAAGAAAAAAAATATGGGCCACGAACTGAATGGTCTTTTTTTGAGAGCGAGAAAGCACTTTTAGAGTTCATTCCCCCAGCGCGCAATTTAAAGCTGTACTACAAGCTTACAAAGTGACATATGTATGTACATATGTATGTACATACATAGGTACGACGTTTTCAAAACTTTTTTTCTCATCTTGCACCACACTGATATGCTTTTAAATACTCATCAATAAAATAAGTAAGTAAAATAGCCATTCACTTAACAGCGAAAACCTCATTAAAATTGAAATCTTATGTAAATTTTTGCTACTTGTACCCATCACTCACTCAATCAGCGGCGGACAGTTAAAAAAGCAGTTAACAAAATGGCAAAAACACATGCAGACGCACATACTTACAAGCTTACATATTTACATATGCCTGCATGCACATAACTTTTCTGAACGTATGTATGTATGTCAAGGATTACTTAAGTCAACAGCGATGAGTTTTCATCATTAAGCCATGAATTACTTGTAACAATAAACAACAAATGTAAAAAAAAACCAAAACGACAATTGCTGAAGAAGTAAAATGCAAAAGTGGCGCTTTCAGAGATGTTGATCGTAATGCTGAAAAAATAAGACACTGAAAAGGAAAAAAAAAATTAAAACAATCAACAATCTAAGAAGAAAAACAAAACTGCATAACAAGTCAAATCATTGAGTATTCAAATATACACCTGTGCACCGCAGCGCAGTGTGTATCTGAGGATCTGCACGCCTTAAATCATATTACAAAATTCACAAAAAGAAAATACAACTAGATACCTCAGAGCGCTTTACTGTGACATCCGAAAAACATACGCAACCGATGTACTACATTTCACACGCAACCAACGCAATGCGGATCGAGCGACAGCAACAGAATACAGAGTTGCATTTTAAGGATTGTATCGTCGTCGATGACTTAATTTAAAAGCTTTTGATTTTATTTTTACATATTTACAACTGTTCTTTTTCTAAGCGATAATGAATTGGATCAAGAAGCGGATTGTTGTTTTACTAACAGCAAAGAAGTGCCTAACAATCATGGCTTGTTCTACTTGCTTGTCAATGTTTTGACAAGGATGCACACTACAGACAGTGATGCCACTTATCAGAGATAAATAGCTCAATAAAAATTAACAGCTCAATAAAAATTGTAACAAAAGTTCGAGAATTACTTAACTACAACTTCACATCGGGGATGGGCGGGATTTGATAACGAAGTTAAAATACGGACGCCAGAGGTTGCATTTTTCTGGCGGATGACCCAAATAGCTATTATTACCATTATAATTAACGTTAACATTACCATTCCCATTACCATTACCATTATTATTACTATTACCATTACCATTACCATTACCATTACCATTATGTGGCCGCTGTGGTGCAGTGGGTAGAGTGCTCGCCTGCTATACCAGAGGTCTCGGGTTCAACCCCCAGTGCGGACAAACACCAAAAAAAAAAATTTTTTCTAATTAGTAAAAATCCAATTATTGGGTTTTTTTAAGAGCAGCGGTCACCTCGGCAGTGGGCGGCATACCCTCCGAGTGTATTTCTGCCATGAAAAAGCTTCTCACAAAAAATGCATTCGCCGTTCGGAGCCGGCATAAAACTGTAGGTCCACCCAATTAGTAGGAAACACAAAAAGGAGCACACCTCGAATTGGGAGAGAAGCTCGGCCATAAAACTCGTCAGAGGTATAATAGCGCCATTGTATTATTATTATATTATTATTACCATTACCATTATCATTACAATTACCATTACCATCACCATCACCATTACCATTACCATTACCATTACCATTACAGTTACCATTACCATTACCATTACAGTTACCATTACCATTACCATTACCATTACCATGACCAATACCATCACAATTACCAATACCATTATCATTACCATTACCATTATTATTACTATTACCATTACCAGTACCATTACCATTACCATTACAACTACCAATACCATTATCATTATCATTACCATTACCATTACCATTACCATTACAGTTACCATTACCATTACAGTTACCATTACCATTACCATTACCATTACCGTTACCATGACCAATACCATCAGAATTACCAATACCATTATCATTACCATTACCATTATTATTACTATTACCATTACCAGTACCATTACTATTACCATTACAACTACCATTACCATTACCATTACCATTACCATTACCATTACCATTACCATTACCATTGCCATTGCCATTGCCATTGCCATTGCCATTACCTTTACCGTTACCATAACCATTACATATGGGTATCGAGAGTTTCGAAATTCGTTTCCAATTATATACTTTTGAATTTTGAAGCAATCCTAATATTCGTTTCCTTGATGTGGCATCACTGTCATTTTGCGGTATCAAATGGCGAAATGAGTGAGTGAATGTTTTGAATGCTTGTCAATAAACAACAGTGCAATACAACAACTTTGTTAAGCAGACACGAAGCTTTCGTACAACTTCATCAATACAAAAACAACAACAATTTTAACACACATAGGTACTTGAACAAGATCACTTGTAAAAATTTACCATTTTTTGTTGTTGTTTTTATTGTAGAAAAGCGCATAATTTATAGATTTATGCATATTAAGAAATTTCATTAATGTTGCAACATGGCAATTATGACGACTTACTAGGCGCCAGCAAGTTATTCGATTTATGTTGCATGCTACATGCTGCTGCAGCTACTTGTCACACCGGAATTTGGCGAGTAAAGTGAGTGAATGTCTTTGCAGCGCTCATAAATAATCATTTTGCATAAAATGTGGCAGACATTCGCTAGATCACATATGTGCATAAGTACCTATGTATGTATGTATGAAAATATGCATATCCCGCTAAGTAACCCTTCTTGCCACGCACCTAAATAAATTGCAATCGCTTTACATTTCCAATGCATGCAGTGAGCTGTGAGTTGCATCGAGGCGTTGCAACGCGTTGTGGCAAGGCGGGTGGCACGACACTTGACGCGATCAGCAGAACAAATGTCGCCGATATGCTTAGTTGACGCATTTAAAATTGCAACATTTATAAATTGGGGCGCTTTGGGTTGCGCAACATTGGCAACAACAACAAATACATGTGTACATACATGTGTTACTGCCAGTGGCCCTTTTCCTTTTATATCGGCACGATATTAGTCACTGTGGGTGGCTTAATTGCCTGTTGGCTGCTTGTTTGGTGGCATAATCCTCCAGCACAATCGCATTTATAATTACAACTTAATTAAATGTGGCTGCCACACATTAATGTGTGACACACGCCACATTCGATGAGCTTCCCATTTCTGCACATTCCTCCATTTATCATCAGCACAAATACCAGCGACGCTATCAATTGCAGTTTAACGCGCACAAATTTTAACTGAGGAAGAAAAAGTGGGAAAACGTTTTTTTTTTCTTGTGGCTTGCGATGAGAATGATTGTTTAATTGCTAGAGATTTAAACATACAATTTTTAATGCCAAATGCCTATCGAGGATCGAAAAGAAATCATTTATCTAAAAGCTAAAAACGTAGCTGAAAAGACGGCGACAAGGCTTAGAGTAAGATGCCAATTTATACAACGGCCATTTGGACACACCAACCTACGGAGGTTAAATGGTAGTTCGGACTATGTTACCCGCCAAACCGACCTCAACAGGGGCCGCGGCTAATGATAGAACAGGACGTATGGAAGAAAGGACCACAAACCAATCGGCATACGTTCAACTTATTTACAGACGGAAAAAAGATGAAGGCAAGGTGGAGTCCTGTAGAGCCCCGAACTACGGAATTATATTTCTGGCTGCAGTTTACGCTGCCTCAAAAGCTGAACTAATGCCCTTAAACTCTCGTGCGAAGATTTTCATCGACAGCCCTGCAGCAATCAAAGCGACCACGCAGCGAGGACCAGCTCTAAGTGTGTGAATCAGTGCAGGGCCAAGTTGGATGTACTCTGGTCGAATAGACGCGTTACTATCTACTGAGTATCAGGGAATAGAGGTAAATGAGATGGTGGACGTGTTATAGCTTAAACAGAATCAGCGTCGGACGAATTTTCGTCGGACGCGGTGTTCTGTCAAACGATTAAAATACACGGAAGTATATGTGAATGAACAGAACAAAAACGCTGGCGAAAATTCGTCAGAATAGACTTATTTCTAATTTGGACGCTATCGTCTGTCAAATAAATAATTTGGAAATTGATAAAAACATGTAATAAAACAAAAATATACATTTTTTGATGTGGAAAAAATTGAAAATATGGACAGAAGAGAAGAGTCAATGAATGAAGTAAGGAAACAGCGTAATTATAAAAATATGCATATGGCAATTTCGCCTTGATTCTGTTTTACTGGGCGATATTCGCAAACAAATGTCATCGCCGCACCAGGCGAAAACACGTCCGATGGTTGGTTCTGTTTAAAGCTTTAGGCAAAGCCGGGGCATCACTAGCGCCAGTGAATGTGGAAAACATCTTTCTTTCTCTGAATGACCATAAATCTTAAATTGGTACGTGCAGGCGATTGCCAGTGGAAGACCTACAGGCAGCCCCGACGAGAGGGGGGTCTGAGGGGGTCAATTACCCCGGGCCCGGGCTTTAGAGGGTCCGGAAATCTCAAAATGATATCCAAGCTTTTTGCTTACAGAAAATAAACAAACAACGCCTTTAACCACCTTTCGTAGATAGCAATAATTTTAACTTTCAACAAATTTTATAAATCTCTTAACGTGTCTGCACCTCACTTAAGGAATTGTTGGTTTTTGGCGTCGCTTTGCAGCATAAATTTGAATTCATTCAGACGTATGGTCTCATGGACAATATTACTCAGTATGACCCATGGATTCAGAAACTGGATGTGCCTTTTGTACAATACATTTGACCCACCCTAATATGTTTTTTTCTATTGTTTATGCAACTTATGCTGTATAGCTTTCGTTCGTGCATTTGCATGCGGCTGTGAAAAACTGCGGTAATTCTCAGCCGTCTTATGCATTGTTCGAGCTATATAGCATGACGCAAACGTCAAAGCTGTGTGATCGATAATTATTTTGCTCCTTAATTTTGTGTTTTAATATTGTATAATAATTTACTTTAATTTAAAAGTTCTTTGCGAAAAAGTGATTAATTTAGTGCACTACAGAAGCAATAAAGTTAAACAGATTTTGGTTAATTATTTATTGAATATTTTCAATTTAAAATTTCAAGTGTGATTGCCGAGTCATTTTGCATATTGTTGTTGCAGTTGTGTGGCTAATCTTTTTAACATAAATTGTTTTTGTGTTTTTTGCGTTCTTTATTTTGCACTTTTTCATTTTCATTTTTATATTCTCTTTCTCTTGTCACAGCTGTTTGCGTCTGCTTTTTAAGCGTCTTGCTGTGCATCTCAAACTGCTCACTGTCATATACACTACACTACTTTCCAAACTGTCACTAACTTACTAACTTTACAGTCTTTCAAACTGTTCGCATCTATTAACCCTTTCGGTTCTATCATTCGTTTTGACACTTATTTAATTTCTCTCTGATTGCTTACTTTTTATTATCTGTAATATAATTTTATACTCTAAATATGTCTTGCATATATAAAAACTGTTCTGTTAAAAGTGAGTCCGAGCGTTTCGTGTCTTGTTGGCTGTGTGATGGGTTAGCTCATATAAAATGTGCAGGCATAACAGGCAGAATGCTGGATTTGATTAATGACAGAAAGGGCTTGCGTTGGTCATGCGTGAATTGTAGGTCGACCGAAGTAGATCTTTCTAAACTTTTCAGCCAAACGAGAAGTGGTTTCTCTGAGATAGGAAAAGAGCTACTTTCTTTGGCTGAAAAATTCAAGCACTACGAAAATCTGTTTAATTCATTTAAATGCCTAGAACTCTCTTCTTCATCATCGGCATCTTTACCTTCTTTACTTGGTACGACGGGTGATTCCACTTCTGGACCACGTAATGTGCCAATGTTGAAAAATCTTCAGTTAAATCCTGTACAACCACAGGAGGAACTTATTGACTTAGCTTCACCGAATCCGCATACTGTGGGGTCTTGTTCTACAAAGGACTCATCTTCTAATTCTAGGTCTTCTAATGCACCTCTCGAAAGTATTACGGTACAATCAACTATGCCCGAAACGACTGAACCAATTGTTAATAAGTTGGTTGTCGTTCCTCCGAAGAAATCAATATTCGTATCTAGGTTTGATAAAGACACAACCGCGGATGATCTAAAGGGCTATATTTCGTCCAAAATCTCTACTGGAAATATTTTTATCAAAAAATTCAACTTTTCATACACAAGAGACATTTCTTCTTTTAAAATTGATGTATCTCCTCAAGATTATCAAACTTTACTGAACAGTTCATTTTGGCCACCTGGTGCTTTTGTTCGCGAGTTTGAAAACAGGCCTAAAATACATGGTCACAATACGGCGAAAATTTCTCGTACTGCTTCAAAAAACTGAGTATAACCTTAAATTCCGCATTAAATATTTTCTATCAAAATGTCAGGGGCCTGAACACCAAATTAAGTGATTTTTATTTAAAAACGATTGACTGCGTCTATAATGTAATTTCTTTTACCGAAACATGGCTTAAGCCTCATGTTTTCGATTCTGAAATCTTTTGTAACCATTATCAGGTGTATAGAAATGATCGCGTAAACAGAATCGGCGGTGGTGTCTTGTTTGCTGTAAAGTCCTCATTACATTCTGAGGTGGTCAGTACACCTAATATTGGTGGTGTGGAGTCGATTTGCATTCGAATTAAGCAAGGAAAGGATTGGATTTATTTATTTGCTTGCTATATCCCGCCAGCCTGCAATATAAGCGTGTATATGGAATTAGCATCTGTGCTTAAAGATGTACACGCGCTGATGAACTCCTCTGACTCTATGCTTGTGTTAGGCGATTTTAATCTTCCGTGCATTTCGTGGAGCGTTTCAGAGGAGAATATTATTCCGAACTCATCGAGATCGGACATGAATAGCTTTTTCGATCAGATTGCCGATCTTTCCCTCAACCAGGTGAACATATTTCAGAATGCGTACGGGAAAATCTTAGACTTAGTTTTTGTAGATGATAGCTCTAAGTATGTCCTTCACCGCTGTGACCCCCTTGTTCTACCGGAGGACTTATACCACCCTTCTCTAGAGATTACATACGAAATTGTAAACAATATTAATGGCTGCATTTCTAGTTCAGCTAACACAAGTACATATTATAATTTTTCCAAGGCCAACTTTAAAAAACTTAATCATGAGTTAGCTAGTTTAACATGGCCAAAATTCAATAACGATGTCGAGCAAAACGTTTTACTTTTTAATAAAATTATTCATTGCCTATTTGAAAAACTTGTGCCTAAACGTGTTCGTGAGTACAGTGAGCCAATACAACCTTGGTTCACAAAAGAGCTTAAAACTTTAAAAAATAAGAAATCCCGATTTTTCAAATCATACAAGAAATCGGGCTTGCATGCCGACTACTTAAAGTATGCTGAGCTTAGACGCCAATACTTTGTGTTAAATAAAAATTGCTATAGAGCTTATATACGTAAAATTAAGTCTAATTTTATTCGTAATCCAAAATCGTTTTACAGTTTCGTAAACTCCAAGAGAAAAGTTAATGGGTTTCCGTCTGCTATGAGATATCAAGACAACACTTCAAGTGATAGTCAAGAAATTTCCAATCTTTTTGCACAATTTTTCAAACATAATTATTCCAACATAGAAGAACTTCCATTTCGTAACTATCCATATCGATTATCTCCTAATACATCAATTTACAAACCATATATATCTGCAGAGGACGTGTTGTCAGCCTTATTATCATTAAAAGAGTCATTTAGTTATGGTCCTGACCAGATACCAACATGCTTTCTAAAAAAATGTGCCATAAACCTGTTTAAACCACTAACTGCATTATTCAATAGTTCCTTGGAACAAGGCATTTTCCCTATGCTATGGAAAGAGTCATTCATTATCCCCCTTCATAAAAGCGGGAGTAGGTCCTCCATAGAAAATTATCGAGGTATAGCAAATATTTCGGCTATTCCTAAATTATTTGAAGCAATAGTTACCAATAGATTGTCTCATTCAACGTCCTCATTAATTTGTGATTCACAACACGGGTTCTGTAAGGGTAAATCAACGGTCACAAACCTACTGGAGTTTACCACTAGTATTTCTAATGGATTTTCTCAAAACTTGCCCACTGATGTTATATACACGGACTTCAGCAAAGCATTTGATAAAGTCAATCACTCCTTGCTGATTCTTAAACTTGATCTTCTTGGCTTTCAGCCCAGCCTCTTGCAATGGATATCTTCATATCTTTTAAATAGAACACAAAGGGTGATTTTCAAAAATGCTTACTCGTCTATTATTAATGTTACTTCAGGAGTTCCTCAAGGCAGTCACCTTGGCCCGATTCTGTTTTTGCTATTTATTAACGATATAACTACTACAATTAAACACTCAAAAATTTCATTGTATGCGGACGACGTAAAGCTTTTTAGATCAATCTCTTCATTTGATGATAGAACTTTGCTTCAGGAAGATTTAAATTCCTTAGTTTCTTGGTGTGACACTAACTTAATGCCACTTAACCTCAATAAATGTAAATTCATGCGCTTTTCCCGGAAAACCGTACAGCCAGCTTCTTATGCAATAAATGGCTTTGGCCTCGAACAAGTAAATGAGTTTGTGGATTTAGGTGTAATAATGGACTGCAAACTTAGTTTTAACATTCATATTAATGCTACAGCAAATAAGGCAAGAGGTGTCTTAGCGTTTGTAAAACGTTGGTCAAAGGAATTCAGCGACCCATACATAACTAAAACACTCTTTACAACTTTAGTAAGACCTATATTGGAATATGGTTCCATAGTTTGGAATCCATACTATCAGATTCACTCTGATCGCTTAGAGTCAGTCCAAAAACAGTTTTTGCTTTTTGCTTTAAGAAATTTGCCTTGGGATTCTGGTTACAATCTTCCACCGTATACTAGCCGTTTAAAACTCCTTAATCTTCCGACTCTTGCAAGTCGACGAGAAATGTTAGGGGTAATATTTATCGTTAAGCTCTTGAATGGCTTAATTCTTTCTCCTTTCTTGCTAGCTGAAATAAACTTTAACATTCCTTCTCGTTCAACAAGACACTTCAACCCTATCTACTTAAAGCAGTGTAAATCAAACTTTGAATTAAATGAACCTTTCCGGGGTTTATGTAAGAGCTTTAATTCCTATTCCAGCTTTTTAGATATTTCGGACTCACTTTTCATTATAAGGGAAAAAATACTGTCTTATCTTAACACATAGTAGCGATTATTCTTTTATAATTCTCAAGACTAACTTCAATTGTACTATACTCAGCTGATGATTATATTTCTCTGTAGCTGAGCAGTTTAAGATCTCGACGCTTAACAAACTCCTGCCACTCAACACCTCGGCATTTTATGTAAATAAAAAATATCCGTACGTCATGCGGGTGCGCCTCTCGTGCGGTCGGGCGGGATTGGAGGGCGTGGGTTATTATTATTATTATTATTATTAAGGAGCAAATCGTACGCGGGGATTTTTCACAAACGAAAAAGAGGTTGGCACTCTCGCCCAACCATGGAGCCGCAATCACGCTTCTCCCCAACTGAATAAATACAAGGGTTACAAATAATGTATGTTTGTGCATATATACATCAAATATATGCACATATGTACATATACACGTACATATGTATACACTCAAATAAAAGATGCTACACCTCCCCGTAACCACCCCCACTCTACCCAAGAAAAAGATGCTACATCTCCCCGTAGCCAAACCCAATCCAATTTCCTCCAAAAAAGCAACTCGCCTTCCCCTCTCCCATCAGAGCTTAAACATCTATGTTAAATGTACTTGATCTGTATTAAGGTATAGATAAATTAAAGTTCGTAACTATATATTCATTGAATTTTGATTTTGAGAATTTGTTCATTTAGTATGGAGGCCCTTAGTTTTTTTTGACCCTGGGCCCGGATTTTCTCTCGGCGGCCCTGCCGACGGGGTCTGCAAGGTCGCCAGATTCCTGCAGGATCGCCACAGTCACGCTTCGTCCATACAACGCAAAAACCGCAAACTATCTACTCGCACTTGCTGTAGCAGACTGCAGTCTGATGGTGAGCATTCCAGCAGGACCATGTCTCACATCATCTCATGCATTCAAAATGCGACTGGTGCAGTCAGGCGTGCGCGGCATGCAAAGAACCCGATGCGGTTGGCACTCTGTAACATATTCTCTGTCAATGTCCAGCTTTTGACATACTCTGCCTTAGCTGCCTCGGTTCTGCACGCTATTCGTCCCTAGAAGTCATTGCGGATCAGAAAGGCTCAAACCACTAAAACTTGCGAAGTTCTGCATTCCAAGTTAAATATAACGCGATGTCTGCGTAAAGTTCGCACAACTCATCTTTAAATCTTCTTCGCTATTTGCCCTCAGTAATGCGCAACGATCCATAAAGGTTCAAGGAATTTCTCTCTCGAGTGTTGGAAGTGCCAACTATCAACTAATGTTGATATCGAGAATACTTTTTTCTGACCCGTATATCAGGTCAGGGGAACGTTGAGCGACTTATAGATCGTGAGTTTAGTTCTTCGAGAGAAAACTTTACTTTTCTATTGCCCACTTAGTTCAAAGCACTTATTGGCAATAGTGATTCTTCGTTGGATTTCCAGGCTGATATTGCTTTCGATGTTGCTGTTTCCAAATATACGAAATTTTTAACGGTTTCCTTAACAGTTCAGTTTTAATAAAATCAAGTGAAAGTCTTTAGGTAATCGCTTTATAATTTTTGTTTTTGATTTTTTTTTTGTTTTTTTACAATTCTTTCTAAACCATCTTTGGGCATCTTCTTTCATATGAAATCATTAAAGAGCTCGTTTATATTGTATGATCACCTATATTTATGTACGTGTAAATATGTATGTATGTAATAAATCAGTTTCACTTCTTTTATGTTAACATTTATGCTACTTATTATGTCTTCTCGTAGTGGCTACAAACAAGCAGACATAACTCCACACACATGTGTATATATTTTTTCTTTCCTCAAAGAGGTGGAGCTTAAAAACTCCCAAGATTTGATTGACTAAAATCGTATACGTTGCTATGTGTATGTTGACTTGAAAACCACAATGAAATTCATATTCGAAAAAGACATTTAAGTAGTACGTACGTAGGTGTTCATATGTATGATTTGAAGGCGCTCTCGTATGCGAAAAGGGGAAATCGTAAACCCAAACACATGCAGGGAGAGTAAAGATTTGTAAGATCGCAGTGAGTGGTGAATATGTGTTGGCTAGTGTCAGCGAGAAAAGTACATTTGATCTTCGAAAAGAAAGTGAGAGATGCTGCAAGTAATCTTGACAACAACTCTCTTAAATGTTGACTTAAGAGAGTGTTTTCGATGTTAAAATGCAGATGATGCACTCTTGCATTTCTGTAGCTATGCAGGCATGTGTGTTGAGTACGAAGTTCGTTTGACAAAACTTGTTTTCAGCAAAATTAAAAACCGTCCTGTGACATTCACTCTTCATTTCTTTTCATAACGAAGACTTCGTAAGACAATTAAATAGGTATACTTGTGCTATTAAATCTGGAAGGTTTATCGTACATATGTATGTACAATGTACATCAGCATTATGGAATATCCATGAAATGAAATGGATGAGCAGTTATTTATTACGACTTTTTCGAATTGCATAGAGCTGTTTATGCCTTAATTTTTTATACATATGAAAAATGTGTATTGTTTTACAAAAGTGCATCCGAACTCGAAGAAAGTGACTTTTTCAGGGGGATTTAGGCACTCTCTTAGATCACAAAATCTGAGGTTAAAATTGGTGGGACCCGTAGAACACTATTCTGAGTTGAGTATTCAAAAAAAGAAAATTCAAACCTTAGAATTCTCTTTTTTCGGTAATACTTATCTACGGTCTAGTCCACAATATATTTCCGTAAAATTAGTAGAATTAGCATTCACAATACATTTTCTAAAAGTTTGTTTGAAAAATTTCCAGTGGTTTGAAAATCAATGCAAGTGGTGCATTATATCAAAGTGCAGCCTAAAAATTACTAGATTATGGTATAAATAAGTTTATTCATCAAAACTACTAAACTTTGAAAGACTCTTTTACCTTAAAACTAAAATATTTTGAGCTCATTACACACAAAATTTCTCCAGGAAGAGTGCAAAAATTGTCCATCTCGCAAAGTGAGGGATAATACCTTCATACATGTGTATGAAAAATTCTTATACTTAGGCCCGGTTTCACCAACCGGTCTCAACTTAGTTAAGCCGATTTTTTTACGTTTCCATGCAACTAAGCTAAGTCACAAGTTAGTCAGCTTTTGCCTTGACTAAAACTAAACTAAGAATTTGAATCGCTTTAGCAAATTCAACTACCAACAGAGCGAATATGACAAAAAAATGAGCAAATACAGCAACCAAAACATCCAAAAAAACCAGTATTCGCCATAAAAGGTTGGTTACAACGCTATTTTCTTAGACTATTTGGTGAAACCCAAAAGTAAGTTAGCCTCAAATCTGGGCTAAACTAAGTCAAAACTTAGTTTTAGCTTTAGTCACGTTGGTGAAACCGGGCCTTAGATAAAATGGTTATAAAACAATTATTTAAAGAATCTTCTCAATTGTCTCTTGCCTTAATACAAACACAAATAATTTGAACAACATTTACTAACTTCACTAAACGGCTCAAATATCAACAACACACCGACGAACAGAAGCTAAATAAATATCATTTCTATAAAATATTTTCGCGCCAAACGAATGGAATGCGGAAAATCTAAACGTTTTGTGCAAAGAGGTACGTATGTAAATATGTATAGAGTTTCGCTAAGCTTGCTAGGATTTTTTACAAGTGGAGCAATTGAAGTTGCAGAATGCGATGTGATATTATATCCTGAAGGCATTTAATCCGCACAATCAACGAATGTACAATCAGATTAGCACACATAAGTTTAGCAGAAAAAGTCAGGGAAGTGCAAACCAGTGGGGTGAAAAAGGGGGAAATTTGGCATTGTGTTCAAATCTAAGGAATATAAAATAAAATATATAATGTTTTTCTATATCAAATCCGTGTTAAATAAGAAAGTAGTTCTATTAATTATTACGCTGCGCTCCGTTTGTGTAGGAAAGGGAGTGCATATTTATGTTTTTCTAAGCAGTCTAAGGGTCATTCATGAAAGCTCAGAGCTTGTCGGAACTAATCTTTATATATCTTTATATATATTACGCTAAGCGATTTTTTGTGCGCACCATAACTTTTACACCTTTATACCGATTTTCGAAAATGGGGTGTAACATGAAAGGGCTTGACCTGCAGATGTGCAGGGAGGTTTAATATTTCTGAAAAGGGTTGCCACCTGTTTGAAAATTTAATTCTCCCGTATAGTTTGATTGATTTTTAAATTTCAGGTACCATATGAAAGGGCTTGTGTTCAATGCTGAGAATGAGTAATTTATTAAAATTTTTACCCAAAGGGTTGCCACCTATTCAGTTTTACGCTATAGTTTGTTTGGTTTTTAAATTTGGGGTGCCATGTTAAAGGGCTTTACTTTAAAATGAGTAATTTACTAAAATTTGTACAAAAAGCGTTGCCACCTGTTCAAAAATTCAGTGTTACGCTATAGTTTGTTTGATTTTTTAATTTAAGGTGTCATATGAAAGGGCTTTGTGTGAAAATAAGTAATTTATTATAATTTTTACAAAAAGTGTTGCCACCTGTTCAAAATTTCCTTTTTACGATATAGTTTGTTTGATTTTTAAATTTTAGATACCATATGAAAGGACTTGAGCTGAAAATGAGTAATTTATTAAAATTTTTACCAAAAGGGTTGCTACCTGTTCAAAAAATCAGTTTTACGCTATAGTTTCTTTGATTTTTAAATTTGAGATGTCATATGAAAGAAAACTAGAAAGAGAAAGAGGACTGCGACAAATGGCATTTTGGAGGTCGCTTTAAGGTTACATATTCTAGAAAATTATTCGGCATAAAACTTCACTATGGGGCTCCTCACACAAAATCTTTGTATAAAAAATCTAGGTCTGCAGAAAATAAAAATTACCGAAATGCAGGGCCGTGCGCACGGGGGGCGTTTTGGGGGTTAAAACCCCCCCATGACCAAATCTAAGTTGCAATGATTTTGCAAAAATTTTCAAAATACAGTTTATAAATTTTGCATTGAATTTTGACTCATAATTTTTGACAATATTAGTTACAATAATTTTACGGAAGAAGAATTGGTAAAAGTTGCAAAAAATAAGGTTGGCCAATACATAAGTTCGGCACTTTGAATTGCACTTGGAGCTTTCCGAAATTACAAAGTTGTGTAGCATATGTTCGTTTGGCATTTTTTAAAAAATTGTACTGATAACAAAAAATGTTCATTTTGTGAAAACAGTGAGCAGTTTCAATTAACAAGTACACGGAAAGAAATTTGTATACCTGAATCAAGAAAAATGCTTTCTTGAACTCAAAAATTGACTTAATTATTACTGGAAATAAGAAATTGAGTTTTCCAAAAATGAGACAATTATTTTCTTATTCAAGAACACTAACAAAATCTATAGAAAAAAAATGTTGAAAAAAAATGTTTAAATAAATAAGAACATCTTTTCTTAAATTTACTTAAATGAAGAAAATCTTTTTGCTAATATCAAGAAGAATTTAAGAAAATTGTGTTTCGACGAATTGGAACAACAAAATACCTACAGCGAAAAAAAAAATGTAAAATGAATAAGAAAACGTTTTCTTGAGCGAAGTAAAATTTTTCTTGCTGAATTTGCATTTCCAAAGTTACATGTATTTTTTTTCATTTGCCATCCGCTTTGCATATTTCTGAACATTTTTGCAATTCTTAGACTGTTAGTGAAGCATTTGGTATATGGAGTTCACTATTTGCATCTTCATTTATATTAAATAAAATGTTGTCATTTCAATAAACAAGTCCTAGGAAAATACTAGTTGACTAATTTTGGTTTTCTAATCCCTCATGATTAGTTTTCATTTTCTTTAATTTTTACGTTTTTAATATTTTTAGAAAATATTTGCTTAATTTAATATTTAATATTTTCTTATGCCTCAGACACACATGTGGTATGAATATTAGAATATCAATATTATGCTATGAAAATTTTCAATTAAAATACAATATGAGGGTGACACATATGTGGTATAGATCGAAATATTATTACTATACTACGATGTGTGTCTCTCGCATTACTTACTTAAGCTCTTATAAGAAAAGTTTTACTTGCAACAAAAAAATAATTTCTTAATTTATTTCAAAAAACAAGAAAAAAACACTTACCCTAAGTAAATTATTTCTTATTTATTTAAAATCCAATTTTACTTGAAGCAAGAAAATGTTTTCTTATTTATTTAAAATCCAATTTCACTTGAAGCAAGAAAATTTTTACTTATTTATTTCAAATCCAATTTTCTTGGATTTTCTTGATATTAAGAAATTATTTTCTAAGTTCAAAATCAAGTCTAATTTTTCTTGTCTCGGCATTGATTATAGTAAAAAATTCTTTCCGTGAACTATTCAGGACCTGGTTAACTAGGTTTTGATGAATCATAATGAGTTTCAGAAAAGTTAGAGAATATTTAAATTTATGGTGTATGGGTCTGGATATCTGTTTCAGCAAATATGTTTATCTTAGCGAAAAATGTATGCGAATGCAAACCAAAATTAAACCCCCCCCCCCCAAGGCTAATTCCTGCGCACGGCCCTGCCGAAATGGATCCATAACAATCAATAATGAACCATAACTTCTACCAAAAATTTTTTTTAAATTTTTGTTAAATAAAACTGGGCAATAGCTCATACAAAATTCCAATAAAATTTTCTATAACATTTTAACCCTCTAACGACCTTCAAAACACTATTTTTTTCGTACTTACCACCAAAAGCTGTCAAAACGACCTCTTCGTGGAGGTGTTGAAGGATTAAGCCACCAAATTAAAGGTCGTGCTATTTTACTAAATGTTCGCTACCAACATATTTCTATACGATATTTATTTTAACCCGTTTTTTCTAATATTTAAAAATCACTCAGACAAAATTTCGCAAATTTAAAATACAAATAAGAAAAAAATTGACCTTAGAGTGGTTTGGGAGTTTAACTATATGGATAGTGGGCCTTTCGTTCTGTGTGGAAATTATTCCGCCCCCAGACAACAACCCTCAATTTGAGTCACAGAGTAATCTGCCGAAATATTCACCATCTGCGGCACGCATATAGGCATGGTTCCACCCGCCTCTTCCCGAAATACCCTGGAATACCCCGGATGTCCTCGGATATTAATGCCACACGTAAGGTGCTAATCAGGGTTTCAATATATACCTATTTTTATTGTGATTTGCCTGTTCTCCAAATATAGAACGAGTCGTGGATTCGAAATACCTCAGAAACGGTGACATTGATAGGGACAGGCACAAAAAGAGGGAGAGGGAAATTTATTTGTCGCAGCGAAGCGAGAGTTTTCCCTAACTATTCTCTGTGAGATTAATATTTTTAATTTAGCGGCTACTGACTTTTAGATTTGTGTTCTGTATGCTGGAAGGTTGGCTTTAACAAAATCATAGATCTTTTATGTGTAATTTTTTATGAACAATACTTATGTACAAACCTCCCCCTTTTGTAACGCCTGTACATTTGGCCGTCTCGCGTTATAGGGACCAAAAAAAAGTCCGCCGTACACCCTCCTCATTTGGAAAAAATTCTGGAAAAAATTTTGTTTTTTTTTTTTTTTGGACGCCGCAAGATGTCGCCCAAATACAATTTTCTTCATATCTTCGGTATTTATAGTCCGATCTTAAAGTTTCATAGAGAATTTTCTTTGCCTTGAGAGGGCGGTTTTCCTGTATAATCGTATTAACCCTATGTGCGCCATTGGGGTCACCGCCACACAGTACTAAGTTTATACTATTTTAATGTACTTTTTTAATGCCAGCATGTTAAACACCGTCAAAAAACATAAATCTTTTGCTAAAGAAATATTTCGATCGCTTCAGCAGAACCCGAAATAAAACACGTTCAATATTCCGAGGAATATATGTTTTTCGATTCCTTTGGTCCTTTAAGTTTTACAGCAAATAATTTTCTAGAACATATTAAGATTTTCTTTTTTGCGATACGGTCTACTGTACATATCGCTAATTGGAACTACATACATACATACAAAAAAACTGAAAATTAAAATAATAATAATTTTATATTTGAAACTTTACAACACTTGACTGTTTTTTTTTTAATTCGCAATGCAATGAATGTTATTGCTGTTGTTGTAATTTAAATAAAATTCATTTCCTTGACAATTATGTACATATGTATGTATGAACATTTGTATGTGATTGCAGCGGCCAATGGCTAAACGCTGGAGCGACACGACGGCATGTAAATTCATGTTGGCAGCACGCGCCACATATAACAACAACAAAAAAACAAAGCGAGTTGCTGTTGTTGCAACAACAACAACAGCAAACAAAGTGAGTAGCAGCATCAGCAATGTATGTATAAAAAAACAACAACCAGAACAACAACAATTGCGGTGGTGAAAATTATTTGTAATTTGTGGCTGTCGCCAGCAGCTAAATTATCCCTAAAGTGATAATCAGGAAATTACATACACTTTTCCAAGCACATATATTTGTATGTATGTAAATCTATGCATGTAAATCTTTCACATTTGAAGATGCATTTGTGCTGCGTCGCGGCTGCTGGCGTTTGTAGCACGTGTGCTTTGCTGTGCAACAGCCAACTCGTTCGCCTTCGCTTGATCCTCAATGATATCGCTTAATTTGCCTGTTGTTTTTTTTTTTCTTTTTTTCTTTTTTGATGCACCAATTGAAACCGGTTGAAATTTAAAATTCGGTCTCAAGCCACACTTGTCGCATACCCTCATACTCGTAACTCACAATGCGCTCCCGTTATTTTACTACTGCACATTTTATTTTTTATTTATTTGATTTCGTTAGTTTTTATCTAAAGTCATTACATCTCTGTCGTCCGCCGTTCGCTGTCCATTCGCTCTGTCGCGCATATCTCTAACGATTTTATTAAATTAACTCGTATTTATTACACTTTCCACTTGCAGTTGTTGTTCGCTGTTGTTCTTGTTGTTGTTGTTTTCCTCGATGCTCACTTTTGTTTTAAATTCCTTTAAATTTGTTCAATTCAACTGCCTTTTCTTGCTTTTTTTTTATTTTTTGTGGTTTGTTGTCTAGTCGTAATTTTTTTGAATACGCCGCCTCTGCCAGCACAAAAAAAAAAACAAACCAAAGAGACGATTAAAATAGTTTTCCTTCCATTTGCTTGATTAAATCTCATTTATTTGATTTGGTTTTTCTCTCTTCGCAATGCTTAGTTGAACGTTCGAAAGTTCTTTTAGGTTGTTTGGTTAGTTTATGTGCTTAGCAGAAGGAGGAGCCTGAAAAAATTCGTTGTATTTACTACTCGAAACCAATTCCTTGTCTGCTTCAAGCCTAGAAGAATACCTACAAGAGGATGGGAGTCTAATATTTTTGACATTTGATTAGCATACCAACGATCAGAGCTCGGTGAGACCGTCTAGAAAAAAGAAGTCTGACAAGGCGAGTCTTGGAATTTTTTAAATATTTGGTGTACGTCATGTACACTAGACCGTATCGCAAAAAAGGTCCACACGCCCCCATATAATGTCCTCTTGGAAAAAATTTCCGGAACATTTTTGTTTTTTTGTTTTTTTTTTTCTTTGGACGCCGCTAGATGTTGTCCAAATACATTTTTTCAATATCTTTGATATCTATAGCCCGATATCTAAATTTAATACATCTTGAAAGGACGGTTTTTACTATATAACCGTGTTAACCCTATGTGCACCATTGGGGTCACTACCACCCAATACTTACTTTACACAACTTTAATGTAACTTTTTGATGCCTTCATATTAAACGTCTTCAAGTAATTAATATTTTGCAAAAGAAGTATTTCGATCAATTCAATAGAAACCAAAGTAGAATACATTAAACATTCCGAGTAATATATGTATGTATGTTTTTTACTTCCTATGGCCGTTAGGTTCATTTTACAAATATATTTTTTGAGGAAACCCCTAGGGAAATTTTATAGCGAATAATTTTCTAGAACATTTTGACCCTCTAACGACTTTAAAGAACACTATTTTTTCAGACTTACCAAAAAGGGGTCAAATAACCTTTTCGTAGTGGAGTTAGAGGGTTAGAATCAAGGACCGTAATCATTATGAGTTTTATAATAAAAATCGCCATTTAATCATTATATGTTGAGTTTTTTTATATTTCATCAAAAATAATCATTATTTTTTGAGTTTTATTTTTTTTTATCAGAAATAACACTTATTCCTTGAGCGATATTTAATCTTTCAGAAATAATCATTATTGTGTGAGTTTTAATTTTTTCGATCAAAAATTTCACTCATACACGAAGTTATATCGATGGGAATTTTTTAGTAATTATGTTCCAGAGCACTTCAGAGAAAATTTGAGTTTTTCGACCTAAGCAAAAAAATAAAGCTCAAAAAATAATCATTATTTCTGAGCGATAAATATATCACTAAAGGAATAAGTGTTATTTTTGATCAAAAAAATAAAACTCAAAAAATAATGATTATTTTTGATTTTTATGGATATCGCTTAAAATTTTTCGATCATAGTGGATTCGGATAGTGCTCTTTCAGATATGCACACATACAAACTCAATACTCTTCTACGATGATTGCAAGTATTTGATTTTTTTCACTGAAAATATAACGAATAATGATTATTATGGGTCCCTGGTTAGAATGTTCTAGAGCATTATTCGCCATAAGATTTCACTGGGGGTCTCCTGAGAAAAAATCTTTGTAAAAAGAACCTTGAAGACCACAGAAAGCAAAAAATGTACTCCTCCAATAAAGATTTGTTTTTGGAGGTGGGTGTCAATTTCAATTTTTTTCTTTGGGGTCTTTTGAATTTTTTGAAAATTTGCTGTAAGTCATGTACTCCCATTTGAATAATCATGATGGAGTCACGCATAATCCCTTCTCCTCCAGTTTAGAATCCAATATATTCTCTACACCTGCATATATATTATCAGTTTAGAGGTCTGCTGTTAACTGAAGGTAGTTAAGAATATGATCATTTTGTACCTTTCCAAATAGAGTGAGTGACTCTCTGAGATATATTGCTGAGTACGAAACGGTTTTAAATATTGTGTAGGTGGCCTGTCTATCAATCGAGTCTGCCTTTTTTCAATGCCAAATAAACAATACCGTAAGGAGCTCTATATAAGCAAATCAAATTTTTGATTCAAGTTATGAACGAACCGCAGATGCTGCAAGGATGATGAGGAATTGGGTACAATCACCCCGTCGGGTTAGGGGCTTAGAGTATACCCGTGGTAAGGAATGCCTGTCGTAAGGGGCGACTAAAATCCACCGGCCTCGAAGGTTGGTAATGGCCAAAAAATCGTCCGAAGGGACTAGTACCCGAGCGTACCGGATTTATCCGGAAATTGATTCTCACTTCCCCTACACTCCCCAATGCCTTCCGGGAGTGTCTTGGTGGCTACAATAACAAAAACAAGAGGAGACAATTGAACACCTCGTTTGCCCCTGCCCGGCTTTAACAGCGCCAGACGGTGCTTTTTTTGGGACTCCTTTCCTGGATAGCCTATGTAAGGTCGCGGACGTCGATGTAAAGGACCTGGTGAACTTCATCAGGTCCAAAAATTAAGAATAATCTGTTTTCTGGTATGACAATGGGCCTCCGTACTAGACTAAGTGTTGAGAAGTATTATCTCCGCCGCTATAGGCGACCGTTGGCTAAAAGACTCCCACAAAATATTGTCATACTGATACATATACCGATATACATATGTACATATGTACATATAAACAGACATACATATGAACATATGCATATGAACATAAATTTCAATTAAATTGTAACACATCGCTAACGGCTCTGATTTATGTGCTCCACACAGATTAACCTTTATTTTTTTTTCGCTCGGCAGCGCATCAGATTTAATCACTGTGTTACTTTTACAACATGGTGGGCTGTGCTCAACAAATATTTTCACACTTCGCCAGCAGCGTGAAAAAAATGTTTCGAAATCACAGTAAACGGCGCTTTACGTAATACAGCGATATACAAGAAATGTACGAGTAGCTTGTAAATTGATCAAGTGCAGCTAAATGATCTGCGGTTATGTACAGAATGGCTAACAATTAGCAAAGAAACAAGGCAGCTGATGTTTTGATTTTAACTTAAGATTTTACTGGTTTTTTTTGATCAATTTCGTTTTGAAATAACTTATTTTTCTGCCATTTCGTTGTCTTATAAAAATGTATTTAAATTGAGCTTATGAATTTAAATAGAGAAGGCGAATGGAGAATTCTTAATAAAAATGCAGAAAGCTAGGTGTAATGCTGTGAAATTTGGCAACATTGCAGAAAATTGGCAACCATTCCTTTGAAATTTGACCAATTATTAGAGTTAAACTGGGCAAGACTGCAGAAAATTGGCATCCATTCCTTTAAGATTTGACGAGTTATTAGAAGAGTGAAAATTTTCAACACTGCAGAAAATTGGCATCCATTTCTTTAAGATTTGACGAATTATTAGAAGAGTGAAAATTGTCAACACTGCAGAAAATTGGCATCCATTCCCTTAAAGTTTGAAGAATTATTGGAACAGTGAAAATTGGCAACACTGCAGAAAATTGGCATCCATTTCTTTAAAGTTCGAGGAATTATTAGAAGAGTGAAAATTGGCAACATTGCAGAAAATTGGCATCCATTTCTTTAAAGTTTTAAAATTATTAGATGAGTGAAAATTGGCAACATTGCAGAAAATTGACATCCATTACTTTAAAACTTGACGAGTTATTAAAAGAGTGAAAACTGGCAATATTGCAGAAAATTGGCATCCATTCAATTAAAGTTTGAAGAATTATTAGAAGAGTGAAAATCGGCAACATAGCAGAAAATTGGCATCCATTCCCTTAAAGTTTGAAGAATTATTGGAACAGTGAAAATTGACAACGCTGCAGAAAATTGGCAATATTTCACTTCATCGCTAATCTTGACGAACTCTTTTAAATTTCTTTACAAATGTGCCAAAATTTTCTTCGATATTTTCTGCTGCAGCGACGATTATGTTTTTACAAAAAAAAAAATAGACTATGTAAAGCTAGCATTTTTTCCCCAAAATAGTTGATTGTAACTCATAAAGCTGAACGCACAGAAAAAGCACGAAGCCGTCAAACAGGCCAATGAAATTGCCAAATACAAATCTATGACAAAAGAAAAAAATCCCATAAATTATCAGAAACAAAAAGCTAATCGAAAAAGTCGTATTTAAAGTAATTTACTATCAGTTCATTTCCTAAAATTTTAACAAAAGCTAATAAAATTTGGAAGTAAAGTCTGTGTATGTGCTATGTATAATTGTATATAGAAGCAATATGTATAATGTAATCTATAGATAGGCAATTGAATTGAAAACAAAGGTGTGTCACACAAGTCAAAACAAGGCAAACCAACAAAAAAGAAAAGCAAAAAACGGCACACTAAGCTAGATAAATTTCAATTAAAACAATAAAAAACGACACAATAGAGTAAAAAAGGGCCACACGCACGCAATCGAAAGCATCTCAATAAAGCACTATATAATGTATCTATGTATGTACATATATATATGTACCTATGTACCTATGTATGCTGGTATGTATATATGTAACGATTACTCGATTGGTTTGTAGGTGGTCCGTGAGTTTGGTGTTTATAATCTTCGATAACACAATAGAAACGCCATGCCATTGAGAACCGCTATAAAGACATTAAATTCAATAATCGAGATGCAATGCCATGCCATGCAACACATAACGAAAGTGTGATATGTAGATTTGTAGGTATGTATGTTTGTGTGTACTTGCCTGCATTAGTTAATGAAAGATCGAAGGTGTTATGGATTATGGGTTATGGCGCACGCGCAGCACACAACTCACGTTTGGTTGGGCTTCATCAGCGCATTGCGTATTTTGATACGAGGGTCGTTAAGAAAATGCGTAGTCGAGATGGTAAGAGCTCAATACGTGAAATACTCTGAAAAAAAAACGTTGTAAATCTAAAGACTTTCGCTGTTAAATCAACTACTTTCCACAGTTGAAATGTGCCCAACAATGCTTCGTTGTTGTTTCAAAGGTGGGAGCGTTGTTGATTTAAGTCAATAACGGAGATTGTTGGAAAAAAATTTCACCTAAAAATAAATTTTTGTTTGCATTTTACTCTTCATCTCCTCTCCGCCCGGGTCACAACAGCAAATATGTAGCCTCCGCTTGTTCTCCCATTCTTCTCTCCTTCTTATCATTCACTGGTTGCTATCTTTATTTCTTATTCTGATTTTTCTTCTTTATTTTATATTCTCCTCCAGATTCGAACCATGACATCAACCTGTAATTCTATCCAATCATCACATAGTGGAACATTCAACATTATATTGAATTTTAGTAACCTATTTATACTTCCATTTCCTAAAAAGGAATCCATGAATTATTTTATTCATTGTAAAAACAAAATTTAAAAAAATTTGTTCTCATTAGTTTTGTTTACAACGGAAACTGTTGGGTCAAATACTTTTGCCTTTAAATCAACAACGGGGAGAAAATTGTTGCTAAAAATAAACTTTTGTTTGGATTTTTCTCTTCATCTTCTCTCCATCATTATTTTTTTTTGTTGGTTTTCTCACAAAAAAATATATTCTCACAAAAAATTTTTTAAAAGCAAGCAAGTTTTTGAATCAACAACGCCCGTTTTTGAATAAATTGTTGGATCAAAAAATTTGCTGTAAAAACAAATACTTTTGCTGTTGAATCAAAGACGGAGATTCAACAGCCGAAAGTTGTTGGTTTAACTACGGGTATTTTTTTCAGAGTAGGTAATCGAAATTTCGAAACTTTGTTTTCGGCTACCATTTCGATTTTGGTTGCGTTTGTGACTTTGACTTTGATTGCGATTTCAATTTCTGATTTTAATTTCGTTTTCGATTTCGATTTGAACTACAATTTCCGATTTCCTTTTCGATTTTAATTTCGATTTCGACTTTAATTTTGATTTTGAATTTCGATTTAGTTTTCAATTCCGATTTTCGTGTGTGGTTTCGAGTTTCGATTTAATCTTTCGATTTCCATTTAAATTTTGAGTTAAATTTTCGAAAAAAATTTTCGCAATTTTTATTTAAATTTTCACTTCGATTTTCAATTTTGAATTCAATTCCATTCAAATTTCGATTTCGAATCAGAATTTAAATTAGATTTCGACTTGGATTTCAAATTTACTTCGCTTTCGATCACAATCTTAATTCATTTGGATTCGATATCAAGTTTGATTGCGTTTTTAATTTCGATCTTATTTTCAATTTTAATTTTCATTTAATTCATTTAGTTTTAAGTTTCGATTTTCGTTTGCGATTTCGAGTTTGGATTTAAATTTTAGTTTCAACTTTCGATTTTGACTTCGATTTTAGCTTGTGATTTCAATTCAAATTTCTACTTCGATTTTCGATTTCGGTTTAAAATTCGATTTCGAATTCAAATTAGATTTGGATTTTGATTTGACTTCGATTTCAGATTTACTTCGATTACAATTTCCATTTCCTTTTCGATTTCGACTTCGAATAATACTTTAATTCATTCGGTTTCTATCTCAAGTTCGATTTCGTTTCCAATTTCGTTGCTCGACTCTGATTTCGATTTAGAGTATGATTTATATTTCGATTTCCGTTTGCGATTTCGAGTTTCGGTTTAAATTTTTCGATTTTGACTTCGGTTTCCATTTATATTTCAATTAAATTTTCGATTTCGATTTTCGCTTGCGAGTTTTATTTAAATTTTCACTTCTATTTTCAATTTCGAATTCAAATTAAATTTAAATTTCGATTTCGAATCAGAATTCAAATTAGATTTGGATTGCGATTCGACTTCATTTTGGAATCTACTTCGATTTCGGATGCAATTTCCATTTATTTTACAATTTCGATTTCGAAAGAGATTTATTTCGTTCGGTTTCGGTTTCGATCTCAAATTCGATTTCAATTTCGGTGTTAGATTTTGATCTCAAATTTCTATGTTCGATTTTCGTTTTCAATTCCGATTTCCGTTACTTCGTCAATTGCGTTTGCGACTTCTATTTTCCATTGCAATATCAATTTTTTCCCTTTATCTTCATTGCAACCATTTAAAGATCGTAAACACTTTTTTTACCAGTTACCGTACTGCGGTGACCACCCTCGTGCAGGCATCATGCCGCTTGGCAGATGTGCACGCAACACGTTGTGTGTGGCATACTTATGTAAGTTCCATCCGAATTTAGCCATTAAAACTGTCACATAAACTTGGCTGCTGATTAACACAATAATAGACACCTCTCTATAAGCAATAATAACCACCGCAACGGCGGCGATGGCGGCGGCGGCGTCAAAGTATCGATACTTTGTTTCTTGGATTTTTTTTTTGGTTTGTTGTGGCATTTGGTGGTGGTGTTTTCATTACAGAGCGACAACACGAAAAGTGGCTTTTCTCTAAGCTCCTTTAAATTGTTGGTTTTAAGATAACTGGCACTATTACGAGAATATACATATATACATACATATGTAGGTACCCTGCAAAAAATGCGATTAAGCCGGGACGTGTCCGGGATCAATCGCAAGGGAGCATGCGACTAATACAATTTTACATCCCTTTATATGAAGAGACTAATTGTTCAACTTGTATACCCGGGTACCAATGTAGATTAATCACTAACATACCGAACGGGTACAAATGTAGATCAATCGCTTTCATCCCGAACGGGTACGAATGTAGATTAATCGCTTTCATCCCCAACGGGTACAAATGTAGATCAATCGCTTTCAGCACGAACGGGTACAAATGTAGATTTTTCCTTAAAAAATTGTAAATGTTCATGCATATTTAAATAATGTTTTACTTTTGTAAAAAAATCTCAATAAATAAATTTAAAAAATTGTAAGTTTTGAGTATGCATTATATGAGCGTAATGTAAAGGATTTTTTCATAGGATATTTTAGGCAACATTTTGTTAAAATTGTTATTAAAAAAGGGTGTTCAATTCGTTTTACCGGTTGTTCTACAATTTTTTAAATACATTGCATATTTTTGTAAAATGTCTACATTTAAGGAATCTAGATTTGTACCCGTTCGGAATGAAAGCGATTAATCTACATTTATACCCGTTCGGGATGAAAGCGATTAATCTACATTTATACCCGTTAGGGAACAATTGGTCTACAATTAGTCTACATTTATACCCGTTCGGGAACAATTGGTCTACAATTAGTCTACATTTATACCCGTACTGGAACAATCGGGGACTAATTGTGGACCGATTGTTCTCGAAAGAGATCAATCGAGGACAAATCTCTTTCGGGATTGATCGCACATTTTTTTGCAGGGTATGTATGTACATATCTATGTATGGATGCATGTTGTATTGCGTTGTACAGTGGCAATTTTCAACATAAATCAATAATAAATAACACTATGATCGATAAGGGAATTGTTTTGTATATGAATGGCTATAGGCAAATAAATACAAATGTAAGGTATTACTATCTTAAAATTGATATACGGTATTAGTGGAATAAATATAGACATATAAACTTACTATGGTACATAAATAGACTTTATTGTTTAGCTTTTTTTTTGTTTTTTTAATTTGTTGCTTTAGCTTGGGTGGTCCATTTTGTGCATTATGATAAATAGTTAAAACTGCTATTGTATTATGCCAATTGTTTTTGTTGTACAAGCTTTTTGTGTTTGTGGCGTATGTGTTGAATACACACAGCTACTAGCTCCCATAGTATATATATTTTTATATCTTACTTGTAACATGGAAAGAGAAATCGTTTTGAAGCTGCCATCTTGCTGCCCATAATAATTGGAGCGCAAGAATTTATATGAAATAGAAACAAACTTGGTAAAACCGTAATTTTGTTATAAGAGTAGTTAATTGCGTATTTTTTCGTTCCAAAGTCCCATTGCTCACATATACTTTACAAACTATCCTCGCTCATTTACATAGATACATTTTTATTTCTGACATTCGAACATTCCAAGATTCTACTTCAGCTAAATCATGTCACTTCTTCATAAAACTTTGGAGCAATGAAGGCGTCACTTGCATTCCACTGCGGCCACAAAGCACTTGTACTATGATTGTACTGCGACAACTCGATCTAGCAACTGCTTCTTCGAGAAAGATCTAGAACTCTTCCAGGACGATGATAATGCAGCGGATCTGCTAATCTTTTCAGTCATTCGATTAACTGGAGTATGTTAAAGTGTCAATTCACATATGTAGGTACAGTGCCTGCCGGTAGTTGAGCCTTTCCATAACTGCTGCACTGACATCTCGTCAGATCAACAGATCTGCAGCAGTTTTCTAGAGACAGAATCCATTGCCTTCAGAGCTGCCTGACTGTATGAATAAGCGGCTATATTATTTTATACGAAAACCCCTTTCCGCAGGCTTTTCAGGTCCTGTAGAATAGCAGCTATCACCGCCTTGAATATGCTGCAATAATGCGATAAGTTAAAGTATAGTTCCAGCTCCAACTGAACTGCTGCTAGCAAAAGCTGTTGTTCGGTCGAGTAGGTCCTCTCAAGATGCGAGTTAACATGGGAGAGGTGCGAGACGGCCTCAGTAATTGTTCGAAGTGCCTGACGGAAGGCATAAAGCGCATTTATCTTGTCGTGATGGAGGATAACTAAACAGGATAAATAATCACAACAAAAACATATCGAAAAGGCGATTCACTACAGGGAGTGTGATAGGTGTCTTTCCTGATATTTCGGGTGCCTTTAGCAACGTCTCTGCTGCTGTGCTGTTGAAGGGGCTCGAATGGATCGGAATACTCCCAATCATTCGGCGCTGGATCGAGGATCTTTGGAGTTGTCGGACGGTGACGGGTGGGTGCGGCCTTTCGAAGAAGTCAAGGAGGGCACATAGGGGCAACCCACAAGGGGGAGTACCTACTCTCACCTCTGTTGTGTAGTCTAGTGGTCAACAAATACTCTCCATAAATACACAAAATACTCTTCGTAAAATACACAAAATACTAAAACTTGCGAAGTTTTACATTCCTAGTTTATTATATTGCCTCCAATACGATGTTGGTAACACTAAGGATCATATGTGGTATATGTGAAGGATCACTGTATCCGGCCAACCTAACCTAATCTAACCTACATACATACGTACATATGTTCATCCGTATTAGATGTTTGATTTCTTGAACCATTTCATTTGCCAGATTGTGTACGATAATGAGCGGACAACACACCTTCGACCGGAAGCTAAGCGCGTCAGATTGAAAACTTAAGCGTATTAAAAACATGCATGCAAGTGTTCCAGCTTAGATGTGCACATATGTATGTACAGTACATATATACATATATATGTACACTCAGGAAAAAAAAATTATAAAAACATATGAAAACGTGCTTAAAATGGGCAAAAACGTATTTAAAAGTGATGTAAATAGCAACATTTTTATTTTAAAAATGTTCATTGTAAAATTTTTAAATCAAGAAAAAACATTTTAAATTTAAAAATGTTTATTTTTATTTTAAGCACTATGAGAAAAAAACGCTGCAGTGTTCTCTATATAATTTTCTCTTCCGGATTCAAAATTGTATCCAACGGAATTCTCTTCATCTTCTCTCAATCCGAGTCCCAACTATAAAAATATAGCCTCCGCTTGTTCTCCTCTTCTTTTCTACTTCGCCTTAACTGTTCGCTATCTTTATTTCTCATTCTCCTTATTCTTCTTTCTCTTCTTTATTTTATATTCTCCTCCGGATTCGAACCATGACATCAACGTGAAATTCAATCCATCGCCATTACATAGTGGAACACTAAACATTATATTGAATTGTAGTAACCTATTTATACTTCCCTTTTCCTAAAAAAGAATCCAGGAATTATATGAATCATTGTAAAAAACAAAATTAAAAAAAATCGATTCTCATTACGGTTTTTGTTGGATTTCTCACAAAAAAATATTTTCTCACAAAAAAATTTTGAACAAAGAGCGAGTTTTTGAATCAACAATCATTTTCATTTTTAATTTAAGTATGTTTCTTTTTAAATCCAAAATGCATTTTTACTTCAAAAATTTCATTCTTAATTCAAAAATTTCATTTTTAATTAAAAAATTTTCATTGTTAAAATAAAAATGGTTTGGTTTAAAACGTGCATTATGAAAACAAAAATTTTATTTTTGATTTTAAAATGCTGTTTTTCTCTGAGTGTATATTTATGTACATACGTAAATACATACTTCGATACATTTTTTTTTACTTTCATTCCTAGACTTTAAACCAATTTCTTTATATGTATGTTAGCAAGCACCAAAAAAATAAATCAATCAGCACAACATGATCATTGACAGCTCCTACAAAGACAAATCTGTTACATTTCTTTATAATTTTCATAAGTTACATACATACATATGTACATACCTACATACATGTACACATATTTGTAGTGCGTTGCTTTTGTTAAACCTCTGGTTGTTTTTTCTTGTTTGGTTTTTTTTTTGCTTTTTCTAAAATGGTTAGATCTAGCTTAAGTTGCTCTGTTACCTGTCGGGAGTCTTTATCAATGTTCAAATCTCAGTTCAAGTAACAAAAAGTTTTTATTTTTGGATATATGTACATTAGGGTGGCCCTTAATTTGAAAAGTGTTCGAACCCCCGATTTCCCCCCCTAAAAATATGTTAATGGTCAAAAAACATAGATATACGAAGTTTTAGGCCGATCAAAAAAGATTTAGAGGACGCTCAAAGAGCATGAAGTTCCAAAAATTACGATTTCTTGCTTTTTTTATTTATTCCCCTGTATTCTATATATTATAGACAACTTGACATTGTACATATTTTTCGTGAATTTCCCAAGTTATTATCTTTTCAAAATGACTAGGATCTTATAAATCGGTCAATTATTAATAGAGTTACAGAATAAAATAACTGGCGTCTCCCATATTTACAGTGATATTTGTATTGTGAATAAGCTATTTATAATAAACATCGTTGCAATTGTGAGGCGCACTCGCTTATAAGCGATAATTATTTGCGAGCAAGGCCGTATTTAGGGGGGGGGAGTTTGGGTGTTTCAACCCCCCACGAAATTCTGGTAGATATTGTAGTGTGCTTAAATGTATTTGGCTTTTTGGCAAAAACCAATTCGTATGGGCAATAACCATGAACAGTATTTGGAGTGGTGTTGTAGCAGTATGTAAAATACTGTATCCACTCATCCCAATCATTTCTGTTAGCGCTTATATACGAGCGAACGTACTCGTTGAAAGTCCTGTGGCTCCTTTCTACTGTTCCTAACGTCTGATGATGATAAGCGGTTGAAGTTTTCTTATCTATGTGAAGAAGATCACAAAGTTCTTTTAAAATTTGGTTTTTGTATTCTGTTCCCATGTCAGTGATTATTGTACTCATTGGGCCATATATTAAAATGAAATTTTCAAATATATTTTGTGCTATAGTTTTTGCACATTTATCTATTATTGGTATTGTAACTAGATATTTAGTTAAGTCGCATGCAATTGTTATAGCATACTCGTTGCCCTTTTCTGATTTCGGAAGAGGGCCAATAGTATCAATAAGTACAATGTCGAATGCTGTAGCCGGAGTTGGCGTGATACACATTGGTTCTTTAATTCTTGGCCTAACTTTATTCATTCGACATGTATCACACATTTTAACGTATTTGCGTACATCAGATGTCATATTTTTCCAGTAAAATTCGCTTTTCAGTTTATTTAGTAACCTGGAAATTCCGGCGTGACCACCAAACAAAGGATGGTTGTGGTACTTTTTTATTAAATCAACTTTTTCTGACTTTCTTGTAACTATTTTTACTTTCGGAGTTATAGCAATTTTCAAATTCAATAATAAATTATTTCCCTTTTCTTTAAAATCTTTTATTTCTATTTTGTTGAATATTTCTTCATGTAATGATACTTTTACTTTGTTTAAATTTTTGTTATTGGCCTCCAACTCAAGCCTTGGAAAGAATTGATCTAAATCAAGTTTTCCATTAATAACAAGTGCATTTAAATCAAAGCTGCCTATTATTTTTCTTGCGCGCTGTAAATAGCATAGCTGTCCTTTGAATTTAAGACAAGCCCATTTTCTGACTTCATTTGTATTTATTACTTCATATACTTTTGGAATATATTTCACTTGAGGTATACTAGATTGAACATCTTGGTTATTGCTAGACTTTTTGTGTTTTGATCTTGTTGTGACTTGGAAAATTTGTCGATTTTCTGTATTTATTTCCCTAATTTCATTAAAATTTATACGTGATAAGGCGTCAGCTACATAATTTTCTCTGCCCCTGATATACTCAATTTCAAATTCGTATTCTTCTAAATCCAATCTCATTCTCGTTAGTTTGGAGGATGGGTTTCTCATTGCAAATAAATATGATAAAGGCCTATGATCGGTCTTTACTAAAAATTTAGTTCCATAAATGTAAGGACGAAAGTAAGTTATAGCAAAGTGAATTGCTGCTAGTTCCTGTTCAATCACAGACTTGTTGCTTTCAGCTTTTGTGAAAGCTCTCGATGCGTACGCGATTGGCAGCTGTTTGCCATTATACTCCTGACTGAGGACTGCACCACAAGCATACTTACTGGCATCTGTGGTGATACAAAACTGCTTTTCAAAGTTTGGGTACTGTAAAATTGAAGGGCTCGTAAGTGACTTCTTCAAAAATTTGAATGCATTTTCACATTCTTGTGTCCATAAAAATAAAGAATTTTTCTTGCATAATTTCGTCAAGTGCCGTGAATAATCAGCGAACTTTGGGATGAATCGTCTATAGTAGTTACAGAATGCCACAAAACGTTTTGCCTCGTCACCATTGGTAGGTTTTGGGTAGTTCTCAATTACTTTAAATTTACTTTCATCAGGCAAGATCCCATTTGACGTACACTTGTGCCCTAAGAAGGTGACCTCATGTCTAAAGAAGGTACATTTATCAGGATGTAGTTTTAAGTTAAATTTTCTACAGATGGAAAAGATGTCGTGGAGATTTTTTAGCATATGCGTCTCAGAGCAACCAATTACAACCAAATCATCCATGTACAGGAATGCTTGTTGTGGTGCTAATCCGACGAAGGCTAACGACATCATCCTTTGGAATGAGTTAGGTGCCACCTTTAACCCATAAGGAAGTCTTTTAAATCGAAATGAGCCTTTTTCAGTTGAGAAAGATGTTATATCTCTTGACCCTTCATCTAGCTCAATTTGATGGAATCCAGACATGAGATCGAGACAAGAAAAATACTTTGCTCTTCCCAATTGGTCCAGTATGTCGTCTATGCGTGGTAATGGGAACTTATCAGCTACCAATTTCTTATTAACTTGCCTATAGTCCACCACTAGACGCCATCGTTTTCCTCTCTGTCCTGGTAGCGATTTTTTGGGGACTAACAAGATGGGACTGTTATACTCTGACATTGAGGGCTCAACTATTTTATCATTGATTAACTTTTCAACTTGTCTGTTAACCTCATCTTTTTGGGTATGTGGAATCCTATAATTTTTTATGTATACTGGGTTGGCATCCTTAAGGTGAAGCTTTTGCTTATAAAAATTATTTGCATTAATCGGCTCGGTTTCTAAAGCAAATATGTCTGTGAATTCGGAGCATAGATCAAGTAACTTGTTTTTTATAAAATTCGGAAAATTTTTTGATAGCTTATCTAAAATTTCATCTTTACGACATGTTTTATATGTGTTTGTTAAAATTTCGTAATTAGATAGTTTCTCTGTTTGAATTTGTGGATTTTGTAAAACGATGTTTTCATCTGTAATATTGATAATTTGAACATATGGGCTCTTACCAGACGCCAAAGTATTAGCAACGAATACACCTTCATGAATTTGTTGATTTGGAATCAACAAATCTTCTTCAGAGTGAACACATATCTTTCTGACTACGGCCGACCTTGCTGGCAGGGACAAATTGTTTTGAAGAAGGTTGTCAAAAATTGGTATGGAAACATTTTCATAAAAGTTATTTGGGCGTAAAGTTAACCAACCTTTATTATATTTGTAGGATAATACACAGTTAAACCTTTTGATGAAATCTAACCCTAAAATACCATCGGCAGGTATTGGGAAATTTTTATCTACTATTTGGAAATTGTGGTTAACTTTACTATTATTAATTGAAATGGTGGTAGTGGCAGTTCCTAAGGATTTAATTGTGCCTTGACCTATACCGCTTAATTGAACCTGATGCTTGGAATCTATACCAATTTCATTTTGAATAGAGTTGTGTTTAAAAATGGATATATCGGCGCCAGTATCTATAATAAAAATTGACTTTTTATACGAAAATGTTGTGTTGAGTGTTACGTAGCTGTTGAGATTTAGATTTAGTTTAAATATTTTCTGAGTATTTAGTTGGTTGTATTCAGGGGCGCATCGCAGTTTTCCGAATCACTTCTTTGATTAGTGATTCTTACGTTCCTGGTGTTACTACTGTTTGAGTTCCTATTATTGCGATTACGATTTTGATTACGCCCTCTACCTCTATTATGAAAGTTTCGGGGTGCATTATTATTAGTAAAGCTTTGGCCACGATTCTGACCATAGTAATATCGACTACCTCTGCCATTGTATCTAGTATTTGGGCGATTGCGATTAAGGTACAAGATGGTATTTTGTTGTCCGGTTACTTCGGTGCAACTATTAATAAATTTGCTAACAGCCTCATTCATATTTTGAAATTGACCCGCTTCCATTATGACCTTTACTTTTTCTATGTTACAATTTTTAATCATTGCCTTCACGGCTGTTTGGGTAGAATACTTGCTAGCTAGGTCTGGCGTCAAGCCATCTGATATATAAGCGCTTTCTAAAGCCTTCGTTAAGTCCTCAATCTCTTTTGTGTAAGCGGCTGCAGATTTACTATTTTGTCGCATATTCATAATTCTTGCAGAAACTACTTCTACAGACTCACCTTTTACACATATACTTAGTTTCGATATAATTGCACGTATACTTGATTCATTGCTAATCAAGTTCCTGGCATTTCCTTTGAGTTTAGTTTTGATGAGATTAACTGCTATTGATTCATGAGTTTCTTTAATTGATTCAACTAACTCTAGAGAGTCTATAAAACTGCGAAGGTTTTCATGCTTTCCGTCAAAATCTGAGATAAGCTTTGAAGCAAGGTTTAAAAATTCGGTGGTTGACAAAGGCATTTTGGCTACTGAATTATGCTCCAAACTAAAATCTGGGCTTTTACTATTTCTATCTTTTTTACTTTCTGGCTCCAGCTGGTCTACTTTATCATACTCTGAATCTAAATTTTCATTGTCACTGCTTCCTCTATTATATGGTTCTAGCTTTATTGGTAAATCCACAGAAACTGGTATGTGAATATTAATATTATGCTTTTTAAAAATAGTTAGGAGTTTATCTCTCAATTCACTAAACTCTCTTAATAAAAATTCTTTTTCCTCTGCAGTGGTAATATCAATACTTGTGTGGATTAAATTTTGTATACAATTATAATTTTCTATCAGTACATAACTATGTTTCTGAATAGTTTCATTTGTAATGGGTATGTTTTTGTTTAGGCATTTATAAGATTTTTTGAATTCGGATTTATATGTTTCAATTTCATTGCATATTTTATCAAATTGCGTATCCATACCATTACAAATGCATGAGTTGAAGTTAAATACGTAAATATATACATATGTTGTTGATTAGAAAATAAGTTAGAAAGTACACCAAATAAGTAAGTTTCTGTATACATATCTTTAAAAGAAAATTTTTATTTAATAATGAAAGAAAAAATTAATTTGTCTTATCCTCTGGTCTCCATCATGCATTCTGCTGTCGTTTCCATCGCTGGCTTCACTATTCTCGATCGTTATAACTTCAATTTGCATTTGGTATTAAGCATATGTTCATATACATATGTATGTAAATGTAGTTCTCATATAGTTTTCGTTTTAATTTATTTTTTTTTTTTTTTTGTTTTGCTAAATTTGAGCTCAGATTTGAAGGTGTACTGTTTTTGTAATTTTCGGGGTGTTGGCGCGAGCTCACATGGAAAAGTGACACCTCTTTTGTTTCACGTGTGCTTTTCACATTTTCGTTCTCTCTAATAACAACGATCTGGTGAGCGGACTGCTGGATACCATTTTCACTTATGTTTTTTACACACTTTATTATTGAATCATGGTCTTAATGCTTGTTTCAAAGGTAGATAAATTACACTCTCTATTTCTGTTAAGAAAATAAACTTGTTCTGAGTGGATTTCGCTTATGCTTTTCACACTTTGGTCTACAAAAAAATTTTGTATGCGCTGATCTTGATGCCGTTTTCCAAGGGTAGATAAATGACGATAAACCCGTTTTGAGTGGCTATGTTTTTCACATGTGATTTTCGCACTTTGATCTTATGAAAAAATGTAGTGTGGCACATGATGCCGTTTTTCAAGGGATACATATTTTATCTCACTACTCTGGTACAGTTTTTTAAAATTGCATTTTTTTTGTGTTTTTAAGTTTTTCTTTCTTTTTTTTTTTTTTTGGTTTTGGATTTGGCTTTTTTTGATATTTTTTTTTGTTTAAAATTTTCGCTTTTTGGGAATGTTTTTTGTGTTTTTGAGTGTTTTCTTTTTTTGAATTTTTCAATAATAATTTTTTTTTTTTTTTTTTGTATGATTTATGGAATGTTCTGATAATCACACTTTTCTTCACTTATCTACACAAATTAGTTTAATTTAATCGATTCTCAATGATTTTTCGTGACTTTAAAAAATATATATATTTTTTTTTTTTTTTTTTTTTTTTTTTTTTTTTACACGTCCCATTCAGTTAATAATATATGAAGTGGAAACTGGCAGGATCGCCATGTAGTAAGACCGTATATGCTTCAAGTTAAACAGCGTGTTTTTGGTTTTAGTTTCAATGTAACACTGATTTATTAATATGTAAGAATATCGGAGAAGAGTTAGTGAAGCGTGAGAAAATGCTATGATACACGATGAATGAGTATGGAAATGTTGCTAGCAGAGTTTAAGTGTTCATCATTATGTTTATCAACATTTAAGCACACTACATGAAATCAAAAATGTAATACACTTCTTACTTCTATCATATTCAAAGCTATATGTTGAAAACACTAGTTTACAAATAATTAATTTGAGAAAATATCAAGAATTTCAGGTATAGGGGAGGGCTGGCATGAACCTGCTGAGGTCAAAACCATTTTTTTATGGTTAGGGTTTTGAGATGACGTAATTTTGGGTTTTTTGGTTACAACTTCAATAAAAAATTCTTTTCGCTGAAGTTACAAATACCCGCAAACCGTATCTACTCCGTTCGAAAGATAATTAAAGTAGGCTTCTAACGACATACCACTCATAAATTAAATTATGTTACATACATTTTCTAAAATTTTAGCATATTTCCTTATAACTGAATAAAATCATTGCATGGCTGAAAATTCATTACTCGGTTTTATTAGTGTCTGGATTATAACATTTTGTGTGCGTTGTTATAGTCCGATTTCACCTATTTTCAGTACTAACTTTTCAAAGTCAAAATTTTATTGATTTTTTGCGATTATTGAAAAAATTTTGTTTTTATAAGAAGTTGTAAAAATCAGGAAAGTTTTATGCTTTTCAAAATTATTCTGTTTTATTGCAAACATTTTAAGCGTAATATTAAAAAGATTCGATGAATACTTTATTTTTGGCGATTTTTTTCCAAGTGAAACAAAAAGGATATTTTATGGTCGAAAAACTCGGCTAGGTGACCCAACTATATGAAAACCACTTCACAGATCAAAGGATATTAGAGGAGGATATAAAGCTTCCCAAGCACTGTTTGCCAGCATAACACCAACAGTCTCAAAAAAATAAGCTGTTGCTGTTCTGGGAAAGTTACCATAATTTTTTGAGAACTTTTGAATTTCGATTCCCTCTGAAAATATCTGAAGTCGAAGCACAGAACAGTCGAATATATTTGTTTGTTTATTTGTGCTGTTGCTTTACTGTGTAATTTCAAACAGATCAGTCGACAGCAAAGCACAGATAAACAGAAGTTTAGTTTTCAGTGCGGCTTTTTAAAAAAATTTTTTTGTACATTACAATTTCGATTGTGTTCCCATAAAGTAAAAAAACACAACAACAATAGTGCTGTAAAAATTTCCACAATACAGCAACAGTCGACTATAATTTTTTGAAACTTAAGCCTGCCCAGTTGCTGTACAGTAGAACGCTGTTTATTTTTTAATTTTCAAATGAAAATGAAATTCAATGGAAATAAAAAAAAAAGTTGAAAATAATTTCAAACCCTGCTCAAAAGACTAAAATAATAACATATCTATCAATTTTAAAAATCGGATGTCAAATAACAAAGTTGCAAAAAAAAAAACAAGTTTGAGTCTCAACATAAGCTAAAAATCTTGGGGCGGACTTTTACAGCTGTTTTCGTTTCCACACTGAGAGAAAAAAAATATATGGAGGGGTCAAAGAAATTGAACACTACTTTCTTTGTTTTGAGTAAATTGTCCTTAAAACATGTTAAAAGGTTTATAAAATATTGTTGTTACATGCGTTACCATGGTTTCATATACTTGTTTTGAAAAAATTCATACATTAAAATAATGAAAAATTCTTTAAGCGTCATTCCATTCCCAACTTTCCTTGTTTTGAAGACTTGATTTCTTTAATTTTGAGAAATTAAATTCCCATACAAATCCCCATGGCAACGAATTTGTTTGAATGTTTTTTTATGTTTTTTCCTCATTTTTGAGAAAATTTACACAAAACAAAGAAAATTTTGTATTGGGACGCGTGTTCAAAATAAGGAAAATTATGTCTTTGATCGAGAGAAATTTTTTTTTTGAGTGCACATGGTTGGATAATCTAACCGAGTTTTTCGTCCATAAAATATTTTTTTTTTCACTTGGATAAAATATCCAATAATAAAGTATTCATCGTGTTTGCAATAGAACAGTCTAATTCTTAAATGAATAAAAGTTTCCTGATTTTTAAAACTTCTTATAAAAACCCTAATTTGAAAATCAAGTTTTGTAAAAAACTGTGAGTACAATTGATTTTTTGGTCGGTTTAATATTTCGACACAATTTCTGGAGATAGATCCGTTACACTGGGATGAAACAGACACTTACAAGATAGGAAGAGATACTGTTGCAAGTATAAAAGTGGTAAATGACACAGCAGAGCGCGGCGTTAAGCTCATAGAAGAATATAACAGAATCCTAACAAATAATGAACAGGAAAAACAGTATTTATTACAAGTGGTAACTGAATAGAGAAAAGAATACGAATCACACAATAAGTCATCGTTAATTAAATCATAAATTATTTAATTAAAACATTAATTTCATAAATTCACAATTTTCACAATTTCTAAAAATATGTACATATATACATACGTATGTATACACTTTAAATACACACTATGCAATAAAAAACCTACTGCGTGCTTGATGACTAGCATGGTGTTTTAGATATTTATTTTTAACATTTTTACCAGCTTACCGATTTTTGTAAGTTATACCACATTTAAAAGATAATAACTTGTGGAATTCGCGAAAAATATGTACAATGTCAAGCTGTCTATAATATATAAAATATAGAGGAATAAATTCCAAAAAAGCAAAAAAATCGTAATTTTCTGAACTTTAAGCTCTTTGAGCGACCTCTAAATCTTTTTTGATTGGTCTAAAACTTCGTATATCTAGATTTTATTACTATTCGCACATTTTGATGGGGGGAAATCGCGGATTGAAGCACTTTTTTTTCCCCCATACAACTAAGGGCCACCCTAATGTACATAGGAGAAATCACACATACACTTTGATATAAAATGATATAACTGGATTCTCAATAAACATTGTGACGAGATGTAGGTATGTAAGTAGCAACTTGAAGCTTAAAAACATGGAGGTCTAGCCGAATACTGTGTTGTACGGGTTTGAAAAAATTCAATTTGCTCTAAATGGTCTTCCATATTCAATGGGAACATCGCATCGGGAATGAGCGTAACTTATAAGTTATAATCATTATATTCTCTAACATTCACGTTATACTAATTCAGAAACATGTCTTATCTTACCATTAGCAAATTCCTATCCCGCTACGCTGAGACAAATCGCACACTGCCTATTAATCTCCTTACCAGTCTCCATCCCCCGTTCCTTTGATCTCTTTCTGGCCCTATACTACTCTATCTCTATTCTTCTCAACCATTCTCTATCAATAAATTTTTGTAACCGAGTTTTACATTACATATCAAATATGTATACGTTCCAAAATTTAACAATAACGCACCATAAATACAGAATTTCTGTATATATCGATTATAGCGCCACCAAGCGGATTCATTTTTTGTAAACGAGTTCTTCATTACATAAAAAATATGCGTGCCAAAAATTAGCAGAATCGGATCATAAATACGGATTTTGCAAATATAGCGATTCAGGCGCCATCTAGCGAGAAAAATAAAGTCTATGTCGAGAGGACTTTTCCAGAGAATAAACTGTCAAAATTTGGCAAAAAATCCGTTCAGCATCTAGTTTTTGAAACATTTCCTCACATAACAACAAGAGAAGAGAGGTGATGCATTTGAAGACAGTCTCTCTCTCTCTCTCTGCCATTAAATATTTATTCGAGAAGCATTCGTTTTGATGAAACAAAAAGAAGAGGAAAATTTATCGCTCTCATATCAAAACCTCATACTGAATTTTTGGCCTCTAGGTGTGGTTTCATTTTTATTTGTATTTAAAGTTGGCAACCCTATTTATAGGCGCTGTAAAACAATGGCATGTACATTTTAAGCAGCAGAAAAACAATGTTGCTAAGACATCATAATGTTGCTGGCAGCATGTTGCATGGTGTTTTTACTGCTCAATTTTGGAGGCATATTTTTTATTGGATTTTTGACTTTGACTGAGCAATCAAATACAAAAAAAAATATTACATAAAAAGTGTTGTTACTTTTGCTGTTGTTACTGTTATTAATATTTTTGCCACCTCAAAGGCTTTTATACTAGGGGAGTAAGCTTTGCTTTTCTTTTGATTTCCTCAATTACGGAGAGATGAACCGTAATTTTGAAGCACAGTGTTATTGGAGGTACAACTGGAAAGGACTTTCTAGTCGGTATGTAGTTCTGAATCATATTTTGGCTTCTTCAATTAACCTCAAAAAATACATAGTTTCATAGTGAAGTTATAAAAATGCATTGTATTCATAGATAAAGCTTATTAGTACTACACTTTCTTCCTCTACTTCAAAATTTGGCATATCCTCCGTCCAGTTCAGGGTTGTTTTATGGTATTATATAATCAATAACAAAACTCTCTTCTTCCGGGTTCATTCAATATGTAAATATTGAGTCAATATGAATAACTTAAGCCCAAAAAATTTGCTTTAGAAACTTAGAAATTCAAACCATTTGCATTTAAATCACAAAAATACATACATACATATTCCTTTCCAATCATCGAAATTTCCTCTGTAGGTACTCCGTGTGTGTGCGTTATCACTATTCTGCTATGCATGCCCCATTTCACGTGCTACATGCCACATGCCACATACCGGTAACCAATTTGCTATTTTAGCGATTTTTAGCGGTTACATAAACCACAAAAAATTCGATATGTGTACTCTAACAAGCAACAACAGCAACAAAAACAAACATGCAATGCGGCAAGTGTCTTGAGTTTAGATTCTAAACTATAGAGTCTACAGCGACGAGTTAAAGTGCGTGCAAAGGCAACTGCTAGAGCTGCAAAACCATTGATAGTCGGACCACTCGATAGTTTCGATAGTTTTTTATGAATATTTCACTACAATAAAAAGAGGGATGGTTTTGTTTACATTTTTCTTTTCAAAAAGTCTTAAATTTTTTTTTTACGCAAAACAATAATTAAATAAAAGATCAAATAAGAATTAAATACTTCACTTATGTATATAGCATTTTCAGGGATGGTTTTGTTTACATCTTCCTTTTCAAAGACTTTATTTTTTTTTTAACGAATAACATTAATCAATTAAAAAAAGGACAACAAATAGGAATTAAATACTTCACTTATATACATATATAGCATTTTCTGGTTAAATTAAACCTTTTTCAATTTAAAATTTCACTTGATTTGAAAAAGGTTTCATTTGACTTGAAAACGCTATAGTAATAAAACTAAAAGTAGTACATTTGTTTTTTTTAGCATCTTTGGCGCTGACTAGTACATAAGGCACTTTGTTTATACATTTCATTAATGTAGAATACACTATGCTATAAATAAATCAAAAAACAAAAAAATACGAAGAATTTCAGTTATGGGGGAGGATACGTATGGGCCTACTGAGCTCAGAACTATTTTTTTTTTTTTTTTTAATTTTTGTATGGCTACGTTTTTGAGATAACGGTAATTTTGTATTTTTTGTTATCACTTTATTCAAAAATTATTTTCGCTGGAGTTACGCTTCTAACAATATACAACTTGTAGTAATTGAACCACACCTCGCTAAATGACATCTGGTCAATGTACAAATTTTTAATTTTTTGCGATTTTTGAAGAAGTTTTGATTTTTAAATTAAGTTTTTTATAAAAACTTGTAAAAATCAGAAAAGTTTTATTTTTTAAAAATAAGTCCGTTTAATTGTTAACGTAATATCAAGGATATCTGATAAAAACATTATTTTTAGCGATTTCTTTCATGTGAAACAAAAAGGATATTTTATGGACGAAAAACTCGGTTAGATGACTCATCCGTGTATAGACAAAAGATAAAATTTGTTTGTGACTTCACCCTCTCATACGGTTAGAGTTAATGAGAGGTTGAGTAAACGGCCCTTAAGCTAAAGATATAGATACTTATGTATTGTGGAAAGATTTTTCGTCATCCCTTGTGAAAAAATCGTTCCACAATACATCATATTCCTACCCCGTCGGAAAACCAAGCAAAAAAAGGAATAATGAAAATTACTTAACTATTGCTTGCCATTTTATATCAGAAGAAGATTTCAAATTGCGAATAGCTGTACTGTAGACACAAAAGCTGCTGTCAGATACAAATCATTCCGCAGCTAATATATTGGAAACCTTGGACCATGTTCCATTTGTGGTCAAAGCATGCGAGTTACCGTGTTTTGCACATTCATTGAATTTAGTTGTGCAATATGCCTTGGCGCAAGATTATATAAAGGCGATTTTGATGAAATGCAAGAGAATTGTTTCTTATTTTAAGGGTGGTACAATTGCTTACGAGAAGTTTAAGGCCGCTCCAGAAGTTGAGATGCCAGTTACTGCGAGTTACTGCAAAAAGACATATACCGTGTTTTGCACCCTCATTGAATTTAGCTGTGCGAGCAAATTGTTTCTTATTTTAAATGCAGTACTATTGAATATGAGAAGTTTAAGGCCGCGCAAGAAGTCTATAGTGTTTTGCAAAAAAAAAGTTGTAAAACGACACCAGTGGCGGATCCACGGGGGGGTTTTGGGGGTTCAAACCCCCCCCCTTGTGGTTTATCATAGATCCCAAATTAATGCCTTTATAGATTCTGCGCCCAAATTTCCCAAACTGATCAAGGAAAACTCTATCATTCCAAAAGCAATGGTTGGATGGGTTTAGCTGTCCAAAGGCAAAACTCGACATTTATTTTCAGATTATATTTTATATGCACATATCCACAAGGTAAAACAGGTACAATTGAATCAGTTAATTAAAATAGTTGTCCTTGTAGGCAATAATAACATACAATTACAACTTATAGTTAAATAGAAAATACCCGAAATTTAGAGGAATTAAATCTAATACAATAAGCGCGTACTATACAATCCAATCAACCACCAAAAACAAGAATTAAAACGAGTACGAAGTTAAAATACTACAAGCGATTCATTCATAAAATTGAAATTGTTACGGCTGCAACTCATTTTCGACGAAAACACAGCTAATATTTTAACAAGCGTTTATTCAATCCATACGCAAAGTTTTAATATCTAAGAATAGTTATGTATAATAAATTCAATAAATTTTTATATTGAAAGATATTAAGAAATCTTACTTGTTCGTTTGATTTCATCGAATTTTCTTCTCAAAATGGAGGTGAAAGAAGTGCTTTGAATTTGCAAAGTACCGCTTCGTTCAAATCCACGTTTTTATCGAAATAAATATGTATGTATCTTTTAGTAAATTAAATGATGCCATACTTAGGTAAATAAATCAAAGTTTAAGCTCTCTACATATTACAAGGTGTTCACAATATTTAGTAAAATGATTTGTGGTTTTAAGTATCAAAAGAAATGTTTCAACAAAGGATAAAAAAAGTGGCAACAGAGCTTTTCACCAGATCAAGGTTTTTATAAAATTCTAAAATTTGCAGCCCGGCTCATTTTCAACAATCTTTGCATCTTTGCAGTGGCGGTAGAGTAAGAATAGAAATAATAACTAAACGTCAAGCAAAAGAAATGTCAAAATGAATTTATTTTTCGCCGCGAAAAACAAACGAATTCGAGCTTGAAGAATGATGGGAGGCAACTCGCGAAGTCATCATCTTTTTTTGACTAAACGATTTCCACCTCACTCGTCCAAAATACCGAATTTTCCCTTCTTATACAATATACGTTCTTTGGTTGCACGTTTGAAAATTTAGAACACGCAGTAGCGACCTCTCGCTTCAAATTATATCATATAATAACTGCTACCCTTCACTAGGTGTCGCGCAGTGGTCAAGTTTATAATAAAGTAGCTTCAGAGCCATATGTCGGTTTTTTTAATTTATGAATTTATTAAATACATGTACGTTATACATGTTATTTAGAACTTCAATTGAAATCTCCTGCACTTTATGTGATGACATACATATTGTTAATTTGGAGGGTTTTGAGTTTGGTGTTTTTAAGGTGCGGGAAATGGTGCAACTAGTATATAGAATAATAATAGTAGGTGGTATTAGTCCATATTTTCACAGCGTCTGCCCTTAAAAAACATCTTCCAAAAAAAAAAATTTTCAAAACCCCCCCCTTGCCGAAATCCTGGATCCGCGCCTGAACGACACCGTATACACGGATGAGTCATATAACCGAGTTTTTAGTCCATAAAATATCCTTTTTGTTTCACAGGAAAGAAATCGCTAAAAATAATGTTTTTATCAGATATCTTTGATATTACGTTAACAATTAAACGGGCTAATTTTAAAAAAATAAAAATTCTGATTTTTACAATGGGATAACCATCGATAGTGGAAAAAAACTATCGATAGTGACACGAAAAAAAAAATATCGATAGTGCCATCGATAGTTTTGCAGCTCTAGCAACTGCAGCCAGGAGGTGCAGGCAATGAAGCATCCATTTATGTATGTATATATGCATGTGCCTGGTTAAGGCGGCTCCACTAGCTCATCTTTCATGCAGTTCATTTGTTTTGACCGGGTTAACATCACACCCGCTGTGCCAAAGATTTGTTTACTTGTCTTGTAACTTAATTTTTTTGCTTCGTTTTTACGTTTTTTATTTCTTCATAACGCGATCATAATTTATGCGCATAGGCACAAATAGATTTACATAGGTATATAGAGGTACATATGTACATAAGTATGTATGTTTGTACGGCTGTAGCCTGAATGCTGCATTAGAAATTTGAAATGGTTGTGAACTAGTTGATTGAGTGGAAAACCGTATGGGTTCGCCGTGCGGACATGAACACTTTTGATGGCTAAATTTATCTTGAATGTTGTTGTTGTTAAATGTGTTTTCAAGTTTACTTACGAAGAGGTTTTGTACGAAGAGCACTTTAGGGTTAATGAATTGGAAAATGTTGTTCATAAAAATGTTGTTTGTAACAGCATACTATATAGAAAAACCTATAACAGGAGGCCAAAAGACCAGTAAATCCAAAAGTCCAGTAAATCCAAAAGACAGCAATCCAAAGAGCAATAATATAAAATCACAAGACCGTCTCATTTTTTCTCCAGAATTAAAAATAAGTACAGCGGTTCCCAAGTTATAAGCGACTAAGCAAAATAGAGTTAAGGACTTTTGTCAGCACGGAAATCCAAAGAAGAATCACTCTTGCCTATAAGTGCTACTGTGGACTAAGTAGGCAATTGAAAAGTAAAGTTCACATTCTCAACGAACCTAAATCACGCTCTATAGGATAAGCGCATCGTTCCAGTCCGCATGTACGGCGCAGAAACATGGACGATGTTGAAATAAGATGAGATGGCGCTTGGAGTATTCGAGAGCCAAGATCTTCGGAAGATTTAAAGAATTTTGCGCATTAGCGAGGGCGAGTATCGACGGAGATTTGATGATGAGCTGTACGAGCTTTACGCAGACATTGACATTGTCAATGAATAAAGATGCAGCGGCTGCGTTGGGCAGTTCATTTCGTGAGAATGGTTGAAGGTGCTTCGGCTCAGAAAGTATTTCTATCGAAACCCGCTAAAGGCAGAACAAAAAGGTAGAACTCCACTGCGTTGGAAACATCAGATGAAGACAGTCTCATCTTCTCTCGGTATTTTCAATTGGCACCAGGCAGCATGAAGCAGTAACGACTGACGCGCTTTATTGGACTCGGCCAAAATCGTCTAGACGTTAACGCGCCAATTAAGAGGAAGAGAAGAAGATTCAAGGTAAGCAACTTCAAGTTTTTGTTATGAAATATTTTTTTTAGAATTTTAAAACTCAAGAAATTAGAAGTAGTTAACAGATGAATCCACCAAAGACAATACCATACTTAGTATCATGGAGTCACATTAATCGAAATTTGTATCTGCCTTTATTGTAACTCAAAGCAGTTCATCAGTATTTAAAATTACTTCTGAAAGTCTCTTGCGCAACATAATATATTTCTGACACAATGAAGCAAAAAATGTTTAATTGAAAATAAATATAAATGAAACTTATCAAACAACCCCCAATTGTCATGTAAAATCGATATTAAAGATCAAAATAACATGCGCTCATTTCTATCACGACTATCCAACCAAACCAACCAATTGATGTTTACACCCCTGTTCGTTCGTTATATGAGTTCGCTGGGCATTTCAATTAAGCGTTGTGCCGCTTTGCCGCAATTGATGTTAATTTCTTTTCTACTTTTTTTTTTTCATTCAAAAAAATCACACGTTTTATGCAATAGGGATTTAACTCGAAATTTTCGATTTCTGGGATTTTGCCATATATTTCAATAACTGGGTCATGCCTTTGAGTCTAGTCTTATAAAATACCCAAAAAGATAAAAATGGCGGAAATAAAAGTGATTTTGTTGTTAGCCGTAGAAAGACGCTATTTGAAATTATAAAAGTTTGTTTGCGTTTTCCCAAAAAAAATGTTTTTTGTGTTAAATCTCTATTGAATAAAACGTGCGAAATGTTTCCATAGATGCCGTATTTGTAGTTGAAAATTCTATGTGTTTACTTGTTTATATATGTACAAGGTACATTGTACATTATGCCGGAGCGATTTCAAGCAGCATAAGTCCACGTTTTGTAGGATAGCTCTTCCATTTATGCAGCTAAAAGTCTGAAATTTTGTACTTGCAACTTCCTATACTGGAAAATAAATAATAATTTTAAAATATTGTTACTATATTGAATTTACTGATCTTTAAGAAATTTGCAAGAAAAATTAAGATAAATTATAGGCACACATCAAGCGTTATATACACGTGTATAAAGCAATATACATATGCTTTGCTTTGTACATGAATGATGTTGTCCTTGCAGTTCAGATTTTGGTCCAGAACCACCCTTAGGAACTTAGCCTTCTCGGCTAGTGTAGGGGACAAGTTCTACCTTGCTTGAATTGACACTAAACTCGCAGCGAGAAGACCATGCTGAGATCTCTTGCAGCGCTGCCAGCATCAGATCACACAAGATCTGTGGGAACTTCCCTCTGTATGCTATAGCAAGGTCATCCGCGTATGCCACGACCTTCCCGCCGCCCCAGCCTGTGTCTCGAAGAAGTGAGTTCACAGTGAGGTTCTATAGCAGCTGGTAGACGACTCCGCCCTGGGGTATGCCTCGGGTTACATAGCGTGTAGTTTCGACCTCGCCCATTGATGAGAGTACCTACGATCCTTCCCCTCAAAAGTTGATCAATCAACCCGATCAGAGAGACGTCAACCCCTAAAATTATTTTATTATTATTAGGGCCTAAATTATTTAAGACGTTTCTGATAGCCTCTGGGATGATATTTTTAAAGCCGCCTACGATGTCCAAAAATTACGTTCAGCCTACAAAACCGGATATCAGGCTATATCTCGAAAACGCCCCATCCGATTATAATTATAATTTCATATTTGCATTCAGCATAAAATTTCGGTTGAATTTGATGTGCATATTGATCTGGTTAATTTTTTTTTTTGGCAATTTTTGTTCATTTTTGATTTTTAAAAATCCGTCTTGGTCTATAAAGCCAAGTTCCGGAACATCAATATAAATTCTAGACAAATGTCGTGGAAGAATTTCCAAACACAAAAAAAATTCGAGAAATTCAAATTTAAATGGCACAATATCGACTAATTTTTTTCCATACAAATCGCCCCGGCTTAATGTACATATGCAGGTACCAGGCAGAGAAAGGTGTTTGAATAGATCCTACTGGGAGTAATGCCAATTGCGCTTACTTCGGATATAAACAATTGTACTTTCGTTAGGAATTATCGTATTCTTGTGTATACAAATGGAGTACAGCCTCGAATCAAATGACGATATTTTTCACATAAATTGAATTTTCAGGCCGTCACAAACCCTGAAAATTTGCAACCAAAACTTACCGCAATTCGATAACACAATAATCAAAACAATATTCTTGATTTTTGCCCATTCATGCCAAGCATTATTTTGTATGTGCATGTGAGTAGTTCACTTTTACAAGTCCCTATGTGAATTTTTCACAAATTCGTCTTTAATGCTATTTTTACAGAATACGAAAGGATTTTGCAATAAATTCTTAATAGACATTATACGCCTTTAAATACTGATACACAATGCATCAAAAATTCAATATCGAAAAAATTTCACATAGCCAGTTTTGAAAGTGCAGTACTCATATGTAGGTACTCCACAACCAATTTAAAGTAGTACAGCACAGTTCATAAACGAATACACACATTCTCCCAAGCAAGTAAGTTTGGCATGCGTGTATATAAAGTAAATATAAACAATTTTATAAATAAAATACACATTCATTATACTAAATATTCCGCGCGACGCAAGGCAGAGATTTCACTCAAAAGTCATTTAAAAAAAACAAAAGATTTTCTGTTTCCTTTGCCGCGTACTCAATCTCTCAAATTGAGTTCTTCAAAGCAAAAACAAAAAGCTAAATAAAAGTATGGAAATCAAAAAAATATCATCTCATTTGATCTGATCTGAATTCGCACAAATTGCTCTGGATGACTGAATGGATTTTATTTAAAGTTCATGTGGATGTTGCTGTTGGCGGATTGTTGTCGTTTGCTTCAATGCATTGCGTTATTTTTTATTTTCAGAACGCACGGAAATTGTGAGATAATCAAAAAAATTTGAAAAGCAAGGAATTTATGGTTGGAGAGTAAAGAAATCTTAGCAGAAATTGCGCTGGTATAAACAAAAAAAAAATGTTAATTAATTGTGATTGTGCTACTTAGATAAGTGGAAACTATTTTCGCAGTGACAATGATCTGTATATACGAGGGCTGCTCGATATATTTTTAGCCTAACAATGAAAAAGTGTTGCCAGGTGAAATCTGACATTTCCATTGGATAGTCTGACATTTTTTAGCATAATCGTACTCAGAACGTTTTGACGTACGACCATCATTTGTGTTACTTACAGTGACTTGAAAAATTTAATTTGGCAAAAAAGTGGAATTAACGTGAACATTTTCGTGAGATCAGTTTTCACAAATTTCGACGTGGATTATCACGACAAGACTGCATTGATGAACTTAAATCTTTATATGGAGATGAAACACCATCCTATGGCACTGTGAAAAATTTGTATAATGAATTCAATGGTGGCCGACGCTCGCTCAAATACCAATTCCGTGAAGGTCGTCCAAAAACGGCCGTTGTGCCAGAGAACATTGATGCCGTGCGTGAACTCATAATGCAAGATCGCCATGTGACATACCGTGAGATAGAGACATCCTTGGACATTTCTCCCACAAGCATAAATTCGATATTGCATAAACACCTGACCGTAAAAAAGTTTTGTTCTCGTTGGATCCCGCACAATTTGACTGTCGCTCAAAAAAGGCTCGTGTCGATTGGTGCCCAGAAATGTTACAAAAATACGATCGCGGTGCTTCAAAAGACGTTTATAAGATCGTCACAGGTGACGAATCATGGATCTATGCGCATAAACCCGAAACACAACAACAATCGACCGTCTGGGTCTTCGAAGATGAGCCAAATCCAATGAAAGTTGTTCGTGGAAGAAGCACTTCGAAGCAAATGGTCGCTTGTTTCTTCGGCAAATCTGGCCATGTGGCGACTGTTCTGCTTGAGCAACGGAATATGGTCAATTCTGAATGGTACACCAAAATTTCTTTGCCTTCTTTGTCTTCGGAGAAATTCGAAAAACGAACAAGAGAAGACGAATCATTGTTCACCATGACAATGCGAGCTCTCACACATCGGCACAAACCAACGCCTTTTTGGCAGGCAAAAACGTCGAATTGATGGGTCATCCGCCGTACAGCCCTGACTTGGCACCCAATGACTTCTTATTATTCCCGCACATCAACAACGAAATGCGTGGTCAACGATTTTCGTCGCTAGAAGATGATGTTGAAGCGTTCAAAACCATGTTTTGGAGGTGTCTCAATCGGAGTGGAAAAAGTGCTTCGACAATTGGCTTGAGCGCATGCAAAAGTGTATAAATCATGCTGGAGAATACTTTGCAAAACAATAAAACCATTTTTGATGATTAATATTAGCATTTTCATTATTAGGTTAAAAATATATCGAGCAGCCTTCGTGTAATGTATATATAAAAACATGTAATTGATGTTGAAGAACGCTCATTTACTGCGGAACGTCGAGAAATCAAGAGGGATAAATATCTCCAACAATAGAGATCTTTCTTTGTGTTACTTTCAATGTCATTATCTGAAGATATAACATGAACATATGACAGAGAAACCTTACAGTAAACATTACACTTGTTTAACAACTCGAAAAGCATTGGAGAACGAGTCTCTTTTTTAAAATCGCTACTTCAATAGCAAATGTGGCAATATGTATTGGTATTCGATATGAGAAATAGGTTATCTTTTCAGCAAACCATAATGTTCATTAGCCAATGCATATTCACTTCATTGTGAAGTCGAATGCAGCTCATTCTTGAAGGAAATTTTCGCTGAGAGGGAGAGAGAGTGGTTGTTCCCGTTTACTTCTTTCGAATCGATATTTACAATTTACCTTGAACGTTGGAAAATGAAGGTTCGTTATAAGCTCGTTCTTACGCGTCCATCATTATTTTCATTACACACAATTATCTCCTCCATAAACTCTTTCAGGCAGCACCGCAATCGGGGCAAAATGCTGGACTAACTGATCCTCCAACTAGGCTGAGAATTATAGAGAAGAAGTTGGCTATGGTGCAGATAGTCTCGTGAGCCAGTCGTTGATTTTTGTGATATATACCTTTACTTTTCTCTTATAAATGGCAACTCTTGTAGTCTTTTAAAAACAGCAGGTTATCCGACAAAGAAGTTATTTTATTTGAGAGACTTTGACGGTTTTTTATTATTCGTAGATATCATTCGACTGTACCTGTCGATAAGTTATAATAGGCCTTTCCGTAAATATTCTACACGAGGAAGTAATCAGTTCAATATACATACAAAAATGGATTTAACTCGGTTTGGCTGCATTTGAAAATATTCCATTGTAAATAGAAACAAACACAAAAGTCTAATTTTGTTAAGACTTCCTTGGAGAAGAGAATCTGCGATCAGATTAGGGTATGAATTTATAAATAGACACATATTGTACATAAAAAGCACTGAAAAAACATTTGTATATATGCTAATAGTACGAGTACATAAAAAATTCGCTATGGAACAACATTCACCCTTGTATCACATTTGAACGTTCTTGCTGTCAGTGCAACTCAAAACAGATTTAGTTTGATATGAAAGGATTGGTACATGCGTACATACATTCCCTGTAGGGAAAATCTCTAGTTCCGAATTAGGTCGCTTCTGGTGCATTTTTCGTCACTACTAGTGCGAGCTAAATCTCTTTTGCATGTTATCAACTGGATAATTTAACACGGCGATGTCCTAGGCGGTGTCAATTGTCACCCTCTGCACTACATTATCGATAGTTCCGAACTGGTACTAAATTCTACAGTTTTCACTAGTTCGTTTATTGTCACAATTTCGATAGTTCTGAACTAGCTACAAGCACCTACAAATACTAGAGTTTTACATCTGCCGCTTAAGTGCTGCATTTGAAACACTTCATGCAAGTGGCATGATGGCACAATGGCTAACGCGTGTGACAATCAATCTGGCGAGCGCGGGTTCGAGGTGGATGATAATTTTTTTTTTTTTAATTTTTTTTAACTAATTTTTTTTTGTGTATTTATTTATTATTTATTTAATAAAAATTTACAAAAATATTTAAAAAGTAATAAAATTAAAAAAATTTTAAATAAGCCTGAGCGAACGGAAAAGCATAATTAGGGGAACATTTCATTTCATACAAGTTAAGATGCAAATAGAAAACTCTTTATATAAAATGCTTCACTAAACATCTGAGAAGTGCAGAAATCAACAGAGCCGACGGCAATTGAACGAACGAAAAATTTTCATAGAATTTTTGTCACTTCGAAATTGAATACAAATCGAAGTTTGTCTTATAATGGTCACTCAATTCACTCCTTCTGAACTAGTGAGGGTCTAACTACCATTGATATAGTTCCCTTTTGACACCTTTTCGCTAGTTCGAAACTAGAAATTTTGCTCACTAGTTATTCAGTTCCCTGTAGGGTATACATTTACTGGGGCACTAAAAAGCGCAGACTATACGCAGCCACAGGCCAACCTTGCAAAAAAATGCGACTACTATCGGCATATGCCTACAATGCAGGAAATCTCGTCAGTTCCAGGGTAGTGCAGAACTAGTTCAAAAAGAAACAGTGGTTGGTTCTCGTTCTATGCCAACGCTTTCAAATGTCGATGTCCTACGAAGTGGCAATTATCCCACTCTGTAGAACTTTGGATCGTGTTCTAAACTACTTTCTATATGGACTGGTTCTGGGTTAGTTCAAAAAACAAAATACTTCGGAGATTTTTCAAAAGGAAGCTCTTCAGTTCTAGTTCAAAAATTGTCAGTCTTTAGTCACGCTTTACAAAAATAATGCTCAGTCGGCAGAGCGCTTAACATTCTGAAAATAAATTCGGCATTTCATTATAAAAAACCAAGTTTTTTAAACCTAACCATACAAATGATGGAATTATGCCCATTCACCTACAAATCTCAAGTAATATTATGTTGTTTATATGTACCTCCGTCCTTTAAACTAAGTTCCATTTGGTACTACCCATCAAAAGGCAGTAAAAAGGAAAATTTTTTGTAAAGTGCAATATTTGTTGTTGCTCAAGTTTAAAGCTATTGCTGTAAACATAAATTTTTCGTGAAATCACAATAATAAACTGCCCCCCTCTGCATCGCTTCAGAACCAGTTCCGAGCTAGTTGCGACCGCTCTAATTCTCGACTGTCGTTTTTCGGGACTGTCCCTTATATTAGCTGCGGGTAGTTACGTATGTACACTAGGGTTTTCCCTAAATATATCAAGACACATTTTACATGTGACTTTCCCAGCCCAGATTTCACTTTAGGTCGATGCTAATACAGTCGAAGATATCACTGCATTATAACTACTGACGTTTAAGCCGTGTTAATCTTTAATTAAGGCATATATGTGTATTATGTATACACCCACATATGTAGTTAGTTCTATTATGCTTGGTCTGTACTTATTTATACTAAATAAATAAATAAATAAATAAATAAACAAAATATAGTTTTGTCTACATAAGCATTCATATGCCATCATAAATACTAAAAACTAGTTATATCGTATGAACTACTCGTTCTAGGTATATAAAAATTACATATCTATGTACATATATTCGCGCAACTATCTGTCTACCTACCGGCACATATATACAGAGAATGGAACTGTTAAATAGACATACTAAAAAGGTTGATGGAGAATGACAAACCGGCAAACTGGTGGCACAATAATAATAAAACACAATTCAACAACAGACTAACAACATGCTTGCAACATATGTGGTGTATGCCGCTGCAAAAACAAAAACAAACACAAAAACAAAAAGGCAAATGCAAAGTCAAAAACTATAAGTCGAAAGGCAAAAACAACACCATCATAATAATAATACACACGTAATTAAGTAAGTAGAAAAAATAAGTCAGAAAGATGCGGGAAATGTGTGTCTGTCATGCTGTTTGAACCCTGCAAAAATCATTGGATTATATGCTCCATTTGTGGTAGGTTGGAGTACTTTCAAAGTGACCACTAACATAGCCCAAACGACCGATTCGTGTATCTGCATCGGTTCGTAGTTAGCCGAACATAAAAAAACCAAATTTTTATCGCGACGACGACGATATGTGTATACATATATAACTACATATATACATATGTTTGTATGTATACACGTCATTCGTCGTCGTCGCGATAAACATTTGTTTTTGTTGTTATGTTCGACTAACTGTTAGGTACTCCATCAATTAATCCAATGTAGCTACTCCATGGATTAATTTGTTTGTAATGCGGGGCTGGAGTATATACTCCATTGCAATGACATGCAATGTTAAATGGACCATATTTTTTGTATGAAATGTGGCAAGTTATGGAGTAATCGGTTGGTCCATAGCGAGCACTCCATGGATTAGCGACTGGAGTACTCGGAATTTTTGCAGGGAAATGCTGAAATGAAACAGATATTTGCGCACGAATACTTACTTAAATGATTGCTTGGTTGTATATGTATTTATGTACATATTAATGTGCTTTCGAAAAAGGATGCCTCAAAATGAATGCATGATTTTTAAATGAACTTTTTAAAAAGACCTTATATAACCAAGATAATAAAAGAAGAAGAAAAGTATTTAAAGGCAAGCACTTTCCCTATTTTCATAGACTACCAGATAGATATGTCATTTATATGCAAAAATTAACTATTGACTAAGAAAATTCTCTGGACCAAATACAATTAATTGCATATAATTTGGTTGGCACGCATCTCATTGTAACTATGAAGGCCACAGACATCTGCACACCTTGCAGGTCCACAACCGTGTTCATCTGCTGTTAGCCTCCTTAAACTAGTGCCAAGTGATTCGGCCCTTTATGAAGCCCAGTGGCGCAAGAACCTCCCGCGCTTACGCGGTGTCAAGAGCCGAACCTTGCCTGGCCAGCTCATCAGCCCTTTCGTTTCCCTTGATGTCGCGTTACCCCGACACCCACATCAGAGAGATGCTATGTCGACTTGCCGAGCTCATGACCCACTCCCTACACTGCCCGACGAGGCCTGATCCTAGAGCGTTGCAGATCCCAAAGTCTTCAGAGCCGCCTGACTATCCGAGAAAATTCCTATCCTTTTTCCGACACCGGCACTTTCCGTTGCAAGTAGAAACTTTCCTCCTCCTCCTGCATGGCGAAAACTTCTGATTGAAAAGCGCTCGCCGTGTCCGGGAGCCCTATTAATATTGAAGTGCCTGGCTGAGTTGCGAGGGTACACGCTCCTACTCCACATGCCATTTTCGACCAGTGCGTGAAAACTGATACATCGAAAGTCTGAGCTGTTTTACGATCTAACCAGTCCTTCCTGTATGGAAAGACAATCTCATAGTTTGTATCGAAGACTGTTGTAGGACAGATGTAGTCTGTTTTCGTATTGATGTCGGGCTCGGTAACGACGATGAGCTCAATCTAGTTCGAGGCTCCAATGTCCCAGCAATTTGACTCAATAGCTATGCTAACCGACGTGTTCACGAAGGAGTTAATCGTGTGTAATGAAAATAATGACGAACGTGTGAGAATGATCTTGTAACCGACCCTTGTTTAAAAAAAAAAAAAACGTACCCATTTTGGAACAACCGCTCTATCTCACATTTAAGTTTCCTATCGAGAATGGGAATAATTTCGAATTCATAACGAAAGCAAAATACATCGGATTTTAAGGGTTCCGTTTTGGTTACTGATTCGAGTACACTGAATAAATTTGCCCCTAGTAGCCAAAACCTTCGACTAGAAAATAGAGGACAGTAGCAGATCTCTTGCTCTACCATCTCCTCATGCAACCCACATCCCCTGCGTCCACTTTCACCTTCTAAATCCATTTTGGATGCCTGCGATGCTAAAAGACAGTGTTCTGTGAGGACCCCGATGATCAGTCTACACCAATACCTTATCAGGTATAGCAGCCAACGACAGTTAGCTTCAAATAATGTCACTTACATAGAGTTTTAGACATCCTACAGCCTCGTGCCTGTTTCCACGCCTTATCTGCTTGGTCCATCAAATATTATTGTACGTCTATGTTACTTTTGGCATACCCTTTAATACAAATAAACACAGTGAACGCATTATGAAGGCAGTTTTGTTTTATGTTTTATATACAAAGCTCACAAAGAGAAAATAATGAATGCTTGAGCGCCTATATACACACTACAGACGCTGGATTAACATGTATTTTGTGGGCATTTGAGTGGAAATTGAAAGGGTGAAGGGGACACGGACAAGCCAAAACATGTGTTTTGGAACCCTCATATGACGCTTGATAATGAATTTTAAGGGGATTTGGTACACCTACAATTGAAATGCTTGGTGCGCCGGCAAATATGTATGTATGTAAATAGTGCGCTGCGTGTGCGATGGACGGTATGTGGATGCAGTATCTACATAAGTACTACGCTATTATACTGATCTGACAGCACAGAAGCAGCATAATGAATGCAGCAGAAGAAAAAAAACATATGTGGCATACATTCATTGTACATACATATAATGTACATACTATGTATTAGCTATTTTGTACACAAATGGCAACCGAAGCAAGCACAATTACGCTATTTTATTTTGCTTTAACAATTTCGGAAAATTTATTTACTACGAGTACATGCAATGAGAATTGAGTGTAACTAATTAATGAGCGCTATAGAAAAAGTCGCCTCGAGTCGCCTCCAAAAACGCGCGTGTGTGTGTGTGTGTGTGGAGTGAGTGTTGAGAGTACAGCTATTTTAAATGAAATGGCAGATGAGCTGCGGAAGTGGTGGCTATGCTATACAAACATACAAACGTGGAACCATATGTTGCAGATCACCGCCAGAGAATCATCCGTACTACGTACTACAGCAAACGCAGGCGCATAACGGGCGTGAGCGCTACTTCAAATGATCATTTGAGCAATTGAGTACCGACAATTGTCTGAAGGCAGGGCGTTTGTGTCACAGGAAGCAGCCTATGTATGCCTCGACAAGCTCTGACCACTCGTAGCTACCGATCATGCCGTTAGTTTGGACAAAACGTTGCTTCAATTAGGAATTGCGAACGATGTGATGGCTGGCAAAGTGCGCTATAGGCGGATGAATAAATGAAAATAAAATAGAATAGAATTGATTGTGTCAAGCAGAAGCTAAAATAAATTGTGGAATTGTGTGAAGAGTGAGGGGTTAGAAGAAGGTAGAAGGTGCGGTGTAAATCGAAGCAAAACGAGAGCAATTTTATTTTTCAAATTAAACACTTGTGCTAACTAATAGAATAGCATACTAAATGGCATAGAAAGGTGGAAAAAGTGGAAAATTTAGATAATTGAAATGAGCGCGGGATACATGTACTAAATTGGATAAATTATATGGAACGTATATCTATATAGTGTATATAGTGCGCATTTGAACAAAGTAAGTTATAACTAGTGCCAATGCACAATTTTATATGTTAAAAGTAAAAATAATTTCAGAGGAAATTTAAATGAAAAATGAAAAGTAAAAGTAAAAGTAAAACAAAAGCAGAATGAAAAATTAAATAAAGTAAAAATAGCCATTGCAACACTTGAGTTCATAAATAAATGAATAATTGTTATTTTCAGCCTAAAAATGGCACAACTACTATAAACATTTCGGCGAAGTGAAGTGCTGCGTGCCGTAAAGCACGAACCAACAAATCTTTTAACAGATCATTTATATAAGAAGAAAACAACAGCGAGGAAATTAGCACACGAACAGCAAAAAGGAAAAACAAAAAGAAAAAACACGAAAAAAATAATAAAAGCATGATTATGTATTAAAAGAGAAGGAAATTCAATTTAAAAGAAACAAAACGAGCAAAATTAAAAAAAAAAAAAATAACAAAAAAACAAATAGGAAAGAGAACGAAATTCAATTAATAAAACAAAAACTAAATTAAAAAAAAAAACATAAAAGTGTGTGCTTAAGTATTTGCATTTATATAAGAAGAAAACAACAGCGAGCAAATTAGCACCAGAAAAAAAGAAGAAAAAAACACAAAAAAAATAAAAACAAAAAATAAAATATTAAGAAAAGGAAATTCAATAAAAAAAGCACGAAAAAAACTAAAATAAATAAAAGCATGGAAATAAATTAAAAGCATGGAAATAAATTAAAAGCAAAGGAAATTCAATTCAAATAACAAAACAAGCAAAATTGAAGAAAGAAAAAAACAAAAAAAAAAAATCAATTTGAAAACTTAAGAGTGAATGCTTTTTTTATACTCAGCTGTACTAGTACACAGAGTATTATAGTTTTAATCACATAACGGTGGATTGTAACAGAGTGAAATAATCGAGATAGATATAGACTTATATATATCAAAATGATCAGGGTGAAAAGAGAAATCGATTGAGCCATGTCCGTCCGTCCGTCCGTCCGTCCGTCTGTCCGTCCGTCTGTAAACACTCTAACTCGCGCAAAAATTGAGATATTTTGATGAAATTTGAAATGCAGGTTGGTATCGAGACTGGGACGGTTGGTATTGAAAATGGGCGAAATCGGACCATGACCACGCCCACTTTTCCTATATAGAAAAAATCGGAAATTTGGTATCTCAGTCACTAATACAGCTGGAGCGATGAAATTTTATCCACGTGTTGAGCTCAGGCCCCTAGGAAGAAATTTGATGACATTTTGGAAAATGGGCGGTGCCACGCCCACTTATTAAGGGTCAAACCTTGCAAGTTTTATATGTCATAACTCAGAAACCGTTGAAGATATATCGATGAAATTTGGTACGCGTGATATACTTACTTAGTCAAATATTTGGACGAAAAATTTCCGAAATCGGTTGAGGGCCACGCCCACTTTTATATATGGCTCTTATAAAGTGACCTAATAAAAACATTTTAAGCGATATCTCTGTCAAACATAAAGATATATCATTGAAATTTTATAGCAGGAGTCCAACTGCGGACATAAAACGAAAAACACAAAAATTTTGGCAAATGGGCGTGGCACCGCCTCTTTTTATAAACAGGAATATACGAGATTTCTGAGCCCATAACTCGACAAATGATTTATATATAATGACTAAACTTGGTGTGTACACTTTTATTACTTGTGGTAATACATGTTGAAAATTTTAGCGAAATCGGTTGACGACCACGCCCACTTTTATATATGGGTATTATAAAGTGACCTAATAAAAACATTTTAAGCGATATCTTTGCCAAATGTAAAGATAATTCATTGAAATTTTGTGGTTTGATTTCTACAATAGACCAGAAACAACAAATAGAAAAATTTTGGAAAATGGGCGTGGCACCGCCTCTTTTTACACAAAGGGATATACGTGATTTCTTAGCCTATAACTCGACAAATAATTGAGATATTATGACGAAACTTGGTTTATACACTTTAATAACATGTGTTAATAGCCACGCAAAAATTTATTGAAATCGGTTTATGACCACGCCTACTTTTTAAGAAAGATATATCTGGAACACTCTTTGGGAATTTGTAACGTGACATCTTTATAACTAGAAGTCAAAAAGGAATGAAATTTTGCACAAAGAATAATATTCATATGCTTAGTTGGATGACTGATAAAAATGTTGAAAATGGGCGTGGCTACGCCCACTTTATGCAGCACTCGCTTTATATAAAGTACACCGTGTTTCCATCAAACGCAAACAAACTATGAAAACATACAGCTGAGTATCTAATGTTCGATTCCACTCGAACTTAGGCTTCCTTACTTGTTTTTTTTTACTTATTTGCATGTGTTATCCATCTACTTGAGTGCAAGTAAATTTGTGGTTTGTGTACCTATACAAGAAAAATTCGCCGAAGTTCATTCAGAATTTAAACGAAAAGCAGCAGAAGATACACAAAATTAAATAACAGCAGCCAACACACGAGCGCCGCCATTGAAGAAAGTCAGCGACGTCACCGGAAATAGGAGAGACATTTTAATTGATACTTAAGAGAAAAGAGAAAAGAGGAAAGAAAAAAAAAACAAAAACAACAACAAAATAAACAAAAACAAACAGGAAAAAACAGCAAAAAAAACAATAAAACAGAAAAACAGAAAAAATAAAACACAAAAATAAAAAAAATAAAAAAGAAAGCGAAAAATTTAAAGAGCAAAAATATAAATTGCAAAAAAAGCTGAAAGAATACATACATATGTATGTACATACATAGGTACAAAACTGAGGTGAGTGTGTATTTAAAAATAAACTATAAAATACTTGCACCTATATTAATTTAAGAACTTTTCGGCAAAAAAATTAGTTGAACCGAAAGCGGATTACGTGTGCGTGTGTTTATGGCAAACAGAATGAGATAATGCTTAAAAGGAAAAAGAAAAAAAAAAAAAAAAAATGGAAAAAGAAAAGCGCAAAGGAAACCGCAATTTCCGTTGCTAAATTTTCGCGTGCTATAATTTTGTTTTATACGAAAAAAAAAAACGCTTTTCACATAAGCAGAAAGTGAAAACGACTGCCATAAAAACGAAATGATCAATGGAAGCAAAAGAAAAAAATTCGATGGCAAGATAAACAAAAATTTTACACAATTTATTTTTCGTTGCTTTACAAATTTTGTATAAACAAAAGAACTATAGTATTTATACAAAAATGGAGGTAAACTAGGGTGTGTGTCCATTAGATAATTTTTAATTGAAAAGTAATTTCTTTTGTTTGGCTTAGATCATGCAATAGTGATGTATGTATGTTTGTTTTGGCGAGCACTCCTCTAGCTTAGGTTAGGTTAAACTGGCTGGCCACATTAATTACCTTACATAGACTGAATAAGTCCATAGTGTTACCAGTAGAATTCTTGAACTTGAACACCGCTACATTAAAAGCCTGAAATTAGACTTTGGAACAACGCCGTCGCTTTAAGAAATGCCAAGAGTTTCTTTACTGCTACTTTTGATATCGATTCGATATCAGTGAATACGACTTCTCCTAGTAACCGAAGCCTTAGCCTGGAAAAAGCAGGAGAGGAGCAGAGAACATATTCTACCGTCTCTTCATGCAATCCGCATGCTCTGCATTCACTATCACCAACTAGTCCCATTTTGAACGTATGCGATGCTAAAAGACAGTTTTCTGTGAGGACCCCGATAATAAGTCTACATTCATTTCTTTTCGTGATCCTGATTATAAGTCTACATTCATCTACATTTCACAGAAAGCGCAACCATTTAGTTAGTTAAGGATTGTACGATTTACACATAATTTTGGACACCCTACAGCCCTGCGATTGTTTCCACGCCTTATCAGCCTCATCCATCATATATTTCTAGTTGATTTCACTGAGTGACATCGGAATATCCATGGAGTGTTTTGCTCTGAGACTTGCACCCTGCTTTGTCAGCTCATCAGCTTTCTCATTACCACGACTTTTGGCCTGGGATGCAGTATAAATAGGCAATGCTATCTCTGCTTTAATGTTAATAGGCTTCCTTGCAGTCTGCTACACACTTGAATGAAATTCTATGCGAAAATATCGAGTTTATAGCCGCCTGACAATCTATATAAAAATTAATACGTCCTCTTCGTAAAGGATTACGGTTTAACAGCTCTGCTGTCCTCCTCTTCACTTTTTTCTAGGTCTTATCTATCCACTATTTCATATTTACTAAATGCAGCTACATATTTCTCCCCTTTTCATTTAGTTCAATTGGCATTTTCGCGTTTTCGCCAGCAATAAAAACACACTCAATCAGCATTCGTGCAAAAGGCTGGCAGGGTTGTCGTAGCTACAATTGATACATTGTATGTAAATATACCCAATAAACATTAGGCTTGTTAAATAATAGGAAAACGATTAAAAAACCGAGACTCGAGAAGATCTTCTTTTAAGGCACGCATTGCAGAAGGAATTTGGAAATAGATTAGTATAATTGGAGAACTTTTTAGATCATTCTCCAGCAAACCTTCATTTAATTTTATTCCATTTGTTTTCACTTTGTTACGAATTCGATATTTGAGGCGCTTGCTATAAAAACCAGCTATTCCATATCTTTCTGGCAATCCACTTTTCTGCATATTTTGAAGGTTCAGAGTGTCCTTCACAAGCTGACTAAGGGATATAGCTCAAATCAAGCTCATTGCGACCGAAAACTGGATGAAAAGCTTTGCCCTCTGTACTCTGTATCAAATCTAGCAGAGAACTGTCGATGTGAGAAGTTTTTTAACTCTCCTGTAAAATTTCCAAAAATATAGAAAACTCCTCATTTAGTCAATTATCAAAGCGAAATTTTAGTGAGAGAGAAAGTTGCAGAGAGAGTGATTGTCTTAAAGTACGTAAATTTGTCTCTCTTTGCTAAAGAAACATATGGTTTTCATAACTTTTCGAACCCTTTCCAGTGTATTTCTAATATAAGTGATTAGATTGGCCAATGCTAAGATTTCAACGTAGACCAAAATTAGTGCAGAATGTTTCCAACATCACTTTAGAGGCAATTAGTATACATACCTTTTTTCGAATGTAGGCCTTTGCGGTTATGAATATCTGCGGCAAGCCCCGTTCTGCAATGACTTCTAGGAATTCGAAGTATACATAGCCAAAGCAACTGAGTCATTGCCTGTCAAATGCTGTGGATTTACCGTGAAGATGTTCTGGAGTGTTGATAGTGTCGATTTCGTTGCATGCCACAAACGTTTGGTTTTGCGGCTGTCCCATTTTGAACGGTTTGAGATAGTTGACGGTGTTTTAGGTTGAGAAAACTAAAGTTGTTTCCAAATTAGTAAGTTTGTTTCCAGTTCGATATTGTTAGTGCATATCTAAGGTCATTTTCGCATGTACGACAAAATGTTTATTGGGTATTTATGTATTTGTACTGAATATGAAGTACATAATACATACATAGTATAGCTATTTATGGCAATAAAACATTGTTTTCCCCTATTTCAGAACATGCGTACATATGTACCTAAACAACTGATGCCATTCAGGCAAAAGTCATGGATTTACATACAAACATTTATGTCTATGTTCCTGTGTTTCTGTGAGTTTTTCATTTAATTAAGTAGAGACTACAATGTATCATCGGTAATCAGCTATAGTTCTCACGAAAGGTGCTCGCTGGTGTATAATGTAGGAATGAATGATGAAAAACTATTCCCAACTATTTTCTACAACGTTTTCTTACAAAAATTTACCAACAAAAACTGAGCTTAGATATCGATTTGAGAATGACTCAAAAACTAGCACTTTTCTAACAACTCTGACGTTAGAGAATGATTCGAGAAGCTAACGATAATCATACCGATCTCAAAACAAGTAAGGAAGCCTAAGTTCGAGTGGAATCGAACATTAGATACTCAGCTGTATGCTTTAATTGTTTGTTTGCGTTTGATGGAAACACGGTGAATTTTATATAAAGCGAGTGCTGCATAAAGTCGGCGTAGCCACGCCCATTTTCTAAATTTTTGTCAGTCATCCAACTAAGCTTATGAATATTATTCTTTGTGCAAAATTTCATCCCTTTATGAGTTACAAAGATGTCACGTTAGAAATTCCAAAAGGGTGTTCCAGAAATATCTTTGTTTAAAAGTAGGCGTGGTCATAAACCGATTTCAATAAATTTTTGCGTGTCTATTAACACAAGTTATAAAAGTGTATAAACCAAGTTTCGTCATAATATCTCAATTATTTGTCGAGTTATGGGCTCCGAAATCTCGTTGATTTCTTTGTCTGAAAAGAGGCGGTGCCACGCCCATTTTCCGAAATTTTTCTATTTTTTGTTTCCGATCTATTGTAGAACTCATGCCACAATATTTCAATGAATTATCTTTATATTTGACAAAGATATCGCTTAAAATGTTTTTACTAGGCCACTTTATGATACCCATATATAAAAGTGGGCGTGGTCGTCAACCGATTTCGCTAAAATTTTGAACATGTATTACTACAAGTAGTGAAAGTATATACACCAAGTTTCGTCATAATATATCGATTATTTGTCGAGTTATGGGCTCAGAAATCTCGTAAATTCCGGCTTCTAAAAGGAGGCGGTGCCACGCCCATTTTCCAAAATTTTTGTATTTTTTGTTTTATGTCCATAGTTGGACACCTTCCATAAAATTTCAATGATATATCTTTATATTTGACAGAGATATCGCCTAATGTTTTATTAGGTCACTTTATAATACCCATATATAAAAGTAGGCGTGGTCGTCAACCGATTTTGGCAATTTTTCGTCCAACCATTTGCCTAAGTAAGTATATCACGCCTACCAAATTTCATCGATATATCCTCAACGGTTTCTGAGTTATGACTCATAAAACTTTCAATGTTTGCCCCTTAATAAGTGGGCGTGGCACCGCCCATTTTCCAAAATTTCACCATATTTCTTCATAAGGGCCTGAGCTCAATACGTGTGTGAAATTTTATCACTCTAGCTCTATTAGTGACTGAGATACAAAATTTCCGATTTTTACTATATAGGGGAGGTGGGCGTGGTCATGGTCCGATTTCGCCCATTTTCAATACCATCCGTTCCTGTCTTGATACCAACTTACATTTCAAATTTTATCAAAATATCTCAATTTTTGCGCGAGTTATCGTGCTCACAGACGGACAGACGGACGGACATGGCTCAATCGATTTCTCTTTTCACCCTGATCATTTTGATATATATAAGTCTATATCTATCTCGATTATTTCATTCTGTTACAATCCACCGTTAGGAAATCAAAACTATAATACTCTGTGTACTAGTACAGCTGAGTATAAAAAAATGGAACATACCTTATTCTCAAATCGAGAAAAATTATAATTCCCGAATCGAAGTCTAATGTAGTTCTCTAATGATATGCTAATGAGAATTTGCAACTACCTCTTTTTCTAATCAGCTTCCAATTGAATTCTAGTATAGTTTTCTACCTTCGCTTTCGATTAGAGAATAGTTTGAATAGCTATCTAATGTATTCACCACAAATTTTCTAACGTTAGAGAGTGTTTTCCAGGCTTGTTCTCGAAACGGCTTTTTATGGTCTAATAAATAACGTTTCACCATGTTTTTTTTTGCAAAATTATTGCCAAGTTCAAGATTCTTCATACTTTCCTCTGTCTTTGTAACAGTCTAGTTCGAGTTACACCCATAACAAGAAGATTTTTCTTTTACATACAACCTTAACAGCGATTCCATTGATCTTTTGTACCAAGCACCAATTCCCAATGTAAACTTTATAGCATTTTAAGTACAGTTATTTATGCCATCAACTTCAATATTATTTCCCCTTTTCTGATGAACTTCCGTTTGCTTCATTATTACAGAAATCTATGGCAAAGTCTTTAAATCTGTCAACGAAGCGCAATCACATATAGATGATACATACCTAAAGTAAGAAATAAATGAATCCTTCAACAACGAGGGAAGAATCAACCACAAAACAAGCAACAAGTAAACCAAAAAAAAAACAAAAAAAAAACCAAAACAAGAAAAATAACAACAATAATTCATAGTTGATATGATATTTCCGCTCTAAAGGTAAGCAAGCGATTGCTATCGACACAAGCGATCACTCAGGGGAGATCAGATCAGATCAACGCACATAAACACTCAGGGGATCAACGCAACGCAAAGCATTTAAAGTAAGCGCAAAGTGATCAAACATTTGAATAGCGAAAACGTCAAAAATGATAAACGCATAAAACACCAGTTGCTTCGGCGATCAATGGAAAGTGTTTTTAAATGATCGAAGACAGCAAAAGCAGCAGAAAGAACAACTGAAAAAACAGCGACAGAAAAAGCAGACAGATACGATAAAAAAAAAAAAAAAAAAACAGATACAACAAAAAAAAACAAAAAACTTATAGCAAACAAAAAAACACTTAGTATTGAGCATTGAAGATCAACTTGCTCTAAAGTGGCCGCAATAAATTAAAAAAAAAAAAACAACGCAGAAATAGAATGAAAGTCTCATGTGAAAAGCAGAAACTAAAGTGGATTTCCGGTGAATTTAAGAAGCAGCAAAAAAAGAACATTAAGCAAGATCAATATACCGTAACAAGCAGACAGCCACTCGAATGACAAAACCATAAACACACAAGGTACAGCAAACAGCAAACAAAATACAGAGCAGAGTGCAGCATAGAGCAGAGTACAGAACAGCAGATCAGCATAGAACAGCATAGAGGACAGCACATGTGGTGTGCAAGCAGTTTACCCCTTGTGAGGCAGCATTTACCACGACGAAAATAAACTCCAGCGGCTGCAGCACCAAAAAAAGGAAAAAAAATGGTTGCAGCACGCGACATAGTAACGGAAAGAAGAAGAAGAAGAGCAGATACAGCAAACACTGCAGATGAAACAACAACCACAATGAAAGCAAAAACAACAATGAAAGCAACAACAAAAATGAAATCAACAACAACAACAACAACAACAACAACAACCAATTCCACCTTAGTGCACGCAAAGGCCGCAGAAGCAGCACCAGCACCAGCACCACCAGCCAAAACAGACAGTCCCCAACGCTGCTGCTGGCGCAAAACTATGGCGGCCATTGACTTAGTAGACTCATTAACGACAACTCAGAGTCAAAGTCAACCTGAGAGTCAGAAGAATCATCATAAGTCACCACAGCAACAAGCCATAAATTATAAAAATAGACAGCAACAGCAGCACAGTTGCGGCAAAGCAGGCAGGCGGCGACAGGAGCCAACAACATCAACAGCACACGTAGTCAGCAAACGCACGGCAGCGGCGAAGGAAGTAAGAACGATGGCAACGCTAGCGGAACTGCTGAAACTATGCGCTTACACACTCATATTCTATTGCTTGGTGGTAAATGGACCGCATGCGGCATTTGCGCGAAAGCCCAGCTCACAGGAACTCAATGATTATGAAGAAGGGGAGACGAGCGTCGTCGATCTGGAAGTGCAGAAACGTAGCGAAAAAATGACGATGGGAGCGATGGTGAGGCAAGAGGTGGCTGAAGCAGAAATAGAAGCAGAGGGTGACGGAGATGGTGAGGGTGAGCAGGCGGACGATTTCGATGGTGAAGAGGGCGGCACAGTTGGAGCAGTGGCAGTAGGTGGTGGAGGAAGTGGCGGAAGTGCAGGAAATGCAGTTGTTACTGACGCTGGTAGTGTTGGTGCTCAAACCGCACGCAATGCCAGCGCACCAAACTCTACCAGCGGCGGCGGCAATGAGCAGCACAAATCTACCGCCGCAGAAGCCACCGCCGCAGAAGCCACCACCATCGCCGACTCACCGCCACGTTTCAAGAATCCACGCAATCTACCCAACATACACTCAAAACCCTCCGGCAGTTATGTGCAACTCTCCTGCCCAGCCTTTGGTCACCCGGAGCCGAACATAACTTGGACACGCAACGATACGAAAATCTATCGTCATATGGGTCGTGTTAAAAAATCCAAATGGTCGATAAATATGGAAGATTTGGTGCCCGAGGATTCGGGTGTGTACAAGTGTAGGGTGTGCAATTATTTGGGTTGCATTGAACATGCCACCAAGCTGATCATCAGCGATCGCGTCAATCACAAGCCGATCATATTGAAAGCGCCCGCAAATTTGACGTTGCCGTTGAATGGCAGCGGCAGCATGGAATGCGTCTTTCTCTCCGATCTGCACAGCAAGAAAACATGGACATTTACGCCGTGTACGCGACAAAATGCCTGCTCCACCAATTATACCTTCCTCAAGCATGCCGATGATTTGGATATTTTGAATTTTACACGCGTCACACCCCAACACGAGGGCTGGTACACTTGCATCGAAATGAATGGGCTGGGGCGCTCGTACAGTCGCGCTTACTTGCAAGTGCAAGATCCGAGCATGCGCGCGGTGGCTAAAATAATACGCGGCTATGAGATTTGGGGCATTGTTGCCGTGATGGTGTTGCTCACTTTGGTTTGCATCATTTTCTTTGTCTATGTGTTGCGCAAAGTAAAACATGAAAAGTTGTTAAAGCAACGCATCGAGACGGTGCATCAGTGGACGAAGAAGGTGATAATCTATAAGCCGCCGAGCGGCGATTCCAGCGGCTCCATGGACACCATGATAATGCCAGTGGTGAAGATAGAAAAGCAACGCACCACCGTGCTGCAGAGCTCCAACTGCGAACCGGTGCCTTTCAACGAATACGAATTCCCCTTGGACTCGAATTGGGAAATACCACGTTCACAGCTGATATTGGGCGCTACGCTGGGTGAGGGCGCTTTCGGGCGTGTCGTTATGGCTGAGGTGAATAATTCGATTGTAGCGGTGAAAATGGTGAAAGAGGGACACACCGACGACGACATCGCCAGCTTGGTGCGCGAAATGGAAGTGATGAAAATTATTGGCAAGCATATAAATATCATTAATCTGCTCGGCTGTTGCAGTCAAAGTGGTCCACTCTATGTCATTGTGGAATTTGCGCCACATGGCAATCTCAAGGATTTTCTCAACAAGAATCGCCCCTTGGCCGCCGGTCAATTGAAGGACTATGGCGAACAGCAACATCAGCTGCCGCTGCCGAAACATCATTTGACGGAGAAACATTTGATTTCGTTTGCTTTTCAAATTGCGCGCGGCATGGAGTATTTGGCTTCGCGGCGTTGCATACATCGTGATCTGGCCGCACGCAATGTGCTCGTCAGCGATGATTATGTTATGAAAATCGCCGATTTTGGTTTGGCACGTGACATCCAGGATACCGATTATTATCGTAAGAATACAAATGGCCGCTTGCCCATCAAATGGATGGCACCCGAATCGTTGCAGGATAAATTCTACGACTCACAAAGCGATGTCTGGTCTTATGGCATTTTATTGTGGGAAATTATGACCTTTGGCGCACAGCCCTATCCAACGATTATGTCGGCGGAGGAGTTGTATAGTTATTTGATGTCGGGTCAGCGCATGGAGAAGCCAGCGAAGTGCTCGTTGAATATTTATATGTTGATGCGTCAGTGTTGGCATTTCGATGCGAGTGCGCGTCCCACTTTTGCGGAAATTGTGGAGAATTTGGATAAGTTGCTGTTGGCCAATGAGGATTATTTGGATGTGGCGGTGGCTAATTTGGAAACGCCGCCATCATCGAGTGATGAAGAGGAATCGGATGTGGAGACGTTGCGGTATCATTATAAGTGAGCAAGTGAGGGAGTGAAGGAAAGAGTGGATGAATGAAGGAGGCATGGGATAAATCTATGTAGTAAGCAATAAGTAGATTTAGCGCTTGTATATAGCTTATAAGCAAAAGCTTGTATAAGTTATAGGCCAAAGTTTGGCGTTACCACTGAATATAATACTCATTAGTTTTTTTGCATAAGTTTTAACAAGAAAGTATTTAATTGCACGAGTGCTAAATGTGCTCAAATTGATTACAACTATGTATATACGTATGTTTAGGTAAGATTAGCAATTAAAATTTCCACAATACATCGCAATTAAAAGTTAGTTATTAGTTATACGAATTAAGTTATAGTAAAGAAGAATTATACCGGAATTCTGTAAGCAATCTCTAGTCACTAATAGAGACTTTTGGAGACTTTTTCGTGGTGACATTGATTTTGAGACAATTTTGTATTCTGTAAGCGAGCTCACGTCTCAAGTCTCAAAAAATACGTCACTAATTAGTGACCTGGTGGCGAGGAGGTCACAGAATAAATAAAACATTGAGGTGAACTAAATAAAGCGTCAAAATTTATAAAAACTTACAATTTGTTTGCTCTTTGCTTATTCGCTTGCTATTTTCTGTAATAAAACAAGTTTATTTGTATGAAATTAGCACAATAATAAATTTTTTCGGGCTTTATTAACTTACTTTTTTCCGCCATTTCCATCAAGTGTAAATGGTGATGAGATACGACATTTATCGATATTTCAATGTTTTACGTTACATGATTTTTTTTGCGAATCGGTTCAGGTAAAGCACTCATAAAATATTATATTCATAACTATTTTTATAAGTCATAAGAAGAAATGATACGCTTTATTTTTTTAATGCAATATATTGCTCATAAATTCATTTCCAAAATCTATTTTCGTATGTAACCGATTAGTGAGTATTCGTTAAATTATTTTGTTATCTCAAACAGTCTCAGTACATATTCACCACAGTCTTTGGTGAAATTTTTAGTGACTGCCGCTTGCTGAATACCAAAATCGGCTCAAGTCACTAAAAATGTCTCATGTCTCAAATCTCAAATTTAGTGACTTGAGATGAGACGGAGTTACAGAATTCGCCTATTAGTTTATAGAAAAGAAAATAGTAGTGCTATTACATTGTATATACTCAGGACCAGCTGCTCAATAACCGGTTAAAGTGCTCTCTATCGCATACTGTTTAACAAACCAACAACATTTACAGCAAGACTGTGGCCAGCTCATTAGCTCTTTTGACGCACTATGGCCCACAACAACAACAGCGGTCTGGCTCAGTTTGGCACGCAACAACAAAACGGAGCTTGTTAGAGCGCCGCTATTGGGCTTTCTCAAAACAAACGGTACAATCGCTTGTCAAGCTATTGCCGTACGGCTGCGTTAGGCAAATTGCTTGATCAAACGTGTGATTTACAGAAACAGAATTGGTCACTAAACTAGTAGTTAAGAAAAAGTAAGGCGTTGTTAACTAGTTGTTGAGTGAGTGTGGCGCTTAGAGATTTTCAAACCAAAGGCAACATACCAAAAATTAGTTAAGCAAAAACATAGTACAATACTACTTAGGCTACGGTGAGTTGTGCTATAAATAGTATATACATATACATATGTATGCAAATTCGACAGCTCAATATATTTTAAGCGATATTTATATAATTTTTTTTGCTAAGCGTATTACTTATGAATAGCAAAAAATAAGAACTACATATGTTAGTTAAAACGTAAAATTAGCAAAAAAAAAAAAAGATAACCAAGTGCCTTTAGTTATACTTATTTAAGTTTAGATATACAAATTTAAAGGCAATTTAAAGCAAGTTAAAGTTAGCTGATTTACACAACACGATGACTTAAACTGTCATAATAAGTGCGTTCGTTGAAACTCTGCACTAAGCACATCTTGAAAAGTGTCAAAATAGCAGAAGAAGATAGAAATATCTACACTGTTTTCCAATTGCTGGACTTTCTCGAAGTCTGTTTCCACATAACGTAATTCGCACTCGATCAAACTCGCCACGTATGTATACTTCGGTAACTAACCCCGCTTCACGTGGATACCGGCATTCAGTTTGACATTTTTCATTCCTTTTCTTTTTCAATGTAGCTGAATTTAAATTCAATTTATTTACTGTAAACATTAAAATTGAAAATTTACGATTAACGACGATTTTCCAACATCCCTTGTCAAGTTTAGTTTGGTGACTAATATGCGTCATCTTCAGTGTCTTTTTTATATACACAACAGAACTTATTAGTTTATTCTATATATATTTTTGCTTATTTTTGCGTTTTTTTTTGTCTGTTTGTCAGATTTTCTGTACAAAATTATAGAAGGCATCGATTTTACTGGGATTGGCGGGAGTGTTCAGAATGAACGACGTCAATCGGCACTATATTCAAGGGAGAAAGAGAGCGAATGAGAGAGCGAACAACGATAAAAGGAGCGAATGATGTCATGTGGAGACATGATATCGGACTGTTCCGTGCATTTCCTTTACGCTTCAACGAACGTAATGAAAGATGAATTTATTTTACATTCCTTTTTTTTCGCAGTGGAATTGTTGTACTAGTTGATTTTGCTTTAACAAACGCATATTGCAGGAGAAACTCATTTAATTATTTGACGTTTTCATTTAAAATTTACCGCATTGATGAGTCAGCTGACTTTGACAGCTGAAGCCATAGGACGAAGAAACCACCAAATTATTTATAGTGCATGCGTATTGAATTTAGAAATGCTTAGTTTTAAGTTGAAATGTTAAGTTTTAAGTTGAAATGTTAAGTTTTAAGTTATTGAATTAAGACTTAGTTATGTTATAAAAAAGAATAATTTATCATATTAAAATACGTATAATTACAAAAAGCCCAATGGCAGCTACATTAAGAAGGGTTAATGTGATGAAAATTTCTTCGAGAAAACAAATCAATTAAAGTTTAGTCAATAAGTTTCAACCTCTTTTAACTGACTTTGGCAATATTGTAATAAATAACCAGAGATGTAGAATAATTATTATTTCATTTTGAAATTATAAAAAAGTCTTACAAATTTTCTTCAGGATCATAAAAGTCTTTTGATAATATTTTTTTCCTGATGAAAATGATAAAAATCTATAATTATTATTCAGAAACTTATATTTTATAAATCTTTCCATAATAGTTATTTCAAATGTATCTTTTTTAAGTCTTCAAAGACTTTTATATTGAGACAAATTTGAAAAAAGTCTTTGCGTAATTATTATCAGTAACAAATTGTTTTTTATATCTTCAAAGACTTTTTCATTGAGCCAAAGTTCAAAAAAGTCTCAGAAAATTTTCAATAACTTTCATATAAGTATAAAATAAGAATAACTTTCATATAAGTACTTCAAAATTCAAGCAAATTTCCAATTTGAAATTGTATGAAAGATTTTTATCGAAGATATAAAAAATAAATTTGTCACTCAAAATAATTACTTATGCTGGAATCGCAATTTGGCGTTAGGTCGGTCGCGCGTTGATCGTACCTCAAAGCCGCTTCACACTGACATTCGATATTAGATGTTGGATTGTAAACATGTTCACTGCCACTAATATATTTTGTTGAATTTTTTCATAAATTTCATAATTTTTCACTAAAAAAAAACAATTTTAATTTACTTAATGTCAAACGCCCGACTTAGTAGAGAAATGTTCAACTCAGGCGTTATACAGGGTTGCAATGAACATACGATATTACAAAAATTTTACGATCAAACGCTTGAGGTCACAATGCGATTTGCTTCATATATATCCATACATTTCTACTCACTTGTCAGAAGCGCGACCGACCGAACGCCACATTGCGATTCAGGCATTAAAGATATTTTTGAAATTCGTCTCAATGAAAAAGTCTTTGAAGACTCAAAAAACAATTTGTTACGGATAATAATTACTCAAAGACTTTTTTCAAATTTGTCTCAATATAAAAGTCTTTGAAGATATAAAACAAAATTTCTCATTTATAATAATTACAAAAAGACTTAAAAAAATATCTCATAAATAACTTTTATGGAAAGACTTTTAAAATGTGTTTCTTTCAATAATAATTATTTTTTGATTTTTATTTTTTTTCTTATAATAATTACAACTCTGTAAATAACACATTTTGCATTGATTGTAAACTCACTCACACTCACTCTTTTCTGAAAAAAAAAAAAAAAAAAAAAATTTCAATTATGAAATTACGTAACCTGACTTTCTATAAAATCGCTAAATATGTAGATAATAGTGCCCTCTTATTTGGTTAGAGGTCAATACACAAGCTTACAATATGGCTAAGAAAATCTAACAGGAAAACATTATTTCGAGAAAACGGCATCAGCTTTGCGCCATTTCGAGGCGTACTTTTCACAACGGCTGGCATAAAGGTCTGCTGTGCTTCACTTTAACTGATCCACAATATAAACTAAAGCCTTATTTAAAATTTATACACACATATTAAATTATTATAATTATAGGCATATCCTAAGCTATAAATAAGTCTGTACTGAGCTTATATTTATACATATTTACGTAATTGTTGTATTCTGTTGAGTCGTATTAGTCTGGGAATAACCAAAAGATATAAGCAAAATGCTTTCAAATACATATCTACATATTTCTTAGGTTTAAGATTCATATATGCTCTATATAATATAATTTACAATATTTAATAATATATATTTTTAAAACTAGTTTGTATGTACTCAACGATGCATTAGTTATTAGAATTGTGAAATAAATGTGCAAAAGCAATAAATGGTTCCAATTTGACATTGTGAGGTTAGGTTAGATTAGGTTAGGTTAGATTAGGTTAGGTTGCAGTGGCTGTCGCAGTAGCTCGCACACTTAAGCCATTAGTTATCAAAGCTAGAGGTCGGAAACTATCGATAGTCAGCACCATCGAGCTACACCAGCCCACACTGGTCAGCCCCCATACACAAAAGTCAAAAACGTTGGTGCTTGAAAAAGAAACTTCTGTCATGCATTTCCGTGGGAAGTATATTGAATTTTATGGAAAACCTCCTTCTATACGCAATAGCCATCATTAAATGTTACTTTGGCTCATTTAAAGTCAACACATTTGAAAAAAAATTTTTCTGGTAAAAGTTTATGTAACTAAGTGTATTATGATTTTTGCGATATTTCAAGTTTGAGTGTTAAAAAAAATGCGGATAACTATGGAAACGCAAGAAAAACGTATGTTTCATGATTTAGCGAAAGGAAACAATGAAAACAATTTATTTTTAGCAAAATACAAGATGAAGAAATCTTGGCTTTTCTATGAGCGTAATTTTCAAGCATTAGCATTTTCATTTAAACTTTTAACAATTAAGGACCACTCTGGACCAGGTCTTATAAGCAGATTTGAGTTCGTTCAAGTCTTCTCTTAAGAAGTCTGTTTATATATTTTTCCCTTTTTTTCCCTTTTTCTTAAAATATCATATTAAATGTAACTAGTCTATACAAAATATTGTTTCCCTTTTACGATTTTTGTACATATTTATATCGACTGTTTTCGATAAAACTTTATTTTCGATAAAATCTTAATAATTGAGTTCGGTCCCACTCTCCATACAATTTTTTTTTTGATCCCGCGAAATATCGCGGAATAATATTTTTTTTATTGTAACTTTGTTATTTGACATCGGATTTTTAAAATCGAAATGTCATTAGTTTAGTCTTTGGAAGCTCTATATTTTCTTTTAATGTCCTTTTGACCTATGAAGTCGTTTTCACATAATTAAGTCACCTAACCAAGTTTTTCGCCCAAAATATCCTTTTTGTTTCACAAGAAAAAAATCGCCAAAAATAAAATATTTATCGGATCTCTGTGATATTACGCTTAAAGTCTTTGCAATTAAACGCGGAAATTTTTAAAGTAATAAAACTTTCCAGATTTTTACAACTTTTTATAAAAACTTAATTTGAAAATCAAAATTTTTTCAAAAATCGCAAAAAATCCACAAAATTTTGACTTTGACCAGCTTTCGCTCAGCGAGTTTTTAATAGACCACTACAAGTTGTATGTCGTTTGAAGCGTATTTTAATTGCCTTTCGAACGAGAAACTGCTTGCATTTATCGCATTTGTAACTCCAGAGAAAATAATTTTTGAATGAAGTGATAACAAAAAAACACAAAATTACCGTTATCTCAAAAACCTAGCTATACAAAAAATTAAAAAAAATAGTTCCAAACTCAGCAGGTCAATTCCTATCCTCCCCCATTCCTGGTTTTCTTATTTTTTTTAGCTGTAAACTAGCGTTAGTGGTGGGCGTGGATTACAACATATATGCTTTTAATTTTTCTGAAAGATGAGTCGTATAGTGGGACACCAATGTGCCAAATTTGGTTTCGGTAGGTCCATCCGTTTCCAAGAAATTGAGTTTTGTCCCACTCTCCATACAAATGAGACCAGTGTGCAGCCCAACTAATTCACCTCCAATTCATTTACGTTGTCGAACTGCGGCTCCACCAATACACAGAACATCCAACAGCCGCACTGTTTCACCGCATTCAACGGTTCTGTCGTGCTCACAGGCTCCAACTTTTTAGAATACTTCCGGCTTCATATTTTTGGCATTCATTGGTTCCACCATTTATGAGCGCACTTCCACCAATTGTAATAATTCACTAGTTTCATCGTTTTTGTTGCATTTACCGGTTCCACCAATTATGAGCACTTACACCGATTGTGATAATTCACAGGCTTAATCGATTTACCGGTGTCAACAATTATGAGCACTTCCACCAATTGCAATAATTCATCGGTTTCATAATTTTTTTTGCATTTGCTGGTTCTACCAATTATAGTTTTTGTCGCATTTACCGGTTCCACCAATTATGAGCTGTTCCACCAATTGTGATAATTCACCGGCTTTACAGTTTTTTTTTTGCATTTACCGATTCCACCAATTATGAACACTTCACCAATTGTGATAATTCACAGGCTTAATCGATTTTGTTGCATTTACCGGTTCCACCAATTATGAACACTTCCACCAATTGCAATAATTCACCGGTTTCATAATTTTTGTTGCATTTGCTGGTTCCATCAATTATGATAACTTCCACCAATTGCAAATAGCGTTCGTATCCCCGTTTGGTATTGACATTAGATACTCGGTATTAATTAATTTCGAATTATTCCATATTTGGCATTCGGTTTTCGGTATTAATATTCGTTCGTGGTTCGGTATGAATATTCGGTAATCGGTATTAATATACGGTATTTGGTATTCGATATTACAATTTGATATTCGAATTCGGTTTACGGTATTAATATTCGTTGTTCGGTATGAATATTCGGTAATCGGTATTAATATACGGTATTTGGTATTCGATATTACAATTTGGTATTCGAATTCGGTTCACGGTATTAATATTCGTTGTTCGGTATGAATATTCGGTAATCGGTGTTAATATACGGTATTTGGTATTCGGTATTAAAATTTGTTATTCGAATTCGAATTCGGTTTTCGGTATTAATATTCGTTCGTGGTTCGGTATGAATATTCGGTAATCGGTATTGATATACGGTATTTGGTATTCGGTACTAATATTCGGTTTACGGTTTTCGGTATTCATATACGGTATACGGTACTCGGTACTGGTATTCGGTATTAAAATATGGTATTCTTGTTCGGTATTCGTATTTGTCTTGCAGCTGCTGCAGCATCTAAAGTAGAGCTCGCCTAACCTCTCTACATGATTCCCAAAGTGGCAGTGTTCCGTCAGTAGGTACTCGCATCACGTTAGAGATTTCCTTCCTTCGTAGGCTACATATGTATGTGACGAAATCGCTGTGATGCCAATAAATTGCCTAGATATCCGATATTAGCTACTTTCTTGTTTGTAGACGTTTTCTTTAAGCATCGTCATTATTATAGAAATACAAATTTACATTAACTTTCTTAGCATTAACATTTTTTCGAAATGTGCCGAAAAATGTCATAATTAAAAAATCAATTCAAATCTTAAAACGAAATCGAAACCGAAATCCATAGACTCTCCTATTAAGTTTAACCATTCAAGTCATTCAGCAATTCATATTTGCATTTTCATTCATTCATAAAAAAACAGACACACTCTGCATTATGATCAAAAGCATTTCCGGTGCAACTAAATGAATAAACATGTAAATAAAATGTGTAAATACAAAACATACAAACATATGTTAATATGCAATCAATTTTAAAACAACACAAAAAACACACGCTTTTGCGTGCGTAGGCCTGCTGTGCGCGACTTGTTGCTGTTGTTGTTGTTGTTTTATTTCTTTAATTAAGTCATTTACATTTGACTCAATCATTAATTAAATGGCCACGCGACGCGTGCGCTGTCGCCATCTGACCACCTTTTACAAACTAAACGAATTTAAAAAAAAATTAAGCGCTGTTATTAAGGTAAAAAGTTAGCGGTTTTAAGAAAATGTATCTTAATTGCTAGAAATTTCAAAAAAAAGTTATTGTTTGTTGATTTTTATTTGCTCTGTGTTGGCATTATTACAGCAATCAACCCACATTTATACTTATGCAGAACTGGCACGTGTGCTTTGTCAAAGATTATTATTTATTTTTTTATTTAAAAGTTATAATATATAACTTAAGCGTGTGGGTTTTGATTCGTTTATCAATTTAAGCGTTTTAAATGCTTTCAAATTACTGACTTGGCATTGAAAGTATTTTTTTTATCGTTTCACTTGCAATCTTACTCAAATCAAAGCAAAGTCTTGCTGTTGCGCTTACAGCTGCATAAAATGTTTGTTGTTAAATAAAAACTAAGTTTATATATATAGATTTTAAAGGACTATGAACAGAAGTTGAGATTTTACTGCAGGGAAAAAGGAAACCATTTTTGACATTTTTGAGTGGAAGTAAGAAAAGCGCAGCTGATGATTATGTTTACGTAGCAACTCATAGATTTTGAAAGAAAACTGTTTTTGAGGGTTGCCACCTGTTTAAAAATTTTAGCTCAATACAATTTGTAAAAATCAATAAAATATTACAAGATGGGTAACAAATTAAATGAGTTTGGAACGATGATCACTGGAAATATTTTGTTAGGATTGCCACCTTCTTAAAAAACCTTCCATTAGATAAATTAATTAAATAAAAATCGTATATCATTTTGTGTATATAAAAAAATGTACAAATTCTCATTGCAAAACATTGCAAGGGTTGCCACCTTGCAAGGGTTGCCACCTGTTTCTGTTTGACATTTTTTAGCTCAATAAAATTTGTAAAAATAAATTAAACATTACAATATGGATATTATATTAAAGGAGAATGATGATCGCTGGAAATATCTTTCCTAGGGTTACCACTTTCTTAAAAAACATTTCAAAAAAAATATTATAGCATACAGTGTATCTTCTCAAAATAAAAACGTAGATTCTTCTTGCAAAACAAACCTTTTTTTGAGGGTTGCCACCTGCATGAAATTTTAGCGCAATAAAATTAAAAAAAAAATCAATTAAATATTACAATATGGGTATCAAATTTAAGGAGTTTAAGAATGATGATATGTGGAAATAGTTTTTTAGGCTTGCCACCATTTTAAAAAACTTTCAATTGGGTAAATTAATAAAGTATTTTTGTTAGGGTTGCCACCTTCTTAAAAAAATCCAATTAGGTAAATTCTTAAAATAAAAAAATGTTAGAACATTTTGTATTATTTAAAAAAAAAATTTTTTGAAATTTTCATTGCAAAACAAAACTTTTTTTGAGGGTTGCCACCTGTTTGAACTTTAGCTGAACAAAATTTTTAAAAATCAATTAAATATTTTAATATGGGTATCAATTCGAAGGCTTTTAACAAAGCTGATTGAAAGAAATAAATTTGTGAGAGTTGCCACCTTCTTAAAAACTGCAAATTAGGTAAATTTATAAAATAAAATAAAACTATTATAGCATGTTGTGCATTATTTCAAAAAGAAAAAAAAACTAGCAATTACCATTGCAAAACAAAACATTTTTTGAGGGTTGCCACCTGTTAGAAATTTTTTAGCTTAATAAAATTTTTAAAAATCAATTTAATATAAAATATGGGTACCACTTTGAAGGTCCTAAAGCTGATCACAGGAGATATTTTTGTAAGGGTTGCCACCTTCTTCAAAAAATTTCGATTAGGTAAATTAATAAAATGAAAGAAAAATATACCTTGTTGTGTATTTAGAAAAAAAAACTTAGAAACTCTCATTGCAAAATAAAACTTTTTTGAGAGTTGCCACCTGTTTGAAATTTTTCAGCACAACAAAATTTGTAACATTCAATTAAATATTACAATATGGATATCAAATTAAAGTAGTTTAAGAATGATGATCGCTGGAAATATTTTTTCAAGGGTTGCCACCTTTTTAAAAAATTTAAATTAAATTTATTTGATCATAAAATAGGAGGAAATCAAAAAAGATTAAGAGAGTTAGTGTCATGAATATATTTTGATAGTGTTACTGCACAAATTTTCTCGCATTTTTTTAAAAATATCAAGATTTCTAAACAATTACTTAGCTATAGCTTAGTAAATATGCTATCAGTAAAGCGTTACCTTTAAATAGCCAACTGCCCCTTAACTGGCGCGTGTCCTTGGCGCTTTGGCGTTCATCAAAGAAAATCAATCTTCTTGCATACATACAATCTGTCCCATAAACGTTCTTTTCTTCGATGCCGGTACAATCAAAGCATTAACTACAGATGTATATACTTGTAAGTACAAAGAAACCATGTCTATAAAAAAGAACCTCACAAGCAACGCCAAGAATAGTGAAAAAGCGATCCCATTGAAAATGTGCATTATTTTTAACTTGTTGTTGAGGAGAGGGCGGTCATTGAATCACTTTGACAGGCAATTTGCATATCTGTTAGAATAGGAAGGCGGCGATATTTGAGCATTATAATAGTAGAAGTTGTTGTTGTTGTTTTTTAGTAGTTGTTGTTGTTTTTTAGTAGTTGTTGTTGTAGTTTTTGTTATTGTTCCTATTATTATTGTATTTTTTGTTGTTGTTCACAACTAAGCAACAGCAATTACTTTTTTCTATTTTTTATTCTTTCATTTTTTATTTGCAAAACAGCGACATGCCCATAAATTCACTTGTGGCGCGCACACATTGTTGTTGTGCAGCTTAATGGCCAACAACTCGTAACTAGTACGTATATATACATATACTATCTGTTATGTACATTAATGTTATTTAAGCAAGAACAACACTATCATAGCAAAAATAAAAACAACAGCAACAACGGCAACAACAGCTGCGCTGCGCTGCAACAAACAAATTAATAGCAGATTTTAGCGAAATTAATTGATCTTCAAGCTGAGCAAGCTGAACAACCGTCCAAACGACCAACCAACCGTCCAAACAACTGACCAACCGACCGCTCAATTGCGATGCACACAAATAACGTCAAGTGTGCGAAATGTTGCGCTGGCTTTGAGCAGGTGTGTGGAGAGGTATGGTGCTACAAAGCAGCGGGTGTATTGCATTTATATATGTAGGTATGTATCAGTGGCGGACCTAGCATAAATTGCCTGGGCAAGCCTATGTGTGAAGCATAACCATTAGCCATTTATGTAATTTCCTTTGCTGTATTATTTAAAAGTCTGATTGCGTTCCGTCATTGACTTTGATTTAGAGTTCTCGATTTCTTTTAATATTTTCGAGTGGCCCGAATAAATGCTTTTCAATGCTCGAACGCTCGTTTGTTTGTTTATTGCGCGTATGTTTGTACGGGCATTTGAACAATTCGGGTATTTGAAGATCGTTTTTTCTCGTTTATTTTTTTTTTTTTTTGTTTTTTTCATATGTATTTTTTATTTTTGTTTTCCTGATACACATTTTTTTGTTTGTATACTCAGAGAAAAGGAATCAAAAATAAAATTTTTATTTTTATAATGCACGTTTTAAACTAAGTCATTTTTATTTTATAAATGAAAATTTTTAAATTAAAAATTAAATTTTTTAAATTAAAATGTATTTAGGATTTAAAAAGAAACATGTTTAAATTAAAAATTAAAATTAATGGAATAAAAACGAAAGCTTTTCCTTCAAAAACTCATAGTGCTTAAAATAAAAATAAACATTTTTAAATTAAAATTGTTTTTTCTTGATTTTGCAATTTTACTCTGAACATTTTTAAAATAAAAATTTCGTATTTACATAATTCTTAAATATAAAAACGTGCGCTAGGGAAATCTTACACGAAAGCGCAGAGGTATTTTTAGTTTCCTTATACCGACGGAAATTTCAGCAGTAGCAAGTGTATTTGATTATTGCCTAAAAAATGGGTGCTTTAGTGTTTGAAAAATTGAGGTCCAATTTGATTTCCACCGCTTTTTAAAATTATCTTGACATTGTGCCAATAGTCGCCAAAAATCACAATCAACCCTTTTATAATCTGGTATTTGATATTTATGTTTGCATGCACATGCAGATGTAAGAAGTTATGTGCATAGGTACGTAACTACATGCAAACGAAAATTAAATCAAATATGCATATGGCTGTGAATACTGAACTTTTGAATGCCGAAGCCAGCTTCATATTCGCATACAAATTTGATGTGAAAAATAAAAAAGTGCTTTGCTAGTTTTTTTTCAATTTAAGTCTGAAAATAAGCAATTGGTTGCTCCTTAGCGAAAGCGAGAAAACAAGCTATGTTATTCTGTTTTGAAAGTCAGGTAAAAGCTAATGTGTGGAAACGTAGAAGCATGCTCACTGTGCTGTGATTGGCTGTACAAACAAAATACACATTGTAAGGTGGATTGGTGGTGTATTTGCGCTATTTTCTTAGCAGGCTTTAGGGGCATGTTACAGTGGGGGCTGTATTATTGAGAACTTAAATAGTAAACACATTTAAAACGTAAAATAACCAGATTTTAAAGAATTTCGTATGAAATGAACGAAAATGTGTACGCAAGCCGGGCTTCTCGGCTTGTATGAAGCGACCGCCTCTGGTATGTATGTATGTTTGTTTGTGTAAGCGATTCTTGAATGAAATGAAATCGATACAAGTGACGGCAGCGGCAGCGGCAGCGCATTTATTCACTGAACAGGGAAATTGTTGTGCTTAGTTGTTGTTTGTTTTTGTGCATTAAAGGTGCGCACAAATTTACATATACACTTGTAATGCATTTTAGTATGTGTGCATTAATGTTTGTTTGTATGTCCATTAATGTTCACCTAAAACCTGCTCTTTTTAGTTGGTTGGTTGGTTGTTGGTGAAAAATCGAAAATGCTAATTTTTATTGAATGGGGTAATCATTTGCATACATATAACTACATTAAGCCGGGGCGATTTTTTAGCCTGTTGTAGAAATCCCTTCCACAACATTTGTCTAAAATTAATTTGGATGTTTCGGAATTTGGTTTTTATGGATCAAGACGGATTTTTGAAAATCAAAGATGGACAAAAATCGACAAAAGAAAACCCAGGCCAATATGCACATCAACCACTCTAATGGTGTTTTATTTTCTCAGAAAAAATTTTTCACTTTAATATATCAATTATCGAATTACGTAACCTCACTTTCTATGTATATAGTGGCTGTATTTGTAGATAATAGTGTCATCTTAATTAGTTAGAGGCCAATATTCGGTGAAATGACCACACGGGCTTACAGGATGCCTACACTGTTATAAATATTGGAATATTTTTTAAACTTTTATTTGGTTTGAAAGGAATTTAAAACTTTTTTTGGATTAAATTTTTAATTTTCGAAAGTTTAAAAGTTTCTTATTCTCTTTTGGTTTAAAATTCAAACTTACAAAAGTTTAAGTATTTTTTAGAATAAATTTAATACTCTTTTGGTTTAAATCTTAAAATTTTTCTCATTTAAACTTTTAAGGTTTAAGCTTTAAATTGGTCGTAAGATTTTATTTCAACGAAAAAAATTTAATTTTTGGTTTGAAATTCCAACTTGCCTTTTCGAGAAATGAACAATATAAAAGGCTCACTTATAGATATTAGACAATTTGAATGAGCGACTGTGTGGCGTTGTTTGAAAGGAGAAACAAACAAACATACACAAAATAATTATGGAAACAGATAAAATGAAGAAGGAAGAAAAGGAGAAAAAGAGGATAGGAAAAAGATACAATATGGAACAGGATGAAGCGGATGTTGGGGGGAGAACAATATAAAAGAAAAGGAGAAAAAGAGGATAGGAAAGAAGATACAATAGGGAAAAGCATGGGAGCAGACATTTTTTTTTTATTTAAACCAAAAAAAGTTTAAATTTTAAACTTTTGGAAGTCTTAAAATAAATCTTAATTTGGAATAAAATCTAAACCTTAAAAGTTTAAAAATCTTTTAAACTTTTCAAAATTTAAATTTTAATTATTTTTCGGTCGTGTCCTATATATCGACCAAAAATGTTTAAAATTTATACCAAAATTTATTTCAGTGTAAGAAATTCACAAAGGGCAACATTATTTCGAGAAAAGAAAATGGCATAAGAAAACTCAAGCTTACTCATAGGCCATATGGTACTACTGGAAGCAAAAAAAAAAAACTATTTTCAAGCAGCATACGTCACGTTTTGGGGAATAAGTCTTCCATTTTTGCAGTTTAAATTCTGAAAATTTGTATTTGGATAATTTATTGTACACAAAGTGCTGTCAGCGAAAGTCATCGATTTCGGATTAATATAACATAGAGATCACATACCATGATTTTGGGCTAAAGAAAAAAGAGTGCATTCTAGTCCTCACATACCGGAAGATAAATTATAACTAGTATCGCCGGTGCTCGAAATTCGACCATGCAATTTATTTTTTCAACTTTGTATTGGTACAAAAATTATTCCTTTTCGCGGAGATAAGCAACACTTTCCAAATTCCAGTTGTACCGCAACACTGATTTGCCCTTTTGATCACGGTCCGACGCGAAATCATGGTCAAAATCAAGGCAGATCTAGGAAGGTAGGTACGGTGGCGAATTCAGAAATTTTCCATGTAGTTTGTTATTGTAATTGGTAGAGTGTAATGTCAAAATGATATTTCGCCGTGGTTAAAATCTGAATTCGCTTGGGGCTCGTCCATTCCTATTGGCCATGATGTGAATTCGCTTTGATTTTGACATTACACTCTACCTTTGTAAATAAAACAAGTAAGGAAGCCTAAGTTCGAGTGGAATCTAACATTAGATACTCAGCTGTATGCTTTCATTGTTTGTTTGCGTTTGTTCGATATAGGGTGTATTTTATATGACACGAGTGCTGCATAAACAGGGCGCAGCCACGCCCATTTTCAAAATTTGTATCAATCATCCAAATAAGCATATAAATATTATTGTTAGTGCAAAATTGCATCCCTCTATGACTTTTAGTTACAAAGACTTCACGTTACAAATTCCAAAAGGGTGTTCCAGAAATATCTTTGTTAAAAAGTAGGCGTGGTCATAAACCGATTTCAATACATTTTTGCGTGTCTATTAACACATGTAACACATGTGGCCGCTGTGGTGCAGTGGGTAGAGTGCTCGCCTGCTATGCCAGAGGTCTCGGGTTCAAACCACGGTCCGAGCAAAACACCAAAAAATTTTTCTAATTAGTAAAAATCCAATTATAGGATTTTTTAAGAGCAGCGGTCACCTCTCGGCAGTGGGCGGCATACCCTCCGAGTGTATTTCTGCCATGAAAAAGCTTCTCACAAAAAATGCATTCGCCGTTCGGAGCCGGCATAAAACTGTAGGTCCACCCAATTAGTAGGAAAAACAAAAAGGAGCACACCTAGAATTGGGAGAGAAGCTCGGCCATAAAACTCGTCAGAGTTATAATAGCGCCATTGTATTATATATTAGTATTAACACATGTTATAAAAGTGTATAAACCAAGTTTCGTCATAATATCTCAGTTATTTGTCGAGTAATAGGCACGTAGATTCCTTTGTATAAAAAGAGGCGGTGCCACGCCCATTTTCCAAACTTTTTTATTTTTTGTTTCCGGTCTATTGTAGAACTCATGTCACAAAATTTCAGTGATAGATCTTTATATTTGACAGAGATATCGCTTAAAATGTTTTTATTAGGCCCCTTTATAGTTCCCATATATAAAAGTGGGCGTGGCCGTCAACCGATTTTGATAATTTTTCGCCAAAACATTTGTCTAGGTAAGCAAATTACGCATACCAAATTTCATCGATATATCTTCAACGGTTTCTGAGTTATGACATATAAAACTTTCAATGTTTGACCCTTAATAAGTGGGCGTGGCACCGCCCATTTTCCAAAACTTAATCAAATTTCTTCATAACGGCCTGAGCTCAATACGTGGGTAAAATTTTATCACTCTAGCTATATTAGTGGCTGAGATACCAAATTTCCGATTTTTTCTATATAGGAAAAGTGGGCGTGGTCATGGTCCGATTTCGCCCATTTTCAATACCAACCGTCCCAGTCTCGATACCAACTTGCATTTCAAATTTCATCAAAATATCTCAATTTTTACGCGAGTTATCCTGCGTACGGACGGACGGACGGACGGACGGACGGACGGACGGACGGACGGACGGACATGGCTCAATCGATTTCTCTTTTCACCCTGATCATTTTGATATATATAAGTCCATATCTATCTCGATTATTTCATTATGTTACAATCCACCGTTATGAAATCAAAATTATAATACTCTGTGTACTAGTACAGCTGAGTATAAAAATATTTTAAATGGTATTAAATCTATCCGAAAATTGGAATAAATTGTATACTTTTTTGGATTTAAAAATAAACCCCCATAAAATTTCCAGTGGATATACTGCAAATAACCCATTATCCCAAAGATTAATGAGAAATTGAATAACGTTAACATAGTTTATTTACATAAAAATCCAAAACAGTAGTAGCAAACACTAAAGTACCTTATATATCGAGCCCTAATCCTCATAAAAGTGTATCCAACAAAAAGTAAATTTTAACGGACACAGTTTTTTTAATTTGTTTTGCATACAGTTTGTATGCAGCCTTGAAACTTATTTAGTCTCTAACTTCGAAACTGCACATTACACAGCCATGACATTTTGGGAGTTGATGCATGTTATATTAAATTGTTGATTTCCATTATGGCAGTTAGGGCTCGATATATATACATATTGTCACTTTTATACTAATACTAGCTGACCCGGCAGACATTGTTCTGCTAAAACTTATTCCTATGAAGCCTAAAGAAAAGTCTTTGATTACCGTATTGCTAACCATTATGTTAGAGTCCATCTTAATGACTACGAATAACAAAAAATTGTCTATTCTCTGAATAAAAGTTATAGTTATATTCGCCGCGACAAACCTACTTCCCCCGATCCCAGAAATCGGCCCAGCCGTTCTCATCTGATGAGGTTAGTAACATTTTTTACACCATTTTTATATATATAGATTTTGGAGATGTCCAGGGAAATTTCGGCACCGTCGCGGTCCCTATCCCTATCCCTATCCTTATCCCTATCCCTATCCCTATCCCTATCCTTATCCCTATCCCTATCCCTATCCCTATCCCTATCCCTATCCCTATCCCTATCCATATCCATATCCCTATCCCTATCCCTATCCCTATCCCTATCCCTATCCCTATCCCTATCCCTATACCTATCCCTATCCCTATCCCTATCCCTATCCCTATCCCTATCCCTATCCCTATCCTTATCCCTATCCCTATCCCTATCCCTATCCCTATCCCTATCCCTATCCCTATCCCTATCCCTATCCCTATCCCTATCCCTATCCCTATCCCTATCCCTATCCCTATCCCTATCCCTATCCCTATCCCTATCCCTATCCCTATCCCTATCCCTATCCCTATCCCTATCCCTATCCCTATCCCTATCCCTATCCCTATCCCTATCCCTATCCCTATCCCCATCCCTATCCCTATCCCTATCCCTATCCCTATCCCTATCCCTATCCCTATCCCTATCCCTATCCCTATCCCTATCCCTATCCCTATCCCTATCCCTATCCCTATCCCTATCCCTATGCCTATGCCTATGCCTGTGCCTATGCCTATGCCTATGCCTATGCCTATGCCTATGCCTATACCTATGCCTATCCCTATCCCTATCCCTATCCCTATCCCTAGCCCACTACTTTAGCCATCTCTGGGAAACAGCCTTAGAAATCAGAATGAAAATAGCTGTATGTGGAAGCCTGCTCAACGCTTTTCATTTTCTACCAATATCGCTCGAAAACATTCAAGGGTTATCCGGGTCCACGCTTTGACCCAAATCTTGGAACCCGGCCTAGGCGTCACTATTTAAAAAGCTCTTTGCTGAAGTCCTCCTCAACAGCTTTCATTTGATACCAATATCGCTCAGAAACTTTCCAGGGTCACTCGGTCCCACGTTTTAACCCATATCTGGGAACCCGGCCTAGGTATCGCAATAAAAATAACTTTATGTTGAAGGCCTGTTAAACACCTTTCATTTGATACCAATATTGCTCGAAGGCTTGGTGGATCGATCTGGGTCCTCATTTAGGCCTGTATTCCGGGAAGCTCCCAATTTTTCGAAATTCTATATACCCTACTATGTGCACTAACACCACATGAATCTACTGTGAAAATTTCATAAAGAACGGTTGTTTACTTTGGGAATTTATAGAGGACACACATCCACAGATGCACACATACGCACATACACACCGATTTTTCCAATTTTCGGACTTTTCCGGAGGGATTTCCCGAAATTTTCTTCCGTACGAACCATCTCCTCGAAAATACGAACAATTGACAAAAAGTTTTACAGAAATCGGCCCAGCCGTTCTCATCTGATGAGGTTAGTAACATTTTTTACACCATTTTTATATATATAGATTTTGGAGATGTCCAGGGAAATTTCGGCACCGTCGCGGTTCTTGCAGTGATACTGTCTTATGACTGAAACTGCTTATGACTGAAAAAATAAAGCAAAATTTACCCTCATGATATTTAATTAATCTCCTGCATTACTTACTTGATACAATTATTAGATTCGGTCCATTTATTTGAGTATATTTGATTACTCCTCCGGATTGCAGTTTCAAAAACATTTTGTTTGAATTTATTTTTACTTTTTTCTGATAATTTTTTTTAATATTTTTTTTGGCTTTGATTTTAAACCAAAAATATTTTGTTGGTAATATAATTGAGAAAGAGAAAGTTTTTTATACTTTTCAGGATTTGTTTTTAAACCATAAATGATTAAACTTCTTTAGAGAGGATTTTAATACTTTTCAAGACTTTATTTTGAAACTATTTTGGAATAAATAAAATTGTAAAACTTCTCATAGTTTAAAAATAAGACTTTTTGGCATTAAAATTCAAATTTAATTCCGAGAATGATTAGATTAAGTACCAAATGGTATTAGAAATAAACTATAATTTTTTACTGTGTAAAAATCATTTTCACTTACTTCCCCAAATTTGATTTTCAGCAAAACTTGCAAAAACAATTTCATTTACAAAATTAGGCCAACAAAAATTAAATTGTACAAAGAAAAGGTCAGCAAACATATATACGTATGTATATACATATTGACGGCTGAGTGAAAGATTACCCTATTTCAAAACTTGCTTCAGTAACGCCCTGATTCAGGATTTGTTTCAATAACGTCTTATTTCAAAATTTTATTCAAAAATACTCCAGTGCAGAGAAAATTTCATACATATTTTTCTGAAATGGGACGTTCTCTGCCTGACGAGGAAATTCATTTGCATCCAGTGAAACTTTCTTTCATAGCAAGCGAATAACTCACTTATTACATTTTAATATAAACGCCAGTAGTTACTCAATTTTTATTTTTTTATTCAATCCCAACAATAAATCAAAAAGATTTACTTTATCAATCACTCATTTAAATAATAACATTTAAAGGCAAAAATCGAAATAAAAAAACTGGCTTCGCAACTGTTGCTGAATCATCATCATCATCAGCGCTCTTCTAGATTTTAAAAGTGTTATTTATATACATATTAATAGCAAATTTATGCAAAAAAAAAAAAAAAATAAATAAAAAATTGCTACATTGTGGCATAAAACAAAAGAAGAAATAATAACAAAACACTTATCTATAAGTATAAATTGTGTTATTCTTAAAAGCAAGCATGTTAAATGTATAAAAATTCTAAGAAAATTAATTATAATTCAGTGAACTGAGAATGACTTTAGGTAGGTTGGCCTATTCAAATTACTTAAATATATAATAATTATAAAACGGATATGAGTAATTGTATTATTTTTCGCAGAAAAAGTGAGTATTTTTTTTAACAAACATTTTTGTTATAAAATAAAATATGAAAAAGCAATGAGATGACAGCTATAAAGGCTGTTGCCTATATACCAAGAAGCAATTAGGCTCAGTTGATAATTCGAAAACGTTTTGAAAAGTAAATTCTTTTTCAAGTCTCTCATTCGATAACACTGTACAGCACCCGGCTGGGTATTGGACCAAACCAATTTTTTCGAAGAGATTGATACATAAGAAAAAAAATATGTATACGCCATTTTTCGAAGTTAGCCTCCATTATCCGCCATTTTTTTTAATTAAAAAGCTGCTAATATTAACTCGGTGAAAAATCGGATGCGATTGATTTAATACTAAATATCCGTGTCCGCATTTACACACTTTAAAATCGCGGCACACTTGACCGGCATTAATTGCAATTGCTGGTGAGTACAGTGGATGAAAGTATGTGTTTAAATATTTTAGTTTTTTTTTGGTATTTTTTAAGTGTTGTTTTTATAAAATTTTCATTCATCGACCATAAAGCTGTGCATATCAAAGGCAAGGCAATTCAAGCAACTATATAACAGCGTGAAGGTTTTCGAAATCGCTGGCAAAAAGTTCGAAATATACTACTTAAAACATTTTTTTCTGGCATTTTTTTCTTTAAAGTGTTTTTTCATAAAATTTTTATTTAGCAAAGGATACATGTGAGCATATCAAAAGAAAGGGAATTCAATCACCTTTACAACGCTATGAAGATTTTCGAAATCGGTTGGAAAAAATGGTTATCGACGGCTGAGAATAAGATCGCCCTATTTCAAAAATTGTTTCAAAAACGCCCTATTCCAAAAATTGTTTGAATAACGTCCTATCTCAGATTTTGCTTCAAAAACGCCCTATTTCAGAATTTGTTTGAATAACGTCCTATTTCAGATAATTGTTCAAAACGCCCTATTTCAGAGAAATATATATGGAATTTTCTCTGAAATAGGGCGTTTTTGAAGCAAAATCTGAAATAGGACGTTATTGAAACAATTTTTCAAATAGGGCGTTTTTGAAACAATTTTTGAAATAGGGCGTTTTTGAAATAATTTTTGAAATAGGGCGATCTTATTCTCAGCCGTCGATATATTCGACTTTTAATTTTTTCGAAGATCCCTTATAACATTTGCTACATAAGCTTTCAAAAAAAAAAAAAACTGTATACCAGTCGAGTTCGAAAATAAGCCGGATCACACCCACATTTTTTTTTTTCAATTTTTTAAACATTGCAATCACATTAGGGAGGGTCAAATTTCGAAATTGGAAAGCCCATTACTAAATTTTGGAGGCTAACTTCGAAAAATGGCGTATACATATTTTTTTCTTATGTCTCAATCTCTTCGAAAAAATTGGTTTGGTCCAATACCCAGAAAAAAAGTTGATTTTGTCGTATAGTGTAAGGAGTGTGAAGGAACGTTGCTATTCGATTCGAGACTAGGTCATTAATTCAAAATGGAACCTTCATCATCTATTGTTTTTTTTTTTTTACTTCGTTATGAATTTTAAATCCCTTACATTCTTGAAGGAAGAGAGAGCTTAGCTCAAGTAAAATTATTTCTTCTTTTGGTTGCTTGCTTTTCCGTTCGATATTGCATCATTATTTCTTTTGCTGTTGCTATAGTAACAGATGTTTATCATTTTATTTTCAAATCGATTTTGAATGTATTTCCAATATGCTATGAATGTTGGAAAACTAAGTTTGGTTATAAGTTCGTTCTCCGATCGATATTTTTAATCGATATCGAAGTTTATTTTTCGACAAAAAAAGCCTAAACGGTTCCAACAATTGTGTCATATATTTATGTTAAGTTGAACACAGCCTTCCTTAGCTTAATGTTTTTATTTCACACCGTTTATATACTTTATATACATACATATATAGGTATATCAGTGGCGGCTTTAGCATAAATTGGCTGGGCAAGCCTGCATATGGAATACACTTTGCTGCATTATCTGTAAGTCTGATTTCGGTTCCGTCGTTGACTTTGATCAAATTCGTTTTGCATAATTGGGTACTTCCAGACTAGGCAATGATAGTACTTTCAGAAAGTGAGAAAGTAAAATTTTCTCGTGTATTTGTTTTTACTTTCTCAATTTCTCAAAGTATCTACTTTTATTGCGTTGTCTGGTAGTATATTTTGGTTTTCTGTTTATATTCATACTGTACGAAACTGAATATATTGGAATAAATTGATAAAATTAAGATGATGAAAAATGTAATGTATATTGGAATGATTTTCCCTCATGTCATATCAATTTTGCTATTGAAACAAACCAAATTCGACTAATATGCGCAATCTTCAGTCTTTTTTTGGTTTGCTCCTTTTTTCAATTTCACTCTTAAAATGAGCAATTCGCTTCCTCTTAGAGAAAGCGATAAAACTAGCTACGTTATTATGTTTCGAAAGCCTCATAAAAGCCCATGTGTGGAACTATTAAAGCATGCTCACTACCCAGGTTGTGCTGTGTTTGGCTGTAAAAACAAAATACACGTGAATTTTTATAACTACTTCATTATTGAGCTCTAAAGACCATTTTTTTTTTTGAAGGAAAAATTGGTGTGAAAAATTAATACTTTTTTGGTAGAAGTTATAGATACATTTCGGAGACCACCACATCTCTTCATCAGACTTCTTTTTAACATTTTTATTCTTTGGCGTCCGCTCAATTTTGTTGGTGGACTAACGCGTTATGAGAACTTAAGTAGTAACCACATGCAATGAAATTAACGAAAATATTTAGGCAAGCCCGGCTTTTCGGCTTGTATGAAACGTCCGCCACTGGTATACATATATGTAGATTTACATCCATCTACAGCTAAGTAACTTCTCATTCAACCATTCATTCACTAAATTACACAAAGAAAACATACATATGTATATATATTTTTTACGATCACAAGCAACATTTGTATGCACATAAAATTGTAAATGAGTATGAGTTAAAAGCATAAGCAAACCGCCGCCCACACTAAAAGAAATAATAATAAAATAGTAAAAAAAAACCAACATCAAAGTTTTCAGCTAACGGCCAAATTTCCAAATTCATTCATAAATTCAGCGTTGAAATTGACAAACAAACAAACCAACCGAAACAACCGAAAACTCAGCACGCGAACAACCAAAATCAGCCACAAGCGCAGCTTTTTGCGATTGACAAGCCCCACAATAACAACAACAATAAAACAAAATTGGCTTGTAGCTTAGCTATTATGAGTTTTGTTCGTTTACGGATATTTTTTGATGTTTTTCGAAAACTTTTAAAAACAAACACTTTGTCGCCGTTTTTTTACGCCAAATCTCCAACAGAAGAGAACCAACTGAGAGAGAAAACTGACATTTCATTTTGTGAGAAGCTGTTGAATTCTGTTGGACACATTTTTGCCAACAGCAATTTTCCAACAGGAAAACAGCTGATCAAACAACAGCTGACTTGAATTTTTGCAAGTAACAAGATTTGCAAAATATACACATCAATTATAAAATTGGAAAAATACACTAAATTGGCAACAAATATGGATAAATTAAATATGCAAAATAAGTTACATACTTTTTGCGAAGTATTTATATGCATATTATGTACCTTAGTAAATTGTAATCTCCTTTGCGGGAATATATATTAACGGGGCCGCTGTGGTGCAGTGGGGAGTGTTGTGGCCACTGTGGTGTGGCGGACAGTGGCTAGTCTGCCATACCAGAGGTCATGGGTTGGATCCCCAGCCTGGATAGAGGGAAAATTTGTATATAATGATCCACGATCCGATAACAATTAATTTTCCAGAGGGTAGGGGTGGTCTCACAGATCACAAAAAACAAAGTACTACCCTCCGGACGCTTATAGTTCAGGAGACATTCCTTGTTAAATTAATGTATGTATGTGTAGAACATCTTTCTGCGTTGGCGGCTTTTGGCCGCGCTTCAATAAAATTACCCTCAGCCGGCAGAATTCTCTTTCTCGATTAATATCCATGGAGCAATCCACAGTTGTTTTGTATAGAACACCTTTTGCCTTCAGCCGCGCTTTACAAAAATAACTCTCAGCCGGGAGAAATCTATTTCTGGAGAACTTTAATATTATAATTTAATAATAGTTGAAAGTGTTAAGATAAGATGAATTATCATCTACAGAATATTTCCTGAAAGTTTCACTGAGCCTGGATAGACAACAAATTCTAACTAAAACCCAATTATCCGGATTTAAAAAATAGCAGCCACTCTAGGCAGTGGGTGGCAGTGGGTCGGCTTCAGTATAATGCGCCCGCCGTATTTATTTTCAAACGACTGGAACTTTCGGGAAATCTTCTATGGATGTTAATTTTACTAATTATAACACTCCCGATCATATAATTCGAGAAAGGAAATTTTGCTGGCTGGGGCTATTTTTTTTAAAGCGCGGCCAAATGCCGCCAACGCAAAAGTTTGTTCTACTCAAAAGTACTGTGGATCGGTCCATAAAGGGTTATTTTTTTAAAGCATGGCCAGGGCCGGATGCATTAAATTGAAATCTCTTCTGCGGGGCAGCAGACGCGAAGACATACTGCGGTGGAAAACAGTATGGACATGGGTACAAAGAAAAGCAATTGTTAGTGTGATAATTATTACAATGAAATCATATTTATTAGATAGTAACAGCGAACCCCAGCGGGTTAGGGGATCTAGAATATAACCGTTGTAAGGAATGCCTGTCGTAAGACGCGACTAAAATCCACCGGCCTAGAAGGTTGATTATGGCCAGAAAAAATCGTTCGCACGACAGTCGGGCTAGTGTCAGAAGGGACTAGCACCCGAGCGTACCGGATTTATCCGGCAAAGGACTGTCACATCCCCTACACTCCCCCAAACCTTCGGGGAGTGTCTTGGTGGCTACAACAACAACAACATGAAGTTAATTGTATTGCAGATACATACATACATATGTGCATATATCTCCACTGTTTTCAGGCAGAATTGTAACTCCATTAGCATTTATATAGAACAAAACAGTGCCGATTTATTGTAAAAGAGAGTTCCGGATGCATTTCCGAACTTCAAAAAACCTTTTTGCGAGCCTATGCGAACGATTTTTAGATTGAGGAGGTTATCGCGAGGTGACAAAAGACTGACCAAAACGAAACCCAAAACGAATCAAAAGAAATTAAATAAGAAAAAAAACTATGTTTTATTTTATTATTTTTATGTTATATGTACATATATACATAATTAACAGCAATAATTTCCACCAATTTTATTATCATTTTAATTTTAATCCTTTTTATCCTTTGAATTTGGGGCTTGTGAATGTAAATAAAAATCAGCTGTTTGCCAAAGCTTTTGAACTCTGCAAATTTTGTGTTCGTTTACCTCTTACGATATTTTTCTCTTGTGAGAGGATAGGTGACATTTTTCTCCAACACCTGGCTGTTGGAGGCTGCTGAGTAAATGCTGTTGGAGAAAGTACGCGAACAAAGCTAAAATTTATAGTTCGTTTATGCACTAGCATTTAATATAATTAATTTTTGCTCTGGGGTGTACATATGTAGGTACATATATACATAATTAACAGCAATAATTTCCACCAATTTTATTATCATTTTAATTTTAATCATTTTTATCCTTTGAATTTGGGGCTTGTGAATGTAAATAAAAATCAGCTGTTTGCCAAAGCTGTTGAACTCTGCAAATTTTGTGTTCGTTTACCTCTTACGATATTTTTCTCTTGTGAGAGGAAGGATGACATTTTTCTCCAACACCTGGCTGTTGGAGGCTGCTGAGTAAATGCTGTTGGAGAAAGTAAGCGAACAAAGCTATGCTTATGCACGCGATTGCCTATACAACGTATCTACAAAAAAAATTTTTTTTTTTTTTGAGGTGCATAATTACGATGTTGTTGAGGTGACTTTTAAGCGGTTTTTTTGGTAAATGAAAAGTATATACATATGTATATATCTACAACAGCATAAAACATACAATTAGTATAAGCAGACATATGCACTTCAACAGAGACGCGTGTAGATATGTTCAAATATACATACATAAATACCCTCTAGGAAATTTCGGATATGAGCATCGTGCTTTACAGAAAATTTGTGTTATAAGAGAGTAAATATAGCAACGAGAGAAGCTTCCCTATACGAAATTACATTTAAAAAACGGTTCAAGAGGCCCCATATTTGCAATGACTCCGTCGAGTGCTTTAGACTTGTCACTTGTGTCTGAAAAGTTAATATGAGTGTAGCCGTCCTCTTCGAAGCTAAATAATAACCGCAGCCAGAACGCTTAAATTCCAAATTTCAACCTAGGCTACATACTACCCCGGCTAACCAAAAAAGAATCCAAAACGAGTGCGAAAAATCAGATTTTTTGAGTGTTACTTCATAAGCTTAAATTTTTATGAATGAAATCGAAATCGACTAGCGGATGTTGTATCAGCGAGTATGCAAATTGTTGGTTGTTCGATTTTTAATAATTCACCTATTTTTTATTTTTTTTTTGTTGCTTATACATTACATTTCCTGCTGGGCATGTGCTGGGCAAGTTTTTGTAAATAAATGCAATATTCATGTTTTTTCTACTTCTTCTTACTTTTTTAAACGAAAATTTTTATGAATGAGCTTAAATTTTTATGAATGAAATCGAAATCGACTAGCGGATGTTGTATCAGCGAGTATGCAAATTGTTGGTTGTTCGATTTTTAATAATTCACCTATTTTTTATTTTTTTTTTTTTGTTGCTTATAAGTTGCATGTGTGTGAATGTGTTTTAATAGTGTTAGCTGTTTATTATTGTTGTTTATATAAGCGTTTTATAACTAGTTTGCAATGAAAAATCAAATTTAATTTTATTATTATTAAATTTATATGTTTTACACCGGATGTTTAGGTGACACAATCATTGTACGTTTACAAGCAGTAGTTAAATATGTGGTAATAAGAACTCTTGCTTGTTGTGTTTTTGCTTTTTGGGTGCCATTTAGTTAGACAGATATTATGAAGGTAGATGAGAGTAAATTAGGTCATTGCAGTTTTGGACTACCAATGCTCGTCTGCAAGTATTTTGCTGAAAGAAGAGTCCGAGACTTGACAAGGGATGACGGATATTCTTTCCACAATATATTAAACTTTCGACAGGTCTTATGCGATGTAGCTGACTTCGATCCGTTGATGTTTCGCTACATTCTGTTTTTTTTTTTTTTTTTGGGATGCTAATAGTTCAAATGCCTTAGAAATACTTATGGAAGTCATCTCTTCCCTAACTGGAAGTTCTAAAAAAGATGCGGTAAATCTAAAGATAGCCGGGAGTTCTGCCTCTACAGGAAAAGTGGAAGTGGCTGCCTCTAGGGCGCAGGCACACGTAGAGCGTTCCAGCCCGTTAGATTACCCATAGGCGAGCAAGAGTTTCATCGATTCCAACCAATATTTTAATAGAAATGCCCGTGAAAGTAGCGCTACCTGGTTATCGAGAGAGAGAGACTTTCAATTTCTTCCTCGTATATTAGACAAAAGTCACGCCCACTTGTTTTCGTTCTTTTATGGATCCTCAACTAAGGCTGTCGATTCTAGAAAATTTTGCCCGTTTCCAACAAAGTGAGTCCCCATTATTTCTTCTGAGATGGCCGAAGCTCTATCAGAAAAATATATCTAAAGAAGCAAAGCTATGCTTCTTCCCTGCTCTTTCCAACAACGTGCAAATGTGAAGAGACCTGCACTTTGTAATTTTACATGAATCTGTATAGTTCTATCCTCTCCCCTGATTTACATACTTCACAGTGCCCGCTATACTTGGTCCTATGATTGGTCCATGTTCATCCAGTTGGTTGTTCCGCCGATCCGGCCTCCAGCTGCCTGCCGGATCCAGTATCATATGTTTTTTTTTTTTTTTGATCCATCCGTGTATTTGATTTTCTTCAGTCTTCCTAGTAGAGTTTCTGAATCTCTCCATTGATATCTTGTGGGAAAATCGACAGTGTGTCGTCTACCAAAGGATATTCGGGGTACCAGCTTGTCATTTGAGCGGCAAGAAACAAGGGTATTGCTCTGACAGCCTGCTAAACAACTTTCCGTTGCCCGAGTAAGTTCCAATCTACGTGCCACAATCCGAAGAATCATAAAATCCAAAGGGAGCAGGTTCAACAAAGCATTAAAGGTGGCACCGTACACCTATTCCTTTGTAGCCTGTTCAGCATATTAACCGTAGACTTAATCATGGTTCTACGCCACCACAATACAGCGGAATACGTGATAATCGGTCTGACCAAAGCTGCGTAAATAGTTTTGCTTTTCCTTGTACTCACTTTTTACAGTAACTTATATTTCGACCACTTCAATTTTCTATGCCTGTAACTCCCCAAAACACTTTTCTGTACGAAAGTTCTAATAGCATGTCTATACGGCACGTAATTAGGTTTCCAAATAAAGTGCTGGTGAATTGACCTATACGACCATTAGTTATTCAGATTGTCAGGTCTAATACTTACTTACTTATTCTGCCTTAGCATATACCCTGAAATTTAAAAGAAAAACAAATTTAAAAAACAGATACCCTAAGAGAACGCTTAGAGAAAGCAAAAGACCGATATTTTCAAAGGAAAGAAATCCAAAAGATCGATAAATCCAAGAGATGAAGATCGTAAGACCGATAAATCTAAGAGATAGAGATCTGAAATCCGATAAATCCTAGAGATAGAGATCTTAAGATCGATAAATCCAAGAGATAGCGGTCTTAAGACCGATAAATCCAAGAGATATCGATCTTAAGTCCGATAAATCCAAGAGATGGAGATCTTAAGACCGATAAATCCAAGAGATAGAGATCTAGAGGCATATAAATCCAAAAGACAGAAATCCAAAGACCGATAGATACGAGATATAGAGATATTAAGACCTATAACTCCAAGAGATAGAGATCCTAAGGCTGATAAATCCAAAAGACTGAACTCCAAATACCGATAAGTCCAAAAGACAGAACTCCAAATACCGATAAGTCCAAGAGATAGAGATCTTAAGCCGATAAATCCAAAAGACAGAAATCCGAGGACTGATAAATCCAAGGGATAGAGATTTTAAGACCTATAAATCCAAGAGATAGAGATCACCATTACAGGGCTTAGACTCCAGGTCTTGCTGAAGGTTCGTCTACACTGAAGCCAAGCTTTGCTTCTTCGCTGATCTTTTCAACAGAGTGTCTAGAGACAACCTTTTCGTCTACAATGTAGAGTCTACATCATCGTTAGCGTTAGTTAGTTAGGTATACTTTTTAGATCGATTATAGACCAAAAAAAAAAAATCAACTAAATCATTTAAGCACGAACTCAATTTGCCGCGGCTTAAGTCCAATCAAGCAACTTAAAACTATTTATTTATGTATAACCGTTGAGTAATTTGAAACACTTTTTCAATTCTAATTTGCCTCTGGAATTCATGTAAAACACCTTCATTTATTAGTTTCAAAGCTAAGCAAAATGCCAGTACAAGAGATCAATTGCCTCGGCGAAAATTGATAGAAAATTTGTCAAAGACTGTGTGTCCTGTTTGTTGCGCAAAAAGCAACAACAAATAAAAATTGCTTGGAATCTAAGCAAAAAAAAAGCAAGACAAATAAATTGACGTCAAACAAGTTTGGGAACTTAGTTATGTGCAGACAAACTTTTATATGCTTACATTTCGCTAGCTTAGAGTGCAAACTGTGTAAGTCCACTTTTATGAAAAAGTGTATTTTTATGTAGAACGCTAGAAAAATCAAATACGCACCGCGCTAAACAAGTCTGAGATACTTGTCATATTTCTACTCGTTGTTATTCAGTGATACGCAAATTGTGTAAGTCCAAAAAACGAAGAAAATTGTGTAAGTCCGAAAGTTTACATGAACAGAAAATTTTTTTTCATTTCGAAATTTTTTTAGTTTTTGTTTTTCGTCTCTCCTACAAAGTTTAAAAAAAGGACTTACACAATTTGCACTCTAAGCTAGCGATATGTATGTAAATATATGAGCGCATGTTATTATAAATATCCATAAAACTTATGTATGACTTATGTTTGTATGTGAATTTGTTGTTGTGCGCACTTAAAAAATTCCTGCCAAAACCTTTTCACGGCACATGTCCACTGCTGTCGCTGCCGCGCCGCTGCTGCTGCAGTGCATTTGGTTTACTTGTTGCAAATTCTTGCGTTTCATTACAGAAAGCTTGTCCTGCTGTTGCTTTTGTTGTTGTTGTTGTTGTTGCATGCAAGTGTGTACATATGTACTATGTACAAGTATTGTATGCGCGTTCATGCAATATGAGCCAACACCATTTATCATAGATAAATCCGCGAAATATAAATGACAGCAGCGGCAGTGGCCACCGTCACGGCCATCGCCATCGTCACCGCTACCGCCTTGTCGGTGTTGCCGGTTCGGCTTTGGCTTGACTTGTACACACATGTCGCCGCGGCGATTAGCAATCGACTCCCGGTGGTGGCTAAGCGTAAACTGATGCATGAGAATGCAGTGGCGGAGGACAGCACATACCGGCCGCGGCGGCGGTGACACAAACAAACGCTACTGTGTTTTTGGCCGCGCGCCGCCAAGTGCTTGGATACTCGTACGTCGTGCACGTGCATCGGATGCGGTTACATGGTAATAGCTACTTATACTTACACAGATATTTACATGCACTATGTATGTATGTATGCATGCAAAGCAAGACGATAACTTTTGTATGACAAATTTTCCACAGGCGAAAATACTTTTCTACTCCATAACCATAAAAAAAACGAAAAATCTAATCTCATTTGCGCTCGCTTTCACTCTCACCGCAGTTCATATGTATGCACCAGTGGCGGACGCTTCATACAAGCCGAAAAGCCCGGCTTGCCTAAATATTTTCGCAAATTTCATTTTACGAATTTCTTTAAAATCTGGTTAACTATTTTACGCTTGAAATGCGTTTACCATTTAAGTTTTTCAATGCGTTTATTATTTAAGTCCTCATTGTGCGTTACCCCACCAACATTCGCGTGATAACTTTATAAATGGCCTCTAGAAAAATAGCGTAAATAAACCACCAACCCACCTCAGAAGATGTATTTTATTTGTACAGCCAATCACACCAAAACCTGGCTTAGTGAGCATGCTTTAACAATTCCATACATGTACTTTAATGAGGCTTTCAACACAGAATAATATAGCTTGTTTTCTTGCTTTCTCTAAGGAGAAGTTAGTCGCTTATTTCCAGAGTTAAATTGAAAAAAAGTAGCAAATTTGTATACGAATTATCAGCTGAATTCTTTCCAAATGATCCTAATAATAACTTCTCCTCTGCCTTCGTAGGTAATTCTAGTTCTGATAGTGAAGAAGGTGAATTTGCTTTGGACTGAGCCAGGGTTATTGATGTCCTCACTAAAAGTGGGTACAGCTGAAACAACAAAAGTCATATATGTACATATTTTCATATTATCCATTGTATACTCGTATCAAAACTTAATTATTCTTCATCACCTTTATTTTCTGGATTCATCCCAGTACATTCAGTTTCATCTGGTATGAATTTAAACACCAAATCAAATATATAAACCGAATTTAATCACAATAGGCTTTCTTATCTTGCTAGGTCCGCCACTGGTTTGTACCTACATTGTTTTATGCCTTTCTGGAGCGGGTGATAAATGTTTCACTGATGATGCTGACAACTAAAAGATGCCCCAGTCATTGCGAGCACTACGACAATTTCGCATTTGCATTTGCATAAGTAATGCTGCCACGATGCGACACAAAAGTGTGCAGAGCCTTACTTTAGACTAAAAGACCGCCACGGTAGCCAGTCCCCTTTGGCAGCAGCTCAGCTTGGCATGCCATGCCACGCCACGGCACTTAGCTACTTTATCGCACGATATACATACCAGAGGCAGCCAAACTTCAGCACAACTCACTTCACCGCCCTCGTTGACACAGCCGCAGCAGCCGCAGCAACAAATGTGTCCACACTTTTGGCAAGCGGAATGCCAACCATGCCAATGCTAAAATAGAACCTCGCAGAAGTCACCGTTATTGCGGCATGACCAACAGCACTAGCAATGGTACGGATTGCAGCTTTTGCTTTGCACCAATTTTTCTTTTGGACCAGAAGTGGACACACAAAAAAAAAGAATTGCTTTTATGGTCATTGTCTGCCGTTTGGATTATTGCGATTTTGTTAGTTACTGCATCGACCTTCCAGCACCACTTCCTCACTCTCTCTCTCTCTTGCTCTCTGCCTCCTTTTGCTAGCCATGGCAGCGCAGGAATTTGATTTTTGTTGTTGTTGTTGTTGTTCGCTGTACAGTTAATTGCAACAGCGTTTGGCCTTTTGTGGGTGGTTGGGCTTTGGTTGCTTTGGTTGCTCCGGTTAGTTCGTTGGCCATAAACTGGTTTTATGCTGCATTTGCATATGGTCCAGTGTTCAGCGAAGCATTTTTTGGGCAAACTTACCTCATTCGATTCAAAATTAAATTTGGTAATATTTTTTACTTACTTGCGGCCTTTAGAGAGTAATTTCGACTTCTACTGCATTGAAGTTTACGGTTGAAAGGCGAGGCTTTAGGGAAACAAAGCTCGGCTTATATTTTTCCAGTAGAAGGATATTAGTCATATCTAAAAGTGCTTTGAAACAGCTTGAAAGGACTTTCAAAAGGTTAGCCAAAAACAAGTGGATACTCTGCTTAAGAAACTCGACAAGCTGGATCGGTCCTTTGGATCACTGCCTTTTGGTTTTATCGGTCTATGGATCTCTGCCTTTTGGTTCTATCGGTTTTGGATCTCTGTCTTTTGGATTTATCGGTCTTTGGATCTCTGTGCTTTGGATTGATCAGTCTTTGGATATCTGCCTTTTGGTTTTATCGGTTTTGGATCTCTGCATTTCGGTTTTATCGGTCTTTGAATCTCTGTCTTTTGGATTTAATAGTCTTTGGATCTCTGTCTTTTGGATTTATTGGTCCTTGAAACTCTGTATTTTGGATTTATTGGTCTTGGATCTCTGTTTTTTGGATTTATCAGTCTTAAGATTTCTGTCTTTTTTTTGTTTCATCAGTCTTTAGATTTCTGTCGTTTGGTTTTATCGATCTTTGGATCCCTGTCCTTTGGATTTATCAGTCTTTGGATCTCTATCTGTTGGTTTTGTCAGTGTCCGGATTTGTCTTTTGCATTTATCAGTTTTTGGATATCTGTCTTTTGGATTTCTCAGAGTTTGTTCTTTGTCTTTTGGATTTATTGGTCTTTGGATCTCTGTCTTTTGGATTTAATGGAATTTGGATCTCTCTACTTTAATTATATCGATCTTTAGATCTCTGTCTTTTAAAATTTTCAGTCCTTCGATCTCTGCCTTTTGGTTCATCAGTCTTTGGATCTCTGTCTTTGGATTTATCGATCTTCTGGATTTCCGCCTTTAGGTTTTATCGGTCTTTGGATCTCTGTCTTTTGGTTTTATCGGTCTTTGAATCTCTGCCTTTTGGTTTTATCAGTCTTTGGATCTCTGTCTTTGGATTTATCGATCTTTTGGATTTCCGCATTGGTTTTATCGGTCTTAGGATCTCTGTATTTTGGTTTTATCGGTCTTTGGGTATCTGTATTTGGGATTTTTCAGTATTTGGATCTCTTTATTTTGGATTTATAGGTCCTTTGGATTTCTGCCTTTAGGTTTCATCGGTCTTTAGATTACTGTCTTTTGGACAATCAGTCTTTGGATCTCTGTTTTTAAGATTTCCGACTTTGGATATCTGGCTGTGATCATAAATTCTGTTTTTGGATTTCTATCAACGAAGCGGGACGTGTAGGTATATGCTAGTACCATATGTTAAAGGGCTCTTTCTCACGATTATCTGGAGATCAAAGCATTCAAACAACGACTCGAATGTAATTAGGATGCCGGGAAAATTATGAGAGAGATTATGTGGCAGAGCGTAGAACGATTTGCGATACATTGGTAAAATGTGTATGATATTTCTCATGGACTCACATGAGTCCAAATAGCCGTAGTTTGGTATAAATCCATCCGATAAGGTACTATTAATTCACCCGCGCTCCGAAAACTTGCATGTGGATTGTATTTCCGTCACACAGAGCCAAAATACCACCTAAAATGCCCTATAAATTAGAACAAAGTTTAGCGGATTTCTCTATGCTTTCTCTCCAATAAGATGCCCGTCTTATTATTACTGGATATTTCATTTTAATAAAACTAAGTAGATAATCTGTAAAACTAATATGAAAACCTTTTCAATATAATTAAGAAGATGACCCGTGGATTTTAGATGAAATCATTTTCAGTAAAATTTAAGAGATAACCTATAAAACTAAGATGAAAACCTATTAAATAAAATTTAGAAGATGACTCCTAGAATAAATATGGAAACCTTTTCACATAAATTTAGCAGATAACCTGTAAAATTAAGAAGAACCCCTGTTTAATATTATTAAGAAGAGAATCTTGTTCTTCATCGGAAAACATAATTAGTCAACTAGTATTTTCCTAGGACTTATTCAGACAAAGGGCAACGTTTCATTTCATATAAGTGCAGATGGACATAATAAACTCTTTATACCAAGTGCTTCACTAATCGTTTGAGAATTGTAGAAATGTGCAAAGCCGTAGTGAAATTGACGAAAGGAGGAAACACATAAGAGCTCTTTTAAAAATAAAAAGTTCTCCCTTTTAATTTCTTGAACATGTTATTGCACACATACAAAAAAAGTGGCTGATGCAATAACTGTTATGCACATTTCTAGTATGTACGAGTATATCCATACATGTACGTATGTTAAGACGTTTATAGCAAAATTTTAATTAATAAGGGCTCTTTTAAAAATAAAAAGTTTTCCTTTTTAATAAATTCAAAAAGGTTCTAGTAAAAATTAGAGGATGTCCTTATTGATTTGCTTTATAAAAATTTTCTCATAAAAGCAAGCAGATTTCTTCTAACAATTTAATTTTTTTGACAAAATGACATAAAAAATTAATAAATAAAAAGTTATCTCCTCGTTTTCAGACGGTATCCTTTTCAATAAATTTAAGAATAAATTCAAGCTAAAATCCAGAAGAATTTCTAGCAAAAATTTCTTCAATTTTGTCCCCTCTCCCTCTCCTCGGCCAAATAGCTTTTTTAGGTGGCAGTCTCTTTGATTGTAGGTGAACTTTTTGGCTCTGTGCAGCGAAACCACAAAACTCCTCCTTGAGAGTAGTGTTAACCCAAAAATTCTCTGCAACATATTCCCTCTACACTGTGCCAACTCTTGCAGGGTTGTTTTATGTTTTTCTAACTAACATCTATGCTCAAGTTAAAAATAATTGTATGTACGCAACACCACTAGGCACAAATACAAATGTAAAACCTTTTGCAGCATTTCAATTGCTTAGTTACTTCGTTATTCACATTGCCAATGCAATTTATATAGAACGTATATCAATGAATATTGCCGACGCGATCGATTTGCCTTTGGGCCACAAAATACATAGACTATACATTTCAAATGAATATGTACGTATGCTTGTCATTGGCGCTTAGGAGTACGTACATACATACGTGCATGGCTAGCTATTTCCTTACTATTTCTTACGTCTTTATTACGCAATTCCGCTACGAAATCACCACTATTTTCGTACACACACAAAATTTGTGTTGCTTTAACAAAGCCGCCAGCCGCTACGGGCTAACTTATGTGTAATACAATATCGTCTATATGAACATGTGCATTTGAATTTGCGCCTTTTTTTTTTGGTAAATATGCGCTTTGGCAAGCAATCAAATCTCATTACGGCCAATGCCAAAGCAATCGACAGTTCAATAAGATTTGTTGCTGATTACTTACATATACTCGTATAATTCTTTTTTAACATTATCTAGATATTTTACTGATTTTATGAAGTTTTTATTTATTATATAATTTTTCTGCAAAATGGTTGAAGGTGAAAGAATCTCATCGCATTTACATATATTAATCGCACAGCTATTAGAAGTTGAGTTGTTTTTGCGATTTTGATAACGAATTTATGATTCTTTTTCAAGTTTTGCAAACAACTCTTTCAAGTTGTTTTCGAGGTTTTTTTTGTTGTTGTGGAATTATGCACACATATAGGACAGTTGCTTAACTAACCAGTCCAGTTAAAAAATTGGGTAAATTAAATTAAAGTCTGCTTTTGTGCTTTTTTCCATAACGATCGTCACTCGATTGTGTTTGGAGCGTTCTTCCAGTATGGATTGCTGAGTTGGAAAAGCTTTTCACAAACAGCCGTTTTGGGCAAAGTGAGACCAACACGAGATTAATTTGTCGAATCTCGTTAAGAAAAAATTCCCTTATACAAAGCAATGTCCTGGCGATCGTCCACCGTATAAAACAAAAAATCCCTAAAAAAATTGTTATTTAAATTTAACGCCTTTTTAAGCTAAGACATACAATTTACAGCAATCAGACTTGGGCATTATTCGAATAAATTTTTATTTAGATAATTATTTGAATAAAAATTTATTTTTCAAATTTTATTCAGATAAATTCCCTACGAATAATTATTCTGATGTTTATTCGTTATTTCAAATAATAAATAAAAACTTAGGGTACAACAAAAAAAACAACTGAGTAATGATAAAAAAAATTTTTGTTTACTTTTTTTTGTTTGTATGTTTGTTTGTTTTTACATATGTAAATGAGAATTATCCATTATTCGAATAATTTGGTTTCTGAATAAACAAAATTATTTATTATTCAAATAGAGATAAAAAAATTTATTCATCTATTATTCGTTATTCGAATAAATTTTGTCCAACTCTGACAGCAATTAACTTTAGCATCAACATTCTCCGGTGGCTGCTTGTTGTTATTGTCAACATTGTTTCAACCAAATACAACTTGTTAATAAAAATAAATCAGATTGTAATAATTTAAATATGTAGATATATTAACAACAATTGAAGTAAATAACTATTCATTGAATTGAAATGCTGAAATTAGCGCCTTCAAATTGCAATAGTCGAGATTGCGCGCCACTTAATATGATGTCATGGGACGAGTACGTACAAATGCAAATACACATTTAGGTATGTTAAACATGGAAAATGCCATTTTGCATTTTAAATTTGCTGAAAAAGATTGCAAGTCTGCGATTTCGCAGTATTAGGAGTTGCAGTGAGGCCTAGAAATAAAAATACTTATGTACATACGAGTATGTGTTTACAGCCAAGTAGACGAGATGATGGGCAGATACAGCTACAGTTAACGTCACATGCGGCATGGTTAGCCAATGGCTCTCGTTGGCTCTTTTTGGCTCACAACAAATATCACTTTAACTCCCAAAAACAAACGAATCGAGCGCTGGCTCTGCTGTGGCTATGGAAACTGTATTAACCAATGTCTCCTTTGGCTCTCTTTGTCTCCCAACAACAAATAAATCGAGCATTGGCATCGCTTTTGCTATGGTAACGTCTTTTTGCAAAGTTTATGCCGTTGTTGTCGTATGGCTCCGTTAGTCAAATGGCTTGGCCATCCTCGTTTCAGCTCACGGTTTACTTCTTGGCTGATGATTTTGCTTGACTCAAAATTCCATTCATGTCTTCGTTCTGGTTACTTTCCTTCTAGACGCTGTAAACAAATTCTTAAGTGCTGATACTGATGCTGTTGCTGCTGCTGTTGCCATGTAATAGACGCACTCCACTTGTCGCAATTGGCCAATTTGATTTGCAAATTGCGACATAATGAATTGTGATGCGCTTTCCAGCCTTACTTCTGTCATGCCAGTCATCGTTCTCATTGTCGTTGTCGTCTTCGTCTGCGACGTTAACGGCCGTTTAACTTGCGTTGTTTACGAACGATTGGCATCTTATATGTATACATTCTAGTCAAGGCAGCGCTGATATCTGTTACAGTTATGCTTGAAGTGCGGCGTATCCTTCAGCGCCCATTTACCCATTTTGGTGCCAACTGTGATTTGTTTCTACCAAATTATATCATTATAGTTGCCATATTTGTGCAACACTGACAATCATCGCTGACTTGGAATCTTTCTTAGATAGATAGCAGTAGTGCGTTTTGTGCAATCGCGCGTATCTTTGGTCTAACGAATGAGCAATTTATGCCAAATGAGGCTGCAGCATGCAAATGCTTCCTTAGACGACGCAATTAAATGACGTTGCATATGTAGATATCTACATATTTTCGGAGGTGCGTTCTGCCATTTATTACGCTGCAATCCTTTAATTGCATATTTGCATACCTATTTGTGCTCTGGAATAAGCAACAAGAAAATTAATGAAAATTGCATAGGCATCAGACTACAGAGAAATAGTAGTAAAGTAATAAGTAGGGCAACCAAAAAATTGCTCTAAAAATGTTTTTTTGGCGCCAACAAATTGTCGTTAAACTTAAAGAATTGGCACTTTTTAGCCTTAAAATTTTTTTTTATTTCAGTTCATTTTCTTAAAACATAAAACAAAATAAAATAAGGGCCGATTTCATAATGAAACTCTTAAAGCTCCTTTTGTTAAAAGTTCATTTTAGTTAAAGAGCCATTTAATCGTACTTTAAAGTAGGAGTGATTTCATAATAATATAATATTAAAAGGATCCTTTAAGCGAAAATATTGCAAATGACAATGCCGTCTTCGACAGTTTCACGTCAAATTATTGTCATAAATTTAAAAATATTGAAATGTATCATTTGTTTTTTTCTCAAAATACCTAAATAAATTTTTCGATTGTGGCTTTAATTTTTTTCAAAAAAAAAAAAAATTAAAAAGAAGCATAATTTGGAAACCCAGTGCAGAAAAAATATTAAGCGGTTATCCAACCTCACAAAAGAGGAAGAAGATGAATATGGCATTATAGGACTCAATAAACAAAACAACAAACAAAATCGGTTGAAACATTTTAATAAATTCTTGATATTTGATTTTGACAGTCTGCAGAAATTAATTTTTTTCTGGCAAAAGGGATTTTTAAATCACTTAAATGCCCGTTTTTGGGTATTTAACGTTGCTTTATCTTTAAAAAGACTTTATGAAATCGATCAACAAATTAAAGGCTCCTTTAGATTTTAAATGAACTTTTAATTTGATTATGAAATCGGCCCTAAAGTAAACTAAAATAAAATAAAATAACAAAATGTAAACTCTTAGGCACATGTCTCAAAAGAGAAAGACAATATGCCGGAATCTTAATTTGGCGTTAGGTCGGTCGCGTGTTGATCGTACCGCAAAGTTGCTTTACTCTGACATCCGATATTACATGTTGAAGTGAAAAAATACTAACTGTCACTAATACATTTTGTTGAATTTTTTACATATTTAATAGCTTTTTATCGAAAGAGAACAATTTTAATTTATTTTTTCATCGATATTTACAAAAATTTTACGCTTGAGGTCAAAATGTGATTTGCTCCATATATTTTAATACATTTCTACTCACCTGTCAAAAGCGCGACCAACCGAACGCCACATTTGGATTCCGGTATAAAAAATTTAATTCATATTGCCACATACGGCATCCCCGATCAACGCAACAAAAAAATGGGAGCGAGAGCGGAGCTCGCAGCAAAAAAATTGGGAGTTAGGAGCAGAGCCAAGGGAAAAAATGTTTGAGAATGGAGCAGGAACGTAGCTAAAGAAAAAAAAAAATTTTGCTCCGATGCCCTGGTTGTGAAGATTAAACGAAATATATATGGGGGGGGGGGGGGTTAGATGTGCAATAAAGTTTTGTTGAAATTACCCGACGTCTATACATGCCATATCTGGAGCAATTCAATTGACAAATTGAAGCGACTAGCCAATCAGAGAGCAGAAAATCCGTAACATATTTTTTCCGATTTTTTTTTTTTTGTAATTTTCATTTAATAGTGAAATTAACATAAATTAGCATTTATTATGAATTTGGCAATTTTTAGCTCTATCACAAGTAGGTCAGAATGTATAATTTTTCTTAAAAACTACCCTAAATCAAGCATTATGTGATAGCTACCATAGAAAAAATCTTGCTTGTGCCAATTTTTGGTTGCCCTAGTAATAAGTAATACAAAGGGCTATGAATGGTGATATCAATAAATACCCAGCTGTGAGTTTTAGTAACTAAAGAAAGGGAATATTTGCCCAGGAAAAGACACAGCCATGATTTAAAGGAGGTTCCATTACACTTATGCATCCGTAGCTATTTTCAGTCAAATATTCCTATGGTTTTACGCAACCAAACTGCTGCCACAAGTCTGCAAGTGTAGACCAAAAATCCCGATCCGCAGTGGCCCTGTTTGTTACGCATGCGCATGCCACTGCTGTCGCCAGCCACCAGCCGCCGACCGCCACTGCTTAATCAATTTTGAATGCCCGCGCACATTCGTTACACTTCCTTAAGAGCACAAAACCAAACCAAAATTGTGTTAACACGTGCAAAGCGCGTAACAAATTCCAGTCAACAACAACAACAACAACAACACAGTGCCATATATATTTTCTGTTGCCCACAGACCCACTTGTTTGGCAGCACACAGAGCACACATGTGTGTTCTGAGACTTCAGCCTCCCAAGCGTCTGCGAGTGTTTGTTGTTGTCAACGCTTGGCTATTGGAGCAACCAACGTTGGTTGGACGACAACCCCACAAAGCTGACGCCTGTCGAATGCGTCTGCACATGCACGTAAATCATTTGGCGGCTTGCGACGCGACGCGACGGTTGCGCCCTTTCAGCGATTTGAGGCGCGCACGCGCATGCGCAAAGCGTTAAGGGACTAACTTACTCACTGACACTCTGTGACAAATTGAATTGTGTCTGCCACTGCTGTGTAGAAGTATGCAGAAGTGGAGTGTTTTGTGTATGTGTGGAAGCGCATAGATAATGATCATTAATGTCATCATGATAATTTTCATGTTATCTTCTCGCAGACATACTAAGTATGGATTCAGCTGCTCTCCGGCAACATTATGATGCGTCAGGAATTTCGCAAATGCATTCCATGCACCAGAACAGACAAAAAGCGATTTAAATTCTGCTTTGAGTTGTTCGCTTTGCTAATCGTTTTATTCATGAAATTGCTTCATTGTTGCTTTATATTTATTAAATCAAAACTTTCCATATACTTAAGTACGCATACGAGGATAAATTCAGTTATAAATGTTTAACACAGAAAACATCAGAAAAATCAAGTAAGTGCAAAACGGCTTGCGACTGTTCTTAATCCTTTTTGAATATGACAATATGAAATATTCTCAATTAAAAGCAGGAATATTCATGTGTTTAAAACAAGTAAGTATGTAGGTCAGTTAAGGTTGCAGTGGCTACTGAATTCCAATAGCACACTTTAGCCGCGAAAGTCCTATTGCGATACCAAGTGCAACCGAGAACTCTACCCTATTCAAAACCAACGTGTGTACTAAGTAAGTAATTTTTCTTAAATTCAAGTATCATTAGATTTAATAGATCCCTGAAATATCCAGCTTCCATGTATTGCAGTCGATTCCTCCCCAGTGCTGGACAAGCGCACATCAGTTGCTTAAGTGTTTCGGACTCCTACTCATACCCGCAAGCCCTGTAGTATTCATTATAGCGAGTACTCAATATTTCTATATGCTTTCCGATAGTTATGTGACCTATTAAAATGCCCATCACAAGTGTTAGCTCTGAGCGACCCAGTCATGAGTTCAAGATCATAAGAAAAGGATCGGCGAGTTGTAGTCCGGGCACGAATCTCGCAAGGCGTGCCTATTTTTATGGGAAATGTTTAAGGGTTTCTTCTATTCAGTATAACTGAACAAAAGCGCTTAAAAATCAACTAGCTCTGCTATTTCCAGCCTCATTTTTTCCTCCTCTCCACTGCTCACCTTCTGTATTTTTTTACAATATACCTTCTCCGGGGTACTAGCCGTTTGATGAATTAAATGTCTTACGATTTTCATTAAAGCTATTCAGTCTTGCGCTTGTCCTCAGCTTGCTATCATGTGGCATCTACTTGATAGATCATTTGTACATTATTCGGCATAACCTCAAGTTTTCCTCATTTGCAAGTGTTACATGGACCTTAAGCAGCACATAATAAGTCCTCTGCTCCCGTCGATAACCTAGTGTCCGTGAAGCTAGTACATTTCTTGCCCAGCAGATGATCTCTTGACAGTTTCTTTATATTCTACGTTACATTATTTTTTCATGGCTCTTTGACTAGAGTTCTGTTTTGCTAAAAGCTTTATCTTTGCCTAAGAAATCACCTATGCCAAGTAGGTCAGGAAATGCCATTGGAAATTGCTGACACCCAAATCAACGCAGTCTACTTCAAATCCTATCCCATCAGTTGACTTTGCATTATACATGAGTGTTATACTCTACCATTTCCATATGCTCAGTCTATATGCGGACTTTAAGGCTTCTATAGAAGCAGATATTTACTAGAGAAATTAATTAAATGAAAATATAAAACAATATCTACAAACAACCACGATACACACCCTTTTATGCTGCAGTCGTCCACTAGAGTCTACAGTCTAGAGTGTAGACCTTTGATAACATATCTGAACTAATTATGCAATTCATCACTTTTCCAATTCAAGTTCGTGTACATGACTTTGTTTCTGCAAAAAATACATACATACATACATACATATGTATGTAAGTAACCAACTGACCAATTGCGGCGGCCAACAAAAAAGCAAGACAATTGAATTTGCGTCTCATAACAAATTTATAAAGTGGCGCAATTCGAAGGTGAGAAACAATAATGAACACATGACGCTTTGTGCTGCGCAAAAAAAAAAGATTATCGTGGTTAAGTCACGTTTTAGCAATTTCTTGAATCTTGAATACTTAGTTATAAAGCCAATAAGGCCAATAAGGTCTTACCAACACTGCCACCAGAGCCAACAAAGCTCAAAGCCAAAGTGGCAGTTGAAGTGCACAGACAATAATAATGAAAACGACTGCGAGTGCGCTTTGCCTTGCACTGATCTAATCTGCTCGTTTTATTTATGCACTTTGGCAGTGGCATTTGAATGAAAATTCCTATGTAACAACAAAGTGCAGTTCAGCTAAGATGTACATTGTACAACAACAATTGACTAGCACGCCAAAGGTGTTGAACGATAAGGATCCATTTCGAGCAAAAAGGCGTCACTAAAACAAATTGCATTTAGCTACTGTAGTAAGTAATTCTTGAAAAAATGATTTTGAGAAATTTTTATTACGTTATTTACTTATGTGCTTTTATTGTGCATAGATATTTGTTGTTTATGAATATTAAATACCTATGTATGTATGTATATAAAAAAAAGACCTGAAATTTTACAAGAATTTAAAGATGAGCTCACTTATTTTTGATTCATGTTTGGTTTGCTGTGCTTTAGTTAAAAGAAATGTCTAATTGCGACAATTAGTTTAATTGGAAATTACATTTTTTTCCAACAACATGCTGATGTATCTAAGCTTAGTTCTAGACTACAGAGGGGAGTCTTTGTAGCTAATTGTTGGTTAAAAATCTCATGCCACCTACCTGATCATAGCAGTATCTTCCAGGCGGAAGTGGCAGCGACATAGAAGGCGATTCAATCCTTGAAAAACAGAGGAGATCAAACGAAATGACGTTAACATCTTCTCAAATAGCTAAACTGCACTGAAAGCGGCAGGGGCTCTCATCTGTATATCCAGAGCCGTGGAAAATTGCCGCAGATCTTTAAATGAGTTGGCTGTGCAGTTTGCTATTCACTAGGTATGGGTGTAACATATCGAGTAACGAAATAGCAGACGAATATGCTAGAGGGCCACATTCTACTAATACCTAACACACTCTGGACTAATCAATTTACGTACCTACACATTTCACATGCTGTGCCATTGCATTCTGTTATCGATTACTATCGATAATTATCCAAAACTTGCGCCGTTATTATGGCGTCTAATAAGATTTGCAGCTAATTAAAGTTCGCACTTGACGTTTCACACATACATGTATATATATATATATGGACATTTAGATCCCTCCAAAAAAAATTTGCGATGAATCCCGAAAGAGATTTGTCCCAGATTGATATCTTCGGGAACAATAGCTCCACAATTAGTCCCCGATTGTTCCTGTACGGGTATAAATGTAGATTAATCCCTTTCATTCCGAACGGGTATGAATGTAGATTTATCGCTTTCATCGCAAAAGATTGAGTAAATGTATATATTTTACAAAAATATTCAATGTATTAAAAAAATTTTATAGCAATAGGTAAAACTAATTGAACACAATTTCTTTTAATAATAATGATGAATAATAATTTTAATAAAATGTTACCAAAAATATCCATTGAAAAATCAATTTCAATTATGCACTCAAAACTATGTAAAAAAATTTTAATTTATTGAATAGATTTTTTTGCAAAAGTAAAACTTATTGTATAATCTTTACTTAAATAGGCATGAGCATTTATAATTTTTAAAAATTGTTATAAAAAATAGCCTTGGCTAACAACTTTGAAAAATTCCTCATATGTATGTCTTTTACACTCGCATAATGAATTCTCAAAACTTAAAATATTTGGAGAAAATACTTAATTTTTTTAAAAGATTTCACTACAAGATGAAAGCTAATCGAATGAACTTTCTTCTAATATATATAACAATTTATAATTTTTAGACATTTTCATGAAAGCGATTGATCTACATTTGTACCCGTTCGAGATAAAAGCGATTGATCTACATTTGTACCCGTTCGGTATGTTAGTGAATAATCTACATTGGTACCCGTTCGGGTATGCAACTTGAACAATTAGTCTTTTCATAGGACATGCTCGAACAAATGCGATCAATTCACTCCATATAAAGGGATGTAAAATTGTATTAGTCGCATGCTCCCTTCCGGACTAATCGCATTTTTTTCTGGGATTATAGTTGTATTTATTTATGTATTCTTATTTTTAAACAGGAACAAACTTTTGTATGTATGTATGCATGTTTTTTTTATGATCTCGTAAATGCGTTTAAGTACACTTGCTAAAAAAGATTATAGCGAAAATTTATATCTGTCCATTAGCTTGATTTTAATCAGTGAAAAAATAACCAGTTACGTTTAAATAGTGTATACGTACATACATATGTACATATTTATATGGGTATGAATGTACATATGTATGTTTTAATGCAACCAACCAAGTCCCGTTCGTTGCTCCATTTGATGAGGTGCAAAAATTTCCATTAACTTCACAGATAACAACGTTTGCTAACATCACACCAATGTAACACGAGAGATAAAAGTTTTGCGTTAAAACACCTTTGCATATGTATATCAACGCACACATATATACATATGTCTTGATATAACTACAAACATACATAATATTATGTATATATAGTTGGCTGCTTGTTACGCGTTTCTTTTCTTGTTTTTGTTGCAACCGATTTGCTTTTAAATTAACCATAATCCGCTGCCTACTGGACTATCGAACTACTGCACTAATGCTGCTGTTGTTGTTGCTATTGCCATTTGCTACGATTACGTTGCAACACTTTTAAAGGCAATCATTCATAAAAATAACATTTTCATAAATTGTAACAATTTTTCATAATCGTCAGCATCAGCAACGTCAAACAGCAAACGCCATCAACGGCTGGTGGAGCGCGTCACACCATCACTATTGCAATCACCAATGGTTGGCAAACAAGGCTGCTGCACAGCATACTTACTTAGATTCATATATATTTACATATTCAGTTATCTGTACATAAATGTATGTATGTCTAGTTGACGTGTTAGTAAATGCCTTAATTACGTCAGCGCATTAAATTAAAAATTGTGAACGTTCGAGCGCGTTTGCTTGCTTTGCAGTCGTTTTTGATATCATCGTTGTTGTAGCAGGTGCATATTTAAAAGAAATACATATGCACATATGTTATTGCACTATATTTCGATTTTTTTATGACTTTCGTCAAATCTCTAAATGCTAGTTATAGCAAATAATAATCCATATTATTAATTATTGAGTTATTAAAGCAATCAACGTGAACATCATAGCCATTATATCTAACTAACGACCTTCATGGAATGAAAGTTTTGCAAAGTGAAATGTTGAAAAGTGTGAGAAATTAGTTGCAAACAGGGACCGAAAATAACGGTTATTTTTCTCTAGTGTGGTGAAAAGGTTACCTTTATCTTCTTTTGGTCCTTAATAACCATTATAAAAACCAAAAAAACCGTTTTGGGCATGAATAACCGTTATGGCAACCAAAAAAGTGTTTTGGGCTTTAATAACCGTTATGGCAACCAAAAAACTGTTTTGGGCCTGAATAACCGTTATTCAGATTTTTATTTTTTTTTTGGTCAGCTATAAAAATCAAGCCTATTTATTTGTCAATATTTCTAGACGACATTGGTATCAAATGAGGTGTATTTGTTAAGATTCGTAGGTCGGGATCCTAGTTATGGGTGAAAAGTGGACCCGGATGCCCAGGAATGTTTTAAGCAATATTGGTATTAAACGAAAAGAGGTAATCAGAGCTACAATCCCTGCTCAACACCTTTCATTTGATACCAATATCGTCCAGAAATATTGACAAATAAATAGGCTTGATTTTTATAGCTGACCAAAAAAATAAAAAAAATCTGAATAACGGGTATTCAGGCCCAAAACAAGTTTTTGGTTACCATAACGGTTATTCAAGCCCAAAACACTTTTTTGGTTGCCACAACGGTTATTCAGGCCCAAAACGGTTTTTTGGTTTTTATAATGGTTATAAGGACCAAAAAAATTTTTTTTACATGATAATGGTTAAATATGACTTTTACCCCATTTCTCTTATAACCGTTACGTCCCTGAATGAAACCATTTTCGAGTCAAGTGAAACCTTTTTCAATTGAATTGAAACCTTTTTCAATATCATTTCAATTGAAAAAAGTTTCCTTTCGATTGAAAAAAGTTTCCTTTCAATTGAAAAAAGTTTAATTTCCATTGAAAAAGTTTCCAGCAGACTTGAAGATGGTTTCACTTGACTTGGAAAAGGTTTCATTTGACCTGAAAATGCTATAGTGCCATTACACAGTGCAACAAATTTCAATTTTCACTTTGTCACAGAGTAACCATGTTATTTTGCTAAGAAAGGACGCCTTCCTGGTAACTTTGATTTAAAAAAAATTTAACATCATTCCCAAAGAAACATGTCGCTAAGCATCATTAATCATCTTTTCTTACGAACGAATGAATTGGTCAATCAGAAACAAGAAGAAAGTAGAAAATTTTGTATCAAAAATACGATGCTAGTTTGAAAAAATCTTAAATAAAAACACCCTATATACATTTAAACGCGTCTACACTGCGCGTAGGTCATTTGTTTACATAGAAACATAAATTTGTAACTAATAAAAGGGTGTTAAAAAAGCAGGCAGTCCGAATTGCGGTAGTCGTGCCCGACTGAAACTTGCTAATTTCGAAAGACAGTACTGGCTAGTCGACGCGCTCGCTAGGGAATATAATCGCCGTTGAAAACACTCGTTCGATTACACGACACGAACGAGATTTTAATTGCTAGCACGCTAACAACTATCGCTGTTTGGACACACCCTATACATAGGCATATAAAAGAAGCACTCTAAACAGGCTTGCCACGCACCTTATTTAGCCCTACTGCTTTAGAAATTGTGCCAACAGACCACTTATTTTGTGCTGAAATAATGTCCAATGGCACCACATGAAGATATGTCTCAGAGTAGTCTCTTTATAGATGACTTCCACTCGATTTTGTTAGGATAACCCCGCAAGCACACACAACTGTTGCTGCGAAAAGCGCGACCAATTTTTTTTTTTCGTTGCAACAAATCGTTTAAATGATGGCAAAAACATTCATCATCGCACATTGTACAACCGGGACAACAAAAAAAAAACGAAAGAAAATCAAGTTCCATTTGTCCAATGAGGTGTAATGCTAACCCAAAATGTAAAAGGAACATATTTTTCATGCCAACACCAACGGTGTGCCGAGGGCCGTGTGTCGAAAAGTGACGACTAAATGGCGACAAAAGGTAGCACACTATAAATTACTGAAGAAAAAAAGAGCGAATTTACCAGATCCTGCTGAGTATAGGCAACAACTACAGCAAAAGCAACAATAAGAGAACCGTTGCAAAGCAGAGCTCGTAGTTAATGTCTGTGTCATGTTAAGCATGACCATTAAGGAAGGAAGCTTTCTATGTATGAAGTCAAGAAGCCAAGAAGTCAACGAGCAAGCCAAGCCATACGCTAAACAAAAAAAAATGGAAAACACAATAACATTGAAGAGTAGAAGAAGAATGCAATATTTGTATCTTTTTTTTTCATTTATGTATCTACTTGTTTGGTGTGAAACAGGTGACGTTACTGACAGCCCAATGTGTTGCTCGTGCTGCTTAGTTACATCTACAGATGCAGTTGTAATATATTGGGGCACAACCTAAATGGGTTATGTGGAATTTGGTGTAATTTTTATGCATTCACTAATTCGTTTAACGCACGAGCAATTGTGGTTTGTTTGCTCCTAGAGCCTAAGTAGAGTCAACGCTGTAGACGCTCGTAAATTATGTACATTTGCATTGAATTTGTTGCTGCCGCATCGTCCCTGCTGCCGCGCAGATAACACACCTCTGGCTTGTTGAATCTCTGCTGTACAATACACACCAAATTCGGTTTGGATTATGTGCGCATCTGTCGGATTTGTGAACTCATTTTGGTCAATGAGGCTGACGGCAGCAACAAATAGCAACAAGCAGCAAAAAGGCACAACAAAGGCCAGGCAAATGAGAAATGGCCACAGCACTTTGCAGCAGCAAATTCAATTTGTTGCATACAACTAAGAAAAGAAAAAAAAAATAAAAAGAAATGCTTTTTTGGAGCATGAAGCAATGTTGCAGTAGCAACAGACGAGCAATCCAAGCTGCAGCTTTGTAATAATAGCGGCTTTATTACCGATGCGCTCAGCGAGTCAAGCGTGTGCTGTGTTGCTGCTGCTGCTGGTGTTTGCTGGTTTGGCAGCTACTGTGCCACGTTTGGGTGAAAAAATTTATTAACAATTTTCAAAAGAATGCCTGTCTGACATTCGTTTAATGTACGACAGGAAATCACGCGACCTATTCAATTTGCAACAACAGTTAAATAATAATAAAGCAACAACAACAACCAATAACTGCAACTGATTTGTATTACAATAATAAATATGTAAAAAAATATGTATACATATCCATGATCAGTTTGTGTGTAAATGGTCGAATACAATTAATTTACATTCTGTGACATATTTTATAGGTTAAATAAAATTTAATTAAAGGAGAATCCGAAGCCAATAAAGAGAAATACAGAGTAACATATTCGGTATTCGTACTTCATATTCACATTCATATTCATATTCATATTCATATTCATATTCATATTCATATTCATATTCATATTCATATTCATATTCATATTCATATTCATATTCATATTCATATTCATATTCATATTCATATTCATATTCATATTCATATTCATATTCATATTCATATTCATATTCATATTCATATTCATATTCATATTCATATTCATATTCACATTCATATTCATATTCATATTAATATTCATATTCATATTCATATTCATATTCATATTCATATTCATATTCATATTCATATTCATATTCATATCCATATTAATATTCATATTCATATTCATATTCATATTTATATTCATATTCATATTCATATTCATATTCATATTCATATCCATATTCATATTCATATTCATATTCATATTCATATTCATATTCATATTCATATTCATATTCATATTCATATTCATATTCATATTCATATTCATATTCATATTCATATTCATATTCATATTCATATTCATATTCATATTCATATTCATATTCATATTCATATTCATATTCATATTCATATTCATATTCATATTCATATTCATATTCATATTCATATTCATATTCATATTCATATTCATATTCATATTCATATTCATATTCATATTCATATTCATATTCATATTCATATTCATATTCATATTCATATTCATATTCATATTCATATTCATATTCATATTCATATTCATATTCATATTCATATTCATATTCATATTCATATTCATATTCATATTCATATTCATATTCATATTCATATTCATATTCATATTCATATTCATATTCATATTCATATTCATATTCATATTCATATTCATATTCATATTCATATTCATATTCATATTCATATTCATATTCATATTCATATTCATATTCATATTCATATTCATATTCATATTCATATTCATATTCATATTCATATTCATATTCATATTCATATTCATATTCATATTCATATTCATATTCATATTCATATTCATATTCATATTCATATTCATATTCATATTCATATTCATATTCATATTCATATTCATATTCATATTCATATTCATATTCATATTCATATTCATATTCATATTCATATTCATATTCATATTCATATTCATATTCATATTCATATTCATATTCATATTCATATTCATATTCATATTCATATTCATATTCATATTCATATTCATATTCATATTCATATTCATATTCATATTCATATTCATATTCATATTCATATTCATATTCATATTCATATTCATATTCATATTCATATTCATATCCATATTCATATTCATATTCATATTCATATTCATATTCATATTCATATTCATATTCATATTCATATTCATATTCATATTCATATTCATATTCATATTCATATTCATATTCATATTCATATTCATATTCATATTCATATTCATATTCATATTCATATTCATATTCATATTCATATTCATATTCATATTCATATTCATATTCATATTCATATTCATATTCATATTCATATTCATATTCATATTCATATTCATATTCATATTCATATTCATATTCATATTCATATTCATATTCATATTCATATTCATATTCATATTCATATTCATATTCATATTCATATTCATATTCATATTCATATTCATATTCATATTCATATTCATATTCATATTCATATTCATATTCATATTCATATTCATATTCATATTCATATTCATATTCATATTCATATTCATATTCATATTCATATTCATATTCATATTCATATTCATATTCATATTCATATTCATATTCATATTCATATTCATATTCATATTCATATTCATATTCATATTCATATTCATATTCATATTCATATTCATATTCATATTCATATTCATATTCATATTCATATTCATATTCATATTCATATTCATATTCATATTCATATTCATATTCATATTCATATTCATATTCATATTCATATTCATATTCATATTCATATTCATATTCATATTCATATTCATATTCATATTCATATTCATATTCATATTCATATTCATATTCATATTCACATTCAATGTTGAAGAGCATGTCTGTCCTTTTATGGGAAATGCCTCGAGTTTTCTTTTATCCGTTATGGCTATAGATACCTAAGCGCTTCAAAATGATTAAGCTATACTACTTCCAGCCCCACCATCAGAGACTGTAGCAATTTGGTGAATTAAATGCCGTATGATTTTCATTAGGACTATTCAGTTTCTCGATTGTTTTCATTTCGCATTCTACCATTAATATAGACTGAAATGCATCGGGATAACCTCAAAACAAGTCGATAACTTAGGGTTCGAAAATATAGTACATTTATTGCCCTCCATATTATCTCTGGGATGTTTATTTGCATTCTGTCACTCTACTAGAGAATACGCTATAAGACATTACTTTTTCCATGGCTTCTTGACTAGCATTCCGATTTCTTAATATAATTGGCTATAACTAAGATACGGCTACAATATATACCTTGTCTCTATCTCTATCTCTAATTCTGCTTCGAACTCTCTGCTTGATTGACTAACAGCCAATTGATACGGTTGCATATCAAATAGAACCATGACTCTAAGATTTTGTTGACCAACAAGCAACACCACAGCCTAACAAGAGTCACAACCAAAAATTTTAAAACAAATTTAGTTGAACTTTAGCAACGCTCTGCTACTAACTGCTAGACCAACTTTAACGAAATGACCTCACACTATTGCATCATCACCATCATCAAATGGCAGCCGCTACTGCCGTAACTAATTAATCTCCAATAAGCGCTGCCATAAAAAGCCGATGCGATGCGCATGTATCGATCGACATGAGTGCAAAACAATACAAGAAAATATGGCGTTAAATTTGTAAAATCCAAATGGAGTTATGTATGCTGATTCGCTTAAGTCACACATTTCGATGCGGCGTTTGTGGCGTGAATATGCCGCACATGCGCACATGTTGAAGCAACGAAAAATGCATTAATTGGCTTAAATTATTTGTTATAACAAATTGAATAATCATTAGTAGCAGAGTATTGAAAACAAAAATGAATCAAGTCATAAAAAATCAACAACTGCATTTGAAAAAAAAATAAAAAAAAAAACAAATTTATTCAAATGCAAATATTCACACAACAATTGGAAAATTGCATTTTTATGACTTACCCTCGCTCTAGTTAGCACAAAGGCCCGTCTTGCTAGCTGCATAGAATGCTTTATAGAATTTTATTGCTTGCTAACAAATTTTATTATCGATGTATGTACATACATATAAATTATTGCATCACAAATTTTGTAAAGCATGCATACATAATTATTTATAGCAAACAAACATACCTAACTCATTCTCAATAATAACAAAACCAGATACATATGTATTTTTTACTCATTCTCATGCTACAAATATTTATGCGCTTATGCTTTTATGTATGCCCTTGTTGTGTGTATTCACATTTCAGCAACATCCAACCTAAGTCGTTTGTTAAAGAAAACAATTCTCTTGTTAATTTATCTGCACACAAACAAATCACTTGAACTTGCTCTTTGCCTCTGTTTAACATGACTCGACTTTACTTCTCTAATGAGTTTATTTTGTGTGTGTTGCAAAATATTTCAAACTCACAACAACTGACCTCCATAACGTCAGTTCTGGGTTATGGCATGGTATTTTTGTTTTCAGTGGGTAATTTGTGGCGCTCAGGGCCGCGGAGAGGGGGGGGGGGGGCAGCCAGGGCAATCGGCCTGGGGCCCGGAAGGTTTTTGGGGGCCCGGAAAGGCAAAGCAGTATTGACAGTACTCGAACTAGGATTTCGTAGATACATACATAGGTATTTTTTTGCTACAAAAAATTGTTTTAAAATTGAAGTGTTTAACTTAACCAAATCACCAAACTAAAATTATAAGCATCCAATCAAATATTTACCTTGTTTATACATGGGCAAATCCTAGAAAAGTGAGTTGAAATTGAGAAAAATCGACTTTGATTCAGAGTTTCCAAAGTACCACGATTGGTAAGGTGGTGAACCAAGCTTCTCAGAAATATTTACTTTTCAAATGAAAAATGTTGATAATCCTGTTTAAATTGATTTCAAAGAGTAAAGTAATAAAAAACAAGTAAAAGCGCGGCTGTCTTCGGCCGTACCGAAGACTTCATACATTTCATGAGTGGGGAAATGAAAAGTTACCTATGTATGTACATAGCCGGATTAAGTTTAATTTATAATTTTAATTTTGTGGGTTATTTATGGAACGATTTATTAGAAAAAATGGTGTCTTGGCTATTTAAATGGAGGAGTTATACACCAAAATGTCCATATCTGAACAATCGGTTGTATGGGAGCTATAGGTTATAGTGGTCCGATCTTAACAATTTTCGGTAATCACGTTTGGGCCCATATGGGTACAAACACTTCAAAATTCCACGCCGTTAGCTGTTAAAATGGAGAAGTTATACACCAAAATGTCCATATCTGAACAATCGGTTGTAGGGGAGCTATATATTATAGTGGTCTGATCTTGACAATTTTCGGTAACCCTGTTTGGGCCCATATGGGTACAAATACTTAAAAATTTCACGCCGTTAGCTGTTAAAATGGAGGAGTTATACACCAAAATGTCCATATCTGAACAATCGGTTGTTGGGGAGCTATATGTTATAGTGGTCCGATCTTGACAATTTTCGTTAACCCTGTTTGGGCTCATATGGGTACAAATACTTAAAAATTTCACGCCGTTAGCTGTTAAAATGGAGGAGTTATACACCAAAATGTGTATATCTGAACAATCGGTTGTAGGGGAGCTATAGGTTATAGTTGTCCGATCTTAACAATTTTCGGCAATCCCGTTTGGGTCCATAAGAGTACAAATACTTCAAAATTTCAGGCCGTTAGCTGTTAAAATGGAGGAGTTATACACCAAAATGTGTATATCTGAATAATCGGATGTTGTGGAACTATATGTTATAGTGGTCCGATCTTGACAATTTTCGGTAACTCTGTTTGGGCCCATATGGGTACAAATACTTCAAAATTTCACGCCGTTAGCTGTTAAAATGGAGGAGTTATACACCAAAATGTCCATATATGAACAATCGGTTGTAGGGGAGCTATATGTTATAGTGGTCCGATCTTGACAATTTTCGGTAACCCTGTTTGGGCCCATATGTGTACAAATACTTAAAAATTTCACGCCGCTAGCTGTTAAAATGGAGGATTTATACACCAAAATGTCCATATCTGAACAATCGGTTGTAGGGGAGCTATGTGTTATAGTGGTCCGATCTTAACAATTTTCGGCAATCCCGTTTGGGTCCATATGTGTACAAATACTTCAAAATTTCAGGCCGTTAGCTGTTAAAATGGAGGAGTTATACGCCAAAATGTGTATATCTGAATAATCGGATGTTGTGGAACTATATGTTATAGTGGTCCGATCTTGACAATTTTCGGTAACCTTGTTTGGGCCAAAATGGGCACGTCTACTTCAAAGTTTCATGTCCTTAGCTGTTTAAATGGGGAAGTTATGCACAAATTACATCCAAAAATTTCATGTATATCTGAATAATCGGTTGTTTTCTATATGTTATAGTGGTCCGATTCGGCCGGTTCCGACAAATGATCAGCTGCATATAACAACATACCTGTATTCCGAATTTCATTCAGATATCTCAAAAACTGAGGGACTAGTTTGCGTTCACACAGACGGACGGACAGACGGACAGACGGACATGGCTTAATCGACTCAGCTCGTGATTCTGATCATATCGGTATATATTTTGGTGGGTCCCCCACGCTTCCTTCTGGTACTTTCGACAAAAATTTTTTGGCACTAAGTTATAATACCATTTCATTCCCATGAAAGGTATAATAAAAAAATATTAAAAACAGTACCATTTTCTATCCACTATTATTTCCATGATTTTATAGTTAGATACTAGAGTTATTACCAGGAAAAAGTTCCAGAAGGATAGAATAAATATACTGTACCTAAGATTTGGTTACTGCTTAGCTGTAATAAATATACATAATTTCTTGCTGAAAATCTAAATAGGAAAATAAAACGTAAGTGACGCAAAAACCTAGAAAAGTTATCTTAATTTCAAAACCGATCTTTCAAATTAGCTCATATCTTAAAGTTTCTTTAAAATTTACCTGTCAAACAAATCTGCATCATTTAAAACTTTAAAATTAAGACATTTTTTTAATTAATGCCATTTAAAAAGTGAAATAGAGGTGGGAAACTATCGATGGCACTACCGATAGTGTCGATATTTTATTTTTTTGAACACTATCGAAGACCATCGATGGCTTTTTCAAAACTATCAGAAACTATCGATGGTAATGTGTACTCTCGATAGTTTTACAACTTTTACATCCCCATATTGCACCATAATATTTCAGATTCTGTAGAGGTTTTATATTCGTATATGTACAAAAAAATTTAAACGACATTATAGAAGATTTTTTTTTTTTTGTTTCGACTTCAAACCTTCACTTCCGTGTACTAAAATATAATGGACTGAACGTAAAAAATTGAGATTTTGATGTTTTCCTGAATTTTTAAAATTTTCGGCGATAGTTCTATCGATAGTACTATCGATGGTTTATTTTTTGAAGACTATCAATAATTTTTTCTAAACTATCAAAAACTATCGATGGTGGCACTATCGATAGTGTCCCACCTCTAAAGTGAAACGTAAGTGACGCCAAGTAAAAATAGTGTTAATTTTTTTGACGATCGAGTAGCCAATTGTAAAAAAAACTTCTGCTGCAATAATGAAAACATAAAGGGAAAGCATAATGCTGGATACCGAACGTGAGAGGATCTTCAAGCCAAAAACACCCAAAACCCCAATATAACACAGAAGCAGTATAAAGAATAAGCCCTCTCTGGGTTAAGAGGTGGCAAAAGTGAAATACGTATTATATTTGTGCTTGAAAAGAGGAAGAGCTAAAAAGATATACCTTTTCATACAATATTCAAAAATATATGTGTTTGCATATGAAGATGCTGAATTTTTCAATATAAGAGTAACTTATTAAAGGATATTTGTTGGAAATTTTAACTGAAATACCATTTATTTTTTAGGGGGGCCCGTAAACGCGAACTGTCCCAGGGGCCCGGCTCGGCTCTCTGCGGGCCTGGTGGCGCTTGCATCTCTAAAGATAATCGTATTGTATACTGGTGTTCATAAAATATAGTTTCTTAACTCTTCTTCGCGAAATGAATTAGTGTTCCTAAAGAACAAGTAGAACATACAAGAGTATGTTGCCATTTAAAAACTGATAAACTGTATTGATTCAATTAAGATCAGAGCCACGTTAAAAAAAAAACCTCCTTCAGTTGGATTCAAAAAAAAAAAATTATTCTTAAAAAGCGTTTTCCTCGCAGAAAAGCTCATAGAACTATGTATGAGTATCTACAGAGTTCTTTGAAGTCAGCGATCAGCGTCAAACACTTCTGTATCCTTTGCTGATACTGGAGGAGTAAGCTTTAACTGAAGTAGTGATCTTTCAACTGTTCTTGCGTCACAAATAGTTGGAATATAATTTAGTTGTGGTAGGCCGTGAAAACTATGTATGTATTTCGACATATTTTCTCATTGTAGTTAAGGCCTTTAGAAAGAATCAGGATGTAGGGGAAAAAGTGGGATAGTGGAATCAGAGCTCCTGTGCAAACTGATCAGCTTCTCTTTAATAAATCTGTTAAAGAATCTGCATCCGCCATTCTCAATACAACTAATATTAGTCAAGCGAAAGCCGAACAGGTGCAGAGAAAATGCTCTGTACCATCGTCGTCTTGCTTCTGCAGACAGGATAGGCATAATGAGCTCTTGATGATGCTTATAGTGGTCATGTGCTGTCCCCATGGATTGTGTTCTGTAATCAATCCTATAAGTGCCCGTAGATCCCACATTCTCTATACTTGAGAGGGAAGTTTGCTACCTGCCTGTTAGGTTAGTTAATCCATAGTCTAAACTTTAACAAGGACATTCCCTATCGTGCAATTTCCTTAAATTGATGCTAAATAAGATAATTCAAGCTGCAGAACTTTACCGCCAAGTAATCATCCACTACAAAAGTGTTCAACCCCTGGCGTACACCGATGATACTGACATCATTGGCCTTAAAAATCGCGCTCTATATTCTCTGACTGTCCCAGTTGGACAAAGTAGATAAAAGTTTGGAGTTTTAATTAAAAGAACTTTGGTATCTTCTGCTTCCAGCTGTTTACTCATGTCTGTATGGAACTTTTCATGAAACGAAAATTTCAACACTAAAATATCTTTTCTATCACTGATCATGTTGGATCTAGTTTTAAGGGGTTTTCTATATTTCTACTCCTACTAATGCTGTCTTAAATCTTTGACTTTAACCCTAACTTTTACAACAATTTCTACAATGCTTTAGTTATTAACTTTAAGACAATAAATACATATCTACACATGTAAAGTTATTTATCATCTCTGATTAGCAACATTGTAAATTTCGCAAAAACAAAACCCGCAGCAATATTCGTTATCTTTTTTAATAAGACTCATATGTATGTATAATAGAAGTAGCGGTATTCGCCAGCACAGCTACAACCGAACGAACACCAACAAACGAGGAACGCCTCAGGAAGGTCAAATATGAAAATCTTTAAAGAGAACCAATTGAATAGATAATAATTTACGCCCCACAATGCTGCCCCAATGCTGGTTGAAGCGCATGAAATATTACAGCAAATTTAGTATGCTTTTGAGAGCGTCGCAACGCGTCCAAACGAAAAAGTAGGAGGAACGAAAACAGCACATATACGCATTTGCAATTACTACATATGATGTGATGTACATATATATGTATGTAAGTACGAAGGTGGTAAGATAAGTCAAAGGCAATGTAATTATAAGCAAATTGCAAGTAAGCAGTGTAAAATGCACTGAAATAAAAGTATAGGAAATATTAAGCAGGAAAATGTTTTAAGAAGCGAAACTGATGGGTTGCGATGCCAGCAGGAACGACAACTGTCTTATCAGAAAGAGAGAGAGAGAGAGTTCAACATAATTTTGTTATGAAATATGAGCCAGTATTGCCATTAAAATGAATGAAGATGAGCGACGGCCCAGAAAGTATTTCTGTCGGAACCCAGCGTTTGAAGCAGAAGAGCCTCCACTGCGTCGGAAGGATCAGGTGGAGAATAACTCGGCAATCCTTTGGTATTTCTCATTAGCGCCAGTTATCACACAGAAGAATTGAAATCGTCTAAACGGTTAAGCGCCTATCTAGCATAATATGAAAGGAAGTGCTAGAGAAATTCGAAGGGGCCGTTCAAATTCACCATATAACATATTAACAGGTGATATATCTTGAATATATTCATGTGAGCCTGAAACGAAACAGCAATCGACTGTAGCCACTTTCATTTGCAAGCTAGTTAAAAAAAACAAGTAAGGAAGCCTAAGTTCGAGTGGAATCGAACATTAGATACTCAGCTGTATGTTTTCATAGTTTGTTTGCGTTTGATGGAAACACGGTGTACTTTATATAAAGCGAGTGCTGCATAAAGTGGGCGTAGCTACGCCCATTTTCAACATTTTTATCAGTCATCCAACTAAGCATATGAATATTATTCTTTGTGCAAAATTCCATTCCTTTTTGACTTCTAGTTATAAAGATGTCACGTTACAAATTCCCAAAGAGTGTTCCAGATATATCTTTCTTAAAAAGTAGGCGTGGTCATAAACCGATTTCAATAAATTTTTGCGTGGCTATTAACACATGTTATAAAAGTGCATAAACCAAGTTTCGTCATAATATCTCAATTATTTGTCGAGTTATAGGCTAAGAAATCACGTATATCCCTTTGTGTAAAAAGAGGCGGTGCCACGCCCATTTTCCAAAATTTTTCTATTTGTTGTTTCTGGTCTATTGTAGAAATCATACCACAAAATTTCAATGAATTATCTTTACATTTGGCAAAGATATCGCTTAAAATGTTTTTATTAGGTCACTTTATAATACCCATATATAAAAGTGGGCGTGGTCGTCAAACGATTTCGCTAAAATTTTCAACATGTATTACCACAAGTAATAAAAGTGTACACACCAAGTTTAGTCATTATATATAAATCATTTGTCGAGTTATGGGCTCAGAAATCTCGTATATTCCTGTTTATAAAAAGAGGCGGTGCCACGCCCATTTGCCAAAATTTTTGTGTTTTTCGTTTTATGTCCGCAGTTGGACTCCTGCTATAAAATTTCAATGATATATCTTTATATTTGACAGAGATATCGCTTAAAATGTTTTTATTAGGTCACTTTATAAGACCCATATATAAAAGTGGGCGTGGCCCTCAAACCGATTTCGGAAATTTTTCGTCCAAATATTTGACTAAGTAAGTATATCACGCGTACCAAATTTCATCGATATATCTTCAACGGTTTCTGAGTTATGACATATAAAACTTGCAAGGTTTGACCCTTAACAAGTGGGCGTGGCACCGCCCATTTTCCAAAATGTCATCAAATTTCTTCCTAGGGGCCTGAGCTCAATACGTGGATAAAATTTCATCGCTCCAGCTCTATTAGTGACTGAGATACCAAATTTCCGATTTTTTCTATATAGGAAAAGTGGGCGTGGTCATGGTCCGATTTCGCCCATTTTCAATACCAACCGTCCCAGTCTCGATACCAACCTGCATTTCAAATTTCATCAAAATATCTCAATTTTTGCGCGAGTTAGAGTGTTTACAGACGGACGGACAGACGGACGGACGGACGGACGGACAGACGGACGGACGGACGGACGGACGGACGGACGGACGGACATGGCTCAATCGATTTCTCATTTCACCCTGATCATTTTGATATATATAAATCTATATCTATCTCGATTATTTCACTCTGTTACAATCCACCGTTATGTGATTAAAACTATAATACTCTGTGTACTAGTACAGCTGAGTATAAAAAACTTGCTAGCTTAGCGAATAACAACAAAAACTAAGCTAGCTAGCAAGTGAGTGAGCCCTTAGCTGTTAGTCGACCTGAACAGCGGTGTTGAAAAGTAAAATAATGAAGCTGGTATGAATAGAAAACTTTCACTGACATAGTGCTTGTAGCATAAACATCAACCGACAGCATATATATCAACCAATCTTATGCTTTTATGCATCCGCTGTACCAGGGGACTCTATCGGTAAGGCCCAGTTTACGCTCAGATCAAAATCAACGTGGTCAAATATCTCGTATTGCTTTTCAATTAAAGCGAAAAATGAGAGAGAGAGAGTGGGAGAGCACACAATTTTGACCGAGATTCGGCGCTGACACCGAATTAAAGTGCAGCCAATCTCTCACAGAGAGTAAAAATAGTAAAATGAGAGAAAAAGTGTATTTGACCGTGTTGATTTTGATCTTAGCGTAAACTGGGGCTAACTAGCTCAACACCACCGAACTCTGCTGGCGAATGGAAAAAATTCGAATCCGTCTGAAGCCGTGGAGTGCTTATATAAAACTAAAATTAAAGTTCAGCAAGTTGTACGTTCTTTTTCAGATCGCGTACAGGAAAAATCGACTTGTATAATTGTTTCAAAATTAACCTAAACCCACAAAGTGTTGTGTTCACGAGCCGTTTCGAAAAGAATGATTGCTAGTTTTTTCAAAAAAAAAAAAAAAAAAAAAAAACGGGTCGTGTTGCAACTGTTGCATTAGAGGATCGAAGAAGAGTTAATGCTGATTGGTATACTTCAATTTGTTGGCCAGAAGTTATCGCTGAAATCAGAAGGAATAACATAAGCTGGTGAATAATATGATGTATGACGGAAGATCGTTCCACAATACATCATATTCCTACCCTGTCGGAAAAACAAGCAACCGGTGAATAATAGTTCATCGTGATAATGTAAGCGTCCAAACAGCACGATGAACTGTAGAGATTCTGACCAGTAACAACAACCAATTAATGACTCATTGCCAATATTCGACTCATTAATCGCTAAGTAACTTCTTCCTATTTCGTTATATCAAAAACAAAATGCGTGGCGAGTGTTTTCATCGCCTGCAGAGACCGTTTAAGTATTTAAATCACTTGTTTTGGAGGTAACTCGCTCAGAGTGGTAAAATTGCTTTGAACACTGGTTTCATCAGATGCAAAAGTGTATAGATCCTAAAGGAGAATATTTTGAGGAACAACAAAGCGATTTACATAATGAAATTTCTCGTTTTTTTTTTACATTTTGCGCGAACTTTTGCAGTGACCCTCGTACGTATAGATGAATTAACCATTTGAAATACACACGAGCATATCGCACATAACTTTTCCACATATGCATACATACGCTACGTCGAGGAGCAATGTTTTCTTTTGGCCTACTATTTGCCGCTGTCATATTCAAATTACTAATATGATTGGTGTTTACAGATTAGAAAACAAATATTTCACTAATATTACCACTTATATCTAATATTATTGTGCATGGCATGCAACAAAATGCTACAATAAACCAACAACCAAAACAACAACAACAACATAATAATAAAAATGTATGTGCACCAACGCCATGCAATAGAACTGACGTGCCGCGGCGTTAGATGTGCCATAAACTGTTGCGGTTGCGACTGCGCCTGCGTGGCCGGCCTGCACCAGCGTGGCCTATGCTGGCTAAACACAGCAGTGCTACAACTGTACCAACAAGCGATAACCTTTTGACTCTTTTGGCGCACAACAACGCAGAAGTGGCGTTACTTCTGCTCTGCTGTGTTAAAGCTTAAAAAAAGTTGAGAGCTGCGAGCGAAATTTCAAATTTGTGTGTTATGCGCGCCAACTGACAAATTGAATGACTAAAAGAGCTGCAAGGGTTCTGATGGACAGACAACGGACAACGAACAAAGCACTTGGATGCACTGTGCGATGTTGCTGTTGCTGGTGCTAATGCAGCGTATATTGTGTATAGAATGAAGCTGCAACGCCTCTTTTTTGCTAATAAGCAACAAGTTGCAACGCCCAAGTACTTAGTGGCAAGGAAAAATTAGAAAAAAAGGCGAAAAATTAGAAAACTCTTGGATATGCTGAGTATGGTGTAAAATAAAAGAAAGAAAACACAAGCAAAAATTAGAAAAATAATAAAGAATACTAATAATAAAAAAATACTAATACAACTAACATGCATAAAAAGCTTTTGCGGCAACAGGTTGCTTGGCTACATGTTGCTCGTCTTAGAAACCCAACTGCGTTAACAGCGAGTACACATGACTGTATTTCAGCGCGTTTATAATACAAAGCGCGTCATGCTTTTAAGTCAGAGAGACTTTGTGACGGCTATTTTAGCGGAAAATTGATAAAAAAGAAACATTGTTGTGCTGTAACTAGCAAGCCGCTTTAATCAGGCTGTCACAAGTTCTAGCAACATTGATGCTTAAACAATAAAGTTGTTGTGTGCAATGAAGCTGATATGAGTAACTTTTGTAGTAGATTTATATTATTGTTGTTGTAATAGCAAGAAATTTTCGCTAGAAGCTGTGAGCAGTCCAAACACAGTGGCTATAATTTCAGCTTTAACTGTTACTTAGTTTTGAGCTCAGTGTGTAGTTATACCAACATCATGTAAATCGCTGCTAGATTTTAATGCAGCAGTGTGGCCTAAAATATGTCAAAATCAATTTCAACTACCATTTTCATATTTTTTGCATTAATATATACACACTCTCCACACTACTTATGCATCTATGGGCGAAAATTACGCGCCTGCTTATTTGTGTTCCGTTTTAATGTTTAGCAACATGTTGCTGGCGCGCGCAACATAGCAGATTGTAGCGAAATGCACAAAACACAGGAAACTTTAGCAAAACCAAACTGTTTTATACAAGTACATAGGCAAGTAAAGTTGGAAAATCCATATTAAAAATGCCGCTGCTGAAATTTAACAATTTTTTTGCCTTTTATTGTGCAATGGCATGGCTAAAGCCGCAGGCAACATTTTCAAAGGGGGAGTACTGTATGTAGATATGAGTGTTTACAAAGCAAATTAATGCATATGCATGAATGCATAGATGTGTGAATAGATGATTTTCCCATATGTTTTTAGCACTTTTAGTTAGCAAATTTCTCTTTTTTAACAACAAACAACTGACCAGCCGACCGAACGATCGACCGTTGGCCGCGGCGGCCGTTCAAATAGGCGCGGGTGTTTGCTACATAACACCAAATCAAAGCGCGCAGCAAAAACAAACGTGTTTATGTAGGTAACAGAAGAAGTTGTAAAATAACAATATTTTAAAACACATACATATGTACATACATGTAAAAAAATTAAATGCATAATTCAGCGCAAGCAATAAAATAAAACAAAATCAAAAGCCTTTTGCTGTGCCTTACCTTGCTTCGCTTTGCTTTGTCTTGCTTTGCTTTTCTTTGTAGTAAAAAAAATATCAAGCAAAAAACGGTTTTGCTTTGATTTTATCCAATGCATTTTCGTTGTGACTTTATTGCCGTGTGTGTTGCTGCAACATACAGCAAAATAAAGTTGCCGCAGGCGCCATGCCAACAAGTACCTAAGCATTACAAGCAGCCCCGCCTTGGCGCGCAGCACAGCACAGCTTCACGGAGCATAGCACATCAATTGACCATATGGTGCCACATTCAGACAAGTTCAAATGGAAACTGGTCTGTGAAATTTTCTCACGCACTTACAACATGTTTATATACATATGTGTATTATAAAAATATACATACTCGTACCTACAGACACTGCGCTGGCAAAGAAGCTCTAAGAATGTGTTGTGAAATCACGTGAGTAATTGCTTTTTTATACGTACAAAGGTACATATGTACGCCTAAACATTATAATTTTCATTAAATAATGGCATAACTTAATTGGAGCTCATGGGTAGATATGCATGATACAAGTATGCACCTTTTTTACAGTGATAACTGGTACAGAAGTAGATAGAGCATCATAGTTGTCACAACTGTCTTTATTGGTTGATAGAAGTTAACAATCTGATTGAACCTTATCAGAGCTTCAGATTTGATAAGTCTACCATCGACCAGATCTTCACAATACGCCAAAACCTGGAAAAACCCATGAAAAAGGAAAGGAACCATCTCTTTGTCGATTTTAAAGTCGCTTTAGGAAAATTTCCCATTATGGAAGCGCGCCCGAAAAAATGACTATTTCAAGGGTAGATGAGTTCTCGCAGATCTCAGAACTGAAATCTAAACTTACCAGAGGCTTATAGTTTACTAGATATTTGTTGTTCTCTTTATGGGGTAATATATATGGACCCATCCAACTTTAACAATAAATATCTCGCAAATCATAGACCTCCGGCAAGATTTAATTTCAGTTTTGAAATCTGTGAGAGCTCCTCTAACCCCCTGAGAAAGTGATTTTTCTCGGAGCGTGCTTCCTTAATCGAAAGCCGTCCCGTCGCTTTTGATAGTACGAATAGGAATTGCCTACATATCGCACCAGAATAAGACGATGTACCTCCTGTCATCACACAAAGAAACAGCACGTCTTGGCAGCTATGTCACTGTCGCCAAGGCAGCACGAAATAGACACGACGGCTTTATTGGACTCATTCGTCTAGACGGTTACGCGTAAACTAAGAAGAGGAAGAAGAAGAAGAAGAAGAAGAAGAAGAAGAAGAAGAAGAAGAAGAAGAATAAGAATAAGAATAAGAATAAGAATAAGAAGAATAAAAATAAGAATAAGAATAAGAAGAAGAAGAAGAAGAAGAAGGAGAAGAAGAAGAAGAAGAATAAGAAGAATAAGAAGAAGAAGAAGAAGAAGAAGGAGAAGAAGAATTAGAAGATGAAGAAGAAGATGATGATGAAGAAGAAGAAGAAGAAGAAAATGAGAAGAACACAGTAAAAATTTTAGTTTAATTTTAATACCATTTTGGTATTTATATAAGACAATGCCAAAAAGTATAAAATTAAAACCATTCAGGTTTAAAAAAAGGAAGAGAATCTGAGAGACAAAAATTATTTTGGTGTCAAATTAATATTTTTTTTTGGAATTAAATCAAAACCAAATTTTGATTATTTTTGGAATATTTTTGGTATTAAGGATGTGTGCCAATCGGTAACATTTTTCTCTATGGGAAAATGAGGTAGAAAATTTTACCATGTTGAGAAGGAAAAAACAATTTTGCTGTGCCAAACGGAAGAGAAAATTTTGACAGTTACAAAGATAAACTTTTGGGCGAAAAAGAACAACGATACAATTTGAAAACGTAAAATGAATATAATTGTTAATGGCAATATTGATGGAAGCAGAAGAAATGTATTCATGTAATGATCTGATGTTATTTGGTTTTTAAATATTTGTGTTACTTGTATATGTATGTAATTACAAAATGTCAAAATTTTACCTAGCCCATTGAGCTAGGTAAATTTCTGACGCTAAAATTCACCACGAATACTGCCAAAATTTTACTCCCTTATGTCAAAATTTAATTTTTTCTACCGATTGACACACAGCCTAAAAATAGTTGAAATGGTATAAGATCAATCCGAAAATTGGAATGAATTTTATACTTTTTTGGATTTAAAAATAAACCCCCATAAAATTTCCAGCGGATATACCGCAAATAACCCTTTATCCAAAAGATTTATGAGAAATTGAATAACGTTAACATTGTTTATTTATGTACATTAAAATTCAAAACAAACATTTGCTCCTAAGTTTCCATGAGCAGCATATCGAGCCCCAATCCCCATAAATGTGTATCCAACAAAAACTAAATTTTACGGGATTTTTTAATTTGTTTTGCATAAAGTTTGTATGTAGCCTTGAAACTTACATATTTAGTCTCTTATTTCGAAACTGCATATTTCACAAGTGTGAAATTTTTGGGAGTTGATGCATGTTATAATAAATTGTTGATTTCCATAAAAAATCTGAAATCGATAACTTTGTTGGATACACTTTTATGGCAGTTAGGACTCGATATATGTATATACATATTGTCAACTTTTACACCAATATTTTGGAGATGTCCAGGGAAATTTCAGCACCGTCGTGGTTCTTGCAGTGATACTGCAAGAGGGACCTTCAACTGCCTTATGTCTGTAAAAATAAAGCAAAATTTACCCTCATGCTATTTTATTAATTTCCTGAATTACTTACTTGATACAATTATTTCATCAGGCGTAAAAAATTCGATTCGGCCATTTAATTACTCCTTCGCATTGTACTTTTAGAAAAATTTTGTTTATTTATTTTGACTTCTTTTCTGAAAATTTATTCTTAATATTCTTTTGGTTTTGATTTCAAACCAAAAAAGCTTTGATAGTAATATCCATTGAGAAAGAGAAAGTTTTTTTATACTTTTCAGGATTTGTTTTTAAACCATAAATGATTAAACTTCTTTAGAGAGAATTTTAATACTTTTCAAGGCTTTATTTTGAAACTATTTTGGAATAAATAAAATTGTAAAACTTCTCATAGTTTAAATATAAGACTTTTTGGCATTAAAATTCAAATTTAATTCCAAGAATGATTAAACTAAGTACCAAATGATATTAGAAATAAACTATAATTTTTTACTGTGAAGTAGAAGTAGATACATTTGTGACGATCAGCAACTTTTCTTCGCCACGCCTTCACTAGAGGGTTATATCTATGTAGGGCTGAGATCCACCCTACAACTTCTACTCCCCCTTCTTCCTGCTCAATACAACAGTGCCGAACGGTTACTAAAGAAACGCTCTAGTTCTGATTTACCCTCCACCAAACCTAAAACAGTGGAGAGGAGCGTCCCTAGAACTTATTTACTTCGAGTTCGGCCGTCCTGAGATATGAATTGAGTACTTGCATACTATGTATGTATGTATGTTAGCGGCACCACTTTCTCACATACAACACAAAAAAAAAAAAACACTTGAGGCTTTTACCGCATTTTTGTTTTTGGTATTTTTGTGCCAAAACATCATCGATGACATAATTGCGCAGTAATTGCGTGAAAAGTAACTTCATCAATGAAGCGATGAGCGACCGATCAGCGCCGCCAAATTGCGGCGCGACAAGCCATCACGTAGCCTAAATGACCGATGATGGATCACACTCGATTGCAAATGCGCGTAATCGCCCAAAAACCATACCCAAAAAAAAAAAAAACGACGTGCGACGCCAGCCCAAAATGCTGCAGCCAACAACCTCAGCGGCAAAAAAAAGCCAATGAAGTCAAAGCCAGAAACAGTGTGCGAGCCAGAAAGCAGCAAATCGCGCCACAAAATAAAACAAACAACATTTATGGCTTAATGGCACAGAAGAAGAGACAAGATAGGATTTTTTATTATGCGCGAATACACACTAACATATTTTCGGGGTGCGTGCCGCGGCAATTACCGGCCGTCTCGCAACGAACTCGCGTACACGTATATCCCTGACGCCCGTTCCAACGCGCCGCCCGGGTCAAATGTGAACGCTTAAGAAAAGCTAAAGCAAATAAATGCGGGCAAAACTAAAATTAAGTATTTATAGGCGCACACGAAAAACCAACAAACATCAAAACAAATAGAAAAAAATCAACCACAAAAAATTGCTCTTACGAACATTTTATCAACACCAGCGATTTTGCTGCTGCTGCTGCTGCTGCCGATGATGATGAGCGTTTCAAGCGCATATCCTGCCCATCGTAATAACCCATAATTAAAATTAAAATAAAAAAGCGAGTGGTAACCTTCGATTTTGATCCTCAAATCGCTCTGACAGTCGACTGCACCGGCTGCACCAAAAAGGGGAACGCAACGCAACGCCACCCGCAACACATCTGGCCGATCTCTCACGCAGGAGTGGATCTTCTTCATTGTCACCTCGGCTCGTCTCATCTTTTTTCGTTGCATCGCGTCTCGTCGCGTTGCCTCCCATTGCCTTCTTCTTGCGGCAAGGTCTTTTCATTGTTCTTGCGGCCAGTCTGCCAGCCCTACATGTGCACTCACCATATTGCACGCTTATCGATTATCTCTATACTCTTTTCGATGCTGTCGATACTCGCTGGCTGATGAGCCACATACTAAGTTGCTAAGTTGCAACAGCGCGCGTTCTAGCAGATGATCTTTGTCGTAAATGTTGATCTTTAAAAAGTTGCGTGTGTTGTGCGTTTTTTATACTAAGCTGTACGTATGTATGTATGTATGTATTTTCTTTTTTGTTTCAGATATTCTCGTATGACTTTTTTCGTTGCTAAAAATAATTCTTTAGCAACTAGTATATGTTCCTGGCTGTGTTTGCGCTTATTATTGTTATAATTTTTGTATCATATTATATTTTTTTCTTATAACTTTACGGCACTGCCTTGCTTTCTTTCCTTTTTTTCTGTTTGTTTTTGAGATTATTTACGCCAGCCTTTCATCGTCCTTTTGCTTTTATCGCAACTTGCAAGATCAGCGTGAGAACCGATGCGTGTGTTCTTCTTCTACGTTCTTGAGATCTTGATCGACTCGGAGAGTTTGGGGTTTTTTTTAATTGTAGTATTTTTTTGAAGTAAACTTAAGTGTTAATGAGCTAAAGAAAATTTTCGAATTGTACGTGCCAAGACCGCCAACAATGCGAAGTAATAACACAAAGTTTGTTCCTGCAGATTCTTTCGCTGACACTTAACCCTTTCAATACTGTGCTTTTTTTGAAAGCTAAAGCGCTTTTCTTCATTTTGATCGCAAAAGCATTTTTTTTTTGGAAGTAAAAAAAGTCCAGACCAGACTAAGTGAAAATCCTTGACACCAAAATGACTCCCGGTAACTCTAAAGGATCAAGCATGCATTCTTTTTATTTTTCTAACTTTTTGGAAAAGAGTCCTCTTATAACTGTTAAATCCGTACTTTTATTTTTTCCCGCCAAAATAAAAGTATAAAATTTATCTAAATCGCATGAGCGGTTCGTTTTTTTTTTATTAGAAAGGACTTTTATTTTAGCCGGAAAAAATAAAAGTCCGGATTTAAACTTTATTCTCGAAAATAAAAAATAGCCTGGATATAACCTTTTTTATTTCAAATATATTAAAAGTTGAAAAGGACTTTTATTTTAAAAGTTATAACTTTTTGGTTCCCTGGTCATTCAAATAAAAATATAAGATGTTTCGAAGTCATGAAATATCGTATTTCCTTACGTTATCCTGAGATATAAAATCCCAGTAACGGTTCCCCTCTATAAAACCACAAAAAAATTATTGATTTAAGACCTTGTCCTAAAATTGACTAGAATATCTAATATGTCAACATATTTAAACGAGAAAAGAAGTTATGATGGATGGAGCATTGCTGGGACTCGTGTTCCCAGTAGGGATGAAAGGGTTAAAACACAGTGCAACGACATTTTTGGAGGCTGAATGAAGTCAATCCAATACCAAAGGTACACATGCCAAAGGTATACATGCATATGAGTGCGTATACAGTAAAATATTTTAATACTTTTTATATAAAGTCAACAAATTGTTCCTTTGCCGAAGTTAAGTGTTAAAAAAAAAAGAATTAAAAAAAAGGCCTAAAAATCGAATCGCGGACCTACATAAAGGCAATGTTCAGATGATCATAGTAAAATTATATTGTTATGAATGTTGTAGAACATTTTAATCGATACTATACACTCAGAGAAAAGTTGCGAGTTAAAAACAAGCTGTGTCGTACTTGAATTAAGAATTACAGAAATTAATAAAAAATAAATGAAATTTAAGTTTCCCCAATTTTGAATCAAGAATAGCATTCTTGAAACAAGATAAAAAACTGAAAAAATCTTGGTTTAAGAATGAAATTCCTAATTTAAGAGCACCAGAGCCAAATGTTTACCAGAAAATATATAATTTTCAATAGTTGTTGATTTTTGTGTGAAAAAGATTAATAAAACAAAAAAAAATTAGCTATTCCCCGCTGGGATTGTGAATGGAGCTTCGCGTGAAATCATTTGTTTGGAAAAAGGAACAGGTAAGAGTTATCACGTTGATGAGAATTTAGCTTATGTTTTTATATGGCTTTTAATAATTTGAAATAGATGAAGAATTGCATCCAATGTGGAGGAGTGGTCAAACAAGCAAAGTGGGCATGTACGTATGAACCGCGAAAGCAAAACTTGAATAATTTGGAAGCCGTTGACTTTTTTAAACCGTGGCCAAAATTGTTGGATTCCAGACCATCGGTGTTGGTAAGAAACGGTTCAAAATGGCTTGGTATAGGGATATTATCACTCAAATTGGGTGGTGAAAATCTGTGTTGGTATTGACTGCGTTTTTTTTAAGAAGATTAAGGAAAAATGTATACACTTTTCTAAAATGAGTTCGGTATAAGATATGTATATGTATGCAGATTTTTCTTATTTATAAGTATGTATGTAAAGACTGAATTATATATATATATAGTGATAATAAGAATTGCATCTCCATATACATGTACATATGACTCATCTATTAAAAAAATAATAAAATACAATGCAAAGAAATAAAAAAAATGTTTTCTCCAATTTTTGTTAGGTGGGTTAAATGATTTCGAAATTTGAATTTCGAAGAAGTGGAAAGCAAGTATAAGTATTCTTAAAACAAAGTTAGATATTCTGAAAATAAGAATGCACTTTCTCAAATCAATCATGAGCTATGCTTAAAATTAATTTATTCAAACTTGTTTCAAACCGGAAAGTTCTTAATATAAGCTTTTTCTTCTCAAAAATGCCGTTCTAAAATTAAGAATATATTCTTGATTTTAGAATTTTCAAGCTTAACAGACTTTCATAACGTTTTCGGCTTGATTCAAGTCCGGTATACTGAAATTTAGCTTGCTTTTTCTCTGAGTGTACGAGGATGTAATTATGTGTGTCCACTTACTGGAAAAGACGGCATAAAATAGCATTTATTAGGCCGCTAGAAGGTTAACATTTCGAGCCGTATGCGCCGGAAAGATGTAAAGGCCATGATTTCCGATTTTCACTTTTTTGTAGAAATGGCTTACTTGTCATCACCCACACCTTCTCCAGAAATTTTATGTCTGAAAAATGTACCGTTATGAAAAACAATTTTGATGTAAGTACATAAGTTCAGTTTGTTTACTTTTTTTGTGAGTACGAAGTGGCTTTTACATCTTTTTGCTTTTCAAATTATTGAAGACTATTGACAAATAAACAAATTTAACGGGGTTTTGTTGGAATTTAACCAATGGCTTTATCACTTTGAAAACTTCTACTTTGTATTTTATTACATATCGATGAGCAATATGGTTTTCTTGTGCGGCATATTGCGCTTTATTGCTCCATAATTTTGGAATAAAGTTCTAACGATTTCACGATAGTTAGGGTCCCTTTTGTTACTGCTTAGAGCAGTTTTAAACAAACTGGTTGTGTATTTCTAAAATTTCTCGAAAAATTAATTTCTTGAATCTCGATAATTTCCCTCCAAACGTAGATGCTGAAAGTGATGAACATGGCGAGAGATTTCATCAGAACTTAATAGTTTTTGAAAGGCGATATCAAGGAGCTTGGAAGGATATGATGGGAGATAAATCCAGAAAATTATAAAAGAATAGCCAAAAGTACTTACATCCCTCATTATTTATCCTCTCCTTAAAATCGCGAAATGCATTAATTTTTTTATTCAATTAATTCTTTATCCTATTGATCGCTGTTTTGAGAGACATTGTGCACTTCAAAAATCATAATAAATGGAAAGAAATAATGTTAAATGTTACTCCTTAATAAAGTTTTATAAAGAAACGGAAAATGCTAGGTTAAGAACTCTCAATAAAAATAGGTAAATATAAATACTGATAAATCCCATTATTGCAAAAGTAGTCTCAAAATGTTCCCATTTAAATTCTTTATGGGATAGATAGGAGTCGGATCTGAAATTCCTTATACAAACTTAGATTTTTTCATACTTTTTGCCATTGTAACCAAACTACTTGACCAATTTTTAAGTGCAAAGGCAAAAAATGTTTGTTGGGATCCTCTTTACCAGTTCTTATCAGATGCCAAATCGCTACGGTGGCTAATACAATTTTTATGCACTTATGTATGTCATGCAATGTTTTATATACGGTTTTTTCTACATTTTTACCGATATCTCAGAAACAGGGTCTGCCACAAAAAAATGGATATGCTATTCGGGATCAGCATCAAATTTCGTTTTAGAAAAGTATAGTTTTATATTTTTGGTGGTTAAAGTTGATTAAAAATTGTCGAAAAGCAAAAAAAAAAAACCGAAATAAAGAAATGAAAGTAAAAAAATTTTTAAAAAACCTTCTCCTGAACATTTTTGAATTTGGCCTTTACATCTTTCCGGCGCATACGGCTCGATTTATTTTAAGAAAAATTAAAAAAAAATTGTATGTGAATTTTGTATGAGCTATTGGCCATTATTATTTTAGAAAAATTGAAAAAATTTTTTTTGGTAGAAGTTATGGATCAATTTCGGTGTTTTAGAGTAAATTGTTGTAAAAGGTACCGCAGAGACCATTGGAATTAGAAAAAAAACTAATAAGACGCCTTGAAGTATGCAACAAAGTTATATGTATATGCAAGGCTTTCTGCGACTGCTTCGGCTAAATCATGTCATTAAAATAAATGAAGTTGCTACGGCCCGAAAAGTATGTCTATCGACAACCGCCGATGGCAGCAGAGTTGGAGAATATCTTGGCTTGCCTTGGTATTTTCAATTGACGAGGAAGCACAAACGACTGAAGCGCTTTGTTGGCCAAAATCGTTTAGACATTATTACTATCATCAGACTGATTGGAATTTGGAACTGTGGTAGACCGGGAAAGTTATGTCTTTATCAAGCACTCAGGCATATTTTCCCATTGTACTTAAGGTCTTTTTAGAAAAGATCAGGATGTAGGGGCAATGGTGGGAGAGTGCAATCAGAATTCCTATGCTAACTTGCAAGATTATTTTATAAAAATGTGGAGTGGTAGTGGTAGAAAATGTGTAACAGTCATGCTCAGTATATCTGACATGAGAGTGCGCAATCTTAGTCTAGAGAAAGCTGGGCAGGTGCAGAGAAAATGCTCTGCGCCATCGTCGTCGTCCTCCTCCATAAAAGATACGCATAATGAGCTCTTGATGATACCCCACAATATAATAAACCCCACAATGGCCCGAAGTTCCCTCCTTTTCTGATTGAGGAGGAAATTTGCTACCACCTTGTTAAGTTTTTTCAGAAAGCACTTTGTAATATTGCATTAATCTGTATAGTACCAGCGCACATAGGGGTATTTTATCAATCTGGGCGGCCAAAACCTCATTTCATAAAACTGGCCCGATTTCCAAAAAATAAAATTTTTTAGTAGGCCAGGACCCTAACGCATCATTTTCAATAAAAGTTTATTCTCAAAACTCAAACACAAAGTTTTTACAGTCAATGAAAGTTTGGTCATTCGTGTATTTCTCGCGGCATTTTATAACGTTCTTAAAGTTTCAACATTCAAATTAATATTTTTACGGTTTTAAGTTAAGTTTTTTAGAATACTGTTATGGATTCTTATAATACAGGTAATCGAGTACAAAATTCATGTTTATTGAGATTTAGTTAGTTGTTAGCGTCTTCTTAATTACATTTTAAAAAAACGATGTATTAAAAAAAAATTTCCCAATTTTTTGTTTTCAAAAGGGTTTTTGTTTAGGTGCCCGGCACTGACTCTTTTTTTTTCTAGATAGTCTGTTCCCTGTTATTTTGAGTTCAAGAAAGATCGGTCCCGGGTTTTTCCGGTTTTAAGAAAAACAGGCGATTTTTCACGTTGGGAAATATGACCCCACCACACACAAAAAAATTAGTTGTTTGTGGATTCGAGAACACCCATCTAGCAACATATACATCGACATGCTCCGAATCCGTCCAATATACCCCCAAAACTTCGAGAAAATTGCTAAAAGATAAAAAAAGCCCTAAATGGCACATTTCATCGACCTAACCTATTAACATGTATTTCGACGTTCTGAATTCAAATCTGAGGTCGGTTTGGTCTCACTACATCACTTTTTAAAAATGTAAAGCCACATTTTTTTATGTTAAATTGAATTGAAATCACCATGGGTAACATAATTAACAATTTAAAGCCAAAAAAGAGTTTTGGCCGCCCAGATTGATTAAATACCCCAATGTGCAGCGTGTCCCATGAATTTCTCTCATAAAATCCCTGACGTACTTCACAGTGCCCACTATACTTGTTGCTATGATTGGCTGCGGACTAGTTGGTTGTTCCGCCGATACGCAATTCACCAATTCATCAGTCAGTTCCTTACTTTGAATACCGGAGTGTCCGGCTACCCACATAAGTTGAGGCTTATTCCATTTTGCTAAGGAGCCAAGCTTCAACTTAGAATGATACTCCAACACATTTGACTTCTCAACTGCTGGTCTTACTGCTTTCTCTTTAATGCCAAGATTTTCGTCGCACAAATGCTCACTCCACCAGGCAATATCTCTCGAGTCCATTACTCCTTTCATTCTTTGATCTCATTATCAATAAAAAAAGGAAAAGGAGAACCAATAAAGGATTTCTTCACGTGAGGAATAATTTATGCCCAGTAAATGAAGCCGACTTTGTTGTATGGATACGCAAACGGCTCTAATGCGATTAAAGTAAATTTTTAACATAATTTTCTCAATATTTTTTACCAGTTTTTTTTTTTTTTATTAAAAGTATGAATAAATACCACGAAAAAATTTATTTATACAAAACTAAATCTAAGGTTTCTTTCGCTTCAATCCGCCGCCGCTTGCGTTGTCGATACCCTTGCCGACGACTCCACCTCATAGTAATCCGCCACCAATTGACAAACATTCTGTGACGCCTCCGCCAAACTGCCCTCCTCCATACCCTCACCGACAAAATGATAAACGAACGCCCTGCGATTATAGAGCTTATCAAATTTACTCACCAAACGACACCAAGCACTCCGTATGATGGTATTATTCGAAATGGCGCAAACTGCTCTAGCCGTGGGCGCCAAATCGCCACCCGGCACAAAAACCGGTGGCATGGCGTTAACACCAATTTTAAAACCCGTCGGTGTCCAATCGACAAAACGTGCGGTACGCGACTTTTTAATTTGTTGTATGGAAGAATTGATATCGTTGGGGTTAACGTCGCCGCGATACAACAACACACAAGCCATATACTTGCCAAGCGTCGGATTGCAGCGTACCATTTGACTGCCGGGATGAAAGCAGGATTGCGTCAATTGTGCGATATTGCTATTCACGTAGGCATACTTGGCAACGGGTACAAGTGGCGCATAAGTGAGTAAGGGATAGTGGATGCGTGGATAGGGCACCAAATTGGTTTGGAATTCCTTGAAGGATACATTGTTGGTGCCGTAGAAGCGTTGTGAGGCGGTGAAGGCAGAAACGACCTGTGGAGAGTGGGAATATGTGTAGTTGAATATGTGCTTCGCAAGTACCTAGATACCCACCTGCCCTATAATACGATTCAAATTCGTATATGTGGGCGCTGATACGCCCAACTTTGTATCGCAGATCTCGTACAGCGCCTCATTATCCACAATGAAGGAGACATCTATATAATCCATGGAGTAATGTGTAGCCAATAAAGCGTTATATGGCTCAACAATGATGGGCGAAAGTCTAAAAAGGTACGAGGAATGAAAGAGAGTGAATTGAGCGGGAGTTGAAAAGAAAAGCTGAGCATGCACTCAATTCAAGTTCAAACTCACGATGGCGATGGAAACACCAAAAACTCCGCCTTTGTTGTCTTTCTGCCATAAGCATCGGCAAGCTTTTCCAGTAAAAGTGTACCAAAACCCGAGCCAGTGCCACCGCCAATTGCACGAAATATAAGAAAACCACGCAGGTTGCGACATTGTTCCGCCACGCGTCTTACAGCATCCAAAGTGCGTTCGATAAGATCATGTCCGAGCAGATTGTAACCGCGCGCAAAATTGCTGCCAGCATCCTCTTTGCCGCTGATGAGCGTGTCTGGATGGAAGAGATGACGATAGGAGCCTGTGCGTATTTCATCTTGAATTGAAAATGTGGCAGCCCATTATTCTAGAGTCCATTCGTACACATACAGAATATGTATTACATATGTACATATATACATACCAATCACTGTCGGCTCCGTATCGACCATAACAATGCGCGGCACCACTTTCAGCGCCATGCCCGAAATGCCAAAAAATGTGCGAAACGAATCATCATCGGGCATTTGGCATAAAGCGCCATTAGCCATGATGCCATGCTCTAAACAATATAATTCCCAACAGGCATTTGCTATTTGAACACCAGCTTGGCCAATATGAATTTGTATGATTTCACCCTGCAAAAGCAAAAATTAGTTGAGCGTATGTTGTTGTTGTAATGGAAAAACGTTGCACAGAAATTCTGAGTAGTGCAACCGGAGTGAAATACTTTGTACGTACATATGTATATAAATCCGTGTACCTATGGACAATTTTCCATTGAGCAATCACGCCCCCTAGAAATGACATTTTCAGTGGGTAGAGAGGCTTAACAACAAATATCTCGTAAACTATTAGCCGCCGGCAAGTTTTGATTGCAGTTATGAGATCTACGAGAGCTACTCTACACCCCTGAAAAAGTGACTTTGCTCGGTACGTGCTTCCTTAATGGAAAGCCGACCCTCATATTCATTGTTCTACTTACGCGACTGGACATTTATTTTTGTAGAAACGCATAAACTGTGAATTTTGCATGCACAAACAACCATTTGCCAAAGTGAAAAGTAATTTAAAAGTGCAATTTTGTTTTTGTAAAAACTTTTAATTTTGAAGTTTAATAATAAACAAAAAAAAAAAAAAATAAACTAAATGAAAGATTGTTTTTTTTTTTGTAATTTTGTTTATTCTTCTAATGTTCTCTTTTGTTTTGTTTATTATTTTAAAGGTGTTGGAAACTGTTTTTAATTTTTAAAGTTCCCCTGAAGACCCTAACCTTAACCTCTTTGTACCAATTTGAGGTTAGGTTAGACTGACTGGCCGTTAATGGTCTCACATAGACTGAGTGAGTCCATAGTGTTAGAGCGATTTGAGTTAGTATTCAATAATAAATTTTATGGAGTGATAAAATGATAAAATTACAACAAAAACAAATGAAAAGCACCTTCGAATAACCAAAAACTTGACTTCATTTGGCTGAATCAGCTTACACTATACATTTCACACTACTTTTAAACGACAAACAGGCAATTAACATTAGTTTACATCTTTTTTTTATCGTTTGAATATTAAGAATAAGTGCATACACGCATACATACGGACAGGAATATACAATATATATTTTACTTTATTTTACATATAATGGAATGCAATTTACATATGTCTTTTACAGCGTATGCAGCTTATACAGCTCATAAATCGCGGCAAGTTACTACTAGTTTTTACAAAATAAAAGTATTATATAATTTCGTTTAAAAAAAAAAAAAAAAAACATAATGGAATTTTAAGTACATAAACAACACTTTAATAAAATTAACTTACTATAGTTATAATTTTTTTAATTTATTTACTTTATTTTAGCACTAGCATAAGCCTTATAAACATATCATAAAAATAGGAAAGCTATAAGTCGCGAAAAGTTTTTGTTCTTGGTAAAATAGTCAACGATAAATGTATTTATTTATTTATCACATTAATTATAATATGAAATAAATGATAACTATGTAATTGAAGTAGAGTCGAGTACGGAGCTGGTGAGGCTTTACACTTTAGAATTCGATAAATTTTAGGCAATTATATATTGTTGATTTATATTTTACTAGCGCATAAATATGTTTTGTTATTTAAATTTTAGTAGTAGTAAGCGTTTTTAATGGCTTAATATGTATATATGTATATGTATGTAAATATAGGAATTAATACTAATAGTTGTTATATAGTGACTAGTTTGACTTTAAGAGCTTAAGCATATAAGAAAAAACCGCCTACCAGTATACAAAAAAATAGTAAATAAGTAGATAATAAATTTAAAATTAAACAAATTGAGAAAGTTAATACCAAAAACAAAAGTTTATGCTTAAACAAAAACCATACATAAATTTGCATATAAAAGCAAATTTTAAAGTAACGATTGCTCCAGCATAATTTTATCGAACCCAGGCGGTGGTCCGTAATGAAAGTTATCCAATATAATATCCACAATTGCGCCATTACCCACTATTAACATATAAGTAAAAACAAAACAGCATTATTTAAAAAGCCACACACAAAGCCACATTCACAACTTACCAAATATAACCGGATACACAGTGCCTTTTACATTACGGAAAGGCACCTCCAAATTTTTACCATTAAAATAAAAATTCAACTCTATATGATCGTATGCTACACCAACTATATCACCTTCCTCCGGAAAATTATGTTGCTCATGTGTTAGTAAATTATTGTCACCAGCATCACCATCACTACAATAACCATTATGCATCACAACCGCATTACCAGCACCAGCACCACCACCACCACCCAACACATTCAAATCGCTGCTGCCAAGCAAATTATCTTCGGGCACATCTTCAATGCCAATCAGACCCGCAGCAGCCGCTGTGCCATTAATGTGGTTATGCTTCTGGTGCGCGCTTGGTTGTTGTGTGGTTACCACAGCAGCTACAGGACGGAATATTTCATTGTTGTGGCGCGTAGCATTATCTGAACACAAACACCATGACTCCTTGTCGCAGCCACCGAATTTATTGTTAAGATTGGCCTGACGCGTCGCAAGACCGACAGACCAGCTGCCAGCTTGTTGAATTTTGATTTCAAAATAGGATTTCGATTGTACAAGTGGTGCAGAGGCTAAGGCGCCGCCAGTGCCTGTTATACGCAGCTGTTTGGATAGCAGCACCACATCGGAAGCTATGGGGTATGGAAAATGTACATTATTAGCGTGAAATTCTTATTGTATTGCAAATTTAATTGAAAGTTTTGTAGCTTTAAGCCAATTAACACTTATTACTGCTTAATTTTACCCGCAAACGATGAATCCAGGTACACATCCGGCTCACGCATTCCATTTGCTGCTGCTGCCGAGTTTTTTCGCATATTTCCATTTAGACATGTACGCAAACAGCAAAACATTTTAACGAATTTATTGCGGAATTATATTTTTTTCACTAAAAATTTGTTTTTATTTATAAATTTCACTTTTTTTTACTTGTTTTGTACAATGCAAATGCAAAAATCAGCTGTTGCAATAGAAGACAAATAGTGAGGATTAAAATTTATCGATGATAATTTTGTCATATCGATAGTTTGTAGACAAATTAACAATCGTTATAGCACAGACAAGAACCTAACACCAATAGTGTTGGCTAAAAAAGTATTTAGTTTGCAAAGTTTTCTCACCATGGTAATAGAATATTCTGCGTAATTCACCTTGTATGCAAATGTTAGGTGAGATGTGAAATTTCTTTGGTGAAATTGCTTTCACCTCTATATTTTCTATATGGTCAAATATGTTGGCTAAATACAATACAAAAGTAGCCGCTTTTGATTTACAAATTCTCTGCCCCTTCTGAATTTCTCGCATTTTTTGTTTACTCCGACCTCGCTTGTTCGTTGACGCATCGAACGCATCTAGGGATTCACTATTTTCCATTTATTCCATCGATTTAACTGTTTACTCAACGCTGAGGTGTGTTATGTTGTACAATGTACATTTGAAACTCACCTTAAACTCACCATTATGTAGCATTGAGGTGTATTTTTCAACAAAGCCACCAGCTTTGATCAAATCAGTGAAAAATATTTTTGTACCGCCTATTAGCCAGAAATAAAACACATTTTTTATTTTTTTTACAATTACACAAAACAATTTTTAAAATTTAAATTTTTTATTACATTTTTTATATATTAATTTTATGTTTTTTTTTCTTGTATTCAGCTTCATTTCATATGCGGCTATAAAATGTTGTAATAGATGTCTATGTATATATTTAAGTATGTATCAATGTATGTATGACTAAACACATTTTCAACCAACTACAATCAGCGCGATGTACTTGTTTTATCATGAACTAAGTAGAGAATAATTATCTAATATATGTATTTAATTACAATTTAATAATTTTTAACGGCATTGAAGCAAACAAATCTAGATATTATATAATTTTAATAATTAAGACATTTTTTTTAACTTTTTCGAAAGAAATTTATAATAACTTTTGCTGAAAAAAGTGTAAGTTAAAAAAATGAAATTCTTTGAAGTATTTTGAACTTATAACTCTTTGAAAATCGGCCATTCGAAATGTAATATGTGGATACTTTTCGATTGCCGCTGGTTGTATCTGTTTTTTTTTTTTTTATTTAATTAAGCAATCAGTAAGTTTTAGTACATATTTTTTATAGTTGTAATAATTTTTTTTTATATTTTTTTTTTTTGGTTTGTCATTTTTTTGTCTTTTGAATGCAACAATACGTTTAAACTCACTATATTACAATATTTCCGCTAAATATTTATTTAACTTTGTATTGTTTTTATAATTATTATAAATTTTATTTTTTTTTTTTGTTGTTTTGTTATGTATTTATGTATGTATGTATAAAGAACAAGGCTTCTGCTTTTATGTATATCCTTTTTTTAATAGATATACATATTTATGTCTTATGCATTGATATGTATGCTTTGATGTGTGTACGAAATATATATGTATGTATATTAGAAAATAATTTTGAAGATTTTGAAAAAAAAAAAACAAATATATCTCTATATGTACATATAAAATTTTTTAAACAAATATGATTTGGAAAAATCATATGAAAGCCTTTAAAATCGTCTCATCATGGTGAAGTAGTTAATTGAACTAAATTCACCTTGGTGAGATTTGCTTTTCCTTTTGTGGTGGCTAATGATAATAAAAAAGTGATTCACCACCGTCTGGTAGATTTCATTTTATTAAAGCACTTTACTGAAAAAAGAAAAATAAAATAAAATAAATTAAATTAAAATAAAATAAAATATATTAAAATAAAAAAAAAATAAATAAAAAAACAATAAAATAAAATAAAATAAAATAAAATAAGATAAGATAAAATAAAATAAGATAAGATAAAATAAATTAAATTAAATTAAAACAAAATAAAATAAAATATAATAAAATAAAATAATATAAAATAAAATAATTTAAAATCAAAAAAAAAAATAAATAAAAAAAAAATATAATATAATAACAATTAAAATAAGTTAAAATAAAATAAAACAAAATAAAAAAATATATCAACATGTTATTTTCCAAAAAATAAATATAAATAAAAAAGTGTCTGCTTGTCTCTTCTCTCAATCTATGCGTAGTTATGTGTTTATGTATGTCATAATCATGTTCATCAATGAATTACAGATGTTCTATTAAATATCAATATGTAGGTATGTGTAATGATGCATATAATGCTCTATATGTATATATATTCATATGTTTTGTATGTTTTAAAACTTGTTTCCCATTGCCATTTACTTAAATTAACTATTAATTTTCTTTTGTTTTTTTTTTTTTTTTAATATATTTTATTATAATAATAATTATACTCAGCTAGTATGTTTTCTTTGTTGTTGTTTTTTTTTTGTTATCGGGCACAAGTTTGATATGTTTTTAAGTATTTTCCCATTCTTTTACATACCTACATTTTTATGTATGTTTGTATGTATTTTTTATTTGCATTGTTTTTTGTTTTGCTGCTGAAAAGTGTCAAATAAACAAAATTCCTTTCAATTTTTTGCTTAAATAAATGCCTAAAAGCTACATATGTACATACGTAATTGATGTTGCAGATATGTTTGTATGTATGTATGTACCTATGCCTTGTATTTTATTATTATTATTATTATTATTATTATATATTTATTTAGCCAAACAAGGTACAAAAGACTTAACGGCTAATTGAATGATGTAGAAAGATTATAGGATTTACTAAACTTAAAGCTAACACATAACAATTAAAACTATTTGAAAAACAAGTTAAGAGAATTTACAAAATTAAATTTGGAAACTGAAAAATCGATATCAATATGCCTGGAAAGGCTGTTAAATTCAGATAAAGCTCTAGCCAGAGGAGCATTTAGAGTATACAGGGTTTTAGAGACACTGATGGAAAAAGGAACAGGAAAGCGAAGTGATCTAACAGGTACATTGAAAGGAATCTTTTCAAGAAGACCAGGACAATCAATTGCTCCATTGACCACTCCAAATACAAAAGATAACGAAAGAATCCTCCTCCTATCCTCAAGAGACTTTAGGTTGATCAAGAGACGTCTGGAATCATATGGCGGAATAGGGTCCGAAAAATGTATATTACGTAAGGCAAAGCGTAAGAATACCTTCTGGATTCGTTCAATCCTAGAAATATGGCAGCCAAAGTATTTATTTTATTTATATACTTCATATATACCTCCTTGTTGCTGTTTTGTTTAATGCTATTGTAATATGCGTACATATACATTTTTGCATTTATTTGTTTAAAATGCTTCACTTTTCTTTAGCAATTAACAATTTTTGCAATGTTTTTTTATGTTTTTGTTTTTGCTTTTTCTTGTTAAATTTGTCTACTTAAAATTTAACATTTACATACACACATTTTCACATTACAATGATCGACGCATAAACGCAGAAATTTTTAGCTGGTATTAACATAAAATGTATTATTAGCTTTTTTCCTGCTTGTTTCTCATATTTTTATTTTTATATTATTTTATTTTATTTTTTTTTTATTTTATTTTATTTTATTTTATTTTATTTTATTTTATTTTATTGTATTTTATTTTATTTTATTTTATTTTATTTTCTTTTCTTTTCTTTTATTATATTTTATTATATTTTATTTTATTTTATTTTATTTTATTTTATTTTATTTTATTTTATTGTATTTTATTTTATTTTATTTTATTTTATTTTATTTTGTTTTATTTTATATATTTTTTTGTTTTGTATGAATCATTTATGTATGTCCTTAAAGCGGTAATGCAAAAATTTCACTAATTCAAAATTCGTTTCATTTAGGTTTTTTCGCTTATTAAACTTATGATTTTACAATAATTAATTAATTAATTATTATTATTTTAATATTTTTATTTTTTTATTATTTGTTATTATTATTACTAGCTTTATCATGCATGATCTTTGTATAAATTTAGAAGTAAAAAATAAAAAAAAAAAAACAACAACGCCAATACGCCAATAAATCTCACACGCGCTTATAGTCAAGAATTTCCTTCATTATCTTTGGATGCGAATGAAAGAAAGCAAAACCAGAACCCAGTTTCAATTGGATACTTAAAAGGAAATAATGTATGAGAGATGGTTGCTATGGTTACGGATTTGGCTACTTTTTTTTACCAAAAAAACAAAGGAAATTGCCGGCCAGTCAAGCGACGTTACCTAGAACCAGTATTGAATTCAAGGTTTTTTTTTATTTTTATTTTTATTTTTTTTTTAATTATATCGACGCCTGAGTAAAAGATCACCAAAACTTGTTTAAAAAATGCCCTATTTCAGAATTTTCTTTAATAATATCCTATCTCAGAAATTAATTCAAAAACGCCCTATCTCAGAAAAATATGTATGAAATTTTCTCTGAAATGTGGTGTTTTTGAATGCGAGTTTGCAATAGGGCGTTATTGAAACAAATTCTGAAATCGGGCGTTATTGAAACAAGTTTTGGTGATCATGCCTCGATATGTAAGAGCTTACAGTGTAATGTTCTTTAGCATGACATGCATTCACAATGAGACTAGTTGGTAAAAGTGAATGCAGAGAATTGCATAGAGATACGGTAGAATATGTTCGCTGCTCTTGTATTGCGTTTTACAGGCTAGGGCTTCAGCTTTTAGGTGAAGTCGTGTTCAATGATCTTGAATTGGTGTCCAAAATAGGGATAAGGAACCTCTTGGTATTTGCCAAAGTGTGGGGTTGTTCCTCAGTTTGAGTCGAGGCGTTTAATGTGTGTTCATATTCAAGAACTCTTCTGGTTTAACCTAACCTAGTGTACAGATTTTTTTTTTTGGTAAATTTATAAGGCTGTACTCGCAACAATGACCACTGTCTTTCGAAAGAAGAAAGGTTTTTTTTTGCCATATGCCCCGATATGTAAACAAATTATTAATTTTAAAATTATACTGCAATTGCAATTACAAAAAAAAAAAAAATTAGGTAAAATAAAAATGCAATAATTTTTTTTTTTTTTTTTTGAATGAACAAAAATTATATTTATTAATACACAAAATTGGTCACTTACAATTGTTTTTTATGATTTTAATTTTTTTAAGGAGCTTTATATGTTTATTTATTTATATGTATGTATGTAAGTAAAGTAGTAGTATAACACAATTAAAAATATAAACTAAAGATAACAAACAATAAGAATAAATTATGTGTATGCATAAAACAGTGACAAGATAAGGCAATTAATACATTTTGAAAAATCAGTAAGGGAAAGTATGTATTTATGCACATAAACATATGTATGTAACTACTATGTAATATGTATGCGGCCAAGTGACATGTTTGTTGCTTGCTTATTTTCGTCAATTTTAGTATTTAATTTTTTTATTCTCAATTTTAATTTTAGTATTTCACTTTTTTTTTAAATTTTCCATATGCTATTATACAGTTAAATTTATATATATTTTTATTACATACATACATTTAAATGTACATAGTATGTTTATGTATAACTATTGTATATTGTATGTATATAATAATGTATGTATGCATGTAAATTACTCATGTATGATATTCCCTAATAATTTTATTTATTTATTTATTTTCTTATGTTCAGATTTTTTTTTTAATAATTACGCACTGCTGCACTGAAAAAAATAACTGCTAAATTGTTTTTTTTTTTTTCTCCGCACACTGCATTGCTTCACATGTTATGTATGTTTGTTTGTATGCACACATTCATTATATTATTAGCTTTACTTTTATTAATTAATTACCCCGCCAACTGCTTTTTTACTGTTTTTTCACAATGCCAGTTTGTTTTATTAAAAATTAAATTAAAATTTTATAAACTTTTTTGGTAACTAATTTTTAGTTTTTTTTATAATATTTATTAATATATATATTTTTTTTTTTCAATTTGCTTAACCTTAAACTTTTAATATTCGGTAAATATTGCATTTTTACTCATATTTTCCTGTTTTAAAGGTATTTCTTTTGTATGTATAAATAAATTAAAAATAATATATATGTATTTTAAAACATCTCTTCGGCCTATTCGCTTTCATACACAGCTCAGCTAACTCTGCTAATACTTTTTGCTTTTGTTCTAACTTTTGCTACATGTTTGTTTTTATTTTGTTACCGTTAAATATGTATGTATGCGCTTAATTTAAATTTGTTAATTTTTTTTTTGCATTGCATTCACTGCAATACGTAAAAGTTGTTAATTTTGTTCTGATATGTATTTGTTGTTTTTTGTTAGCTTTTAATAGTTGAATAGCTTTCATGTTGTAGTACATACAAATGTATGATATACTCTTTTTTAATTAACTGTTTTTATTCACTCATGCTTGTATGTTTCTATGTATGTATATAAACATACATTTATGTAAATAATTGAATTACAGCTCTTAAAAAACTACATTTTAAAATTTAACTCATTCTAGGCTTCTGTCTTTGCGGCGACATTTTTATGTTATCTGTTACTTTTTTTTTGTTTTAAACTTTTACCGCAAGTAAAAATTTTAAACAAGTTAAGTTTTAAACACAAACCTGCATATATCTATTACTTACATATATATGTCCGCTGCCTGCTTTTCGTCGCCATTTTATTTTTCTTCATTTTTCTTCTAAGCATAGATTTTTTATAGCTATTGCACTTGTCTGTCTTTTTTTTCGCTGCTAATAAAGTTTTGGCTTGTCTTTTCTTTGTATCGAATATTCACTACTAAGTAAGAAATACAAATTTCCAGTAGTAGTTTACTAAATTAAATTACAATAAAAAAAAACATTTTTATAGCTTCTAAACTTTATTTTGCATTTGTTTATATAGTTAATTACTAAATAAATACAATATCTAATAATAAAAACTATTAATAAAGTAGAGTTTTTTTTTTGCTAATAAAGTAAAAAAAGAAATGTGAACTAACGAAAACAAAAAAGCTTAAACAGTAACAAAAAGTGGGCTGAATTTGTAGCCAAACCGGTTTATAGACAACAGTACTTGCATGAACTGAAATTAGCCAACAGTGTTAAGAAAAATAAAGTGCTCATTTATGGCGCACTAGTAGCATTTGATTTGACAGCTAGTCGCACTACTTCTGTCAAATTCGTACCGTTAAAGCATTAACCTTTAACTGTGGAGGTGAACATTTTTTGACATATTCTTTGACGTGGTGGTAATTTTTCATCGGATTTTGCTTAAAATTCTCAATAAAAATCAAGTTTTTTATAATAATTTTTGCAATGAAAAGAAGTCACGTCTTTTTTCAAATTAAAATAATAAAAATTTTATAAAATGTTTTAAACCATATGTATATGTACAAATATATATTTCACAAGCTCTGTATCTTTCAAAGATGAAAAGTAACACAAGCATTTTTAAACTTCAAAGACGGTTTTGCATAAAAAATGTACATCTTTAAATATACTATAATGGAAATTTTATTTAAAAAAAATTTTATTGCGGAAAATGCAGCCCTTTTTAAGTTTTTTTACAATAAATATAAGCTTAGAAAATACACCACGAAATAAATTTCTTATGCTTGGGGGTAAGTGGAAAAAATTTAATTAAAATAAAAATTTCGTGCTAAGCACTCAAAAAACTCTTTCAAGTAAATTTCTTATTTTTTCTTTAAATAACACTACCCGACAAAAAAAATATCCTCGACATTTGATACATGATTCCTATGTAGAATTTTCTGCTGATTCCAAATGTGTAATCAGATGGTTCAAAAGTAGAACAGTTTTCGAGATATTTTGAAATTTCTGTTTTTGATCTAAGAAAAAAAAGTATGATGACTCATCTGTCAATATCTCCGCCATTACCGCCTCGATTTTTACGTTATTTAATTTTGTTTTGAGAGGATGAAATACCCTTTCCAGCAAAGCAAAAATAATTAAAATCGCCGTTAAAGTGACGGAGTTATGGCGAACAAAAGATTTTTTTATAAAAATTTTCAGGTTTTTTTTCGAAATTCATCTTCTATTTTGTAATTTTTTTTTAAGAAATATTAAATATCCTCCTGATTTCACATTTTGAGTCAATAACCTATTTCTTAGTGAACATTTTGGCACTTTCCGGATTATAATCTGTGGAAAAATGGCAAAGTTAAAAGAGATTAAGTGAAGAAACCTATATTTATATTTTCATTGAACTTCCAAATCTGGCAAATGTAAACCACTATAACATTAACACTAGTTTACAGCAAAAAATACCAAGAAATCGGGGTATAGGGGAAAATTGGCATGGGCCCCGTGAGCTCAAAACTATTTAGTTTTATTTTTTGCACGGTTAGGCTTTTGAGATAACGGTAATTTTGTGTTTTTTGGTTATCACTTCATTCAAAATTATTTTTCGCTAAAGTTACATGTGCGATAATAGCTAACATTACCTCGTTCTAAACGTAATTAAAATACGCTTTTAACGACATACAACTTGTGGTGGTTGAGTAAAAACTCACTGAGCCATAGCTGGTCAAAGTCAAAATTTTGTGGATTTTTTGCAATTTTTTTTTATACTCAGCTGTACTAGTACACAGAGTATTATAATTTTGATTTCATAACGGTGGATTGTAACATAATGAAATAATCGAGATAGATATGGACTTATATATATCAAAATGATCAGGGTGAAAAGAGAAATCGATTGAGCCATGTCCGTCCGTCCGTCCGTCCGTCCGTCCGTACGCACGATAACTCGCGTAAAAATTGAGATATTTTGATGAAATTTGAAATGCAAGTTGGTATCGAGACTGGGACGGTTGGTATTGAAAATGGGCGAAATCGGACCATGACCACGCCCACTTTTCCTATATAGAAAAAATCGGAAATTTGGTATCTCAGCCACTAATATAGCTAGAGTGATAAAATTTTACCCACGTATTGAGCTCAGGCCCTTATGAAGAAATTTGATGAAGTTTTGGAAAATGGGCGGTGCCACGCCCACTTATTAAGGGTCAAACATTGAAAGTTTTATATGTCATAACTCAGAAACCATTGAAGATATATCGATAAAATTTGGTATGCGTGATTTACTTACTTAGGTAAACGTTTGGACGGAAAATAGTTAAAATCGGTTGACGGCCACGCCCACTTTTATATATGTATATTATAAAGTGACCTAATAAAAACATTTTAAGCCATATCTCTGTCAAATATAAAGATATATTACTGAAATTTTGTGGTATGAGTCCAACTACGGATGTAAAACAAAAAACACAAAAAATTCGGAAAATGGGCGGTGCCACGCCCACTTATTAAGGGGCAAACATTGAAAGTTTTGTGAGTCATAACTAAGAAACCGTTGAAGATATATCGATTAAATTTGGTATGCGTGATTTGCTTACTTAGACAAATGTTTTGGCGAAGAATTATCAAAATCGGTTTGACGGCCACGCCCACTTTTATATATGGGAACTGTAAAGGGGCCTAATAAAAACATTTTAAGCGATATCTCTGTCAAATATAAAGATCTGTCACTGAAATTTTGTGGCAGGAGTCCAACTACGGACATAAAACAAAAAGTATAAAAATTTTGGCAAATGGGCGGTGCCACGCCCACTTATTAAGGGGCAAATATTGAAAGTTTTATAGGCCATAACTCAGAAACCGTTAAAGATATATCGATAAAATTTGGTACGCGTGCTATATTTACTTAGCCAAATGTGTCGACGAAAAGTTACCAAAATCGGTTGACGACCACGCCCACTTTTATATATGGGTATTATAAAGTGACCTAATAAAATCATTTTTAGCGATATCTCTGTGAAATATAAAGATAATTCATTGAAATTTTGTGACATGTGTTCTACAATAGACCGGAAACAAAAAATAAAAAAAGTTTATAAAATGGGCGTGGCACCGCCTCTTTTTAGACAAAGGAATCTACGAGATTTCGGAGCCCATAACTCGACAAATAATTGAGATATTATGACGAAACTTGGTTTATGCACTTTTATAACTTGTATTAATAGACACGAACAAATTTATTCAAATCGGTTTATGACCACACCTACTTTTTAGCAAAGATATTTCTGGAACACGCTTTGGAAATTTGTAACGTGACATCTTTGTAACTGGAAGTCATAAAGGAATGAAATTTTGCACAAAGAATAATATTCATATGCTTAGTTGGATGACTGATAAAAATTTTGAAAATGGGCGTGGCTACACCCTATATCGATCAAACGCAAATAAACAATGAAAGCATACAGCTGAGTATCTAATGTTCGATTCCACTCGAACTTAGGCTTCCTTACTTGTTAATTTTGATTTTGAAAATAGGTTTTTTATAAGAAGTTGGGAAAATCAGCAAAAGATTTATTTTTAAAAATTAGCCTATTAAATTGCAAACACTTTAAGCGTAATGTTACCAAGATCCCATTAGTACTTTATTTTTAGCGATTTTTTTCAGGTGAAACGAAAAGGATATTTTATAGACGAAAAACTTGGTTAGGTGACCCAACTATGTGAAAACGACTTCATAGCTCAAAAGGACATTAGAGCGATATATAGAACTCCACCAGACTAAAATAATGACATATCAATTTTACAAATCGGATGTCAAATAAAAAAGTTGCAAAAAAAAAAATTTTTTTTCGCGTATTTCGTGGTGTAAAAAAAATTGTCCCGAAACCCTCTCAACATAATCTTCATATATGTGCTGACTTTTACAACGGTGAGCGTTCTCACGGAGAAATAAAAAAAAACATGGGATTGCGATACCAAGGCCATTGGAATGTCAGGGACATTGAATGATGAGCCATTTTTGCTGGTTCCTTCTTCGAGAAGAACAAAATGTACCAAAACGGCAAAAACTATCAACATTTAAAATCTTTTAATATACATAAAAATAAAAAAATGGAGGTTAAGTACAAGATTGTGATAAAAAATAAACATAGGTTTGTTCATTAAATCTCTTATAGCATTGTAATTTTTCTACGGATTATAATCCGGAAAGTGCCAAAATGTTCACTAAGAAAGAGGCTATTGACTCAAAGTGTGAAATCAGGAGGATATTTAATATTTCTTTAAAAAAATTACAAAAAAGTATATGAATGTCGGAAAAAAAAACTGAAAATTTTCATAAAAAAAATCTATCGCTATAACTCCGTCAATTTAACGTCGATTTTAATTGTTTTGGCTTTGTTGGAAAGGGTATTTCATCCTCTCAAAACAAAATTAAATAACGTAAAAATCGAGACGGTAATGGTGGAGATATGGACTAAAAAGTAATCCTACTTTTTTTTCTTATCTCAAAAACTGAAATTTCAAAATATCTCGAAAACTGTTCTACTTTTGAACCATCATACGATAGTTAAGTTCGGAAATTTTTAAACAGAAATATTTTTTTTTTTTTGTTTTTTTCGAAGAAAAAGTTACACGCTTTCTTGAGGTGTGGCAATTTTTAGCGCGATATTATAATTTCTCCGCTTATTTTAAAAATTCCATCACAAAAACGATACTGATCGATAATTATGACGAAATGAAGACTTTAAAAGAATCAAAATGCGAAAAGTGGTAAATCTCAAAAAAAATTTATTCGTTACATTTGACATGGATTTGATGCGGGATATTTTTTACACCACCATCATTACTTCTCCACATATTTTACATATTTCTCCATTAAAACAAACAAAACTGAATGAATAATTTACAGCGAGATGAGAAGATACTAAACGCATCAACTTGCTGGGCATCTCATTAAAATTTTCAAAAAAAATATTTAAAAAAAATTGTGTGTAAATTTTATCACAACTTCCATAGTTAAAGCTTAACCAGCTAAACCAGCTGTTGCCGCTTATAATGTGGGAATGCTTATTAGAAAAATTTTATATGTCGAAAATAATATACAAGCACAGTATGAATAAATAAAATAAACAAGTACAAATGACACCCTTTCAAAGCCATCAGCCACTGCACCAAGACGCCAAATATCATTGAGTCTCACATTTTGCGCATTTCGTCCATTTTTCTTGCTTCAGTTTTGGTCTAAAGTATACAGATTTGTTATAGTTAATACATATATTTATATGTATAGGTATATTTATTAAATATCTTCGAATATATCTTATCGCATATTATGCTCACTTTTGCTTTTCTTTTCTTTTTTTTTTTGTTGAACATCACTTATGTGTGTATAGATATACATATATATGCTTAAATTTAGTTAATATTATTTAAAATTTTATAATTTTAGCGCTAAAAATATTTATGTATGTATGTATTTTAAAACAAGTTCGAAAGTAAGGCTTCATTAATGATATGTATTCAGTAGTTATTTATGTAGTATATAGGGTAGAAATCTCGTCTATTGCTCCAAAAGGATGTCAAATGGAGTACTCTTCTATTCATCTCTTTGGGAGATCTAGCTTCAAGTTCTACTTGCATATATCTATGTATGTATGTATGTAGTATCCTTTGCCAAAAACTTGCATTAGAGACTCAAATGTTGACATTTCACATGTTTATCTGCTGTTTCAAATGTCAAACAAATGACAGTTGACGTTTTAGTGCGCGTGACAAATTGGCATTGATGTCAAAGCAACTCTAAAACACAAAAAAAAAAAAAAAAAAAAAAATCAAAGGAGGTGGAAAAGCGCAGCTATGAAAGTTCACATTTCTTCTAATGTAAACTAAAAAAAAAACTAAAATTAGTAAGTCTACCAAAAAAAAAAGCATTTTAAAAGTAGTATTAACAAATACAAAAAAAAAATTGTATGGACGGAATATGCATAAAATACAATTGATATACATATTTATATGTACATGCATTAGCTTTAAATATTATGTACATATGTACAGCCACATACATATGTATATACTTATATACATATTACATAGTTAAAAGTATTTACATAAGCCTACAATTTATTGTAAATAGCAGTTGAATGAGTAGATAAAGCGTGGCTAACTATTTTTTTTTATTTATGCATTCATTGGCAAATAAATGCACATATTTGGAGCGCAATTTATAAATAAATATAATAGGAAAAAAAAATAATTTAGATTTTTATAAAATAATTTAGTTTAAGTTTCTGTTTGTTTTTTATCCTTCAGCAAATTGTTAAACGGCGTTTACTATTACAATTTAAATTATTTTTGTTGTTGTTGTAATTTTAATAATATTAGCAGCAATGCATTAGCTATAACACTAGATGTATGTATGTATGTATCTATATGTATATGTAAATATGCTATAAATACATATTTATGCATTTAGTTTTATATTTATATCTATATAATTTTTAATATTTAATATTTTTTTTCACTTTTAATTTAAACCACTTGAATTTGCTTTGGTATGTCTAGTACTAAGCGCTAATAAAACAGTAAATTAAATAGTTAATAATTAATTAATTATTTAGTTATTATTATTAAAAAAAAATTGCAAAAAATTTTTAAACAATGTCATGTTTTAATTTTTTTTTTTTAACTTGTTGTTTTAATTTTTGTTTTTGCTTTTTTTGTTTAGTAAGGACAACTTTGGTAATAAAAACACATAAAAATTCTAGTTTTTTGTTTTGTTTTTTTTTTTTTTTTAAATTATTTCTTTGCTTTTTTTTTCTAGGTTTAGTTTAAAACTTAAGAATGTTTTGAATGTTTTGCGCATAGATAGATATGCTTTAATCTTTTTATACATTACATGTGATATGTATGTATATATTTGTATATATGTATGCATATGAACGTATTAAGCATATGCATTGTATTTTGTTGATTTTGTTGTTGTTGTTGTTGTTGTTGTTGTTGTTGCAGTGTATAACAATAACGCTCAAAACTGCATTACAAAATGTATAATGTATCAGCAGCGGCATCATCATCATCATTAACGTCTAATATTTCATTAAAAGTTTTTGTTTTTATACATAGAAAAATGTATATTATGTATAGTTTTTGTTAGTTATACTGCGCATAAAACTCCAGCAATTTCTTTTCTGGTTTTTTTATTCCAATTTGTAAATTGGCTAAAGCATTATTTGCGCTCATGCCTCAAATCCCGCAAATATAATATTTTGGTGTGAGCGTTAGGCGTTAAAATTGCGCTGAAGAAATGTTGGAAAAATTGCGTTTTTTTCTTACAGTATTGCGCGTCTTAAAAAACGGTGATGGCGTTTTCTTTTCTAAAAAAAAAAATGTTGCCCTAATTATCGAATTACGTAAAATAACTTTCCATAAACAACTGGCGCGCTTTATTGGACGCGGCCAAAATTATCAAGACGATTACGCGCCAATTAAGAGGAAGAAGAACTTTCCATAAAATAACTGTATTTATAGATACTGCTGCCCTCTTGCTTAGCTTCAGGTTAGGTTAATTAGTAGGAAAACCAAAAGGAGCACACCTCGAATTGGGAGAGAAGCTCGGCCATAAAACTCGTCAGAGTTATAATAGCGCCATTGTATTATTATTATTAATTAGTTTGAGGTGGATATTTGTTGAAATTACCACACAAAGTTACAAAGATGGCTAAGAAAACCAAACGGTGCAACAATTTGTTTTCAGAAAAGAAAACGCCATCAATTTACATGTTTTTTTCTAAAACAATTAAACGCCTCTAATTTCTTATGCTCGCAACATATTTTGAGCGGCTGTCTCGTACGACCTTTTTGTTGTCTCATAAGCTTTTAAATAATGTTGATCTTCTTTTGTTTCTTTCTAGATCTTATTTAGGCCGATTTCTGTGAAGCAAGAACATTCGTTTTCCCTTTTTTCCTCCTACGCATTGATTTTCATTACATGCGCTTACATTAGATACCATAATACAATTCTATATAATATCTATATATAGTATATAGCAAATATTTTTGCTTTAAATTTATTATATAATTTTTATATATTGTATATAACCTACATGCATATGTAGTATGTATGCATGTACTTTACGCTACGTAAGATGATATGTCATGATATGATATTTATTAATATCTTTATAACTTGCTCTCAGTTTTGTTTTGTTTGTGTTTTGTTTTCTTTCGTTTTGTTTTCTTTCGTTTTGTTTTCTTTTCTTTGTTAATAGCTTTGTTTGCAGTTCATTTCTATGCTTTTTTGCTTTGCTTTTCATTTCTTTAGCTGTTTTTACAAACCAATTTCTTTTTTATGTAAGAATTTACTTTACTTTTCTTCAGTCCAATTTTTTGTCAATTGAAGCGGATAGAATCAAAAGTATCTAAGTAGTTCTGACATGGTTTTCAGAAAACTAACTAATCTTAAAGTTGTTGACTTATTGTAAATTCTGGCTTAATGCATTTGAAATACTTCTTGCCCGGCCAATAGATGGCACTACAATGTTCGAATTACTTGCAACTCTTTGTCACCAAATAAACACTATTAGGGATATTCTAGAAATTGCCTTTCCAAAGATAACTATTATTCAAGAAGAAACAATTTTTTTCCTTTTTGAAATATAGTTGTCTTTGGAAAGAAAGTTGCCAGAATAGCCTAGTAAATTTAACTATGCAAATATGGTTATAACACATGTGGTATGAATATTATAATATCAATACTATGATTTGGCTTTACTATGAAAATTTTCAATTAAACTACAATATGAGAATGACACATATGTGGTATAGATCGAAATATTTCTACTATACTACGATGTGTGTCTATAGCATTAGACCGCTTGTGATTCTAGCCGCCTCCTCAATTGTTGTTTGCTCTTTTAATGACTGCTTCAGGCATTCTAGTTTTAGTTTTTATTTAATTTTAACTGTTTGTTGGTTTTGTTTAGTAGGTAGTTGGATAGTAAACTATTGCTACTTTTTCTATCGAGTATCTACAAATTAACTAAAGCCTTAAGGAATTGCTTTTTAATGTTTTTTCTGTAGCTGTTTTTTTGTGGACCGTTTTTTTTACTACACTCATTTTTGTTTTTTCATTAGCGTTTTATTTTACTTTTATTAAAATACTGGGCGGAAGTTAATTTTTAAAATATGCTTTTTGTATAGTTTAGATAAGTCATATGGACAAAAATCGTTCGTTCGCTCTCTGTAGTCTGTTTGTTTATAAGTATATATTGTAGATATGTATGTAGTTTTCATTTATCTGCAGACTGCTAAATAGTTTCCATATTGTGTTGCTTGTTTTATGCATAGATTTGTGGGTATATGTAGACTGTTAGTAGAAAAAGTCATTTTTGTACATACACGAAGAAAAGTAGTATATTAATGGCTCAACTATATAAATTGACAATTCTATCTGCTCCATAAAATATGTGTGTCTTATCCATATAATGGATGTCTCTCGATAAACTAGCCTGATCCATAAACTATGGATGTCCTATCCGTATAGTATATGTCATCACCCTATTTTTTTTTTATATATTACAAGTCTTTTTTGTGGATATGTGCATTGGATATGATACCCATTATATACATAAGCCATCTGTAGCTTATGGATCAGATAGAATTATCCATTTCTATGCTTGTGACATCAATATTGTTTTCTTCGTGTATAAAATTCTTGTTGTTTATAGTTTATTGTTGTTTGAAAAGCAGCTTAAAGTTCTCTTTGTCCTGTTTTCATTAGTTTTCGTCGCCATCATAGTTATTTATGTGCCAGCAATAGTCTTAGTTCTTAGTAAGAACTTCTTACAACTTCCTAACAAGCTTAACCCATTACCGTGTTTCAGCAGCCTCAGCCAGCGTTGTTTCTAGCCTTCCAAGTTAGGCCTTTTTCTTGTTTTTTTTTTCTTTTCTTTCTGTTTGATCCGCTTTTTTGTGTTTGATCTGTTTTTAATCTTAGTAAAAACAAAGCATTTTACAATAATACATTTTTTTGTCTTTGTTGTTGTAAACTTTTTGCTTAATTAATTTCGAAACCATATGATTTGCTATTAGTTTCTTGATTTTTATATGTATATTTAGTATGTAAGTATGTTCTTTATACCGCCAATTTCTTGTTGTTTTTTTTTTTTAGTTATTGGTTAGGTATTTAATAAACATACTTACAAACATGTGTACATATGTATATATGCCTATTACTATTTTATAACGCATTTTATACACAAAAAAAAATTACGCGCGCACTAGTCAGCAGTTTTTTTTAAGTATTAATTCAGTTTTTTATTTCAAACTATTTTTTTTTTTTCATAATTTTGCTGTTCGTACCTAGTTTTACAATGCAACTCTATTGTTTTTAACGCAGCAATATTATTCTGTTTTTTTTTTTTTATTTATGCATATAATTTTAGTTTCATTAATTTACGCAACTTCAATGTTCAATACCTTTTTTTTAAGATCTGCATTTTTTTCATTCTGATTTTTTTTTACATTATGTATTTATTTTTTTATCATTATGCATTTAATTTTTTTATTATTCTGCATTTTTTTATCAATCTGCATTTTTTTTTACATTCTGTATTTATTTTTTTTTATCATTCTGCATTTTTTTACATTCTGTATTTATTGTTTTATCATTCTGAGTTTTTTTAATTATTCCGCATTTTTTATCATTTTGAATTTTTTGTTTTCATTCTGCATTTATTTTTTTTATTATTCTGCATTTATTTTTTGTTTTTTTATTATTCTGCATTTTTTTTTTTTAATAATTTCCATTTTTTTATTATCCTGGGTTTTTTTTCATTCTGCATTTTTTTTTTACATTCTGCATTTATTTTTCTTTTATGATTCTGCAATTTTTTTTTACCTTCTGTATTTATTTTTTTATCATTTTTTTTACATTCTGCATTTTTCTTCATTTAATTTATTTCTAGAAAGAGAGCTATGTAAAGGGCACATTCGGTTAAGCTATAAATAACTTTTTTTCTTTTTTTTTTCATTACTGATTTTAAAGTATATTAGTATGTAATAAGAATTTGACTTATTTTATAATTTTTATCTTGCTGTTTCTATTAATTTTGTTTCTTTTTTGCTATTAAAAATTCCAATTTAATTAAATTTAAAAAACATCTACATAAATATTTTTAAGTAAAAAATTGAAAATTATGTTTTTATTTTATTTATAATTTTTTTTACCAACACTACGCTGCTTCATTGAAATTCTTTATGAATGTATGCATGTATGTATATCAATTCCTTTTTTAATGAATTTTAATTATTATTTTTTTCTTTTTAACAATACCAAACACTTTTATTGCTGCATTTTATGTAGAAAAAATGCTTTGCCTTTCAAAATTCAAAAGTCTTGGGGGTTTTATGTTTGTAAATAAAAGCATTGCAGAAATTCTATTTGTTTTTTTTTTGTGAAAATTTAAAAGAAAAACTTAAAAATTGTGTTTAATAAAAAAAAATGTTGCATAATGTATTTTTTTAAGCAAAATAAAAATTTTGCGCCAAAAGTAAATTTTAAATAAAACTTTTGTTTGCAACTTGTGGTTGTTCAACTATATTATTATTTTTTTTTTTGTGTGTGAAAATTAAAAACAAAAATTGCACTTATTAAAAAAGAAGGCAAACTTTTTATAATATATTTTTTAAGCAGAATAAAAATTATGCGCCAAAAATAAATTTTAATTTTTTAATTTAAATTTTTTTGCAGCTTGTTGAACTATTTTTTTTTTATTTTTTTTTTTTTTTTGTTTTGGTTCTGAATATGAATGCATGTAGTTTTGTATGCTGATAAATCTTATATGCATATTTTTTTAATTTAATTTATATTTTTTTTTGCATTTTTTACATTTTCTAAACTAAACTTTCAGTTTACGCGCTGCGCTGCGCGGCTCTTCTCTGCTCTGCTCAGCTTAGTTCAGCCTCTACTGCATATGTATGTATGTATGTATGTAAACTCAAAGCCTGCTACATATTTTCAATAATGTGTTTTTTGACGCAATTTCATATATGTATGTAAGTATGTATGTAAGTTTATAGCGAATGATATGTAAGCATGCAATGCACAACTGCATCTACTTTAGCTATTTGTTGTTGTTGTTGTTGTTGTTGTTATTGTTATTCTTCACTGCAGCACTTTACAAAGCTACTTTGTAAACTTTGCTTTCATTTTATTGTATTGTATTATTGTTGGTTTGTTTGTATTGTTGTTGTTATTTCATATACATACATATACGTATATTCCCCCTGCTGCTATCGCACCCTTTACTATGCCGCTATATGCGCGGCAGCAGGCAAAACGTAAGAGTATGCTGCCGCTGCTGTTGGTGTAGCGCCCGTAATCAGTGTTGTTGGTATATGATGGGCGGTAGCTAATGCAGCATAATGTTGTTGTTGTTGTTGCTGCTGCTGCTGCTGTTGATGATATTGTTGCTGTTGTTGATGTTGATTGTAATGAATTTGCTGCTTTGGTTGTTGTTGTTGCTGCTGCTGCTGATGAAAGTGCGTTGTGTAATGTTGCTGTTGCGCTCGCTGTTGTTGTTGTTGTTGATGTGCTGCTGCTGTTGGTGTTGTTGCTGCTGGCGTTGTAACGGGTCAAGTTGGTGTTGTCATTAGAAATTGATGATGATGTTGCATTTCGCGTTCAGCCGCTTTTTTATTGAGTAAATCATGCCTTGATTCCATACCCGCTCCTCTGCAAATGTGAATTAGTTTTTAATTTTAACGAAAATCTGTTTCTATGTATGTATATTTTACATGTGTGTGTGTTTGTATTGAATTAAAATTTTTTTTTTTTTTTTAATTTCTAACTAATATATTTATGTAATTAATATTTGCGGAAAGCTTTGGTTGAGGTTTTTCTTTGCATTGTTTTCAGGCATTTTGCGAAATGTGCGAAAACAAGAAGTACAAGGCCTTCTAACAAAAATACAAAATAAAATAAGTCAATTTTTTTAAACTGAAAATCATGCATCTCATCTTAGCATATGTTCTTACATACTCATCCTCCCTGCAAAAATCAGCGTAAGGAATAGCGAATACGCTGACAGCGTTGTTTGCTGTTATTTGCATTTCAATACTAAATTTTCTGTTATGCGCTCATATCTCATATAGAGAGAGAAACGAAAGGTAGTTTTATGAGGAAACATGTGCAAAGAGAGTACAATGTGTGGGGAGCGTAAGAAATTGCATATTGAGTAAAAACATAGCAGGACGGCCGCTTACAAAAAGATATTGAACTCCTTTTTATTATCCCTTATTATAAGGTATTTAAATTCCATATTATCCCCTTTCATAAGAAATGTTTCAGATTATATTTTATACTAGCAAATAGACGTCCCACTTTGCTGCGACAAATCAGAATATGCCACTCCCTTCCCTATGGGTCTCCCTACCACACTGCATTTCCCGTTCCCTCTATCTCTTCCTCCCCCTTAGGGATGGCAAAAAAAATTTAATAATCGATTAACCGTTTTTTAGGTTAATCGAAAGGGTTCGATTATTAATCGCGAATAATCGTAGGGAACTAACCGATTATAACCGTTTTTCGATTACAATTACTTATAAATTAATACGTAGTACCCCAAGAGGACAAACAAGCTAATTTTTTATACATACTATGTGTGCGTTTTCGTTTTTATTATAATAATAAAAAATCGTCATTTCAGCGAAAAAATCGTCAGTATTTTGTTGCTATCTCATTTTTACTAAAAACACGTTATAAACAAAAAGTGTCGGCTTTCCACTAAGAAAGCGCACCACGAAAAAAAATTACTTTTTCAGGGGCTCTCAGATATCTCAAAACTGAAATCAAAACTTGCAGGAAGTTTACAGTTTACGAGATAATTACCCCAGAAAGAGAACTATGTCGGCTGAGGATTATTTTTTTAAAGCGCGGCTGAAGGCGGCCAACGCAAAATGTTGTTCTACACACATACATATATGCATTTGCTCGTTTTAATACGTGCTTTTATCTCGGCAATAGATCGTAGTTTTCGTGTTTTGTTTGGTAAATTTTAAAATTTTAACAACAAATATCTTGTAAATACAAGCCTCCGGAAATTTTTGATTTCAGTTCCAAGTCCTGTGAGAGCCCCTCTACCCCTCTGAAATAGTCATTTATTTCGGGGCATTGTTCCTTAATGGAAAATTTTCCCAAAAACAATTTTAAAGAGGTGCGAATTCATACAAATTCCTATATAAATGAAATCGTATTTAAAAAAGCTGTGCACATTTATCTACACAATGCGCTTACTTATATAATAAAATAAATAAATAATATCATCAATCATTCATTAATACTAATTCATAACATTTTGCCTTGAAAAATAGTTTACAAAATATAAGGATTTATTTCATGACGATAACCATTTAATTATTGTACTGAGATGGTTTAAATATTTAATAATGCCACTTTCCTTAAAAAAAAATATATCATAAACGAAAAAATCGTCATTTATTGGGAAAAATCGTCAAATCATTGCTTAGAAAAATCGTCAAAAGGGCGATAAAATCGTCAATTCGGCAACGCTGGCTGGAGGGAACGTTTATTGCGAATGAAAAGGCGGTAGCTGTGTAACCTAATACAAACGCATGCCGTCAATTTACTGTCAAAAATTTCTCATGCCCATACAACTTGTATGGGAGTAACCGAAATTGAACGGCGTGCGTAAAAAGCAAACTTGACGCCCAATTTTTGTTTTGCGTGACAGTTGAAATTAAGCATTGTGGGTGATTGTTTGCAAAAAAATTGACACTTGCTTTTGATATCGCGTGTGTTAGATACATATTCCACAAAATAAAATTTTCTCTGATTTTCTATATTTTTCTATTTCTTTATCTGTACACGCACGCAAGTCAATTTCGGTTCAACGCATATGAAAAATTTGCGTGCGTGCGTTAATTGACGACTTGCGTTTGTATTAGGTTACACAGTAATTTTCAACTTCGATTATTTCCTTTCGATTATTTTCGACTTGAGAGGAAAAAGGTTAATCGAAAAAATAATCAAAAGGAAAAAACCGATACATTTTAACCGTTAACCGAAAGAAATAAACCGATTATAATCGTTTTTCCGGTTATAGTTGCCATCCCTACTCCCCCTATACTACTCTCTCTCTCTTTCTGCCTCTCCGTTCCTTATCAACAAAAATGTTTCGAGCTATTCCGGTTCATGTTTGGACTTCAATCTCGGGAACCGATTGAGATATCCGTGTAGCGTTAAATATGTATGGAAACCCTGAGCAGCACCTTTAATTTGGTGCCAATATTGCGCAAAAATATTTGGGGTCATCCGGATCCACTTTTTGGTCTCTATCTGGAGAACCGACTGGAAAATTGGAATGGAATCAACTCTCTATTGAAGATCTGATTGATAACTTTAATTTGATACCAATATTGCCCAAAAATATTTCGGAGGCATCTGGGTCCATATTTTGACCAATATCTCGGGAAGGGGTTGAGATACCAGAATTAAATATGGTCCTAATTTTAATCTAAATGTAAATGTGAATGTGATCGGACCGGTAGTTTCAGCGTCCATACACTGAAAAAACAACTTACTCAGATTATGGAAAAGTGGGAATGATTCGGCGCTAAAGACATATTTCCATATTTTGATGTACGATTTTCTTCAAATCAAGGAATAAAAACCACGTTTTAAAGAAAATTGTACATCAAAATATGGAAATATGTCTTTAGCGCCGAATCATTCCCATTTTTCCATAATCTGAGTAATTTTTTTTTTGAGTGTAAGGAACAAAACAAACTTTCATCCTTATATACATATATGTATAGATGGAGAATAAACCTTATTATAAGGTATTTAAACACCCCATAAGCTTATATTATAAGGAATTATATAAACCTCATTTTCCGTGCCGAATAAGCCTTTGGAATAAGGTGTCCTCCCAGCGAGAGAGAGAGAGAGAGACAATAGTCTTTATGGCCTGATGACAACAACACAGTAAAATTAGCGTTGTTATAAGTCTTTTTCCATAATACTTATGCCCTTAGAATTTTCAGGCATTATTTCGTTAGCCTTATCACCTTCTGGAATAAACCTTAAATAAGGCGTGGCTTTTTTAAACGGCTTATACCCATTTACGAAACTTATACATATACATATGTATGTAAAAGTTAGCAGCTTAGTCCCAAACTAAAAAGAGTTTCTGTGGGGGCGTGAAATTCTTTGTGGCTACCAAATATTTCATAGGTTCTGAATTTATTGACTCATTTATCACATTGGATTGCTGCCAAGTTTCAATTAAAAAGAGAAGTCAGAAAATGTTGAACGAGATAGCTCTTTAGATAATAGTGGAAACACTCACCGACGGCAGCCCGTCGTGTCAGCTGACACGATCTACCTTATGGGAATGCCATGTAAACGCAAACTCACCGACATTGAATTTCAACGTTTACGGAAAACGGTACGTAGAAATCAAAATGGTTTTGATTTTTTCCGTGAAAACGTGTCAGCTGACTACTCTCTTTGAAATTAATCGTCGCTCCGGAAGAAGAAAGACGAATGCCAGTAATTTGTCGACGAAAAAAGGCGTATTAAAAATATGTCGGGGAAGAAAGGCGCTTTACAAAACATGTCGACGATGATAGACGCATTAAAAAATATTTCGACGAACAGAGGCGCATTATAAAATATTTCGACGAAGAAATACGCATTAGCATTATTAACTGCGAAGAAAGACGCATTAGCATTAATATTAACAAAGAAAAATAAAAAATCTAATACGTCTTTCTTTCCTAAAAAATATATAAATGCGTCTTTCTTTATTGTAAAAAAAAATAAAGCGTCTTTCTTCGTTATCAAAAAAAATAAAGAGTCTTTCTTTCGAAAAATATTTTTTATGCGTCTTTCTTTGAAAGAAAAAAAGTTTGCGTCTTTCTTCCTCAACAAAATAGTTTGCGTCTTTTTTCTTCTATAAGGCTGGTATCGACCTCTCAAGAAACAGCTCAAGAAATTTTTGGCTTTATTTCTTGAGTGAAAAATAGTAGTAGGCAAGAAATTTTGACGTTTAGTAATCCACCGTGAATATCATGTGAAATGAAGAAGAGCATCAAAAACGTAAACAAAAGAAACCTTTTTGTAAACATAAGCAATTGGTAAGTTCTTAAAAATATTAAATAAAGGCTTTAAACAAAAAGCTCCAATAGTTTTATTTTGTTGTTATTTACGAAAATCATGTATAGCGACGAGGATGACGTTATGTTACTGCTAAACTGCGGTATATTGATGGCCGGAATGTAGGAAGATATAAGAAATCGCATTGCATCATTATAAAAACTGTGCATTCTATTTTTTGGATTATTTTTTTACATTTTCACCAACGATTTCCACGATTTTTAATAACACGCAACAAACGTCAAAATTTCTTTAAGAAATAAATGCCCGATGATATATTTCTTGGCAAAACCTGTGTTGCTGTGTTCGCATTACGTTGAAAAATAGTATTAAAAAAGTGTATCAAATTTCTTGAGAGGTCGATACTCGCTCAAGAAAGTTTCACAAGAAAAATTTCTTGAGCATTTCTTGTACGTCATTTTATATGGAACTTTTGCGTTTCTTGAGAGGTGGATACTAAGCTATAGCGACGAAATATAAAATTATGCTTAAAAAAAAACAAAAATGTTAAAAGAAAATTATTGATTGTGTCAGTTGTTTACTTCTAGTTTTCTTAACAAATTAAAAAAAAAAAATGTAATGGAATAATAAAAGTTTGCTAACGAAAGTGAAATGACGACAAAATGGCAATATTGTATCCATATAAACAAACAAAATAAACAAGCTGTTTGCAGCGTTTCTATGGTTACGAGCAGCGTTTCCACGGGTTTGACTTTTGCTTGAATTCTCTACGAATGGAACACGGAAACGTACGTTGGTGAGTGTTTCCACTATAAGTCCCAATCGTTTACAGAAAATGTAGCGAATAGTTTGGCAAATGAGCCAGTAATAGATTCCAGGTTTTAAGTATTTCGTTTTAACATTAATTCGTATTATTTGCTGTACAGTAATATATATATAATGTAACATATTGTATACTTTACAGATCACTGTACCTGACCACTGTAACTGAGCTATACCTAAAACATACCTCGATGGCATTTAAGGTACACTTTTCAACAAAGCTTGTATACAGGCCTGGTGATAATCCAAGATTGCTTCAATGTATGTAAGTACATATTTATATATTTAGGTACGTTTTAAATAATGTTAAGAAACAAAAAGAAAGAAAAAACATACATATGTACATTAGATGAGTTTTTTTTTTGTATGGGATTCTTTAAACCTTCTCATATCCTCCCTCCGGCACCGGAATATGAAAATAGGTTGTTTTAGAGTAAGAAAACTGAACAACAAGTTTCACTTTTTCAAAAACTGGATGGAGCTAGACCGAAAACCGCGCAAATTCCCAGAATTTCAAGGTATGTTTAGATTTATGTCTGAGAAAAGTTAGGATTTTGCACAAGAAAAAAAGTTGATATCCACCCATCCGTAGAATTAACGGCTAAATCGAATGGCATATTCAGTTTTTTGGTACACTACCCAGGGAAGGTAATAACGCGACCTAAAGCGAACATTTTCTTTTTTTCTCATGAATATTCAACTTCTTGCTATTAAAAATCGAATAATATTTGGATGAGTTCATCAAGTTTAAGTGAAGTAAAGTCGGGTATAAAAGGGTAACATGCCTTAAAATTTCTAAATTTTTTTTTTTAAATTTTGTTCCTGAAGACGGTTTTTTGGGTTATTAGTGATTGTTTTATTTGGTTTGATAACTCCACAAATGTAAAAAAAAATCGGAAGATCAAGACCGTGGATAGCGGAAAAAACCGTGAACCCGGATGGTCCTAAAATATTATTGGGCAATATTGGTATCAAATTAAAGGTCTTAACTAGGGCTTGCATATGGAACTCATTACATGTCAATTTCTTAGCCAATTTGCGATATACTGGCGAATAAGTGATCCAGAATGACTACAGAATATTTTAAAGGATATCGGCGACATTTGAGTCTAAATTTTGATTTATATGTGTCGAAACGGTGGACACAGCAAAATGGATTGGCTTTACATTGAAGTCCTAGGTAAAAGCTTTATTTTTATACCCATATTGCCCACAAATGTTTTGGCGCCATCCGGCTCCACTTTTTGTCCGTTATCCACGGTCTCGACCTTTGTATTCTTTTTTTACATTTGTAGAGTTGTCCATACACATAAAACAATCACGAATAACCCCAAAAACCACCTTCAAGAGCAAAATTTTTAAAAAAAATTGAAGAAATTTTAAGTTATGTTACCCTTTTATACCCGACTTTACTTCATTTAAACTTGATGAACTCATCCAAATTTTATTAGATTTTTAATAGCTATACATTTCTGAAAAGCGCATTAAATAACGCAGCCTACCGTGTGATTTAGTTAAAAAATAATTTCCGATTTCGGGAAAAGTATGGGACAAGAAGTTGAGGATTCCTGAGAAAAAAAAAGAAAATGTTCGCTTTAGGTCGCGTTATTGCCTTCCCTGGGTAGTGTACCAAAAAAAACGCCATTCGATTTAGCGGTTGATTCTACGTATGGATGGATATCAATTTTTTTTCTCGTGCAAAATCCTAACTTTTTTCATACACAAATCTAAACATACCTTGAAATTCTCGGAATTTGTGCGGTTTTCGGTGTAGCTCCATCCAGTTTTTGGAAAAGTGAAATTTTTTTTTCAGTTTACTTACTCTAAAACATCCTATTTTCATATTCCGGTGCCGGAGGGAATATCTAAAAAAAACTCATCTAATGTACATACATATTTATAGGTACGTGCCTTTGTGTATTTGCAAATGTAAGTACATGTGCTAAGGTGAGTAAGCAAAATTGATTTAGTGCAAGGCGTATTAAATAAGTTATAAGAGGAAATTATATCATAAATGTTATAGTTATAGAAAAAGTAATAGTACATATATCGTCGTATAAACTTCAATGCCGCCTAACCGACACTTGCGCCAAAATTTATACAAATTTGCCAGCACTGAATTTCTGACGCTTAGCTCAACGACTACCGAGCGCTAAGGCCGTTAGAAAGAAATACAAAAATACATAAATTTAGAGCATCGAACGACCAAAGTTATGCTATGGATCGATAGAGCTGGGCGTTAAGAGTTCAAATAGCACTTTTGTAAAGAAAAAGCGTTAAAAGAATGCATAGAAAAAGCTTGCAAAGTAGAAGCTAAAATAAAATAAAATAAATTAACATAAAATAATGCTTTGCAAGAAAAAAGTGAATAAGAGAAAAATCATCAAAAACAAATCATAAATTATATTAGATTGTATAACAATGTGATAACAACAACAACGATCGATAAATCAATCTATCAATCAATCAATTAAATACGTACGTCTCTAAAGAGATGATTTTGGTGCTGAGTTGGATGAAGTTGGTGCTGTAGTGAATTTACAACAACAGTAGTAGGCGGTGGTGGTGGTAGTGCAGTTGTAGTAGAACGATTGTGCACAATATTATTGTTATTGTTATTATTATTTATCATATTATTATTAGTAGAGTTCATATTTAAAATTGGAGTGCTGATGGTGTTGTTGTTGATGTTCGTGCACGTGCTATTATTGTTAGTGCCATTGGTGCTAAATATAGAAGCCAGCGGTAGCCCTGCCGCGGCGGTTGGATAGGCGGACAATGCCGTTGCTGTGGTGAAATGTTGTGGTTGTAAGACGGCAGCAGCATGTTGTTGTGCTAATAATAATTGTTGTTGCTGTTGATGTTGCTGCTGCTGCTGTAGTTGTTGTTGCAATTGCTGTTGTTGCAATTGTTGTTGCTGTTGTTGTGGATAGCTATTCAAGATGATTAGTTGTGGCTGTGGTTGTGGTTGCGCCAAGGGCTGTTGTAATTGCTGTAATTGTTGTTGTTGTTGTTGCTGCTGCTGATTGCCGCCAATAAGCTGTGTCATTGCTGTGCCACCATTCGCTTGTGCAACGCTCGCTAAATTGTTAGCTGCCAAAACTGCTTGTGCGGCATTATTCATTGTGGCATTGGCTGCGGCTTTCTGCACGGCCAATATGTCATTGCCAGCAGAGTTGTTGTTGTTGCTGTTTGTGTGGTTGTTCTGGTTATTTTTATTATTATTATTATTATATTTGCCGCCATTGGCAGTAACGGCAGCGGAAGCAGAGACAGCGGTCGCCGTGTCATTGATCATCATTTTCGTTTTGGCAAATTCAATGCGTATCGAGCCGCGGTCGGAAGAGAGTAAATATTTGCCCTGCAATTGCTGCATTGCTGTGGCAGCGCTGACGGTGTCTTTGAACTCAATGAAAGCAACTGGATGATTGGCATTGCTATTGTTGCCATTGTTGTTATTGTTGATATTACCGTTGTTTTGATTGTTGCCAACTCCAGCGTTCAGTAGTGCAGTGGAATTTGTGCTTTTATTTTTGGCATGGTTGTTGGATGTAATAGTAGTAGTAGTAATAGTAGTAGAAGTAGTAGTAGAAGTGGCAAGAGGAGTGGTGATATTGTGCGAACCTTTTGTGTGCATTCGTAGACGACAAAAGCCGGGCATACTGTGTATTGTGGTGGTGGTTGGTTGGTTGGTTGGTACGTGGTGTGCATGTGTGTGTGCAATTAATTAATAATTTATTTTTTAATTTTTTTATTTAGTGACAATAAAATAAAAAGTGTGTGATTTTTTTACGTACTAAATATTTTTTGATAATTTTTGTTACTTAAATAAATGTGTGTAAATATAAATGTAAATACTTATATAATTTCATTATAATGTACTAAAAGAGTGGGAAGTTTGAGTTTATTAATAAGACAAAGCAGCTGTAAAATTCAATTACTGACTTTCAATTGCTTCGAAGGTTTAAATCAAGGCCCGGCAAATCGACTCACGTGAGTTAATGAGTATAACACACATAAGCTTACGCTCTGTGATTCAGTCGTTGTTTAGACAGCGAAGAAGCAACACAAGCACTGGCTGCGTTGCTTTGTTTGTTTATGCGACAGTGTGTCATTGCGTATGTATGATCATGAATAATAAATCATTTTCTACTGCAACCAAATTTTCAAGTTGCAAAATTGCAATGCTTTATTTTTCAATTCATATAATAAAATTTGCTGTATTCTTAAAGGTTCTAATAAATCTTCAGTTATAATTTACGCCCCATCCTTGCATACCTTAACAAGTTTAGTTATGTACTTTTGAAAACATTTCGTAAATGATAACAACTCTCAACTATTTCTGAATGAATATTCTTCAAATGAATTTTTAATGTATATTTTTTACACTAAAAGCTCCTTATAGATATTTTTTTTATTATTGGAATTTCCAATATTTTACATTGGTGAATCCAAATTAATTTACAAAACATTTTTTCAAGTTAAAAATTCCTTAGTAATACATTTTTTTATTATTATTCAAATATTTATTTTATTTTCAAAACGTTGCTCTTTTGTACGTTTACCCCATATGCTTAGTTCTTACACCACTTTTGCATAAATCTCTCTGTTCTCACTAACACAGTCTCAGTTTTAGTTTTGCCGGGGTCTGGTTTAAATTGAGAGAAGTAAAGTGAAGTTTTCTCGTGCCAACTGTCACTATGGTTCCCCAACAAGAACTGAGGTTAGATATCGATTAGAGAATAACTCGAAAACTAGCCTACTTATTTCTCAAAACTCTTACTTAAAGGACGACTCGAGAAACTGTAGAGAATCATAGCGTTCTCAAACAAAATGGAACATGGATATCAAATCGATAAAATTGTAATTCTCGAATCGAAATCTAATGTAATTCTCAAATGGGATTCTAATGAGAATTTGCATCTATTTCATACATGTTGAGATTGGGCTCCATCTCTCATCAGTTTCCAATCGTATTCTAGTGTATTTTTCTACCCTCTATCTCGATATTATAGAATAGTTAGATAATTATATTAGTTATCTAATGTAGTCTTCACAAATTCTCCAACGTTAGATATTGTGTTTGGTGGGTATTTTATGCTCATTAGATGTTATGGAGCACTTAAATGTTAAAGAAGCTGAATTGAATAATTTCTTCATTCACCAGGACAGCTAAACTTCACTGAAAGCATTTCAATCTAGCGGAGGGTGCTCAACGAGCCATCAATCAGAGAACAGAGTAGATTTCTTCAAGCCAGTTGTAGGTTTTTGGATACCAGAACATGACGACATGAGTTCGTGGGCAAAGCGACTAGGTTATAATCTATAGGTTAGGTTGAGGTGGCTACCTCCACAATTCGAGAGAGCGGAGGAAGACTTAAGCCGAATTGGTGCGTTGTGATACCACATGCGAGCCCTGGTTTGCTAGATCCCTTTAAAACCTTTTCCGGAAAATAGACGTAGAATAGATTAAGATTAGATCGAAGTGAAGCTAAAACAGCGCGTTCGTTTAATGAAGCGCAGATAATCTAGTATCTTTGCATTTTGCAGCTCCGCTAGACACTCGAAGTAGTGTCTATGAAAGAAGCGATATCTGGTCATCCATAGTGCAGTACAGTGGCATAGTTAGTGCTCAACGCTGTCAATTCCCTCCACGTCTATGCAGCTGTGACAAAAATCGTTTTTGTAGAGGTCGATACGAGTGGCATGAATGCCCATGAGACAGTAGCCCGTTACAAGTCCCACCAGAAGAACTATAGAGAGCCGGTTCAGATTTAATACCGATTCAGATCTCCCCTCAGATTTGCCTGAAAATCACACAGGTTGACTCCCTGGCCCATCTAGGTGTAGCCTGTTCAATGCAGTGAGATCTCAAAGTAAGAGACCAACATTCCTTTTTTGTTGTTTGCTTTTCCGACAGCGTAGGAATATGATGTATTTCGGAACAAAGTCAGAATGTATTTAAGAATCGATGACGGAAATTCGTTCCTCAATACATAACAAGGGACTAACCATTCCAATTTCGCTGCATGTGATTCCCTTATAACTGAAACAAAGTTCTAAAGTGTCACTTTTTGGTTGCTTGTTTTTCCGACAGGGCAGGAATATGATGTATTATGGAACGATGACAAGGGACGACGGAAAATTGTTCCACTATGCATTCTGAGGTGTGCCTTCTTCATCGAAGAAGTGCATGTTATATGGAAAAATTTAAGCACGTACAGTAAAAATTGAGCCGTTATGCTGTGGTTATGTAACCAATGTTAATTGCCAATCAAAATCGGAAACATTTCGTGATTGGTGAGAGGTGGTTATGCTTACATTGGTGATTGGAGCGCACATACACAACATAACACATGATTATTACTGAGCACATACACAACATAACACATTATTACCCCCGAAACCTCGGCTGCTGGCTGCCTGTTTCACACAGCAAATGTGCTGGATGTGAGAGTCCGAAAATTCTCTCACCGTCGGAGTGCACAACAACAATTTCACGATGCTCGACCAGCAACATTGTAACCATAACCAGGCCCTTAGTGTTGAATATATGTATGTATCTAAGCCAGCTCGATAGCTATTGATCCAACAATGAGCAGGGTAATAAACAGGCCGACAGTCATGCCAGGCATACTACAACTAAAAAACGAATAGTTCCCGAACCCAATAGGTCCACATACTATCGGAAAAAGGGCTCAGAGAAGAAGAACGGAAATTGTGGTAATAGTACTGGACCAGATAACTGGAATACGCCAGGCAAAGACGTTAATGAGACGGTAAAATAGAAACCCTTTTAAAGCGATCTAAAAGAACAAACTGAGGATACTGAAGGTTCAACAAACACATGAACAAAGTAGGCATTCTGTCCAGCAGCCTATCCCACTTCTGTGATATGCTTGATGAGTCTACAGAACACATACTGCCTGAGTGTGACGCCATCGGCAGGAAAAGTGAAAGACATGCCTTGGCACAAGAGCACATTCGGTCTTTAAAGTCTAGCTCTATCCACCTTATTTTGGAAGAGCACGGCTTAGAGGATGTGCTGTGATTAGGAGGAGGTGCAATACAGAGCGACGTACACTCACTTCACAAAAACAGTGAGAATCACGCCATTAGGCTTTATGTATAGTAAGACAATTATGGGCTTATAAACAAAACTGGTCAAATATCTGCATGATATTATGAGTAGTGAGGTCAAGGGAACCTAACGGTATCACAACATGGTCCAGCCCAGATGAAAAGCGTTTACTGATATCTTCAATTAACCTAACTACTCATTTCTTGAACTTATAAATGAGAAAGTAATGCAGTTGGCCTCAAACCTATTAGATATTTTTTCTCGCTACCTGTGACGTCACTACTGTGATGTTATTACTCGCATAAACCAGAGACTTCTCCTCGCTTGCCGACAAATCGTCGCCTGAGAAAACGAATGTCGTATGTTACAAAACATAGTTTCGAGAAAATCGACTTTGAAGTTCAAATTGGAAATTGACACAAACTATACAACAGATTTTTCTGTTATTTTGACGAGCTGTAGCGAGGATTATATATTTTGACCTGCAATTTGCAAAAGTCGGATATCTTTAAAATTATGGAAGATACACGACTTTTCATTCAGTATGCATTTGTCGTATGTGACGTCTGAGCAGCAATACCTCTTTATAATAGCACATACGACAAAAATTCTTCTAGTTTTCCAAACCGGAATGGTTATGAGGCTCACATTTTTCGAGATATCGACTTGAAATTTGGCAGTTGAATATATTTTGATGATACTTTGATCATTTGTCGGAATTCACCACATCGGTGTAATATAAGATATAGCTCCCATACAACTGATTGTTAAGATATAGCTGTTTTCTGGTATAACTTCTTTATTTGAGGAGATAAGGATATGAAACTTTGAAGTATTTGTACGCATATGGACCTAATAAACGTCACCAAAATTTGTCAATATCGGACTAATTTAATATATAGCTCCCATACAACCGATTGTTCAGATATAACTGTTTTCGGGTATAACTTTCATATTTAAGGAAAAAATTATACTAAACTTTGCAGTAATTGGTATTATACTACAATAAAATATGTTAGTGAAAATCATTCAGATCGTATCACTATAACCTATAGCTCCGATACAATATTTTGGTTTATTCTCAGTAGCTCAGCGGCACATACGACAAATGCATACCCAAACGGTAGTAATTTTGTAACATACGACAAATGCATACTAAATAACTCAAAAACTAAAAGAGATAGACAAAAATGGATTGGAAAAATTAGATTAGGTCCGATTTAGTTAATCTGCATCAAAAACTAGAAATCGTCAATTTTCACATACGACATTCGTTTTTTCAGGCGACGAAATGTATATCTGAAGGTAAATGTGCATATAACACTTAAATGAAATATGAAATCGGTTGGAGGGCTATAAATCACTTTAAGTTTGTAACTTTACCTATGGGAATGAGAAAAATTTGGTTTGTTTAGAACAAAGGAAGGAAAAAATCGTGATTTAAGTTAGTAATTTTTTTCTGAATGTGCAAATTCTTGTGGTGGGAATGCTGTGAATAATTATACATAATTACATTATCATGTTAATAAGTTTGTATGATACATAAATCAAATAAATTTTGCATAAAACTAAAGTGGTTTTGAATTAAAAATTTCGTAAACTTAAAAATATCAGTTTTAGTCTTTAATTAATTTTTTATATATTAAAAACATACATATAAATCTTAAATATAAGAGAATGTGCACAAAACAAAAACCAAGAAAAACAAATAACAACAAAAACTCACCTGGAGAACACCTCTTTGAGCTCATGCTCCGACACGAACTGCCCCAAATTGGCAACAAACAGTGTCGAACATGGCGCATTAGCAGCCAACGGCGGATTCGATGGATGCTGCGTTGGATTATTGGAGGAACCACCAACTGGACTCGCCAGAGCGGGACTCGATAAAAAATGATGATGACCATGGCCGGTGGGTGCGGAGCCCGGCGGACCGGTGGCGGCTGCGCCCGGTGGCAAACCAGCGGCTGCAGCAGCGGCAGCAGCAGCGGACATGGCATGCATAGCGGCGGTTGGATGTAGTGTGGCGGCGGCAGCGGCAGCGGCTGCGGCTTGTTGCTGTTGCTGTTGTTGATGTTGTTGGTGATGTTGCGTCATTGCGGCGGTCATTTGAGTCTTGAGTGTTGGAGTGTTTGATTGTTTTTTTTTTTTTTTAATTTTTTTGTAGATGAAAAAAGGAAAAAAAGCATTGCGATTACTTAAAAAATTTGATCAAATAAATTTAAATAATGTTATAATGGGCATGCAATTTTAATTGTTCTACGCCGCTCATACTCACTTGATGCATTGGCTGTTCAATAACTTTGTCTGTATTTAGTCAGAGGTAAGAGCGTACCGGCACCTGCGGATGTAGTGCGGGATGCACTAGCGTGGCATGCTGCAGTGCAGCTGCACCCGGCAATTCAGCGGCTGCTGCCGAATAAGCTAACGGATGATGCCATAGTTCGGGACCGCCTGGAAAGAATGGTCCACCTAAATCTAAATGTGTGAATAGATGTGAGAAGAGAAAATGTATTGTTTTTGTTATTTGTATTAGACAGCAAAAATATTAAATTGTTTTTTGTTGTTGAAATATGCATATATTCGAATGGAAAGCAACTAAAGAGTAATATTTTGTTCAAACAAGTTAAAAAATTAAAAAAAGGAGATGCTAATAGCTTTTTCTCTTAGTAATAAAATATTAAATTTTAGTTACTAAATTAAGTGAATAACTTCATAGAAACAGTAATTAGATTATCTTTCAGCATTTGTTGTTCATTTGGCCAAACTTTTTTGTAGCCTTTTTTAATAAAATTGAATATATGACAAGAGCGCGCAGTAAGGCAATCCTAGATCTATTTATTTATTTATTTATTAATTTATATCCAAATAACTTATATCCTTTAAGTTAAAGAAGGAGAATTATGGTAAAAAAAAAGCCTAACAGAATAAGACCATAGGCAGAGGGGAAAAGTTTTCAAAACGTACGAAATCTTTCATGTACTGAAACGTAATTTTGGTACCTCTTCATAGAACAGCTACTCGAAGCAAGGGATGGCTGTGAAAGTAATTTATTTTGACAAAGTTCTCTGCCATTGGAAATGGGTACATAACATTCCTCTGCAATATTGTGCGAGATATATTGTGTTGTTGAGCCGTTGTCTGGTTTGTATGTCGTTTAAACTTCATAACCGCCTAACCGACACTTGTGCCAAAAATGGGATTTGACGCCCAGTCTCTCGTTCCAAAATACTTTTTATTAAATGACTAAGAGACTTCCCCTTAAACATTGCAGAATATAAATATAAAGTGAAGCACATATTTACTGGTTATTTTTATTTTCTGTGGAGCTTTCCCTTTATCCTTTATATTTGCCGTAGTCTTTCCTCTTTCATTTTCTTTTCCTTCACTTTATCCTTCACTTTCCTTTCCTTTCCTTTCCTTTCCTTTCCTTTCCTTTCCTTTCCTTTCCTTTTCTTTCCTTTCCTTTCCTTTCCTTTCCTTTCCATTCGTTTCCTTTCCTTTCCTTTCCTTTCCATTCGTTTCCTTTCCTTTCCTTTCCTTTCCATGCCTTTCCTTTCTTTCCTACAGTCAAAAAGTTTCAAGTATATTTCTTTAAATAGGTGTGAAACCTTTTTTTAAGCAAGTTTTATTATTTTTTATGTACAGGGCAAGCCCTCTCATATGACACTGCAAACAATTTTTGAACAGATGGCAACCCTTTCTGTAAAAATTACAATAAATTACTAATGTTCGTGCCAAGCCCTTTCATGTGATGCTTCAAATTTCAAAATCAAGCAAACTGTAGCCTAAGAATGAATTTTTGGGCCGGTGGCAACCCTTTTTGTAAAAATTATAATAAATTACTCAGGATAAGCAATTTCATATCACACCAGAAATTTACAAGTCAAATAAACTATACCGGAAAATCAGCTTTTAAACAGGTGGCAACCCTGTTCAATCAAATGGAACCCACTTACACAACTACAGGTCAAGCAGTTTCGTTTGATATTTCATTTTCGAAAATCGGTATACCAGTGTAAATCTGATGGCTTGTACCAAATATCCCTTCGCGTATTTTATTGTATAAAGATAATTTTTTCAAATAGGTGGTAACCCTTCTTATAAAAATTAAATTTTATTATCCATCTACAATCCATGTCCTTTCCTATAACACTTCAAATTTAAAAATCAACAAAATATAGCGTAAAAATGAATTTTTGAACAGGCGGCAACTCTTCTTGTAAAAAATGTAATAATTTACTAATTTTCAGGCAATTTTAAAGGTCAAGCCCTTTCATTTGACTCCCCTTTTTTGAAAATCGATATAACGGTGTAAATCTGACGGTATGTAAAAAAAAATCGCTTAGCGTAGATATTATAGATTTTGGCACAAGTGTCGGTTAGGCGGTTATGAAAGTTTAAACAACGCTATAAACTTAATAAAATGTTTTTTCTTTAAGCCTGCTTTTGGCATACAAAATAAGCTACAGCCACACTCGTCGGCAGGCCATCGCTTAAATTCCCACCATCTCCATATAAACTAACACATTTACAACAACCGATAGTTTCACAAATATATTTATTGTTGTACATATGTAAGCACATAATTTGAAAGTAAAAAACACAAATTTTATATTTCAAAATAAATAAGGCCTTTTTTGGGCTCTATATGATATGTTTTAGTCAAAATTTGCATTATTATACACAACAGGTTCGTTTCTTAAGTCTTTCGTACTGGTAACCTAAAAACGTTTACAATGATGAATTATGCAATTCTCTTTAATATTTTAATAATTTTATAATGAGAATTACAAGTTGATTGTGTATTTTGTGTGTCATGATTATGTTGTTGTTGTTGTTTTAACTGTGTATTTAACTAATTACATAATTATAGTTTATATTTGTGTGTGTAAGTGTGTATAATAGCCGAGCTGAGCTGTGTAGATTGTTGTTCTTATTGTTGTTTAAAATTTGAATTTTATTTTTATTTGTGATCAGTTATGGCAGAAGTAATAAACGTGATGGTGACTGCTGTGAATGTGATGGTGACTGTGGTGGCTGTAGTGGTTGTGGGTGGCGGTGTCTGGTTGGTTTGCTGATAAAACACATTTGTGAAAACGGTGCAAAAAAACATTTTCGTTTTTGCTTGGGACTTGAACTCAGTATTCATTATACAAAATTGGGAACATTGCTTTGTTATTTTCATTTGGGGTTCTCACACATTATTTTTAAGTATTATTAATGTCATTCATTTTCATTAATTAAAATCAAGTGCTCTAAAGCCGGTATTTTTTTTTGCTGGCTGCTATTGAGAGGGGGTAGTAGGTGGTGTATAAAAACCATTTACGTAATAGATAAGTTTTTGTAAAGGCTTCACAAAATATAACAATTATGGGAAAATTAGTTGTGTGCGCTTTTGTCATAGAATTCTTACTTAAGAAATGTAGAGAATTTATAAATTTTAATTTTGCGTTAACTTAAATTTTTTTTTGTACAACAGCAATGTATAATATATAAAATACTATTTTTTAATTGCATACAAATATATAAAAGCAAAAAAAAAAAAAAACAAAAAATTTTGCGTATTATTTTAAATAAAAAAAAATATTTTTTTTATTTTTTATTTTTTTTTTTTTTTATTTTATTTTTTTTCTTTTTCTTTGTTTTTTTTTTAATTTTTTTTTTAATTTTTCTTTTTTTTGGTCTTAAATTTTTTACGTTTTTTTTTTATTTTATTTTATTTTATTTTTTGTTTGTTTTTTTTTTTTTTAGTTTTATTTTTTTTTACTTACGTCCAGTGAGTGGGTGCATCAATGCAGGATGTGAGGCTGTTGTCGCTGTATTGGGCTGTGGTTTGGGTTTGCTCACTTTTGTGTTACTCTTGGCGAATTCCAAGCGAATTGTTTGGGGCATATCGGGATCGAAGCGTACACCCTGCTGCAAATGAGCGAGCGTTGGTTACGAATGAATTGTAAAACGTTTTTACAACAAAAAAAAATTTATTTCATATTTAAAATTTATTTATTTTTTTTAGTATGCGCAAGCTTTTGTAAAAAGTAAACTGTTTTGTTCTGTTTAATTAATCTCTTGTATTCAATGAATTTTTAAAACCGTTTTTTTTTTCAGCTAATATAATTTTTATATGCATTAAAAACGCGTCAATTCGCCAAAAATATTTTTTTTTAATTAAGCATATATTTCTAGCTTCAACTTTGGTGTTGGATAAAGTAAAAAAAAAAATGAAATTTTTAAGATAAAGTTGATAAAAAGGCAAAAGAAGGTTATATAATAGCGGACGGGCGGGCCTACATACATGTCTAAAACTACATGAATATTTTGCTAATGTTTTGCAGGCATTGATTTAAGAAACTTTCGCATTGTCTATATTTATTATTTGGATTGTTACATACATCATTTATGTGAACATATGCATAATCATCTAACACAGTGAGCCTGTAATCAATGTTTGGTAGATAGTATGCAACAAAAGGCTGCAGTAGTGAGCTTTGGGAGAGCTTTTACCATACATAAAGCACAAAGCTCCACATTGCACAGGATGGTGCATATGTATACTTCGGTCGTAAAGTTCTATAAACTGCCCTCACAGAGAAATTTTTGCGTTATTGTATGCCCATATTTGTTCTTAAAGACTTTTACACACAGCCTTTATGTGTACAAATGCATAATAATGTAATATAGTGGACCTATGATCAATGTTTGGTAGATAGTACGATTAAAAAAGCTGCAGTGGTGAGCTCTAGGTGAGTTTTTACCAAAAAGCACAAAGCTACCAATGTACAGGGTGTAGCATATGTATATGTACTTCGTTATTACTGTGTGTCTATATTCATTCTTAAATACTGTTACATACAAGCATTATGTGTATAACTGCATAATAATATAACACAGTGTATCTTTATTCGATGCTTAGTAGATAGTACACCTCAAAAGGCTTCACTTTTGAGCTTTAGTTAGGTTTTTACAAAAAAGCACAAAGCTACCACACTGCACAGGGTGATGCATACACTTCGGCAACAAAGTTGTGCATGAAACCACATTACGGGCGCAGGTGAAAACATTTTTTTTAAACTAATGGTGTTACATTTTATTCTTATTATTTTTTTTTTTTGTTTTTGTTTGGTGTTGTTGGGTGTTTTTCTTACAGTGCTGCTCATTGCTGCTCTGATTCATGCACCAAAAAACTAAAATAAAACATGTTGCTAACTACAAGGAGAGGCTGCAAAATTTGCAAAATGCAAGTGATTGACATTGATATTGAGCGATAAGAGAGATATTGAGAGAGGTAAGTTTATGAAAAAACATAAAGTAGATATAAGAAAATAAGTGGCAGATAGTGGTGGTGGAGAGGCGTGTTTGGTTGTGGTTTTGAATTGTATACTAAAAGGAAGTATTTAAATATACGCTTAAGGTAATAAGGCTGTAACATTCTCAGTGTTTTGACATTTTTTAAGCTTTTGTTCATTTGCGGATACTTACATACATAATAATGCTTGAAAAATAACCGCTTCTATTTACTTTGCTATTTAGTTTTTTCTTTTCCTACTGGGTTTTATTTATGTGTAGGACAAGCAACGTTAAGTGCAATTGATGCATTTTCGTACCATTTTTTTTTTGTTTTTTTGAGTTTTGATTTTTAAATGATTCAAAATCAATTGAATAACTCTCTTGGACTTTTAAAGGCATTTAAACATATGTATGCGCATCTATGTATGTACAGTTGTGTTTACAAAATAGCAGTAAAATTCAAGTACTTTAGCCAAAAAATTCACTTTGGGTTTCGAAAAAATGCAAGTGCCATTTATAGCGATATATGTATACGGGCTTTTACAATACAAAATAGTTTACATTCTCTTGCATTACATTAAATAACAGTAAGTCTTTTACTTATTTATACATACATAAATTATGCTTTCTTGTTGTGATTTGCTGTTTTGTAATTTCAAAATTAATATTACCTGTAAATCCTGTTTGGCAGCTTCCGCACCGGCACGTGTGTGAAATGTCACAAAGCCGACGGGCTGTAAATGAGGCGAAATGAAAATTAAAATAAAGAAAATTTGTGTAAGCGAATGGTGGGAAGGAGAAATAAAGTGGTGCTGTGCTAAGTACAACTGCTTAATAAAATGTTGTTGTTGTACTCACCGATGCCGTTTTGCCATTCTTGCTGGTCACTTTCAAGAGAGATCCTTCGTAGCCCTGCAAAGAATAAAAATAAATTTATATTGGGGTTTGAAGCAAAAAAATTTGATTAATTTTTTAAATTTTAGACAAGATTTTATTCCAAGAGATACGTAAAGCATTAAACAAATTCGATGCATTTCTTGGCAATTCTGTTTGCTACATGTGAGTTAAGGTGCCTTACAGGACCGCTGTGTTGAGAAAGTGGTTAGTAGATAGATGGTTTCAATCTTATATTATAAATGTGAAATGGAAATTGTGTTTAAACTCAATTGGCGAGAAAACCGCTGAACAGATCCTCACGAAACTTTGCACACCTAGGTATTTTCATCCGGCAATTGCTATAGGCATATTTTTAATCTGATTAAAAGTCAGGGATGGGCACCTCCCATACAAAATTTTCATTTTTTTCGTAATATCTCTTGAAATATTTGTACTAGAATAATGAAAATTTTTGTGAAGGAATAATACAAAAATATATACTCAACGGATAAACAATTTAGGTCTTGGTAAAGCAGGGATGGGCACCTCCCATACAAACTGAAATTTTCACATCGAATATCTCTGGAAATATTTGTAGTAGGGTACTGAAAATTGGTGTGAGGGCATGCGAGATAACTATGTATTAAACGGGTAAAAACGCTAGGTCTTGGTAAAGCAGGGATGGGCACCTCCCATACAAACTGAAATTTTCACATCGAATATCTCTGGAAATATTTGTAGTAGGATACTGAAAAATGGTGTGAGGGCATGTGAGATAACTATATATTAAACGGGAAAAACACTAGGTCTTGGTAAAGCAGGGATGGGCACCTCCCATTCAAACTGAATTTTTCACATGGAATATCTCTGGAAATATTTGTAGTAGGGTACTGAAAATTGGTGTGAGGGCATGTGAGATAACTATGTATTAAACGGGTAAAAACGTTAGGTCTTACTAAAGCAGGGATAGGCACCTCCCATACAAACTGAAATTTTCACATCGAATATCTCTGGAAATATTTGTAGTAGGGTACTGAAAACTGGTGTGAGGGCATGTGAGATAACTATATATTAAACGGGAAAAACACTAGGTCTTGGTAAAGCAGGGATGGGCACCTCGCATACAAACTGAAATTTTCACAGCGACTATCTCTGGAAATATTTGTAGTAGGGTTCTGAAAACTGGTGTGAGGGCATGTGAGATAACTATGTATTAAACGGGTAAAAACGCTAGGTCTTGGTAAAGCAGGGATGGGCACCTCCCATACAAACTGAAACTTTCACAGCGAATATCTCTGGAAATATTTGTAGTAGGGTACTGAAAAATGGTGTGAGGGCATGTGAGATAACTATGTATTAAACGGGTAAAAACGCTAGGTCTTGGTAAAGCAGGGATGGGCACCTCCAACACAGACTGAAATTTTTACAGCGAAAATCTCTTGAAATATTTATAGTAGGGTACTGAAAATTGGTGTTGGGCATATGAGATAATTACGTACTCAACGGACAAAAAAAAAAAAATAAGAAAACTATCTTTGACGTCAAGAATGATATTTTTCTATGTAACTTTTTTGGACTAACTCAATATGCTAATATTTTTAAAAGCACGTGGTGTGAAACCCGCGGGTAACCTCTAGTAGTATACATAAATCTACCCAGCGCTGTTATTTAATGATTAAAATATTCAATGATTATTATTAAAGCATGTTTTGTCCTTAACTTTTTAATAATTAAATGCGATTACTTTCACCTGTTTAATGATTAAGAATTATTAAATTAAAAAAATTGATTAATTTATCGACTAATTATTTTAATTTCATGATTATTTGGATTTTTTTCAAATATTTCACGATTTTTTTTTATTGCATGGTTAATAAAATTATTTGATTATTTTCAATAATTTTTAATTTTTTTAATTACATCGGTAATTCGATTATTTTCAATTAATTTCCGATTTTTTCTTCAATTGCATGATTAATGCAATTATTTCATTATTTTCAATTATTTAATATTTGTTTTCTAATTCTATGATTAATACAGTTATATGATTATTTTCAATTATTTCTGATTTTCTTATTATTACATAATTAATTAATTAATCTATTAATTATTTTTATTTTTGCCTGAAAAATGTTCCACATACGCTATGTATGTACATTAAGGTGTCCCGAAATATTTTTTTTTGTATTTCCTTAACGCAAGACCCCTCAAAATTTGCGGTTTTTATCGCAAAATACGAAACAAGTTTTAAAAACTAAATACCATTAGATCTTCAGGGCTCTACCGATCTTCAAAGTTTTGCGGTTTTGTCATTCATGCAGAACGCCCACTCACCACAACATATATTACATCCGCATATTGTTTGCATGCTTACTATGTAATTCTTTTCGTTCCTATAAGTTCTATTCGCTTAATTTTTTATGCAACTTACTTTTAAGTGCAAAAATCTGAATTCCATGTAGTTACAATGAAAATACTCGTACATACACATATTTTCTAAAATGGGTTTGATTCGGCTTCTGCATTTTATTTGCTTATCAATCGTGGAGAATCAGTTCGATAAAAAAACAATACGGTTCTTTAACTAAGGCATAAAGTTTTTATTTGCCTAAAGTTTAATTTTATAACGTTACGAATATTCTGGAATCAGAAAAGATTTAGAAGAGACTATAAGCCCTGGGCGAAGGTACTAGTATGCAGTGTTGTCACCTCAAAATGGGTTTTCATACGTTCAGTGTTCCCGCGAGTTCAAGAAAATTTGGATCGTAAAAACAGAATAATATACATATGTATATTGTTTTTAGGTATCATCTCGGAGAAAAACTATTAAAACTTCATATAAAATAAAATGCTTTAACTTCATAACGATATGTTATTTTTTATTATTTCTAACATGCAAAAAAAAATCAATCAAATTCAAATATACACATATTGACACTAAAATAGGTGTAAAATTTTTTCTTTCGCAGACTTACAGAATTCGCAATTAAAAATATAGGAATAATGTACTTTACTAAAACGAATTATGTTAAAATTATTCCATTTAATTTATTTAAACGAAAGTCATATCAGATAAACAAAAATCCCCTGAACACAGAAATAGGTTTGCAGCACTTTTTTTTTTAATTTTAAGGGCCGTTTACTCAACCTCTGATTAACGCTAATCGTAAGATAAAGGTCCGGTTAAGTTGTGGACTGCATTATCGACCACATGATAAATGTATGGTTTGATGAAGTCGATAATGATGTTTAACCGGACTTTAACCGTGGTTGGTTCATATATTCAGTTAAAAATTATTCATTCAATTAATTTTTTTAGGTAGTACAGTCATATGAAAAATAATAGGGACACTTGCCTTGAAATACTTCAAAGATCGATCCTGCTTCAATTTCTAAACAATGGTCAAAACTTATACATTAATTTCTTGCTCAGATATCTCCGAAGTAAGGAACAGTTATTTAATCGGCCATTTGTTGCGTCGTTTCATAATGGCTGATGATTTTGTGGAGTGAGTTCGTTTCAGCTTGTGAAAAATAATAGGACATCAAACTTCAATTAAAACTTTTTTCGAAAGGGTGGAGATTTTTGTAAATAATAAAAAACTAATTCACTGAATATCAAATAAAGTTTTATAATATACTAGGTTTTTAACCCTATAATACCATCAGGGACTCAGAATGGATCGAGGAGACCCCTGCACTATTCAACTTATAGCAAAAAGAAAAAAATCTCCAAAATAAGTGTTTTTCGTGCCGGGAAATTGACGAAATGTGAAATTGCTTTGAAATAATATTGGAAAATGCTGTAAAATATAATCCAAAAGTATAAACACGCGGACGGAAGCCAAAAATATCCCCACTGGTTCAAAAGAACATTATAGTCGCAATCTCAAGCAGAGATACCAAAATTTGGAGAGAAAAATATATTTGAATTCTAAGTTTATTAAATTAATTAAATGCAATAAATTTGTTTCTCTGTACTTATATGGTTAACCTAAAAAATAAAATAACTTTTAAGTATGACATTTTTATTATTTTAGCTCTAAAGTTTAGGTTTCTAAATATATGAAATTAACAAAATTTCAGATCTCGGTAGAGCCCTCAAGATCGAATTCAATTCCGGGTTTTTTACTTTTATTGAGATCTGTATTCAATTACGCAACTTTTAATACCTCTTGCGATAGCGTAGCTCGAAAAAAAAACTTTTTTCATACATGAACGGGACACCCTAATGTACATATGTATAGTTGTTTCATACAGAAAAATGATTGAAAATAATCATATAATCAATAATAATCCTAATAATAAGCAATTAAAAAAATCAAACAACTAAAAACAATTATACAATTAATAATAATCAAACAATAAAAAAAAAAAAAATAAAAAAAATTTTTTTCAATTTTTCTTAAAATAAAGCTGACCAAGAGCTCATACAAAAATTCACAAAAAAAAATTATTTGATTATATAATTATTTTTGGTTAAATTCTTAAACGAGTATTAATCATAATTATTTTTAATAATTTTTTAATTAAATTGATTACTAGCCGGACCCGTGCGCATCTTGCGCAAAAAATAACAAAACATATGTACGTGGCCAGTCGGTATGGTTTGTGCTGTCACGCCCATTTTAAAAAACTTATTATTTATTTGGTTTGGTGGACCTTATGGAACTTTCAATGAATTACCTAGATACATATATGTTTGACAAAGATATCGCATAAAATGTTTTTATTATTCCTATATAGGTATGTGCAATATATTTTTATATATTTTATATATATTTTTATGTGCGTATGTGGTTCTTGCCGACTTGGGTATTTTTTTTCCACACGTTTGCCTTGGCTTAATCGATTTATCTGCTACAGTTCCTGAGTTTTGACTTATAAATCTTTGAAAATTTGCTCCTCTTGGCCCATTTTTCAAAATTTCAGCACGTTTCCTCATAACTGCATAACGTAATTTCAACACTCGGGCTTTGTTAGTGATTGAATTATCATGTTTTACGTGCTTTTGGCCGCTGTGGTGCAGTGGGTAGAGTGCTCGCCTGCTATGCCAGAGGTCTCGGGTTCAAACCACGGTCCGAGCAAAACACCAAAACAATTTTTCTAATTAGTAAAAATCCAATTATTGGGTTTTTTAAGAGCAGCGGTCACCTCTCGGCAGTGGGCGGCATACTCTCCGAGTGTTTTTCTGCCATGAAAAAGCTTCTCACAAAAAATGCATTCGCCGTTCGGAGCCGGCTTTAAACTGTAGGTCCACCCAATTAGTAGGAAAAACAAAAAGGAGCACACCTCGAATTGGGAGAGAAGCTCGGCCATAAAACTCCTCAGAGTTATAATAGCGCCATTGTATTATTATATATTATATTATTATATTACGTGCTTTTCGAAATACACTATATGCCTTATTTTCAATCCCAATTTTCTCTGTTCCCATTAGAATCGATGTACCAAATTTCATTAAAATATTTCTATTTTTGCGCAAGTTAGAGTGTATACGGCCGGACGGACGGACATGGTTCAATCATTTTTTTCATCCTGATCGTTTTGATATACTCTTATATATTAAGGTGGAGTGAAAATTTTTTTTTGGAAATTCAATTTGTTCCAAAGCCAGAACGGCACCTTTCTAGCCCAGTAATAAGCCTTTAAAATTTTATTGACCTACTCGCATGTTTAGAGGTGCCCTCAGCCCCACAAAGTTGAAAAAATAGCACGATCTGGTACATATGTGAAATTTCTACAATTATGAAATAAAAAAAACCAAGTATGAGGATTGATAAACAGGCTAAGTTGAATATAAAAGTGAATTTTTTTTTGGAAACAACAACACATCCACTTCCGAAAAGAGTGCTGATGATCGAAAATGGTTTTTCGTGAAATAGCTATACACTCAACCTTCGCTGTAAATAGTTGTTGAATTTTTTTCCACTTACGCCAACAATTAAAAATTGAATTAAAATAAAAATTTCGTGCTAAGCACTAAAAACTCTTTCAACAACAACCAAAGTTATTAAAGGTCAAAATTTATATTATGCATTTTTTAAATTGCAATTACTTAAAAACTACTGAACCGATTTCAAATATTTTTATACCATTCGATAGGTATTTTGAATCCCTTTAGTTTGATATACATTTTATGTGGGTTCCATAACACTACCCGCTGCGGGGGTGAACCCCCCTTTTACCCCCCTTACTTTTCATATAAAGTACCACGCCCAATAAAACACCGTGCCGCATGCATAGCTAATTAATACCTTTAAAACGATGCCTTACTTATTAATTTTGGTAAATTATGTGAGCAGAAAAAGGGATATTTATAAAACACCAATTACAAATAATATATATGATTAATTGCCAAATAAATCTAGGATAATTGAAATAATCATTTAAATTGAAAAATACCAAAATATTAATCATTTTTAATTTTAATGGGAATTTAACGCGTCTGAGTCTACCACACTTGGCACTTTGTTACCAAAGAACGTATATTGGATAAGATACAATGGTACAAATCTATCGAATCCGTTAGTTATTCACTTTATATATGTAGATATTTATAACATTGAGACTCTATTCACCAACTTGTGTAAGTAATGTGATTGTAAGGATTTATTTAGTTACTTTTGCATAATAAACAATGTAAAAAAATAAATGAAATTTATGTACATATATATATGTATGTATATTAATACACACTCACCTCATAAGCTCTAAATAATAGGTAAAGTTCGCGTGGCTTTGCGTCCATTGGCAAACCGCTGACGAAGAGCGTGCGAACCTAAAAAAAAAGATAGCAAAGAAAGACAATGGATTAGCACAAATATTAATTTTAAGCATTAAAGGTATACCAAAAATGTATTAAATGAGCATATTTGAAATTAGTTCAAAGATATAACTACTATACATATATATGTACGTATGAGCGACGAAAGCAGCCCCCGCCAATATGAACAAAAGCAATTTCTCGCAACGATGGCGTGTTAATGACATAAGCGCCCCTGAGGTTTGGAAAGGTGGCACACGTATACGTATTGGGTCGGCTTTGATGGTGGGCATAAAGGCAGCTAAAGTAGCGCTTACATGTTAATAAGTGTTTGTATGTATGCGTGTGTGCTTTTGCGTGTTTTTGTATGCTTGGTGGTTGGATATACAAAGCGCGCGCTTTTGCCCTCTTTAAAGTTCATGTATGTGTGTGTCATTAACAATAACAACGTGTCCGAGTACAAAACAAAAAAATTAAAAGGAACAATTTTTAACAACAATTGCACGTAGAAGCTAATGTGGCCAGTAGCACAAACACATACATATGGACATGCATACATTCATATGTACATATATGTAGGTTCAGTAACACACCTAGACACAAGCAGGGGTTTATGCATAGCTTGCTGGCTGGGGCACTGCCAACAACAAAATTAACGGAAAAATCGCTTGGGTCACACTATGACCGCATAAACGCCCCAAGCAGAAAAATATTCATACCACATCCTTACATACACACATACGTATAGGCATGTAGGTACATAAACACATGCACACCTGCAGTTACTAAACAACCTGGGATTCGCGTGTGTCATTTACATACGTTCTTACTTCAAAGCGTTCACTAAACTACTGCTACATTAGCCACACTAAACATTACACTCAGAGAAAAAGCAAGCTAAATTTAAGTCTAGCGGGCTTGAATCAAGCCGAAAACGTCATGAAAGTCTGTTAAGCTTGAAAATGCTAAAATCAAGAATATATTCTTTTTTTAGAACGATTTTTTTTAAAAATAAAAAGCTTATATTAAGAATATTCCATTTTCAAATAAGCTTATATAAAGTTAATTTAAGCACTTCCCATGATTGATTTAGGAATGTACATTCTTATTTTAAGAATGTTCAACTTTGGTTTAAGAATACTTATACTTGATTTCCCCTTTTTCGAAATTCAAAATTCGAAATCATTTAACCCACCTAACAAAAATAAAAAATAAAAAGTTTGGTTATGTACACATATGTAAATATGTAATTCTTGTTATTACTATATTATATATAATTCTGTTTTTACATACATTCACAGATATGCATGTGTAGATTACACTGCTCTACAGCCAAAAAATACTCTGAACGCGACCATCCTATTTATATGTAAAATCGGTCGCTGATTCCGAAAATCGGGCTCATTTTTAATTCTATGGGAAGGTTTTTGAGATATCGGCAATTTACCGTTATTTGGCCAATGGCTCCACTTAATTCTGTATACCTCTTTAACGCAGTGAGCTATCTTCCTTGGAGTGACACTCAACGAAAGAAAATTAAATTTCCTTTTCATCCCTGCTACAACATTTTTCTGTAACTCTTATAGTTTCTGAAATATTGACGATTCAATTTGAATTTTTTCGATTTTTTACGATTTTTTGAAGAAAAAATTGATTTTGTCAGGCAATATCTTTTAAACCAATGTCTTCACCTTCGGTTTTACTCCTTTACGTGAAGCTCCATTCTATTGGGAAAAAGATAAGCTATCAACGAAGAAAATCCATGGTAAAATAGAAAAGTTATAGGCGATCAAGTAAATACATCCAAGTCGCGCAATGCCTCTGCACGGGTATATTCTATGCATGTTATACCAATACCTACACATCTGCAGTAGCAGCACATTGGCAGCGCAGTAGATAAAAGCCCATTTACGGGTATAACATGCATAGAATATACCCGTGCAGAGGCATTGCGCGAGTTGAATGTATTTACTTGATCGCCTATAACTTTTCCATTTTACCATGGATTTTCTTCGTTGATAGCTTATATTTTTCCCAATAGAATGGAGCTTCATGTAAAGGAGTAAAACCGAAGGTGAAGACATTGGTTTAAAAGATATTGCCTGACAAATTCAATTTTTTCTTCAAAAAATCGTAAAAAATCGAAAAAATTCAAATTGAATCGTCAATATTTCAGAAACTATAAGAGTTACAGAAAAATGTTATAGCAGCGATGAAAAGGAAATTTAATTTTCTTTCGTTGAGTGTCACTCCAAGGAAGATAGCTCACTGCGTTAAAAAGGTATACAGGATTAAGTGGAGCCAGTGGCCAAATAACGGTAAATTGCCGATATCTCAAAAACCTTCCCATAGAATTAAAAATGAGCCCGATTTTCGGAATCAGCGACCGATTTTACATATAGATAGGATGGTCACGTCCAAAGTACAGACAAAAAATTTCATTTTGTGATCCAGTGTTATAAAGCAAAAATTAATTGTATATGCAATAGAGTTCTTAAGATAATGTTAGAACTATGTAGTTCGTATTACAAATATTTAATATAATATACTTGTAAAAGTAAAGTTACAATTACTTTTTGGTTGCTTGCATTTCACACAGGGTAGGAATATCATGTATTGTGGAACGATTTTCCGTCATAGCTTATAATGTTTTGTTTGAAAAACGAAAAAAGACACTGAAAATGATACATATCAGCTGAAACCGGTTTGTCTCCAAGCCAAACTTTAAAAGAATCGTTCCGCAATACATCGTAAAGTTACAAATTAAAAAAAAAAGTTGAGTTATGCAAATCTTTGTTAGAAGAGGAATTCGGTTTTGGCGTCATATTTGTATTCATAGCTGATATTTCGTTTACTATTCGATCTTCATCAAATTCAGTTGCGGTTTCGTATAAAGTTTGGTATTTGGTTCGCATCATCTCCACTACCATCTTCGTCTTGTTTTTTTTATTCCCTGAGGGAAAAAAGAGGCATTTCAGATGCACACATATTTAATTCTTATATTATACATACATACATATATGTATATATTTACAAAATTATTGAATAAAATAACTAACCTCAATGGTTTTTCAATTAGGGAAAGAGAGACAATTTCAATTACGGGAAAATCTTGTACTCGCGATAAATATTACAGCTGTTTGTCCGTTTGTTAATAAATACTTAATATCCCGATTTTTTCCATCCTGCTAAATTATTTTTTCTTTTGATTGAAAAAATTTTCTTTGTCACACGAACATTTGGTCATAGTATTCTTACATTAATAAATTCATTCTTAAAACAAGCTTTTTTCAGTTTTTTATCTTGCTTTAAGAATACCGTTCTTGATTCAAGAATGGGGAAATTGAAATTGAATTTATTTTTCCTTAATTTCCATAATTAATTCAAGTACGACGCAGCTTGTTCTTAGCCCGCAACTTTTCTCTGAGTGTATGCATGTGTATGCATGTTTGTTTGTACGTGTTTGTGTTTGTCAACGACAAATTATGCATGCGCATAACATACATACATTTTCAGCAACTTGAGAAGTAAACCAACAACCAAATAAGCACCATAAAACGTGAATTCATTCAACGAGCGAATCGCACACACACATATGTACATGAATGTAGCGCATGGCGTGGAGATAGATGGAGGGAGAGATAGGGATGGCGGTGGGGTGAGTTTAAAGATCCAAGAATAGATAACACTGTGGTTATGGCTTTTAAACCTTACTGTTAATCAAATGTGTATGTGTGTATGTAGGTGTAATAACAAATTATGTGAGAATATGAAAGCAAATGGCAACGTTCACTTGTGGCGAACACGAATATTTTATACCCAGTTTTGGGTTGAACAACAGAATTTCACTGTGAGTATAACGAGTACTTAGATCAGAAAAGAAATTGGGAAGTGATTTAAAAATTTGTTGTTTTTGTTGGGCGATGATGATGATGATAATGCTGATGACGATGATAATTATGATGATGGTGATGATGATAATGATGATAATGATGATAATGACGATGATGATGCTGCTGATGATGATGATGCTGCTGATGATGGTGATGATGATGTTGATGATGATGATGATGATGATGATGATGATGATGATGATGATGATGATGATGATGATGATGATGATGATGATGATGATGATGATGATGATGATGATGATGATGATGACGATGGTGATAATGATGATAATGACGATGATGATGCTGCTGCTGATGATGGTGATGGTGATGATGATGATGATAATAATGATGATGATGCTGATGACGATGATAATTATGATGATGGTGATGATGATAATGATGATAATGACGATGATGATGCTGCTGATGATGATGATGATGTTGATGATGATGATGTTGATGATGATGATGATGATGATGATGATGATGATGATGATGATGATGATGATGATGATGATGATGATGATGATGATGATGATGACAATGATGATAATGACGATGATGATGATGATGATAATAAGGATGATTGATGATGAACATAATGGTGCTGATGATGATAATGATGATAATAATGATGATGATAATGATGATGATGATGACGATGATAATTATGATGATGGTGATGATGATAATGATAATAATGACGATGATGATGCTGCTGATGATGACAATGATGATGATGATGATAAGGATGATTGATCATGAACATGATGATGCTGATGATGATAATGATGATAATAATGTTGATTAAAATGTAATACAAAATTCCCTCCCTGGAACCTCATAAATGTGCAACTGAGAAGCTGTCCTAGTTACGGTCGTTCATGGTTCTTAAATCCAAATGTATGCCCGAGCAACCGCGAAGGTTCGAAGAAAAGATGTTAAGTCGCCAAATGTGGCAGGAACGTTGGGAAGCGTCACCGAACGGCGAGTGAACTTATAGGCTGATTCCGCACGTTAACAGTTGTGCAGATCGAAGGCATGGGGAGCTCAACTTCCACCTGACTCATATGCTAAGCGGTCAATGTTGTTTTCGGACCTACTTCATTCCATTCAGACGGGATGATAGTCCCTTTTATCAGACCTCAAAGGTTTGCAGACGTCTGTGGCCTTCATCATACAACGATATGCGATCCTCAGCCATTCTAAAGATGGACAGCAGGAATATTTACCACCTAACTGCGGTATTCACAAGATATTCGGCTATTTGTACCCACGCGGCGCTATTGGGACTGTACCATAACACTCTGTGACGCAGCTGTAACCTTTTTGGAGCGGGCGAGACGACGGTGCAGCACTGCTATGCGTGTGCACTTAGCACTACCAATACAAAATGAAATTTCTTGGCAAGCCTTTCTTCGGAAATCTCTCGGAACTCAAGGACGTCATGTTTGAGTGGATTATTAGATAATTAAACTTAACAGGATGGATAAAGGGCATAGGATTTGCCTTGATTTCCGATATATTCCTTTACTATATTCTTCTGGTTCTTCAGTAAGGTAAGAATGACGGAAATTCATTACACAATATTTATACCCAACTGAATTGTTCAGAGTAAGCTAGGCGTTAGTCGCCATATATGTTTTGTGAAGACGTAATAGTCGCCCTTCTGCGAAGTAATACCTCTCCGGTGTTAACATACATAGGAGCGGCTTCTGGGGTGCGTAGTTTAGGTTTAGCGTATTAAAGTCTCGCAAATCAGCTTTCGATGCTTCCCCCTGCTTAAAACAAAAAAATGTTTGGAAGTGTGTATCTAATACACCTGAAGATCACCCCTGAAGATCACCCCTGTTCCTTAAACACGCCAGTTTAAAATTTTGAATCAAAAAGTCTCAGTTCAGAGAAATAAATTCGTTTGCAATTTTCTCTGAACCTATTTTGAACTAGGGGTAATATTCCACCCAGCTGTCGATATGTACCTAGTAGAGATATGCATACGATTTCTATTTTTAGCACAAAAGCAAATTGAAACGTGTGCTATCAGTGAATCTGATTTTAATTTGGCGGATGATTTGCCATTGTACATACTTGTGCATATAAAGACTAATAATTCATAAACGTGCGCTTAGGGAAAGATTCAACCACATACATATGTACATAAGTATGTATGTATGTATATAGTATATATAGTAGTATATATATACAAAGGTATATATGCAGAAATTTTGTTTTTGCCTGCATTTGCGCGCATGACATGTGTGGTGATGTCTGTCGTGCGGTAACGTAACAAAAAAACCTTTTACCTTCAACTTAATATTAATTATTCATATTAACAAGGAAATTTCCATGCCAATAAAAATGAGGTGACAGGTAACAAGGTCAACGGAAATAATGTCAATTGACCTTATTTCCCACCCGGTCAATAGACATTATTGCGTTTTTGGAAAACGCAATAAGGTCAACGAAAATTTGGAAATAAAATGATTGACCTTATTTCCCAATCCAAATGGAAATAATGTCAACTATGCTTAAAACTTGTTCATTCATGAAAATATTTGCTGAGTTCTTCTGCAAACCCGTTATGAGTACCGTTTGTTAATGAATGAAAATACAATTTTACTCGCTCTTATGTTACTACAAATTAGTTGATAAGTGAATTTAGTGAAGTGTGGTCGGTCGAAAAAGAGTTGCCAACACAGCAAAAATATTTCAATAAATTATATAATAATGTAAAGTATGTTAAATATCTAGTTATACAAAAATTTAAATAAAAATGTATATAAAAACTACGTCTACTTGCCTTATCCTGCGGCATGGCAAAAAAGTAGGAAAACGAAAATTTGGAATTAAAAATTGCGCGATTTTTTATTCCAAATTTTCGCCTGCGGCGCTTTACTTTTCTAATAACAGCAGCGACGCGAACCGACACGGACCGATGCGAAGCTAAATGCTCGAAAACGCAATAATGTCAATTGACCTTATTTCCCAACCGGGTGGGAAATAAGGTCAATTGACCTTATTTCCATTGACCTTGTTACCTGTCACCAAAAATGAAATGCCAAAAATAGCGCAAAACCGTAGGTACATACATTTCAAATGTCAAGGCAAATTGCTAAAACTTTTCGCTTAGCGCAATAGACATTGCATACTATTTTAGCTTTAAAATAGCATTCTCAACAGAACATTGGAAATATTTTAAGCCAACAGTAAGTGCGCATTTTCATTTGATTTTCTCGTACTCTGTTTTATATGTTACCAAACAACTTTGTAAAAATACTTGCTAATTAGTCAAGGACATACTAGAAGGTGTGAATTGCTAAAAGTAGAATAAATTCGCTTGAATTAGCTGCCGCAGCAACACTTGGACAACGCGCGAATGCAACGCTGAGGCAGAGGCGGCTGATGAAAATAGATTTTTTTTTGTTTTGGGAAACTCAAAGTAAACATAAAGTTTTTTTAACACACAGATCGTGCAAAAAATTCGCTTATAAAAAAGTTAAGGAATTTTGTGAAAAAACGTGGACTCTTTCCCATATAAAAAACTTATTTTAGGATATTAATTAGTGGAAAGTGTTTTCGCAGCAAAAACTAAGCAACGGCGGCATGCGAAAGGCTGGCTGGGATAAAAATACTTAATAGAGGAAAGCTGCAAGCTTAAATGAGGTATTTTTTCCATAAGTACAAGGTGGGGTACAAGTAAAAAGGCTGACAGTGCCTTGCACACCTGCAAAAGACTGCTGGGTAAATAGTGGGGCCTGAGGCCGGAACTCACGGCATGGATGTAAAAAGCAGTTATTCGACAGATCCAAAACTACGGATAACTGGTGTGGTGTGGAGAGCAACCGAGGTGAGCTATATGGCTGATAAGCTGAGGAAGGTTCAACGAGCTGTTTGTGCTGCGATCACTGGGTCGATTGGATCATGTTCCACGGAAGCTCTGAATGTAATCTGCAATATTGCGCCCATTGCTGTTTTTGTCAAGAAAAAGGCATCTCTTAAGTTTACGAGAGTTGGTAATCTGGAACGAGCGTACACACGGGCACGACAGGAGGGATGGACAGGAGGGACATTTTCCGATTAACTGCGGTGTTCACAGGACATTGGGCTATTAATAATAATAATACAATGGCGCTATTATAACTCTGACGAGTTGTATGGCCGAGCTTCTCGCCCAATTCGAGGTGTGCCCCTTTTGCTTTTCCTACCAATTGGGTGGACATACAGTTTTATGCCGGCTCCGAACGGCGAATGCATTTTTTGTGAGAAGCTTTTTCATGGCAGAAATACTCTCGGGGGGTATGCCGCCCACTGCCGAGAGGTGACCGCTGCTCTTAAAAAACCCAATAATTGGATTTTTACTAATTAGAAAAATTTTTTTGATGTTTGCTCGGACTGGGGTTTGAAGCCGAGACCTCTGGCATAGTAGGCGAGCACTCTACCCACTGCACCACAGCGGCCACATTGGGCTATTGGCACTTATGAAGTCCGAATGGGTTTAGACCATAACCCTCTGTGTCGCAGCTGTAATATTCTTGGACCGGAGAAGACAGTAGAGCACCTGCTAAGGCAGAAGGAAATTCCTGGGCAAGTCTTTGTTCTATAAGCTCCCGGAAATCAAGGATGTCAGGCCAGGGTGGCTTTTTAGTTGCCTAAACTCAACAGGATGGATATAGGGTGTAGGACTCGCCCTGGCTACCGAATTAAATTGCTGTCATTTGGACTCACCTTTCTACCCAACCAACCAACCATAGGGTGCAAGCGAACAAAAAAACAACGTTATTAGGCAGTTGAATAATATTTTTGTTCAAGAATTAATCTTTAAGCTGCTCGCCCTTTGAATCGCACTTTCAATGCGCGTAGTTTTTGTTTTAGTTAGCAATTAAAAGCATTACAATTCAATCTTCGTGTGGCAATGTGCCACACAATAACAACAATAGCAAAGACAAGCAGTTTATATAATACAAAGCAGTTAAACACAACAACAGCAACAACAAAATATGCTTTTTATACAACCAAAAACAACAACTATGCATCCATTCATATGAACACGCCAGTTAGTAATAAAGACAATGGCGACGGTTGCATGCACAATTGAATGGCGGTGTTTGTGTGTGATTTTGGTTTATATACATATGTGTGTCAGTGTGTTATCTTTGTGTGCACGTATTTCTTTGTTAACAATCATTTGGCTGGTAATTAATTTGCTGCTGCTGCTCCACAGCGAACGTTCGTGTTTATCTGTGAAAATCTGCGCATTGTGCAACGAAGAACAATGAGAGTTCGCACGCAACGCGTGAATACAAAAACAGTAGCAACAACAACAAGCAAAAAATAACAAATAACTTTATATGTATGTATGTAAGCACTTGCTAAATTAGCAGCACAAATAAGTTGCTGTTGTTGTTGTTTTAATAATTGCATCTTGCAATGACTTGCCTTATTTGCTACTTTGTGCGCCATGGCGTATGATTAACCTTTTTTGGATATTTAATGTAAGTTGTTTTTTCTAGCCTTTCTAAGCGCTTTGCGAGGCATAATGCGAGGCATAAATTATTGTTTTAGTATAAATATAATTTTAAGCATGTTTGAGTTATAATATTGTACTGGTAACGCTTGTTTGTAACAAAGTAAAGCTACACTCCTACTACGAATGGTACAAAAAAAAGTAGTTGTGAGAGCATTCGAGCTCCCAGTGGCGAATATTGCCTACCACACTACTTCTCCCAAATGATGTATACATCACATTATGAACAATGCCAACTAACATACAATGTGTATGAAAAAGTAAGTTGGGTTCACAAAAATGAATTTTGTTCATTTTTCTGTTTTTCTTAAAATTTCATTCTTGTTGTGTTGCTATGTATGTATAATAAATTCGGAAATTCCATAGAAACAAAATAACAATCAGAATGAAGAATTTTTTTTGTTACAAATTCTGTTTCTGAATCAAGCGCTGATAGAATAAAATTGTTTAAAATTGAATAAAACAGATCTGAGTGCTAAAAAAATGTACGACTTCTTCATGGACGTTCTCCCTATGTAGATATATTGGATTATTGGCGGATTTCGGTCTTTTCTTTTGGTATTTTATGTGGGTTTTTCTTAAGTTTCCCTAATTATGCACGTTTCCCTAAATACATACCAGTAGCAGTTCCAGCATAAATTAACTGGGCAAGCCTATATGTGAAGCAGTCATTATCCCTTTGTGTAAATTTCTTTGCTGTATTATCTGAAAGTCATTGCATATATACATAGTACATATTATTAGTGGGGGTAGTGGTGGTTTTTGAATTCGAAATGTCTACTTACAACTTACAATGTAAGCGGAATTGTATTCAATCCGCCTACGTTCACCTTACAAGCAGAGGCGGTCGCTTCATACAAGCCGAGAAGCCCGGCTTGCGTACACATTTTCGTTCATTTCATATGAAATTCTTTAAAATCTGGTTATTTTACGTTTTAAATGTGTTTACTATTTAAGTTCTCAATAATATAGCCTCCACTGTATCATGCCCCTAAAAGCCTGCTAAGAAAACAGCGCAAATACAACAGCAATCCACCTCACAATGTGTATTTTGTTTGTAGAGCGAATCACAGCACAGTAAGCATGCTCCAACGTTTCCACACATTAGCTTTTACCTGGCTTTCAAAACAGAATAACATAGCTTGTTTTCTCGCTTTCGCTAAGGAGAAACCAATTGCTTATTTTCAGACTTAAATTGAAAAAAAAACTAGCAAAGCACTTTTTTTTATTTTTCACATCAAATTTGTATGCGAATATGAAGCTGGCTTCGGCATTCAAAAGTTCAGTATTCACAGCCATATGCATATTTGATTTGATTTTCGTTTGCATGTAGGTACATACTTACGCACATAATTTCTTACATTTCTGCATGTGCATGCAAACATAAATATCAAATACCAGATTATAAAAGGGTTGATTGTGATTTTTGGCGACTATTGGTACAATATCAAGATAATTTTAAAAAGCGGTGGAAATCAAATAGGACCTCAGTTTTTCAAACACTAAAGCACTCCTTTTTTTGGCAATAAGCAAAAACACTTGCTACTGCTGAAATTTCCGTCGGTATAAGGAAACTAAAAATACCTCTGCGCATTCGTGTAAGATTTCCCTATCGCACATTTTTATATTTAAGGATTATATATGTAAATACGAAATTTTTTATTTTAAAAATGTTCGGAGTAAAATTGCAAAATCAAGAAAAAGCAATTTTAATTTAGAAAATGTTTATTTTTATTTTAAGCACTATGAGATTTTGAAGGAAAAACTTTCGTTCTTATTCCATTAATTTTAATTTTAATTTAAACATGTTTCTTTTTAAATCCTAAATACATTTTAATTTAAAAAATTTAATCTTTAATTTAAAAATTTTCATTTATAAAATAAAAATGACTGAAATGAATTTTATTTTTGATTTCTTTTCTCTGAGTATACAAACAAAAAGATGTGTATCAGGAAAACAAAAATAAAAAATACATATGTATGAAAAAAACAAAAAAAAAAAAAAAAAACGAGAAAAAACTATCTTCAAATACCCGAATTGTTCAAATGCCCGTACAAACATACGCGTAATAAACAAACAAACGAGCGTTGGAGCATTGAAATGCATTTATTCGGGCCACTCGAAAATGTTAAAAAGAAATCGAAAACTCTAAATCAAAGTCAATGACGGAACGCAATCAGACTTTTAAATAATACAGCAAAGGAAATTACATAAATGGCTAATGGTTATGCTTCACACATAGGCTTGCCCAGGCAATTTATGCTAGGTCCGCCACTGCTTACAAGGTATGCGAAAGTAGGTTTGAGATGCCTACCAACAACTTACCCTGTAAACGGAGTTGTCTTCAGTCCGCCTACATCCACCTTACAACGTTGGCGAATTAGGATTCGAACTGCCTACCTACAGCTTACAATGTATGCTAGTAAGTGATATGCTCATTGGATGAACACCTTACTACCCTGATTATTTTGTATGTAACGTGTAGGCGTTCACTCTACATTTGCGGCCATGTATGTATATGAAAATATATAACAGATCTGTATATGAGGTCGTGTGCATTACAGCCTTACATGTGTGCATGACTTAATCGATTCTGTAAGCAACATTTTCGCCGCTGGGCTAAGTTAGGTTAGGTTAAACTGGCTGGCCATTAAGGCCCTCACATTGATTGAATGAATCTATAATGTTACCAGAAAAGCTCTTGAACATGAACAACTCTACAGTAAAAGCCTGTACTCGTACTGAAGAACAACCGCGTCGCTTTAGCAAATACCACGAATTTCTTTAACCCTATTTTGATAACAGATTCGAAATCAGGACAGAAGCAGAGAACACGCTCTACCGTACGTTCATGTAATACGCATCCTGTGCATTCAATTTTACCAATCAAGTACCATTTTTAACGCATGTGATGCCAAAAGATAGTGTCTTGTGAGGACCTCGATGTTAAGTCTACATTCAATACTTTTCAGGCATAGCAATTATTTAGTTAGTTACGGTTTGTAGGATTTGCATATAATTTTGGACATCCTAAAGTCCTGCAATGGTTTCCATGCCTTATCGGCCCGGTCCATCATGTACGTACATATAGTACACCTATGCTGAATTTCACATAGTGGCATCGGAGAGTCCATGGAGTTTTGTGTTCCGAGACCTGCATCCTTCTTTGTCAGCATGAGCGAATATGAAATCAAGAAGCCACAACAGCAGCATTTCCATTGCTAAATAAGAAGTTTATGACCTCCGCATTGTGTGGTGAATGCAGCTGCATTGTGTGAGTTTTTGCTGTCTGTCACATCGCATTTAAATTAGAAAATATACATGTACATTTACTTAAACAGATATCACTCCCACCAACAGCCCTTTGACCACTGACAATGCGACATTTTTTTTTTTTTTTTTTTGTAAAAACAAATAAACACAAAACTCAAACCCAATGGACCGCAATGAAATGCGAGCAGGTTATTATGCAACTCTAAATAAACAAACACATACATTTTAATAATAAAAGTCAAATATACGCAAATTACTTACTTAGTTATTTAAATGTGTGTTTGTTTGCAATTTCACTACTATTTATTTTTAGTCTCGCTTGGATGGTCAGTCGTTCATTTTATATTTATAATATATAATAGTAATGTGGCAACACTGCAAACGTGCTGCATGCTGGTTGGCAATACTTGATATTATATGCAACAACAACAAAACCAACTGTAGTCCTCTTAGGTATATATAATATAAATAATCGACTACACAACAAATACATGCCATCAAGCATTTATACTTCCCAACAAATATGCCAAATGTTCCCAAGGCACTCAGAGGACACGCGGCGTGCAGAGACAAAATGAATGAAGTTGTTGACGAAGTTGCCAACTAACTAACTAACTTTGTGTAAGTGTATGTACATATGTAAATGGCAACATAAGCAACAGTCATTACTACAAGAACAACAGCAAATACTATTAAGTACATAAGCAAATACAATAACAAAAACAAAAGCAAATAGTCTAGGGATTGTGCGGTTACAGCGCTAAAGGCTGCTCTCTTAGTCTTCATTGCTGCTCATGGTCATATCCTATGTACATATATATGTGCATATATGAAATATTTTACGTGTGTTTGTATATGCAGTGGCTATATTAATATGTTAGCACTTATGTGTATTCATGTGTGGCGAAAATGTGCATTTAAATGGACAGTTGTGAAGCCACCGGCAATTGCTCAAGCGTTGCACATAACATAACTGACTACCAACTGACTGTGTCGGCTGTTGCCAACATACAAACAAAGCAAGAAAATATAAACAGAAAAATATAATAATAATTTTGTTGCTTTTGTTGTTGTTGTTGTTGTTTGTTGCTTTTGTCCTTTGCTGCTTTTGTTGCTTATGTTGCTGTCTGCCTTTATCCTCCTTTCAGTTGAAAGTCACTGCTGTCGTTGCCGACTACCGACTGCCGGCTGCCATCGTCATCTACCCAAGCAGACATTGTCAAGCCACACACACACACACAAATAATCAAATACAAATACTCAGGCAAATACCATCTCACATACTACACACATAACTAAATACCCACTTAACCGCACTCAATGCCACAGCCACGTTTGGCATCCGGTTACATTGCGCTCTTGGTCTTCTTCTTTCAACAGTCAACGCACCGGCCATTCAGCTCTTCAGCCCTTTTAACCATAAATACTTCGTCTGTTACGTTCCATGTCCACAATGTAGTCGACGGCGGCAGTTGCCATATTGTCTGAATTTAAGGCTCGACTCGACAGTTAAACTATAGATTGCACATTTTTTTGTGCTTTTTTGCCTTTTCAGACTGTATTTCCGGTGCGCTCTCAGACAGGTTGCTGGTCATCAAAATGGCTTTGGCACAGAAAAATATGCTTTTTTCGTATTTTTTTTAAATTTTTTTCAATATTTTTTTTGTTTTTTTTTATTTTTTTTTTGTGCTTTTTTTGTTTTTTTTTTGTGTGTTTTTTTTTTGTTTTCTAGCCGCAAATAGTCAGCAACCTTTCTATGATTCCATATGTGTTTTCAAAGTAATCATGTTTGAATAGCTTTAAGATTTTAGCTGCGCTATTTGGATTGTAGAAATTTAAATTGAAGTTATCACAGATATGTAATTGAATTTGTAAAGCTTAAAAGACTTTTAGAAAACTGTGGTTTCTTTGACCTTAGCGTCGTGTGAATGTGAAGTGGTATGAGTAGCCATTCTGTAACTCAATTATCTCTTGCCTGAGAGAACAGATTTTTTTATTTATGTAATTATTAGGGCAACAGAAGGTATGCAAATGCATATTTTTCTGTTGCAGTCCTATTTACATATGGTAAATATATGTCGGCGTTTAAGCTCAAGACGAAGAGAATAAGCCTAACTTGTTAGGGCATATTTTGGTATATTTAGGTCAAAAGGCTTATTTTTGCATATTTTGACTTATTTGCATATTTTTGGCATATTTTGCTATAAATTAATATATTAGCATAGTATTTCGTCATATTTTTCCTTCTCGCTCGTAAAATTGTTCTTATTTACTTGAAAGAGTTTTTAGTGCTTAGCACGAAATTTTTATTTTAATTCAATTTTTAATTGTTATTTACATTTTTTACTCTGGCAACTTTGTTTTGTATATGCGCATACTATTTGCCATTCCTCTTTGTGTGACAAGTTCAAGGCGAATTTAATAATTTTCGCAATGCTTCATGCAAATATGCTACACGAATCAGCTGTGTATCTACATACATAGGAATACGTCAGATGGTCAATATATATTGATAAAATCCCTGGATCGCGATTCATATTGACAGTGTAGCATCGAGTATTGATGGATCGCGATTCTGGATCGCAAAATGTTTAGAAAATTTGAAATCCGCTATCCGGCTCGTAATATTGACAATAAACGAATTGAAAGTGTGAAAAGGACGGAACTAAAATATCTTGAACCTCAGAGCGAGAAAAATATCGCAATATTCATATTGAACTTGTAGCACTAGTTTGCAAGGGAACTCCACCGTGCAGGAAGCATCTTAGACCACAAGATTGTGCAACTGCTGGCGTACGCCGATGACATCGACATCGTTGGCGCTAACACGCGCGCCTTATGTTCTGCCTTCTCCACGCTGGATAAAGAGGCTAAGAAAATGGGTTTGGCGGTCAACGAGGACAGGACGAAGTACCTCCTATCATCACACAAAGAAACAGCACGCCTTGGCAGCCACGTCACCGTTGATAGCTACAAATTCGAAACTGTTAAGGACTTCGTCTATTTGGGAACCAGCATTAACACCAAAACTAATGTCAGCACTGAAATCCAACGAAGAATCATTCTTGGCAATAAATGCTATTTTGGACTAAGTAGGCAATTGAAAAGTAAAGTCCTCTCTCGATCAATCAACAATACTTGATATAAAAAAAAAGCTATCAAAGAGCAAATGCTGTGGATTTCTATTGACGAGACCACGGACACATCAGGTCGCTACGTCGGAAATTTTATTATAGGAATATTAGATGGCTGTGAAACCCAAAATTTCTTTTACACAGCACTTGGCTAAAGAAGTCAGACCACATTACAATTGCTAGGCTATTCAGTGAGGCAATCGATTTGTTGGGTGAATACTTTAATAAAGACACAATTTTATTACTTCTAACGGATGCCGCGCCATATATGATTAAAGCAGCTCAAGCTATTAGAGTATTCTACCAGAAGGTGACACATGTTACATGCCCTGCTCATGGCTTACATAGGGTGTGCGAAAAAATTCGAGATGACTTTCCGTTGGTCGACAAACTAATCGCGAATGCAAAGAAGGTTTTCATTAAAGCTCCTTCAAGAGTCCCAGTTTTTGAAACTCCCGAGCCTGACCTTCCGTTAGTCCCTCATCTTGTTGTAACAAGATGGAGAACTTGGTTGGAAGCAGTAAATTATTACGAAAAAAAAAAAAAAAAAAAAAAAAAAAAAAAAAAAAAACTACGAAAAATTTAAACGTTTTATAAATGAACTGACCGCTGAAGAAGCAATGGCAATTCAAATAACAAAAGTATTGCCGAACAACAATGATCTGCATCGTCAGCTAACCTTTATTCATTCAAATTTCTATTGTTTGGCAGACGCAATAAAGAAACTTGAAAAAAGCAGCCAAATAAAAATTATAAATGATGTAGAAATGTGTATCGAAAAATCGGAATATGTAGCGGTGAAGCACAAATTAAAATCAATTTTAGATAAAAAAAAATACTGGGTTTACGATTCTGAAAAATATATCTTCTCAACTTTCTCACACAAACAACCAGTCATCAGTGATTGAACGCTACACAGTAAGTGAAATTCTTGCTTTTAAATACGCCCCGATAACTTCAGTTGACGAGGAAAGATCTTTTTCTACGTTTAAAAAGTTTTACCGCGACAACCGACGTAGTTTCATATTTGAAAATTTATCGCAAAATTTTGTAGTTTACAGCAATAGCAAATTTGAACAAATAAGTATGCATGTTTTGCACTGGAATTTTGATTGCCATCAAAACATAAAATTTAAAATTCATGCAAATAAATATATGTACATATATATATATTTTCGTATGTAAAAATATTTGTTTTCTTTTGGCAACGAAGATGTGTTTCGAAAATGTGAATTTTCGTCTCTTGTATCTATAAAATGTACCTTTAATAAAAATAGTTTTCTGTAACAAAAAGTATTATAATTTAATAAAATGTGAATTTTTTATTTCGTATTTTGTACCTATAAAAACATAAATATGTACGTTTAATAAAAATATTTTTTATTACAAAATGTCTTCTAATTTTATTTAAAAATAATTTCTGATATTGACCGGACCAGGGTTTAAACCTGGAACCTCTTGCACGAAAGGTGAGCACACAACCTACTATGCCGTATATCTTTTTATTAAGTATATAAAAAAATGTTTAACCTTTAAGTGACGAGGTGAAATTTTGTGACATAGTTTACGACGTGGTGGTAAATTTTTTTCTACGCATTTTACTTAAAACTCTCAATAAAAAATAAATTTTTTTTATAATAATTTTTGCATTGGAAAGAGGCCAGTCCTTTTTCAAATGAAATTAATAAAAAAAGTTAATTAATTTTTTAAATCAACAAAGTTTTTACTATAATTCACAAGGCCTTGTTCTTTCAAAATAGCGAAAACATCACATGAGAACCTTATAGATAAAAGGTAAAACAAAAACTTTCTTTAAACTTTAGAGACGGGTTTTCATAAAAAAATATATATTTTTAAATATATAATAGGAATTTTATTTAAAAAAAATTTTTTGTAGAAAATGCTGGCCAGTCTTTTTGAAGTTTTTTTTCATAATAACGTGAGCGTATAAAATGAATCACGAAACGAATTTTTTAATTTTTCTTCCAATAATCATCTGAAGAAGTGGTAAAATTAATAGCCCATGTTATTCAAATTGCCAGTGAGAGAAGTTTTAAATGGAAATAAATTATTTTTGAAGAAAAAGTTACGTTAACGTCGAGGTGTGGTAATTTTTACCCCGATATCATAATTTATCCGTTATTGGAGATCTTCCACCATAGAAACTATACTGATCGATAATTATGATGACATGAGTAGATTCCAAACGCATCAAAATACTGCAGAGAAGTGAGAAGTGGTAAATTTCCAAAAATTGCATTCGAAGAAAAACTAACGTTACCCTAGACGTGGGGTAATTTTTACCCCACCCTCATCATTTCTCGTCAAATGTTACACCTTCCTCCGTAAAAACAAAAGGGGTCAATAACTATAACGAGATGGGAAGATACTAAGAGAGTAAACTTGCTGGATGGTAAGTTAAAAGAGATATTTAAAGAAACTGTAAGTCGGTGTAAAAATTACCACCACGTCGTATGTTAAAGGTTAAGGGCATGTTTTTAGCGCTTAAACCATATTTTTAAGGACATATTTTTAGCGCTAAAAACGAATTTTTTAGGGCATATTTTCTGTTGCCCTAGTAATTATATTTTATTATCAATAGGCGTTGCAAATCTTAAAACAACTAATTAATATTTCATCTTTCATAATTGATATTGGCAAGAGCTCAAACGCTTATGGCTTATGTCACATAATTATGCACATCTGTTGGCTTTCAATCAGCCATAAAATAGACATACATATGTGCATTTAACTGAATTTCCGTTTTATCCCATTTCACAAATATGCATTTCCGGCTCCATTACCATAAATAATTTTGAAATGTATATGTATGTATTTCGAAATATGCATAGGTATATCTCCGTACTTGTTTATGAATTTTTCAAAACTTTGCATTAGCATTGCGTATGCTTTGTTGACATTTATATTTATTAACATAGACTTAATTTAATTTAATTTAATTAATTTGTGTGACATTTGTGATATTGTTTGAATAAATTTATGTCGCATTTAGTTAGATACATACTTTCTGATTAGTTCAATTGTTTTTAGATTTTACAAAAACAAAACGTTTTAATATCTACTTCTCAAACATGTTTTCAAAGTGTCAAAAATTGCAAGTATTCACAGGACATTGGGCTATTGGCAACCACGCGACCCAATTGAGATTGTACCATAACACTTTGTGTTGCAATATAAGAAATTTAATCTAGCGCCCAAAGAAGGCAGTAATGTCGCTGTGTATACAAGGTAAGGGATAGCTTGTAGTAGCTGCCGTAACAACACCAGACTTAGGCCAGTATGGAGGCCCATTTTGATACCACGAAGCGAGGAGTAATTTTTTAATCAATTTAAAATCCTGATGAAGCTTACCAAGTCCTTTGCCTCAATGGGCCATATTAATAAAATTCAAGCAAATGGGTTTACTCAAAATTTCAGAAATTTGACATTAATTGGTATGAACCAAATTTCAAAATTTGAGTAAAAGGTCTGAAATCTTAAGCAAGAGCAAATGCTTGGCTTTTATTAATATGACCCATTATCTATGACTTTGTATAGCACAACTCTTAAACAAATTGACTCTAGTTTATTTAAAAACCTTAGGATTGGACAACTTGTAACGAATCCCCGGTCTTCCGGTCCATAGCCAGGGTAGGCTCAACCGAAGGGGTCCGCTTACAAAAAAATAACAATGAAAGACCTTCCGTCAATTTACATAAATTCCTTTAATTCTACTATGGCCTTAATCTAGCTTTACCTTCTTAGCCTCTAGTTACCTTCTTAGCCTCTAATTATGCCACTGGCCTTGGGAGTTTTCACTCCTGGCTTCCCTTCCTTGCTCTCCCTCACTAGCCTAGGGAGTTTTCACTACCCGTGGCTCTATGTTACACTCCTGGCTTCCATTCCTGAATTATGAAATGCTTAGCCCTCAAAAAATATAATTTTCTCTCTTCTTTTTCTGCATTTCATACTGCTTTGTTGATCTTTAACATTTTAAGGGCCGATTTCATAATGAAATTCTTAAAGCTCCTTTTGTTAAAGGAGCCTTTTAGTTAAAGAGCCATTTAAATGTTCTTTAAAGTGGGAGCGATTTCATAATAATATAATATTAAAAGGCTCCTTTAACGTCAAATGATTGTCATAAATTTAAAAATATCATGGTATAAAAAATACAGGTATGTGCATTGTCATTTTGACACTGTCTTTTTGATTAAAAAGCAGATTTTTGAAGTTTAATCTTATGTCAGTTTTGGAGTATAGCGATGCCAGACTTTTATTTTTTGAATGCGTAGATTTTTGTTTTAAAGTTTGGGTATTTCAGGAATCAAAGGACAGAAATAGAAAGGGCACTAGTGAGCAGATTTATGGAACTGCCGGTAGCTCCTCTTCGCTCACTCCAAAAATCTTCATCCACTGTCCGCGAATAAAGGGTATCGTCGGAAATTGGAAAAATTTTATATCACCGTCTTTGCAGCCATATTTGGTATTATTGCACCGCGGAAATAAGCAACTCATATTGTTAAAATCTAGGGTACATATTTTTTTGTAATTGGATTGGACATATGTACATACATACATATATAGACTGAAATGCTCACTTGGTATGGTGGTGTACATACATATCGTCGTTTAAAGTGCAAAACCGCGTGACATTTTTGCCAAAAATGAGATTTCATCAAAAATACATTCCTGGCGTCCGTCCCCATCCATTCATGCAACAATTTTGAGATTCACACAACGCAATTCCAAATAATGACACAGTTTCAAAACTGCTTTTTTTAAGGAAATTTTTCGAACCAATACCGCGAATAATAGGTGTTATTGCTTTATAACTGTACTTTAATGTACTAAAGTTGATTATACTTTCATAAACACGAAATGGATTATAACTTTGCTTTATTGAAGAAAAGTTTTTACGTACGCCTGCAAAACCGCCTATATGTCACTATTGAACAAAATAAAAGACGCAAAACCGCTTATAAATACATAAGTACGCCAATAACTGCACATTTAACTGTTTTTCGCCAAAATGATATTTGGATTAAGAATATAATCCAAAAATCTACCTTTGTTTGGATGTGGGTTTGCAAAATTCCGAACCGTTTTGAATTAAAACAGATTTTACTGTCTCCTGTAAAATTTGGGTGGTAGCGGATACGCGGTATTGCACTTTATGCGACGATATGGAGTTATAATAGATCAAACTCCAAAACCTCCCCAAACTATATACCAGAGTGATCATAAAGCCTAAATTAAAAGTGATCGTAACTACTAAACTAAATTAAAAACTCACCGAGAATACCGGAAAGGGGCTACTTTGTAGTATGGCCAAACTGATATTCCGCGAAGTAAAAATACGAAATTAATCTTTTATGAATCACTGATGACTGAGGAGGCATCAGTGAGTACTTTCAAATAAAGACTGCTGAATTTTTCATATAAATGGTTTGCTGTTTTCAAAAAAAAAATAATAATAATTATAAAAATTGTACTCAGAAGAATCATCAATGATCATTCAGCAGTGAATCAAATTTACTGCAGGATGTGTAATTTTTTCAAATTGAAAAAATTTCTTTCAATTCAAATTGAAAAAATTCGTTACTATGAATACCATGTTTACAATTTATTTTTAAAACATTAATGCAGGATTTTTATCATTGAGTATGGCAGCACGAAATGTCATAATCTGCTTAATTGTCAGGTGGTTAATATGGCGACGAAAACTTGACGTTTGTTTTACCTGGTATACTTATACCATGAAAAATATTGAAATTTGACATTTGTTTTTTTCTGAAAATAAATAAATTTTTTGATTGTGGCTTCATTTTTTTTTTCTTTAAAGAAAAAGAACAAAGAAGCATAATTTGGAAACCCAGTTCAGAAAAAATAGAAGCGGTCATCCAACCTCACAAAAGAGGAAGAAGATGAATATTGCATTATAGGACTCAACAAACAAAATCGGTTGAAAAATTTTAATAAATTTTTGATATTTGATTTTGACAGACTGCAGAAATGAAATTTTTTCTGGCAAAAGGAACCTTTAAATAACTTAAATGCCCGTTTTTGGGTATTTAACTTTAAAGGAACTTTTATCTTCAAAAAGCCTTTATGAAATCGATCTGCAAATTAACCCTAATCCTCTAAAGTGAGCCTCTCAGTCTCACTTTAAAGTTTAAAAGCGAATTATTCCTAAACCAAAAAAGCTTTTTGCCTGAAATTTTGGGCATTCCTCCATTTGTGTTCACACATGATGAAATAATTTTGATCTTTGGGCTATTTATTTGTTTTAACCATTTTTTTTGCAATCGTATAAAATTGTAACGAAAAACCGAAAGTGAGCCTCAAAGACTCACCTTAAGTATTTTTATCGCAATAAGCTTACATTTCTAGAATTCAACTAAATTTTGAATCCGTTGTTTACAAGGTTTATCCAGTGAGGTTTTTACATTGTGAACTCACCATACTTCCCCCGGATTTTGGTGAATTCGTCGTATTTGACCATAGATCTTTAGATCATATGATGTCATAAAATTATGGAGAACGGTGAAGTCAGCAATTTCAAAAGCATTAAAATCTTATCATTTTCTGTTTACTGAGATTCTAAATTACGGAAAAGATGCGTTCAGATAGAGAAACGAACGATCGTCTGTTTTGATGCGTCAGTAATTTCACCACGAACGTCGCGTTTTAAAACTTTTAAATTTGATCGCAGAAAATATATATTAGGGGTGATCATATGAAAAATTTATTCATATTCATTTGATTCATAGTTTCTCTCATTGTGTGCTCAAAAACAAATTTATAACAGATGTAATAAAACGATTTGTAATGAACATTCAACAACTACAAAAATGTGTGAAAATTTTAGTTCATTAATATCCCCTAATTTACGAAGTTACCTTTTTTATCTTTATATACTAAAAAAATTGTCATAAACCGTTATAAGAGTGTATAAAAATGCTTCTGCATTCATTACTGCATAAATAAAAGTAATAAACAAATACCAAAATAATGTGTTTCAAAATTTCCCCATATGTGAGCCTCTGAGTCTCACTTTCGGTTTTACGCAACTTTTCAAAATTCGGTGATTAGGGTTAAAGGCACCTTTAGAATTTAAAGGAACTTTTAATTTGATTATGAAATCGGCCCTAAGTGTTGTAAATTCATTTCATATACAAATTCCTCAAAAAAGAAAGCAGCACCAAAAAATTTCAATATTCAAAGCACGCACTTTACATCTAAATTAACTTCGAGGTCATTTTGATGCTTAGCTTTGCTTGTTAACTTTAATTTGCATCAAAGAAAATGAAAATATCTTAATCCTCATGGCTGTTGTGCGTTATTAAAAGATATTGCTTGGCTGCTGTATTTAGTGCGCACTAAGTGGTTTCGACTACCCACCTAAGCTACGCTCGACACACAATTAGACAATTTAATTTGCAAATTAAATTCGCCATTCTCTACTTATTCTACTATCTAACTAACCTTCACAAAAAAAGTAAAAGAGCAAAAAAAAAAAAAATAAACCGCAAATAAAGCAAAGAAGCTAAGTAAGTCGAGTAAGCTGGCGCTAGATTTCTACCAACAACCAAACTACTTCGCATTGAAATTCTGCGGCTGCTGCTGCTGGCACTGGCGCAAGCAAAAGTAAAGAGAAGGGCAAAGCCAAAGGCAAAGGCTAAAGCAAAGCAAAGTAATTTCAAGTCATTCCATCCATTCCAAGTTATTTAGCTAAATGTGCAACGCGCGGCGAGGTGAGCAAACGAAGCAGTGAAAAGAAATTTGGATTTTTCAGCATTGAATTGTGCGCTTTGCAAAATCTTTAGAACTTAATTCCAATTGAAATAATGCGGAAGTGGCATTTGATCGAGTTGACTTGCAGCCAATACCGCACATTGCCAATCACACAATGCAAATTGGCAGCGCGCAACTAAAAGCGATTGGTTTATTTAATTTTCAGATTTTTAGTTATTTTAACGAAGTATTGAAATAGAATGTTTGTATGTTACTGACATTTAGTTGTTAAAATTCAACGTAGTAAAATGGTTTTGCATTGCTTTCACAGCTTGTAATTAGGTATTATTCATTAAAATTCAAAATTAAATTTTCTACGCACTGAAGTAGGGTTATTTTTAAACTTAGAAATATTTAGTTATGTAAATTTTTCTTGGACACTAATTAGTTCATATTTTCATGTTTGAGTTCAATTAAGACGAAAAATAGCTCAAATTTGTTTTATTGCCTTTTTAAATTTTCGAAATTTCGTCTGAGTGATTTTTAAATAAAAGAAAAAGTGTTAAAAAATTTGGTAAAGAAATATGTTGTTAACAAACTTATTGTAAAATTGCACGAGCTTTAATTTCGTAGAATATTTAACCCCTAACACCTCCACGAAGAGGTCGTTTTAACCCCGTTTTTTGTAAGTACGAAAAAATAGTACTTTGAAAGTCGTTAGAGCGTTAAGATGTTCTAGAAAATTATTCGCTATAAAATTTCACTACTTCTCAGACAAAATTTTTCTACAAAGAACCTAAAAGAGAAAATTTCGCAAATTTAAAATGGCAATAAAAAAAAATTTTACCTCAGTGGTTAGTAAGTTTTCCGTTCTGTGTGGGAATTATTCAACACACAAAAGTGCTGTCGCGCGGTGTAATTTATCAAGAGTTCAAAAAGACTAAGGGAAGTACGCTTTAATAAGGTCAAGCTACAGAACACGCCGTTTTTATTAAAGAGACAGGTAATGCCAATAAGTAAAAACGTGTTAAAACGTGTTAAAACATGATTTATATACCTTTTTGTTGTTGTTTTTAATTACTTTGCCTGACCAAAGCAAATCAATCAATCTATGTCAGAATGGACAAAATAAGTTAAGGAAACATTCTGGCAGCAACAAAAACAAAACTAAGCTGGTTCACTAAATGTGAAACAAAACTTATAGTGCAAAAAGTGTAAAAGCAACTTCAAAATAAAAAAATAACAAAAATAAATAAATAAATATATAAATAAAGCGGACAAAAATGCAATAAATTAAATATTTGCGACACAGACGCCGAAAGCGTAAACTGACTGGCGGAAATATAATGCTTGACATAAGCAACAGCACCGAAATATAAACATTAATAGAACAAAAACACGCAGACACAAAACAAAAGAAACAAAACAAAAAAAGAAAACAAAAGAGAAAAGAGAGAGAAAAAGACACCAAAACAAAAACCAAAACAAAAGGAAAAGCATCAAAAGTAATGAAAAACTTTAAAGCGGGGCTGCTCACCTCATAGGCACTCAAAGCACAATTGTTTTTGTTTTGTTCCGAATCATAGGCACAGATACATATTTTCACTTCAAATATGAAAATAAAATTTTCTTTGCACTCCCATAAGCACTCGGATATAAAAAAATTTTATATGAATGTGCCTATGATTCGTATTGAATGTGCAGAGCAAAGGCACTTTGTATAGGAGCTCGAGCACTGCCGTAAGAAATCGAAATTTACAATTGTCGTTTTCGATTCGCCATCACACAAGCGAGGTCGGATCGAACAAAAATGTTTGAACCCATAAAGAGTAGTAGCCATACTCGCTAACTGGTCAATAAAAATTTCCCTCTGCTCGCTAGCATTCACATATAAATTTGACAGAAGGAAATTTATAGCCAGCAGAGAAATTGTGAATCGAAAGCGGCTAATAACAAATTTGTAATGAAAAAAAAAATTCAAAAAATGAAAGTACTGTAAAAAATTTGTATTCAAAAAATTTTCATATAAAAAATAAAAAAAATTGTTATGTATTTGATACTACCATTTGAAAATAAGTTCTAAAATAATTGGGCAATTCACTGGCTATTGTAAAGTTGTATGTTGTAAAGGAAAATGTGCATAATAACGCAGTACCTGTGAACAGACTCTCGTATGTGTTTTGTTGTATTTCGTTATTGTTTACAGTTTGTTTACAAAAATTTGAATAAAAAAAATGCCAGGCGAAAGCGAAAAACAGTTATTAGATTTGTTAGCGGCGGATTCAAGTCCTAATTGATATATGATACACACGATGCAAGTAATTTGTTTTTTTTTTTCGTCTCACCGCTTCCATATTTTTGTTTAAATTTTTTTTAACAAACTGTCAGAATAAAAAAGAAATCAAATAGCACACTCAATAAACATAGGCTGCCCAGTTGTATTGGTTGTATTGAAATTTGTATGAGAAAAAATCAACCCTACTGATACACCTATTGTAAACCTTTACCAGTATACAACATCACAATACTTTACAACAGCTTGTGAATTGCCCAAATATTTTATTGGAATTCATAAAAAAAATTAAATGAGCAAAAAAATTGTTCAGTGCGTATACAAAATTTGTAGATGTATTGAGTTTTGTACTTTCAATACGAGAGTGTTGAGCAGCCCTGCTTTAAAGCAATAAAAGTGGGAAAATGCTAATTACCGCACAATTGTTGACGGCATGCGCTGTCAAAGAAAAGCTGCACAGCGAGACAGCAGCAATTGTTGCAGCGAACAAGCAGAGAACAAACAGCAGCAAGTGAATGCAAAGCAATTAAAAAAAAGTAAAAAGTAAAAAAAAAGTAAAAAAAAACATAAGAAAACAACAAAAAACAGAAATAAATGCATACAATTGTGTTAAGTGTAATGAAGACAAAGTATTTGCCGCAAATAAAAGAGAAAGCAAAGCAAAAAAAATACAAAGACAAAAACAAAAACAAAAAAACAAAAACAAAAGAAAAAACAAAAAATAAAAATAAAAAAACAAAAATAAAAAAAAAAAAAACAAAAACAAAAGAAAAACATAAACAAAAGAAAAAACAAAGACAATGGCAAGGCAGTCAAGCGCTGGAAAAAATAATGTCAAGCGCGTTTATTGCAGAGAAAAGTTGCAAAATAGCGGCTCATAAGCACAACATATACACAAACAAATGTATATTTTTGTTTTATTATAGTTTTTACTACATGAAGCAAGAATTAAAGCAAGAAAAAGTAATGAGAGAAACACAATAAACATGCGCGCAGCAACAAATTTTAAGGCAAACAGCAAGAAAATACACAAAAACTAAAACAAAGCCAAAGCGAAACAAAAATTTTTAAACTTGCAGCTAACTAAATAAAACAACAATAACAGCAAACAAAATAGCAACAACAACAACAACAACAACAACAACAACAATAACAACAACAACAACAACAACAACAACAACAACAACAACAACAACAACAACAACAACAACAACAACAACAACAACAACAACAATAATAATACTAAAATGGTTTCAAAGCGAATTATAGCTACAAGCAACATTGTGACAGCATTTCCGGGGGCGGATGGTCCCTTAGGTTCTTTTTACAAAAATTTTGTCTGAGGGAACTCCAAGTGAAATTTTATTGCGAATAATTTTCTAGAACAACTTAACGTTCTAGCGACCTTCAAAATACAATTTTTTCGCACTTTCTAAAAAGGAGGTCAAAACGTCTTCTGCGTAGAGTTGTTAGCGGGTTAAAGTATTATATACGAAATTAAAGCTCGTGCAATTGTACAATATGTTTCCTAACAAAATATTTCTATACAATGTGTATTTTAGCCCTTTTCTCTCTTATTAAAAAATGACTCAGACAAAATTTTGCGAATTTAAAATGGCAATAAACCAATTTTGACCGCAAGGAGCAGAACGGTTTGGGGTTTTATTATATGAACAGTGGTCTTTTGTTCTGTGTGGGAATTATTTCGCTCCCACACAAGAACCCTGAATTTGTGTCACAGTTTAAAAGAAGCCAAACAAAGGGAAAAGGTTTAAGTAATAGCAAGAATACAAATAAATGTCCAACAATTGCTATTGTTGTTGTTGCTGCTGCTATTGATTGCCAAAAATATAAAGCACGTGCTCAACTGTTTCCCAATACAGCAGCTGTCCATGCTTTAAGCAAGTTCATCAAAGGACTTCAGCCACCAGCACCACTATCAACCGGCTCTGCACCACCTAGCCATTCTAACAGCAACACAATCAAAGCTAATTGAAAGGAAATATTGAGCAGCTCATCTATTGCTGCACTCGACTGTGTGATGACACAATTGAACGTATCAGTTTTGAATTGTAGCCAAAAATGGAAAGAAGAGACAGACAGGCAGGCGGTGGGACACTTTTTTCAGCAAAGCAAACAGTCTTGTTTTTATCGAGGAAATCAGTGAGAGAAAAGCAGACCATAAAGGCATAAGCGAAACTGGCGAGCTGCTGCTGTCCAATTTCTGAGCCTGAGCAACTCCTTGCAATGGGCCGTATTAATAAAAACCAAGCAAATGCTTTTACTCAAGCTTTTGAAAATTTGACAATAATTTGTATGAACCAAATATCAAAATTTGAGTAAAAGGTCTGAAATCTTAAGCAAAAGCAAATGCTTGGCTTTTATTAATATGACCCAATGCCTATTTTTTATACCTTTCATGGGAATGAAATGGTATTATAACTTTGTGCCGAAACACGAATGGTGAAAGTACCAGAAGGAGGCGTGGAAGACCTACCAAAATATATACCAATATGATCAGGATCATGAGCTGAGTCGATTAAGCCATGTCCGTCTGTCTGTCTGTCTGTTTGATCGCAAACTAGTCCCTAATTTTTCGAGATATCTGCATGAAATTCGAAATGTGAGTGTATTTTTAGGAGAAGCTGATCATTTGTCGGAATCGGCCGAATAGGACCACTATAACATATAGCTCCCATACAACCGATTGTTCAGATATGGACATTTTTGGGTATAACTTCTCCATTTAAACAGCTAAGGACATGAAACTTTGAAGTATTTGTACCCATATATCCCTTAATAATGTCACCGAAATTTGTCAAGATCGGACCACTATTACATATAGCTCCCATACAACCGATTGTTCAGATATGGACATTTTGGGGTTTAACTTCTCCATATAAACGGATAAGGACTTGAAACTTTGCTGTGTTCGTACCCATATGGACATAAACGATGTTACTATGAACTTTCAAGGTCAAAATATGGGTAAGCTAAACAAAATCAGACCCGTTCATGAAAGGTATGAAGTCTTCGGTACGGCCGAAGACAGCCGCGTTCTTACTTGTTTAATTTTTTTTTTCTTTCACTTTTGAGCTTAAGTTTATCTTGCATTGTTAGCGTTGGAGTGGATTTCGGCTGCTGCTGCTGTTGCTGCCTTTATGTTTATCTGCTCCTTCAACAACACTAATGCCAAATTGTTGAGCAAATACTAAGTAAAACAAGCAAGTGTAAAGCAAACTCAAATAGAAAATATATGTATCTACATATTGATGTATGTATAAGCAGCTGGCCGTTTTGCTTTCATACATATAACAAATGCATGGACTTTATGCTACTGCCTCTATGTATTTGCTGGGGTTTAGTTGTTGCTCATACGCCATGTCGCACCACCAAAACGCTTGCATGCGTGTGTGGCTGTTGTTGGTGTATGCTACTGCGTTGCTTTGTTGCTACTGCTTGCTGCTTGGACCAAATAAGTTTAAATTTTTAATTTTAGTTTTCTTCTTGTTGTTGCTTGTATGTATTTGCTTGACTGCAGCACCGCACAACACAACTAAGAGTGGGCGAAGAAAGCATAGCGGAGGACGCCCGTTTATATGGAGCAAAAGTAACAGCGCTTTGTTATTTTTTCGCACATGAGACACACTTAAAACCGAAAATCTTTGCTTGTCTTATGATTTGTCTCCGCTTGTTATACTCAGCTGTACTAGTACACAGAGTATTATAATTTTGATTTCATAACGGTGGATTGTAACATAATGAAATAATCGAGATAGATATGGACTTATATATATCAAAATGATCAGGGTGAAAAGAGAAATCGATTGAGCCATGTCCGTCCGTCCGTCCGTCCGTCCGTCCGTCCGTCCGTACGCACGATAACTCGCGTAAAAATTGAGATATTTTGATGAAATTTGAAATGCAAGTTGGTATCGAGACTGGGACGGTTGGTATTGAAAATGGGCGAAATCGGACCATGACCACGCCCACTTTTCCTATATAGAAAAAATCGGATATTTGGTATCTCAGCCACTAATATAGCTAGAGTGATAAAATTTTACCCACGTATTGAGCTCAGGCCCTTATGAAGAAATTTGATGAAGTTCTGGAAAATGGGCGGTGCCACGCCCACTTATTAAGGGTCAAACATTGAAAGTTTTATATGTCATAACTCAGAAACCGTTGAAGATATATCGATGAAATTTGGTATGCGTAATATGCTTACTTAGGCAAATGTTTTGACGAAAAATTATCAAAATCGGTTGACGGCCACGCCCACTTTTATATATGGGAACTATAAAGGGGCCTAATAAAAACATTTTAAGCGATATCTCTGTCAAATATAAAGATCTATCACTGAAATTTTGTGGCAGGAGTCCAACTACGGACATAAAACAAAAAATACAAAAATTTTTGAAAATGGGCGGTGCCACGCCCACTTATTAAGGGTCAAACATTGAAAGTTTTATATGTCATAACTCAGAAACCGTTAAAGATATATCGATGAAATTTGGTACGCGTAATATATTTACTTAGCCAAATGTGTGGACGAAAAATTACCAAAATCTGTTGACGACCACGCCCACTTTTATATATGGGTATTATAAAGTGACCTAATGAAATCATTTTTAGCGATATCTCTGTGAAATATAAAGATAATTCATTGAAATTTTGTGATATGAGTTCTACAATAGACCGGAAACAAAAAATAAAAAAAGTTTATAAAATGGGCGTGGCACCGCCTCTTTTTATGCAAAGAAATCTACGAGCCTATTACTCGACAAATAACTGAGATATTATGACGAAACTTGGTTTATTCACTTTTATAACTTGTGTTAATAGACACGCAAAAATGTATTGAAATCGGTTTATGACCACGCCTACTTTTTAACAAAGATATTTCTGGAACACCCTTTTGGAATTTGTAACGTGAAGTCTTTGTAACTAAAAGTCATAGAGGGATGCAATTTTGCACTAACAATAATATTTATATGCTTATTTGGATGATTGATACAAATTTTGAAAATGGGCGTGGCTGCGCCCTGTATATGCAGCACTCGTTTCATATAAAATACACCCTATATCGAACAAACGCAAACAAACAATGAAAGCATACAGCTGAGTATCTAATGTTCGATTCCACTCGAACTTAGGCTTCCTTACTTGTTTTTTTTTCGCTTTTTTCTTGTTTCTTTTTTTTCTTCTTTGCTTTTTTTGCTTCTTTCTTGTTTTTTTCGCTTTTGATGTTGCTATTGCCTTACGCTTTCTTTTGTCAGTCGCCACTTTTTTCTCTCGCTTTGCTTTGTACTCGCATATTACTTAGTTTTGTATGCTGTGTGTGCCATGGCGGCGTTGTCACTTCTTGTTTGTTTATTTGTTTCTGCTTTCTTCTACACTGCTTTAGCAAATTATTAACAAAACAATAATAATAAAAATAACAAATGTGGCACAAGGATAAGCACACTTGAAAAATATTTCTGTGACTTTTGTGTGCATGCTTTTTGTTATTTTCTTTTCGCTCTTTTGCTACTTCCCTGCTAGCATTTGGAAGAGCGTTTTATCGTCTATCTAAAATAAGTAACGTCTAAGACACTTCTAGGCGTCATTCGAAAGTTATTTTCTATTTTACAAAAAACAAATTTCCCTCCTATCGCGTATGTTACTTCTTGGTGCGTATGGAGAAGATACTTTGTGTCTTGAATAGATACATACATAACTGTCAAAAAAAAAATAAAGCAAATTTTGCCAAAGAAATAAAATTGATTTAAAGTGAAAATAATTTGTATTTATAAAAATTGTTTTCAAAACGGTACGTGCTATGGTCCGCGCGAAGAAATGCAGGTGGCGCGTCAACCATGATCCTACTACATCTTTTAAAGGGTTGTGTATTGAACATGACCGGTAGACTACGCGACGGATGAGATTAAGGTGAGTGGGAGTGATTGGAATGGTGAAACTCATAATTTAAATTATTACTTTATTTTATAGGAAATTGCTACTACAATCCGAAAAGAGATCGATTACATAATGGCAAATGATTTGTGGGCCGATGGATACTCTTAAAATCTTTACCCTAAAGTACGTATTTTAATTTATTTTAAATACATAATATTGTAAACAATAATAATAATAATCTTAAAGTGTTAAATATGAATAAAAGTACAAAAAAAAGATATGTATACATATATATTTGGAGTTTTTTATTTAGGTTCTAAATATAGTGAGAAAACTGTAGGAGCAAATTTTAATTGACGCTTTTGTGTCTCCAAGATGGCACTAAGAAGTTACTTCCCGAAGCGTCGTATTAGTTTATTTGTACGAAACGTTTTCGTCTTTTCCAAACGACACTTGGAAGATACTTCTAGAAGTGTCGTTTATGACTCATTACAGACGTAACGTTGACGGGGAACAGTTTTTCCCGAACGAAGATCGGAAAAAGTTGAGAAAGCGATATCTTCCGCGATTGAATTAAACTTCTTGAAGTAAATTCTTCGTCACTTCTACGATAATAAATGTTGGCTGGGTTTGTACATTTGTTGGCAAGTGTAACTAACAACAATATGCATTCATACATTATTTAGTTATGCTTGTTTTACACTTGACACAAGAAGTTCTTTATTTATTGCTGTTATTGCTGTGATTGTATTTTCTCTGTTAGTTTTTATTTAGTATTTGTTTTGCTGTTGTTATTATTACTTGCATATTTGCTTTGTTATGTGAGTACGTATTTTATTTTCGTATTTCTTTTACTTTTGTTTATCACCTTGCTTATTATATGTTTGTTGCAGCAACAAAGCGTGATATCTATGTACTTATAAATAAATTCATAACGCATTGGATTTTATAAGGATAAAGTGTAAAAGGAATTTATGAGTATAAAAATATAATTTTCAAAAATCTATGCAAATTTTGAGCCAATTGTGAGACAACCGTAAGTAAGTATCTAGTACATTTCTACATTTTGGATTTATCGGTACTCAGATTTATTGGTCTTTTGAATTTGTGTTATCAGTTTTTTGAATACATCTTATCGGTCGAAATTTGTTAATAGTGCAGAAATTTGTCAATGAAGCAGAAAATTGTTAATCGGTTCGAAATTTGGCAACAGAGCAGAAATTTGGCAACAGTGGATAAATTTGGCAACAGAGCAGAAATTTGGCAACAGTAGAGAAATTCGTCAACAGTGGACAAATTTTGCAACAGCAGATAAATTTGCCAACAGCGGAGAAATTTGCCAACAGCAGAGAAATTTGGCAACAAGCAAAAAATTGGCAACAGAGCAGAAATATGACAGCAGAGCAGAAATTGCCAACAGATCAAAACATTGCAACAGTGGAGAAATTTGACAACAGTGAATAAATTTGACAACACGGCATAAATTTAGCAACAGAGCAGAGATTTGGCAACAGTGGAGAAATTTGACAACAGAGCCGAAATATCACAGCAGAGCTGAAATTGCCAACAGACCAAAAATTTGGCAACATAGCAGAAATTTAGCAACAGTCGTAACAAAGCAGAAATGTGGCAACAGTGTTAACATTTTTCAACACAGAATAACTATGACAACAGAGATTTATATGTTTATTATCTCAACAATTATTTATGCATTTATAAGCAGTAGAAAACGAATTTTAGTAGTATCTCTAAATTTGAACTTCTCTTATCGGGATTTCTGTATTTAGATTTGTCTCAGCGAAGCCCTATGGATATTTGCTAGTATGTTAATAAATATAAATGACGAAGCAGCCGCAATGTTGACGCAAAGTTTCGCAAAATTCATAAACAAATACATGCATATTTCAAAACTCATATGTATAGGAATAGAGCCGGAAATGCAGATTTGTGATATGTAACAAAACGGATATATGAACGCACAACCATTTTATGGTTGATTGAGTGCCAGCAGAGAGAGTTATGTGTAGTGTATGTGACATAAGCTCTAACCGTTTGAACTCGTCACAATATCAATTATCGAAAGTGAAATATTTATTAGGTGTGTGAAGCTTTGCAACGCTTCTAATGACAATAGATAAATAAAAATAAATTGTGGTGGTGTGATGGTTTTCTATTGCATAATTTAAATAAATGCATAAATATTGACAGCTTTATTGATAAGCAACTCTGAGTACTTTTACTTTTCCACTGCTGTGCTTGCTTTGCATTCAAGTGATTGCAATTGAAGCAAACAAATTGATAATGTGAAGGCTATATGTATATACATACATAGTATATGTTTCAATAGATATTTAATAAAACTATGGCATAACTCAAATATATTTATATTTATATAAGTAAATATGTTTTTTATGCAATTATAGAAAACTAGAGTGCTGCCTACTGTCGAAACTCGACAGTTTTTCTAGATGTTTTCTTATAACATAGGTGCAACTATAGTTTTTGTATAATTGTTTGTCGTTATTGCCACTGTTACTATTCCGTTGTTGTTCCTGTTGATGCTGCTCCTTTTGTTGCTACTTTCACTGCTACTATTTTGTTGTTGTTGGTGTTATTGTCGTTACTCGTCTTCTAAATTCTCCTACCTACTTCTTTCTTTCTGTTTCTGCTCTTTTCTTTCCTTAATTTCTTTCCTACTTATTCTTTCCTATCCTTCTTATTTCCTGCCTTTATGTTTTTGTTGTAGTGCATTTGCCACCTTTTTACGTTTCTACTTCTTTGAAACTACACACCACATCCAGCCAAACATGTTCAGAATTGCATGGTAAGTTTGGTGAAAACGCACAAAGTCAGCTACATATGCTTGCGCATTGAGACAGCTCTGTTGTGTGCAAAAGCATGCAACAACAACCACACGGCAATTTTCCAACGACGATTGTGGGCGAATTCTCCAACCAATTTTCATGAAAATTGGCGCAGTTCTATTTGAGAGCAATACCTTTCTAATGGTGTGCTTAGTTTTAAAATCGGTTCAGTAGTTTCGACGGAGAAGATGGAACAAAATTTATGTTAGCGTATTAATAATATAGATTCATATTCATGTGCATGTGCATTATTGTTTTGCCGAGTTAAATATATTTTGTTTGTGATATTAATTAAATTCCATACGATTTATTGGTTAATTTATCACCACAATTTTCTCTATTATTATTATTTTATGCATATAAAAGTGCATATATGTAAATATTACAATAATTCAACACAAGAGTGTGTATTATATGCACATAAAGCATAAATATTGACGTAATGAATACATACGGTCATATGTATGTTTGTAATAATACTCATCAGTTAAACAAACTGGAAACAAAACTTACGCACATTGCAACACATGCAATTTATATCTATAGTACAATGCTGAATTCAATTGATTTAAGTAATTGCTGTTGTGCGCTAAGTCTGATTTTCGTAGAATTAATTAATGCCAAAAATATTGAAATTAACGAACTGTAATAAAAACTTAATGCATTTACATATGTATGTTCATATGCAATGCAATATGTCAAACAACGTCAAATGCATTAAAGTGTTTTCGTTTTGGGTTAATAACTTACTTTATTAAATTCATGAAAATATAAAAAGTTTACTTATTCGAAAAAACGGTTTGTCCACGATGACATCAATTGAAATGTGAAAAATAATGAAAAATGTCAAATAACATGTGTCAAATGTCAAATAAGCGAATGACAGCTGCGGCGTTGCCAACTACTTATTGATAGCGGTTATGGCTGTACCTTGCCCTTCTCACAGATAGATGGCGCTAAGATATGAATAATGAGTGATTATTTGCTTAGCTTTAAAAGCGTTTAAAACACATAAGCTCTGTACAACAATAGAACTTAATTATTTAAAAATTTATTTAACAAAAAGAAACCACTCCCCAATTAAACTTCTTAAAGCAAAGAAACAAAAGTTATGCACATCACAAAATTTTGCGTCTGTTTGTTTGTTTGTTTAAATCTGCTGCAGCTGTGCAAACATTTATGTACGTTCATGCTCTTCGTGTAGAGCAAACATCAATCCAGTTTGTTATTTAGCCAAAGTGCCGCCCAAGCGAACGACCCGCCCTCGCTGCGCTTTGCTTAAACAAACAACATTCATGCAATACACACACGCTCATTGCCTTAATTGCTGCTGCAGTTCAACGGTGAATGCAAATAATAACAATTGTTAATACTTTCAATTTATGAACATATTCATATGTATACGTATACTAGCTGACCCGGCAAACTTCGTTCTGCCCAAAACAGATTTTTTTATTAATTTCATTTCAAAAATTGTTATTACACCGGTATTATTTTTAATAGAAAATTAACGATTTTTCACTACTTCATTGTGTATACAACTTCAAAAATATATAATTTTAGTATTCAGTTTAAGGCTGCACGATACACAACATTTTTAGTTTTCTGTTCCGGATATTTATTTTCACTGAGTATTGGCTATTTTCAATAAGTAGGTAAGTAAGAGGATTGATATAGTATACCTCCATAATGGTTTTCAGGCCCCTCCTCCAACCCTTTTAGATATATTCAGCCTCAAAAGTTTAGTACGTATGGGAGGTGCCACGCCCCCTTTTCCGATAACCTACACTTTTATGCGCAAAAATTGTTTTGATATCATATAGCTCTGTACCAATTTCCAGGTCCCTGACTTAAATCCTTTTAAAGATATTCAGTTTAAAAAATTTAGTGTTGTTGGGAAGTGCCATGCCCCCTTTTCGTATAACTCCTATTATTTTACGTTAATATGGAATTGTTATCGTTTATCTCCACACCAATTTCCAAGCCCCTAGCGTAAACAATTTTAGAGATATTCATCATGAAAAATTAAGTTTGTATGGGAGGTGCCACGCCCCGTTTCCCGATAACCCCCACTTTTATGCGTGGGAATGGTTTTGATATCATTTAGCTCTATACCAATTTTCAGCTCCCTACCTTGAACTGTTTTAGAGATAATCAGCTTTAAAAATTAAGGTTGTATGGGAGGTGCCACGCCCCCTTTTCTGATAACCCCCACTTTTATGAGTGAGAAGGGTTTTGATATCACCTACCTCTATACCAATTTTCAGCTCCCTACCTTGAACTGTTTTAGAGATAATCAGCTTTAAAAATTAAGATTGTATGGGAGGTGCCACGCCCCCCTAATATTTTTAAATTTTTTCTTCGACAAAACCTTCGCGGGGTAACAACAAACAAACCCCCCTAAGGAAGTATTTGATTTGGTTCAGCCGTTTTCAAGTTTTAGCGTTTCAATTAAATACCAAATCATTTTTATATATATATATGTATGTATGTATATATGTATTTATCTCCACGTGTGTCTGTATAAAAAAAGTGTAATAAAACACAGAAAGATAAAATCAGGATTTTCATTAAAACCTTTTGCAATTTATGTATAAAAAGTTGCGCGCAAATGACTCAAAAATATTTAACGAGTTCTAGGTAGAACCAAGAAAAAGTGAAAACAGTTACAAAGGCTTTTGTTTGAGATTTGCGAGAATTCGTTTAATGTAAATAGTAATTTTATACCTTTGATGAACATGAATCGGCGGTATAAGTTTTCCAATTAAATCGCTAAACACATGCAACTTCAATGAGTAATAAATCTTCAAAATAGTCTAGAGAAATGAACATGTTAAGAAATTAAAATGGTTCACTGGTCATTTCCCCTCTTCCAGAATACCAGGGACAAAGGTTAGGTTAGGTTAGGTTGGGTTGGATTAGGTTAAGTTAGGTTAGGGTTAGTTTAGGTTAAGCTAGGTGAGGTTTGGTTAGGTTAAGTTAGGCTAGGTTAGGTTGGGTTGGATTAGGTTAGGTTGGATGAGGTTAAATTAGGTTAGATTAAAGAAAGCGAAAACACACTTAGGCCAACTTTGCCCGTTGTGATATCGCAAAGGAGCCTTAATTTCCTATATCCTTAAAAAAAAAACTTCCAAGAAAATAACTTAACTTATACATCCATGGAACTAAATCAGCGCGTTTGTTCAATAAAGCGCAGAAGGTCCAGTAAGTGTTTTTGGGGACTTCAGCTCCGTCAAAGATTACAGATACGCAGCGATGCCTGGCAATCGACAGTAGCCTAATAGAGAACTAATTGAGAGTTTATTGAGTTATATTACCGATTTCGATCTCTCTTCAAACAGTTTAGGCCAGATTTGTCTAGAAATCGCACAGTTTTACGCCCTGGCATTTTCAGCGTTGGCTTGTTCAATGAAGTGAAATCTCAATCAGTGCTTGTATGTGCTTGTATGTGCTTCAATGGGCGGATGCTGAAGCAACTGGCAGTTGTGATTACCTGCAAGTTTATGCCTTCCCTTGCTAGCTGATCTGCAATAAAACTTCCTTGGATGTCAATATAGCCTGGGAACCATATGACATGCAGATAGCAACTTTCAGCCGGTTGTCTAGAGATTCACTATTTTTGGATTAAGTTTATGAAGAGATCCAAGATCGTTGCGAATAGAAAATATTGGCACTTGCATGTTATTATATGCACTTTACCCGGGTTTCCTGACTCGTCGTTGCCATCTCTTACTAACTAGCCGATGTCTATAATTCTTCTAAATATAAGTACTCGTAGTATAAGGATACGCACTTGCACAAAGCATGTTTGTTGTCTAGCTTCAACCATCTCTTCATTCTTCTTTTTTGATTGTACGTTGGTAATTGTGTTTGTCTGCTGTGCCATTGACATTTTCAGTGTTGCCACTGCCAATTTAGCTGCTTTGACAGCTTGTCTTTTGTGCCCGATATTGATCTTCAATGTTTCAATGTGTTTTCTTTTTTGTTTTGGTCGTTTTTTCTTTAATCCTTTTTAGTGTACATAAACCTTTGTTGTACATATGTGCAGTCATTTCAGCCATTGACCAGTGCTGTTTTATTGATACAATGGCACAGTGTTGCATTTTCAGCGGTTTCATATGTATGAATACCAACGCTGCCAGAAGGCATACAATGTAATAAGCAAGTGTGTGATTTGAAAACAAAAATATTAATGATAACAAACTCAACTGTTGAGGGTTAGTAATAGCATTTCGGTCTACACAGTTGCGATACAAATTTGGGAGAATCTCAGTTTTAAGCTAACCCTGGATAGTACTTTCCTTCTAAAGATGCTGCTGCGTATATGAACTCGCTATAACTTGAGATCAGTTAACCTTGATTTAGCTGATATTTAAGGCCCAAGTTCCTAGAATTACTTGCTACATACACAGTTTGGTACACAATGTTATAGTGGCAGCCTTTTGCCTCGAAAATGTTCTGTTCATACAGCTCCATGTATCTTTTTTTCTAACCTCACTTTTAATATTCTTTTTTTTTATATTCAGGCTGTTAGTTTTGAACTCCGCTGTATATAGGCAAACAAGGCAATGTCAATATGTAGTTATTTATTTACTTTTCCAAAAGCTAACGAACATCAGTTGAAATTACATAATTTAATTTTTCTTTTTTGCTTTTCAACTGCTCGGCTGCTTTTTTGCATTTATTCAGGCCCGACGAGAGGGGGGGCTGAGGGGGTCAAATGCCCCGGGCCCGGGCTTTAGAGGGCCCGGGAATCTCAAAATAATATCCAAGTTTTTGCTTACAGAAAATAAACAAACAACACCTTTAATCACCTTTCGTAGATAGCAATCATTTTAAATTTCAACAAATTTTATAAATCTCTTAACGTGTCTGCACCCCACTTAAGGAATTGTTGGTTTTTGGCGTCGACTTTGCAGCATAAATTTGAATTCGTTTTCTGTTGCAACAGAAAAATTCGGTATGATGCAAATTCTTATACAGCGATATGGGTATTTCCTGGGCCTTTCGGACGGTATGTTCGCACGATTTTTTCAACTTTTGAGGCAGAAATATCGCGAAATATTGTATCGTTTTATGATAGAAGGAAAGATTTAGGCCACAGCTAATGATTAAAGTATGTTAGCGACAGAAATTTAGTTTAATGCCTCTGTTTTAGCCACTTAAACTGCGTTCCGGACGCTACAAAAACACGTCCATTTTTTAAACAGAATTCATTCAGACCTATGCACTATGGTTCAAAATCGAAATATTGAGGAATTAAACCCAATTATCGACTTTTGATTTTCCAAAAAAAAAAAATAATTACCTTTTACTACACATTAATGTAGTAAATAAAAAATAAAAAAAAAATAATGTCAACTGGCCATCACTTGTTTGTCAGAAAGCTTTCAAAGTCTTGGTTTCGATTTTTGTATTCGTAAAAAAGATGTTACTCAAATTATATAAAAATCTCAAGTGGTGATAAAAAGCTAACGAATTTGAATAAAGTGTGTTTATAAAATGGAAAATATTAATAAAGGTATGTAAAATCAAGAACAACCAACTTTTTCTGAAACAATAATAATCGTTAATATATTTTTGAGTTTAAATAAGCCGTGTTGTGTTTTGATTTTTGTGAGTTTTTTCTGTGTTAAATAGAATATAAATAAGTTGGATCAAATAAGATCAATACAAATTATATATGTAGTTACAGTTAATAGTGTCCTCTTTAATGCAAATGTTATTTTATCTGCGGGAGTTTGCAAGCGAGGCTACAATTTCACTTTTTTCAGAGCAAAGTAAACTTCGAAAATGGCGATACTTTACAATTTTATATTGATAATAATAAAAATATAAAACTCATTTATATATAGGGTTTAAAAACCTAATAATTTCCCTTGAAAATAACGTTAAATTTTTTCGGATATCTTCTTTAGTACCTGAGATATTGTTATTTTAATTTCATTAACTTGCTAAAAAAAATAAAAAACTTTAAAATTTCCTATCGCAAAGTTAATGAACTTAAAATAACAATATCTCTAAAACTACACGTAGCATCGAAAATCTGACTTCAGATTCAGATTCACCGTATCGGAAACCTTCAGAAAAGTAAAGTTTTATCTCTATTTGAAATTCAACCTAAATTTACAGTTTCCACTATGTATGGCAGCAGCAGCGAAAAATGGGCGTGGCTCGCCAGACCTGTAAAGTGCAAGTACCAGTACAAGTACAAGTACCAGTACCTCAGTACTTCGAAATTCCAGTACAAGTACAAGTACTTGAATTTTGAACCATAGTGCTATGGTCTCAGTATGACCCATGGGTTCGGAAACTGGATGTGCCTTTTGAACAATACATTTGACCCACCCTAATATGTACATATATTTCTATGTAAACATATTTACTTGATCTGTATTAATGTATAGATAAAATAAAGTTCGTGACTATATATTCATTGAATTTTGATTTTGAGAATTTGTTCATTTAGTATGGGGGCCCGTAGTTATTTTGACCCCGGGCCCGGATTTTCTCTCGGCGGCCCTGCATTTATTTTTATATGTTTTTTTGCACTGCAGTCAACAATTTAAACGAATTTATTTGTTATAGTTCGGATGCTTTTAATGCTGACAATTCATGGCGCTGCCTGCAATAAAATCAAATTGTATTGCTTTTCCGTTTTTAGTTGTTGCTGTTGCTTTTGTTATTGTTGATTGAGTAGAACTTACTTATTTCTGGCATTGCCGGTTTTATCGTACTGTCATTCATTGGAGCAGTTGGCGTGCATTGCAATACAGACAAACGATTTACAGACAGACAGACGCAGTTAAAGTGTTGACTTAACTTGTCAGTTGTCAGTATCCGGTCTGTCAGTTTTGCCTGGATTTTATTTGTTGAATGATGATGATGATGAAAAAATCACAAGTAGATGAGCACGAGTTTAAGTGCTGTAGCTGACAAAAAATGTGTAATAACTAAGTTGAGCTGGTTGAAGCGTTAACTGCAAATGGTTTTTTTTTGTTTTTTATTTTTTATTTTATTTTTGAGCTCTTTTTACTTTTCGCCAACGCTTGTGTTTGCGCTGATTTTGCTTATTGATTGATAAATAAAGCTCAAAAGTCAAATCAATTGAAACAATTAAATTTTTTGTTTACACTTGAAATGAGTTTTCCTTTGCTTTGGCTTTTGTTAAGTGTGGGTTGTTTGGGTGGTAATTTTATCTTTATTTACCTGTAATGTTGTTTCAGATTTAGCTTAAGAGCGGAAAATTGCAAAGAAGGAAGTGAAGTTAAATGATTTTGGCAAGAGAAAAAGATTTAGAAGACATGTGAAAGCAAAGAAATTGACATGTTCATGGACTTAACGAGAGACAAGACATTAACTGCAAACGATAAAGGGAAATATTTTTTTTTTTTTTTTTTTTTTTTTGATTTTTGGAGTTTAATGAGAAGGTTACGTTTGGATAAATCTTTGAATGCAGAAGAATATACTTGAGATGATGCTTTGGGTATAGAATTGATCCTGTATAGGTATACATGGCTGAAGAGGGTAAAAGAGAAGTTGGAAAGCGTGGCAGTTGGTCCAAGAGGTGGCTTTAAGAAGTCAAAAGATACCGTTAACTGTGCTTTGCCCAAAAAAAAATAATCTCAAACGTTACAGAGTTTGTACACTCAGGGAAAAACAGCATTTTAAAATCAAAAATAAAATTTTTGTTTTCATAATGCGTGTTTTAAACCAAACCATTTTTATTTTAACAACGAACATTTTTAAATTAAAAATGAAATTTTTGAATTAAGAATGAATTTTTTTAAGTAAAAATGCCTTTTCGATTTAAAAAGAAACATACTTAAATTAAAAATGGAAATGAATGTTGATTCAAAAACTTGCTCTTTGTTCAAAATTTTCTTGTGAGAAAATATTTTTTTTTGAGAAATCCAACAAAAACAATAATGAGAATTGATTTTTTTTAATTTTGCTTTTATAATGATTCATATAATTCATGGATTCTTTGTTATGAATAGGGAATTATAAATAGGTTACTACAATTCAATATAATATTTAATGTTCCACTATGTGATGGCGTTGGATTGAATTTCATGTTCATGTCATGGTTCGAATCCGGAGGAGAATATAAAAGGAGAATAAGGAGAATAAGAAAGAAAGATAGCAAACAGTTAAGGCGAAGAAGAAAAGAAGAGGAGAACAAGTGTAGGCTATATTTTTGTAGTTGGGACTCAGATTGAGAGAAGATGAAGAGAATTGGATACAATTTCGAATCCGGAAGAAGAAAATGATATAGAGAACACCTCAGCGTTTTTTTCTCATAGTGCTTAAAACAAAAATAAACAGTTTTAAATTAAAATGTGTTTTCTTGATTTAAACATTTTACAATGAACATTTTTAAAATAAAAATGTTGATATTTACATCACTTTTAAATACGTTTTTGCCCATTTTAAGCACGTTTTCATATGTTTTTATAATTTTTTTTCCCTGAGTGTAGAGATCCCATTAGAAAACTAATGGAACTAATAATAATATAATACAATGGCGCTATTGTAACTCTGACGAGTTTTATGGCCGAGCTTCTCTCCCAATTCGAGGTGTGCTCCTTTTTGTTTTTCCTACTAATTGGGTGGACCTACAGTTTGATGCCGGCTCCGAACGGCGAATGCATTTTTTGTGAGAAGCTTTTTCATGGCAGAAATACACTCGGAGGGTATGCCGTCCACTGCCGAGAGGTGACCGCTGCTCTTAAAAAAAACCCAATAATTGGATTTTTACTAATTAGAAAAATTGTTTTGGTGTTTTGCTCGGACCGTGGTTTGAACCCGAGACCTCTGGCATAGTAGGCGAGCACTCTACCCACTGCACCACAGCGGCCACACTAATGGAACTATATTCTCTAATAGAGAACGAGGGTAGAAAACTACACGAGTATCCGACTGGAAACTGATTAGAGAAGGGCGAAATTTCAATGTCTATGAAATAAATGCAAATTCTCATTAGAATTCCATTAGAGAATTAGATTAGATTTTGATTCGAGAACTATAATTTTCTCGTGAATTTTATATGAGCTGTTGGGTGATATTAATAAAACCCAAGTATTTGCTTTTGCTTAAAATTTCAAACCTTTTACTCATATTTTGAAATTTGGTTCATACAAATTAATGTCAAATTTATAAAATCTTGAGTAAAAGCATTTGCTTGGTTTTTATTAATATGACCCATTGGCTAGTTTTTTATTAAGAAAAATTGAAAAAAATTTTTTGTTAGAATTTATGGATCCAATTTTCTCGATTTGCGAACTAGGTCCCATTTCATTTGAGAGTACAATGATCCTCGACAGTTTTTTGAGTCGTCCTCTAACATTAGAAATTTGAGCAAAGAGCTAGTTTTCGGGTCATTTTCAAATCGATAACTAACCTCAGTGTTTGTTGGGTTACTGCCGCTTTAATACTTCTTTACGACGAAAACGCATAAAAATGGTATATATAACAATAAGGGCCGTTTACTAAACATCTGATTAATTTAGTCGCTGGTTAGTTTGACGTAAATTGTATGGTGAGCTGTCAAATAAATTGCTTAACCGGAAAAAAATCTGTGGTTAAGTGCTTAACCGGAGCTTGAGTAAACGGCCCTAAGAGAGATAGAGAGTGATAGAAAAAGAAAGAAAGAGACACAGAGACATATGTAAATGACGGAGAGAATATACCAATAAATCCACTGTGAAAATTTCACAAAAATCGGTTAGGTACGTCCTTCATGAAATGGCAGGAATTCTCACAACATTAACTCAAAAATTTCAAATAACAATCAAATCAATTTGAAAAAGTTGCCTATAGCGAATAATAATTTATTTTTATTTTTTGAGTTATCACACTTTTTCAGTATATATTTTATTTTAATTATGACACTATTGAAGTACATAAATAATATTTTTTTAGTTATGCCATTAATAAAAATTAATCCTTGTTAACGACGAAGTGTTATCGCACACATGTTCGTGTCGTTGATTTGCATGCGAAAAAGTTGCAGTTTTGTTTATATTGACAAGTAACTAAACATTTTTTTTATGTAGAATATAAGTAAACATTTTAAATGAATTTTGTATGAGCTATTGGCCAGAAAAATTAAAAAAAAAAAAAAATAAATAAAAAAAACCTTTTTAAGCTTATCTGGAAAAGAGAAATATGTATTTCAATCGATGGATTAGTTTTTGATTTATAGCCGTTTTAAGCTCATTTTGATGCATTTCTTCCACATTTTGCCAGATTGCCATGCACCTTTTACAATAAAACGTAACAAATTATACACAAGAACCTTCCTCACGAATCATTCTATCTACTGATTAAAACTGCATGTTTATCGCGCACAGACAGACGCGGCGTAGGACTTCATTTTATAATATGTAATGATTGTTGTATTATAAATAACTTTTAAATGAAGCAAATTATATATAATTGCTACATCTCATTTTTACATTTCGTTGCCATTTTGTGTGAACACAAAAATGCTTGTTATTTGTAATTTTCACAAATGAGCGTAATTTTTTAATTTTTCAAGCAAATCAATTAATATTTTTTTTTGTCTTAAGTACATGCATATATATTATTTTTTTTTTAAGTACTCGTGTGTTTTCATTTTCATACACACATTTTGCTCTGGCGTCAACAGATTTTTAATCAAAATTGTTGTCTTTCATAATAAAACAGTTTATGTATGTACGCTTAAGTATGAGAAATGAATGCTGCGCTGCACAATTTTAATAGCGTGTGTTGTTGTTATTGTTGTACGTGGTGGTTAATAAATAAAACATTTTGCTGTTATGCACAAATCTTTATATATATCTTTATATATATTACGCTAAGCGATTTTTTGTAAGCACCATAACTTTTACACCGTTATACCGATTTTCGAAAATGTGGTGTGAGATGAAAGGGCTTGACCTGTAGATGTGCAGGAAGGTTTAATTTTTTTGAAAACTGTTGCCAGATGTTTGAAAATATAATTTTACTGTATAGTTTGTTTGATTTTAAAATTTTTGGTACCATATGAAATGGCTTGACCTGATATTAAGTAATTTAATAAAAATTTTACAAAAAGGGTTGCCACCTGTTCAAAAATTCAGTTTTACGCTATAGGTTGTTTGATTTTTAAATTTGAGGTGTCATATGAAACGGACCTGTGTGAACATAAGTAATTTATTATAATTTTTATAAAAAGGGTTGCCATCTCTTCACAATTAAATTTTTACGCTACAGTCTTTTTGAGTTTTAGATTTTAGGTGTCATGTGAAAGTTCTTTGCCTCAAAATGAGTAATTTATCATAATTTTTACAAAGAGAGTTGCCACCTGTTCCAAAATTTATTTTTACTCCACAGTTTGATTTTTAAATTTAAAGTGTCATATGAAATGGCTTTGCCGGGCATATGAAAATGCTTGGCCTGAAAATGAGTAATTTATTACCATTTTTATAAAAAGGGTGCCACCGTTCAATAATCCATTTTTATACTCAGCTGTACTAGTACACAGAGTATTATAGTTTTGATTTCCTAACGGTGGATTGTAACAGAATGAAATAATCGAGATAGATATAGACTTATATATATCGAAATGATCAGGGTGAAAAGAGAAATCGATTGAGCCATGTCCGTCCGTCTGTCCGTCTGTCCGTCTGTGCGCACGATAACTCGCGCAAAAATTGAGATATTTTGATGAAATTTGAAATGTAAGTTGGTATCAAGACAGGAACGGATGGTATTGAAAATGGGCGAAATCGGACCATGACCACGCCCACCTCCCCTATATAGTAAAAATCGGAAATTTTGTATCTCAGTCACTAATAGAGCTAGAGTGATAAAATTTCACACACGTATTGAGCTCAGGCTCTTATGTAGAAATATGGTGAAATTTTGGAAAATGGGCGGTGCCACGCCCACTTATTAAGGGGCAAACATTGGAAGTTTTATGAGTCATAACTCAGAAACCGTTGAAGATATATCGATGAAATTTGGTAGGCGTGATATACTTACATAGGCAAATGTTTCGACGAAAAATTGCCAAAATCGGTTGATGACCACGCCCACTTTTATATATGGGTATTATAAAGTGACCTAATAAAAACATTTTAAGCGATATCTCTGTCAAATATAAAGATATATCATTGAAATTTTATGCAAGGTGTTCAACTATGAACATAAAACAAAAAATACAAAAATTTTGGAAAATGGGCGTGGCACCGCCTCCTTTTAGAAGCAGGAATATACGAGATTTCTGAGCCCATAACTCGACAAATAATCGACATATTAAGTATGACGAAACTTGGTGTATACACTTTCACTACTTGTAGTAATACATGTTCAAAATTTTAGCGACATCGGTTGACGACCACGCCCACTTTTATATATGGGTATCATAAAGTGGCCTAATAAAAACATTTTAAGCGATATCTTTGTCAAATATAAAGATAATTCATTGAAATTTTGTGGCATGAGTTCTACAGTAGATCGGAAACAAAAAATAGAAAAATTTCGGAAAATGGGCGTGGCACCGCCTCTTTTCAGACAAAGGAATCAACGAGATTTCGGAGCCCATAACTCGACAAATAATTGAGATATTATGACGAAACTTGGTTTATACACTTTTATAACTTGTGTTAATAGACATGCAAAAATTTATTCAAATCGGTTTGTGACCACGCCTACTTTTTAACAAAGATATTTCTGGAATACCCTTTGGGAATGAAATTTTGAGCAAAGAATAATATTCATATGCTTAGTTGGATGACTGATAAATATGTTGAAAATAGGCGTGGTTACGCCCACTTTATGCAGCACTCGCTTTATATAAAATACACCGTGATTCTATCAGACGCAAACAAACAATGAAAGCATACAGCTGAGTATCTAATGTTCGATTCCACTCGAACTTAGGCTTCCTTACTTGTTACGCTACAGTTTATCTCATTTTTAAATTTGAAGTGTCATGCAAGGGTAATAAAAGGAAAGGGAAGGACAGGAAGCGAAAGAGGAAATATGAAAAATAAAATGGATAAAGGGAAAATAAAGCGCAAATAAAGGGGAAAGAGGAAGAGAAAGAGGACAAGAAAAAAATTGGAGCGCGCCAAATGGCCTTTTGTGGGTCGCTTTAAGGTTACTATAGTCTAGAAAAATATTCGGCACAAAACTTCACTATGGGGCTCCTTGGTCAAAATCTATGTATAAAAAATCTAGGTCCACAGAAAGTAACAATAACCAGTAGCTATGAAGGTATATCAAAAAATTTTCAAATGTGGCAATAAGTGGTCTTCCACCCTCAAATTGTCGCACAGTGTAATTGAAAGCCAAAGCACCGCGTGGCCGGGTTTACTAGTAGAACTTTATTTATGCATTAATTTAATTGATTGCACTGTCACACTGTCACACACACACACACACACACACACACAAAGTGTGCAGCCACAAATGTTTTACGGTCAAGTGACGTTTTTACGTGCAATTTATGCAAAAGCAGATGGTGCCAGAATTGTTAAATTTTTATGAAATATAGATATAAAAAATATTTATTTATACATATGATGTAAAAGGAAGCAGCAAAAAAAAAAATTAAAAAAAAAATTTACGGAAAAGATAAACTGCCTTAAAAGTCTGGGCGCTCGTTTAAATAAACTTAAATCACAAGCGGCAATCTACTGCCAAAAAGTAAAGCGCTCAGACAGTTCACAGCAAATTTACTACAACAGAGCTTTAGATAAGCACATAAGCATGAAAGCGGCTTGACAGCTTATCGCGCCGCAGACTTATAAAATTTTATGTGCAAATATGCAAAACGACGAAAAATCGGCTTTTTTATTGCTGGCCAACGTGCTGTAATGCGGTTAGAACATGAGAAAAGAAAAAAACATAGAAATAGAAGAAAACGATAAAATATCGACAACAATAACTATTGAAAAGAAGTGCTGCATTAATAAAAACATATCGTTCAAAAAATTTGTGGTAAATAAAACGCTAAAGGACAAATATGAAAGTCGACAAAAGCAGATGTTGGCAGACAATGGATTAGTTTGCGACTGGCATCTCGCAGCTTAATTCAGTGCGAGTGGCAAATAGTGATAAAAAGCAACGAGTAACAAGTATAGATTAAGGAGTGACGAATAACCAGAAAAGGATGACGAGGAAGTGGTAGGGAGTAACGAGTAATAAAGCATGATTTGCAAAGAAAAATAACTAGTAACGAGTAACGAATAGCGAGTAACGATTAGTAAGCATTGTATTGTGGAATGAAGCCCGACTGACAAGGAATAAGTGATTAGTAACGAGTAAACAGCAACAATTTATGAATGAGGAGTTTCCACCAAAAAGTAACGAGTAACTAGTAGAGAGGAGCGAGCAACAGATAATGATTGTTGAGTAACAAGTAACTAGTAATCAGAAAAAAGTAACGAGTAAATTGTAAGGCGTAACAAGTAGCATTGAAAGGTTTACAAATAAGAAGTAACTGGTAACAATTACCAAGTAGAAAATTGCAAGAAACGCTTAATAAGTAAGCGATAATGAGTAAAAAATAATGAGAATGGAGCGACAACTAATAGTTCGTGTATCACGAGTAACAATTAAAAAGTATGAGTGACATGTATACGGAAAAAAAGTAACGAGTAATTGGTAAGGATTAGAGAGCAACAAATAATGGCTGGTGATTAATAACTAATAAATAACTAGAAAAAAGTAAGGGGTAACGAGTAACGAGTAACGAGATAGTAACTACTATAAAGTAGCAAGTAAAGACTAATAAGTAAATGAAACGACTAAAAAGTAACAAGTAGTTAGTAACGAGTAGCGAGTAACGATTAATTAGTGACTGATAATATGTAAAAAATACAGAGGACCGAGTGACAAAAAATAACTAATCAGTAATGAGTAAGAAGTAACGATTGATGAGTGACGAGTAACCAAAAAAAGTAACGAGTAACCGTTAATTAGTAACATGCAAGAAAGAATCATTGAGGATTAACAAACAACAAGTAAGCAGAAAAAAGTAAGAACTAACGAGTAGCGAGTAACAAAGAACTAGCAAAGCGTAACGAGTAATTAGTGAAATATAACTAATAAAGAGTGAGATGTTACCAAGAAGGATGATCAGTGGCTAATAACAAATGGCGAGCAACCCGTAAAAGCTGAAAATTTAATAGAGACTAGTAAAAAGTAGCCAGTAAGGAAAAAAAAAACGAGTACCGAAGAGAAAATCGCTGGTAAAATCAATCAACTTTCTTCAAATGATCAACACACTTAAGTTCTAGAAGATGCCTTGTGCTGGCACATAGGCCCAAAACCTTGACTCAAAATATAGCTTAGATTCCGACAAATCTTTTGTGGGGTACATTTGGGACTAGATAACCGAGGTCGACGAAGTGAAAGTTTCCCATAAATCGAAGCTTCGCACTTCGAGTTCTCACAGAAGCTTTTAAAGGAGTCAAACAAGCTTTCTTCACACAGTAAAAAGACTAACAGCGAACGCTATTTTCTTCGCTAACAGTTATTTATACTTTTTTGCTAAACAACAACTCAATAAATAAAATAATTCAGAATCAAAGGGCCGTTATATTGGGAAAAGTTTAAGAACCTAACAAAAAACTTTTGCACTCTAAAGTACAAGTAAAGTAAAGAGCGAAATTGGCAAAGGAATTGACCGCAGTCAAAAAAAAGAAAAAAAGAAAGAAGAAGAAGCAGCAATAAGTGAATTTTACCAAAGCATTTGCCAACTAATTTGAAATTCACATGGAAAGTCAAATGACGACCCATATTCGTTGGTCACGTTGCTGCAACACAATCAAGCGAAATCGCTTTACTTCAAGCCTAGTACACCGATCACCATACACCGCGCGCCGTCGGCAACAGCTTTCGCTCATTTCCTGCCTATGTCCGCGCAGCAGTGCAGCACTGCAATGTGTTTGTAGGAAAACTTTGGGAAATGTCTTGCCTTATATACACACATGCTTTCAAACATGGTAACGTTTTTTAACACGCTTTTTTTTTACTTCATAACCCTTTAAGTACGTGAAAGTTTAAAGAATTTGATTGCGTCTTTTGCTTTTGGTGAGCGTTCGCCCCTTCAATTTACTTCATTGCAACTTTATGCATGTGTTTTTTTTGTGTATTTTATTTGCCTTTTTATTCTTTGTAATTTCGTTGTCGTTGCTATATCTTCCTCTATTTTTTTTTCCATTTTGTTCTCCCATATTGTAAACACAATTTTGTGGAATAAAAATGCATTGCCCTGCTGTAAATGGTCCAATAAACATGACACAGTGCCCGAGGCACGTTTGTATGTAAACACAATGGAACTACAAATGCAGTAAGTGCAGGCAGTAACCTAAACACATACCTAAATGGAATGTTGCATGCACCATCATCACGTATTCCTGCCGCTGCGGCTGCTGCTGCTGCTCTTGGTATGATGTACATGCCAAACATATGCGATATCACAAATAGGCGGCACGTTGTTGCAAGCCCTAATGCCCAAAGCAACTTGCAACCAAACAACTGCTGGACTTTACATATAGACTTTACATGAAGCTTCTCTCAAGATGATCGCCTCGCTTTCCTTTTAACTAGAATGCGCTGAATGGGAATGAATGAATGCTAAAATGGTGGCATGAATATTGAAAGTTTGTTAACGAATTTGTGCCAAAAACTGATTGCTGTGTTTTTTTATGTGTGTGTGATTTGTTATGTAGTACTTAGAAGGCAAAAAGCCAAATAGAAGACTTGAAAATTTTGGCGCACTCGCTACAAACAATTACGTTAAATAGTACATAAGATTGATAGGAAAACGAATTTTTTCTTTCATAGTAATAAAGTTATCTATCAGCATTGCGGGAATAATTTTTGTACTTTAAATTCCAATTGAGGCCATTTCCATTGCTTCAGTGTTCAACTATTGAACAATATTTGCAAAAATGGATCAAAAAGGGCGCTAATGGGGATGTAAAACAGAGCAGGGAATGGAAATATTGAAAGTGCGTTTCGAGGAAAATTTGCACGAGAAATGTAGGGGCAAAGAGCGAACTTATGATTCAGATTAGAACTTACAGTGGAGAAATTTGGCAACAGAGCAGAAATTTGACAACAGAGCAGTAGTTTAGCAGTAGTGGAGAAATTTTGCAACAGTGGAGAAATTTGGCAACAGTATAAAAATTTATCTACAGAGCAACAGAGTAAGAAGTTCGCAACTATGCAGAAAACTGTCAACATAGCAGAAATTTGGCAACAGAGTAGAAATATAGCAGCAGTGGAGAAATTTGGCAACAGAGTAGAAATTTGACAACAGAGCAGAAAATTTTCAACAGAGCAAAATTTAGCAATAGTGGAGAAATTTGGCAACAGTGCAGAAAATGTTCAATAGAGCAGAAATTTAGCAACAGTGGGGAAATTTGGCAACAGTGGAGAAATTTAGCAACAGTGGAGAAATTTAGCAAGAGTGAAAAATTTAACTACAGCGCAACAGAGTAAGAATTTGGCAACTATATAGAAAATTACCAACAAAGAAGATTTGGCAACATTGGAGCAATTTGACAACAGAGCTAAATTTAGCAAGAGTTGAGAAATTTGGCAACGGAGTAGATATTTTAGAACAGAGCAGAAAATTTTAAGAAATGCAGAATTGTGACAAAAGAGCAGAAAACAGAGCAGAAATTTAGCAACAGCGGAGAAATTTGGGAACAAAGCAAAAAAAATTTCAACAGAACTGAAATTTAGCAACAGCAAACAAATTTGGGAGCTATGCGCAAAATTTTTAACAGAGAAGAGATTTGGCAACTGTGGAGAAATTTGCCTACAGAACAGAAAATTGTCAAAAGAGCAGAAATTTAGCAACAGTGAAAAAAATGCGACAACAGAGCGATTTAAGCACTGTCTAATTTAGAGTTTTGGCATATTTCACAGAATTTCTGGATACTCTCGGAAATTTCCGCTCAAACTTATACAAAAAAGCTGAATGGAACTGAAATCGATACAAATAATTAGTTTGCTTAGTCTTGATTTACAAAGTACATACTGGGAAAAATGCAAATAGCATATCATAAAAAACAAAAAGTGAAGCTCAGCTAAAAAGTTCAATATGTACGTCCATTATTTTTGTACATAGTATATGTTTATGCTCGGTATTTAAAAAAAAAAAAGATACCTTTCCCTCTTTTTTGTTTCTTTTTCTCCGCTTTTTTGCTTCTTCACTCAATATTTTCTAGCACTGTTGCCCAGAACATGTCATGCATATTTAACTAGTCTAGTTACTATTTTTTGCAGACATGCGGATATGTAAACTTATTTCGAAAAAATCACATGTCTCTGCATTTAGTGCCATAACTATCGTTGTTATGCGCAGGAGCAGCACGTAATGTAAAAATGTAATACAACTATGAAAATGCCATTTCACTAGCGTCAATATAGCCAGGGAGTAGGACATAGTGTGCCCCCACTTTGCGCTTCCTTGAATATGAATATGAGTAGAAAAGAATGAAAACATGCCAAAATAAATGCCAATGAAAACGTGTGCGGCTTTTTGGAAAGTGAAAAAAAAATGCTGTTAGTTATAAATGTGCAAAATTGCATGCATCCATACATACATATACTTATGTACATATGTATATATTAATTCCATTGTGTGACTGCTCTTGCATATAAAGCACAGGAAATCGAACTGTCGCTGGCGGAAATGCCTCCTAGCAGAGAGCATATGCCATCACCGACGCCATTGTTTGGGCTATTGAAAGCTTTGTGTATGTGCTTATGTACAGATATAGGTATATATTTATATACATATGGACATATGAAACATATGCTAAAATTCACAACGATTGCTGTTTTCGATATTAATGGCAAATGTTTTTTAACACTTTTCAATGCAAGTAAAACTTTTTCTGTATAAATAGTGCTTGATTGCATTTAACACTTAAAGTGTTTGCTATTGACTAAGTATAGCTTTAAAATTGAAACAAGTACAGTGAACAAACGCTACATGTATTTGAATATGTACATATATATTTCATATACCATTTCAACAAATAAAAATTTTGCTTTTAAAAATTTAAACAAATCTCCCAGAAAATGCTGCATTTGCATTTTAAAATTTGCTGCAAAGTCTATTCCTCCTTGTGGCATTTAAACGCACACAAAAACAAAAGCAACAATAGCACATACTTATACAAACAAATGTTGGCTCATTTTTCTGCCATGCAACATATTTTACAAATGAATGAAAACAGTATTCATGTTCATGTTGCTCAAGCACAAATGGCCAAAGCAATTGTACAAAAAAAAAAAAAAATGCAAAAAACTTGTAACAAGAAAAACGAAAATTTTTTAACAAAAAAAAAAAAAAAGAAACACAAAAACAAAAACAATTGCAAAATGAATATTTTATGCCAATAAAACAAGCAAAAATATGAAGAAATTGAAAGGACAACAAATGCCAGCGTGTTTGTTACTTATTTTGGCATGCATATGCGTATAGGCACATTTGTGTGTGTTGCTGCAACATGTATACATGTGGGAAATGTTGCAGACGACAGTAAAATTGGCATTTTTATAACCAGTGCTGCTGTTGGACATTTTGTTAGTTTGTTTTTTGTTGTTGTGGGCAATTTTTTGTTGCTGTTTTTTGTTTTTGCTGTTGTTGTTGTTTTTTGCAATTATTGTTGTTGTTGTTTGCTATTATTTTTGTTGTTGTTCGCTGTTATTTTTGTTGTTTGCTATTGTTTTTGTTGTCGTTTGCTGTTACTTTTGTTGTTTTTTACGGCTTTTAAACACATTTGTATATACATATATGTACAAAGAAATGTTGCATGAATAAGCAATGCCTTCATATGTACATTAGGCCGTCTCGCCATATATGAACCAAGAAAAAGTCTACCATACGAGCCCCCATATGATGTCTTTTTCGAAAACATTTACGTACATTTTAATTTATTTTATTATTTGGACGCCGCTAGATGTCGCACAAATACATTTTTTCATAGCTTCGATGTTTATAAACCGATATCTAAGTTTAATAGATCAATGTCTTTGGCTTGAGAGGGCGACGCTTACTATGTAATCTTATTAACCCTATGTGCACCATTGGTGTCACTAACACCCAGTTCTCAGCTTATAACACCTTAATATAACTTTTTTAGTCTGCATGTTAAACGTCGTCGAAAATCATTAACCTTTTGCAAAAGCAGTATTTCGATCGCTTGAGTAGAACCCAAAATAAAACACATTCAGCATTCCGAGTAATATAAGTTTTTCGCTTTCTATGGTCTCTCAGGCTCATTTTACAAAGATTTTTTCTGAGGAGACCCCTATTGAAATTTTATCGCAAATAATTTTCTAGAACATTTTAACCCTCTAGCACCCCTATGAGTGTGTTATTTTGACCACTCTTTTAGAAAGTCAGAAAAAAAAGTATTTTTATGGCGAACCTTTTTTTACGCGATACAGTCTAATATACATATGGATGTATGTAAGTGCCTTGAATGGTTATCATTTTGTTATTTCAAGTGCAGCATGGCATGCTGCCAATTTCCTGTAGACATTTGAGAAACGCCCACAAATAAAGAGTGGCTTTTTTTCTTTTTGCTATATAAGCTTGCACAGTTCTAGGCAAAACCTCTATGTCCATTTTGCCTACATAGTTTTTTCGATACAAAATTTCTATTGTAATTTTATTATAAGCTTTTTTTGTTGTTGCTGTTGCTTTTTTGTTCTTGTTGCTTAGCTTTTTGTTGCCAGTAAGGTCAGCTAGGCAAGTGTATAATAAAATTTCTGAGCCACAAAGCAAATATCGATTGACATGCTGCCTCAAATAGTTAGTTTGAAGAGGGCTTGAGCAGAAATAAAAGGATATGCACATATGAAAACCTTTCAAGCCAACTTAATCACATACAATTTCCTTCAAAACAAACACACATACAAAGCACGTTTTTGTCTGACTAAGCAACTTTTGTGACTTTTGCTTATTTCCAATGATTTGAATTGTGTGCAATTCAATGATTTCATGCGATTTCATTCGATTTCGTTGCACTTTTGTTTTTTTTTTCTCATGCACCTCACTCAACTCACCAGCTCACCACAATCTACTGCTCTTATTCTTCCACTTGACCCAACAACTGCCTGCCTGCAATTTATGTAGCTATGATTGTTGCCGTTGCTGCTTTTTGTACTTGTTGCTGCCTGATTTGCAAATCATTTTTCATGTCTTAATTTGCCGCCAGCATATTTTGTGCGTGAATTGGTTGTGTGTGGAATGAGAGCATGAGCGTGCAAGTGCATAGATTTTGAGATTTTGATTTACAGAGCGTCCTCTGCAACAACAAATTAGCTGCAAGTCAACAACAAGTACACATACATTCGTATAATAGAGCACTTGTAAGCGAGCACAGCTGAATATACAAGTGTAGGTACATTAGGTCGTCTCGCCTTAAAGGTGCCAAAAAAATAGTCTACGCGCCTCATTTTTTTTTTTAATTACTAAAGTTTATTTTTTGAACGTCGCTAGATGTCGCTTAAATGCATTTTTTTCATATCTTCTTTATTTATTTATAGTCCGTTTTCTAGGTTTAATACACCAGTGTCTTTGGCTCCAAAGGCAGATTTCGACTATATTGTACTTAATCGTATTAACCCTCTGTGCGCTATTGGGGTCACTACCAGCCGGTACTTAGTTTAAGCCACCTTAGCATACCTTTTATATGCCAGCATGTTAAACTTCGTCAAAAGTCATTAAACTTTTGCAAAAGAAGTATTTCCATCGCATTAGTAGCACACGAAATAAAACACATTTAAAATTCCGAGGAATATTTGCATGTTTTTCGCATTCTGTGGTCTTTTAGGTTCACTTTACAAAGATTTTTTGTGAGTAGACCCCTACTGAAATTTTATGGCCAATAATTTTGTAGAACATCTTAAACCTCTATCGATCTTATCTATATATTAATAGGCTAACATTTTTTCCATACAAACAATTGCCAGGCTGTTTAGCACACTCATATCCACATAAAATTTATATGGATGTGTTCGTATGAGTCAGGAGCAGTGCATAGGCATATAATTTTTTCTATAAATTATTTAATTTGTTTATAATTAATAAATAAAATTTTTAGTTAAGATAAATAGATATCGTAAACGTGTTTACAAATATCGTAAACACAGTTGAAGAGTCGCTTTCTCTATTTTATATGCATTGGCCCAGTTTACACTCAGATCAAAATCAACGCGTCCAAATATATCAGCTATCGGCATTCCAATACATGCAAAGAAATTATTAGTTGCATGTGTATTAGTGGGAGAGCGTTGTCGGCAGCCGATGATGTCAGATTGTTGTTGACAACAGACGTTTGTCCAATGATGTGCGGGCGTACGTATGAAAACACGCATATGTGTTTACATACCTACAAACAAACATATATACGTATGTAGGAAACGTACACGCATTGCTTGATCCGCCATCGACCTGCTAGAATGGCAAACCGAATGATACTAAGCACTTTGTTCGGTTTTAATTATTGCGCTCGCATGAAACTCACGTATTAAATACGTGTGAGAAGCTTGTTCTCAGCACCAGCTCAGTGAGCCAGGCCGTGCCGATAATTGAAATATATCCTATTGCTTTTCCATTAAAGCGAAAAATGAGAGAGAGGGCGGGAGAGCACACTGAGTAATTTTAATTTTGACCAGAGCATATCTAACAGGTAGGCTCGGCGGCGAATTGAAAAACTTCTTTTTTTATTTACAAAGGTAGAGTGTAATGTCAAAATCAAAGCGAATTCACATCATGGCCAATAGGAGTGGACGAGCCCCAAGCGAATTCAAATTTTAACCACGGCGAAATATCATTTTGACATTACACTCTACCAATTACAATAACAAAATACATGGGAAATTTCTGAATTCGCCACCGGGCCTACCTTCCTAGATCTGCCTTGGTTTTGACCATGATTTCGCGTCGGACCGTGATCAAAAGGGCAAATCAGTGTTGCGGTACAACTGGAATTTGAAAAGTGTTGCTTATCTCCGCGAAAAGGAATAATTTTTGTACCAATACAAAGTTGAAAAAATAAATTGCATGGTCGAATTTCGAGCACCGACGATACTAGTAAATATTATTTTTCTGACTATAAAAAAGGCGTCAAAATAACCTTTTCGTGTGGGTGCTAAAAAGAAAATTTTTTCCGGAAATATTTGCCAAAGAGACATCATATGGAACTTTTTTTTGCCATACGGTCTAATGTACACATACATATGTGTGTACTCAATTGCATATTAACCATTTGCCGGCATAATCAGATTTGTGCAAAATTTATCGACTAATAGTACTAGCGCACCACTCACTGCCCTTTGCAACATTCATGCACACACAAACCCACATTCAAATGCATACAAACATACAAATTTACAAATGCACATTCATATGAATGCTAAAATTATAACAACAATTTATCAATGAACATAAATCCGCAGCAATGTATCTTTGCCACAGCCTTTTGCAGCAGCAGCAGCAGCAGCAATTTGCTGTCGTAAAAACACAAATCATTCCGGGTCACATGCAAACAGATATATGTATGTACGTATGTAGATATATAGATATATATATACTACAAGTGCTTAGATTCACATGTTTCGCACACTTGTCGTCGATTTATTAAGTTGCCTTAAAGTACTCGCATATGCATAGTAATACCATTTGGCTTCCTCTTTTTGGCGGCCGGCAATACTACGCGGCGGCGGCGGCTGCAATGAATCGCTGCGGTTCAATTGAAAAATTGTTAGCACAGCCAAGGGAATTATCGCATCGAAAAACGCATGCCACAAACAATTAACGCACTTTAAATGTGTGCCACAAAATTAGTGTTTTAGAGCATTTAAAAGTGAAATAGAGGCGATAAAATTAAAGAGATTTTGAATACAGTGTGTCTTGTCACACAGCAAAATACGAGGGCCAACTGGAAGCTCGGAATACGTTATTTCTCATACAAGCTTCGCCAAAGGAAAGATCTCTCATCTTTATAAAGCCAAGCGCATGGCAGAAAGGGCCACGATTCACATGATCGAAGAGTTAACTTCTTTACGAACGGATCAAAATGAGCAAAGGGGTGGGTGTTGCGGTATTTTAGGCTCCGGGTTGGTTGGTTGTTTAGATCGGCAAGTCCCACTGACTCCGATTAGCGCCGAAAACCCGGTTTTATATCACGACTCGTCACTAAAGAACCAAAAGAATAGAGTAAAGAAGAATATCAATATGGAAACCAGGGCTAGTCCTACGCCCTATATCCATCGTGTTCTATTTAGGTATCTAAACAGCCCTTCAGTCCTGACGTCCACTTCTAACTCTCGGTTGAACATTTTTATCGACAGAAAAGCAACAATAAAAGTGACTGAAGCTGCAACAACTACATACATCACTGTGTACGAGGCAGTGCAGTGTCAATATAGAGGAATTATGTTCGAGATACCATTTACAGGGTAGCTGTACATCAAGCAATCGGTGGAAATGAGAAGGCTGATGTATCCAAAGTACAAGCGGGCTAGCAGCAGTGAGTTCTGGAGTCATTTACAACGCAGACGCAGGTGTTTCGAGCTTTCTTCGTTATAGAGATCTTAGGTCATTTACATAAATCCATTTCCGATTGGAATGGTATGGAATTGTGGTAGGCCGGATAAAAACTTTGTCCTTCCCAAGCGCTCAGACATATTTTCCCTTAAGGCTTTTAGAAAGGATCAGAATGTAGGGAAAAGGTTAGATAGTGGAATCAGGATTATTCTGCAAACTTTTCAGATTCTTTAGTAAATCTGAGAATACACAATTTTAGTCTAGCGAACACCGGATAGGTGCAGAGAGAAAATGTTCTGCGCTGTCGACACGTCATGCTCCTGCAGACACGTTAGTTAGGCATAATGGGCTCTCGATGATGCTCAAATATGGTGACCATATGCTATGCCCATGGATTGTGTACTGTAATCAACCACTCAAAGGCCCGAAGCTCCCTCCTTTTCTGCTTTCGGAGAAAGTTTGCTACATCCATGTTCATAATAACTCACTCTTCAGCACGTCGAAATATTGACACTCGCCAAAAAGTTCACACAAAAATCACTGACAAACGTGTTGGATGTTCTTTGCTCGATGGTGCGCATGGCTTACGACTTAAGCTAATACTAAATGCTAACTAATCTTTATACCCATATATACTTACATAGATATAAGCCATAAATGTATTTGCGCATATTGATTGGATTTTTCAATCAGCAGCACCAATCAATCAGGTCTAATGGTATTAGCCTTGTCGATGGCGACGTAATGTTTTTGGAGTGAGAGAGACAACGACGTCGAACGACGGATCAGAGCGCTTTGATTTAAACGTGTTGTCAGTTATGTTTTACGCTTCTGTGGGCACATGCCTCTACTTCATACCTTTATTTTGCAAAATATGCAATCAAAAGAAAAAAGAAACAAAGAGAAAAGAGAGGGAATAAGGGAGGCAGACAGTTACTGGATACATTCAAGATCTTTTTTTTCCTTTCACTTCCGTTTTTTTTGGTATTTCACAGTGCGAGTGGCGCATTTTTTCGTACGTTTTAAGGTTGAATGATCTACGCCTTTTTTTTCTGGTGGCGGTTGCCTTTTTAATTTCTTTTTTTTTTTTTGTCTTTTTTGTATCATGTGTATGTTTATGGTAAATAAATGTCTATTGACATAGACCTTGATGGAGCTGGTGTTCATACATACTTGTATATCGAAATGACAAAATTTGTTGCTGTTTGTGATTGGTTACATAAGGAAATTGCTTGCGGTTACTAGCTTTTGATGGCAAAAAAATCTGAACTGAACTGAATGTGAATGTGAATAACAGGAGAACATACCAAATGCACCAAATATTCATACACGTGTACATACATAAACCGTATAAATTAAAGAGGAATTAACTTTAAGTCAAAACGAATAAAGTGTAGCAAACCATTGAAGCGCAGCAGACAGAAAGACGGACGGATAACTTCGACTTGTGGATGGCGGACAATGTCGCGTACTTTCAGCAAACTCTAGAAAAAGTTCAATTTGTATGCCAACAAGTTTAGCTGACGTTTATGTAAATAAACGTGAAATTGAATTTACCTCCGAGACGCAGACGTACATATGTTGAGCACACAGGGTTACGGGTGGTAGCACAAAAATTAAATTGTATTTACCGCAACAGGTAGTGACACGCAAAGTAAAAGAGTGGTGGAGAAGTAGACAAACATGTGTGTTCAATCATGCAACAGTGGAGGGGTATAATTGAACGGATTTTTCGCATAAAAAAGATTTATCTTTTGCATTTTCGCAAGGCAGCAAGAATTTAGCAATAATGCAGAAATTTGATAAAAGAGCAGGAAATTTTCAAAAGTACAGAAATTTTGCAGCAATGGAGAAATTTGGCAACAGAGCAAAGATTTTATAACAGAACAGATATTTCATTGAACAGTGGAGAAATTTTGCAACAGAACAGGAGTTTAAAAAGAGAGAAGAAATTTCTCCAATGTTGGCAAATTTCTTCTTTCTTTTTAACAGGGCAGAAATTTGTCAACAGAGCTTAAATTTAGCGACAGAAAAGAAATCTGATGACAGTGGAGAAATTCATTAACAGAGCAGAAATTTTCCAACAAATAAGAAAATTGTCAACAGTGAGGAAATTAAACAACAGAGCAAAAAATTAGAGACAGAGAAAAAATTTGTCAAAAGTGGATTAATTTGGCAACGGTGGGGAAATTTGACAACAGAGTAGAAATTTGTCAACAGAGCAGAAATTTGTCAACAAAGCAGAAAATTGCCAATAGTGCAGAAATATGGCAATGGAGTAGAAATTTGGCAATAGAGCAGAAATTAATCAGCAGAGCAGAAATTTTTCAACGGAACATAAAATTGTCAACAGTGCAGAAATTTTATAACAGTTGGAAAAATTAGCAACAGAGCAGAAATTTGGCAACAATGGAGAAATTTATCTACAAAGCAGAAAATTGTCAATAGAGCAGAAATTAATCAGCAGAGCAGAAATTTATTTGTCAACAGAGCAAAAATTAATCAGCAGTGCAGAAATTTGTCAACAAAGCAAAAAATTTTCAACAGTGCTGAAATTTAACAACGGTGGGAAAAGCAACAGGGCAAAAATTTGGCAACAATAGATGAATTTGACAACAGAGCAGAAAATTCGTAACAAAGCAGAAATTAGGCAACAGTGGAGAAATTTATCAACAAGGCAGTTAATTATCAATAGATCAGAAATTTTACAAAAGTGGAGAAATTTGGCAACAGAGCAGAAATTTGTTAACACTGATTTGTATGATTTTTGTTTTGAGAATTATTTATGCATTCACAAGCAATAAAAAGCGAATTTTAAAAGAAATTACTCCAGATATAGCAAAAACAAGTTCTACAACAAATAAATTCAGGAATGAGTTGGTATAAAAATATCGTTATTAAAGCGGCTTAACTACTTAACCTGCATTTTCCTGATATTTAAACTATTTTGTGGTATTTAGATCAAAACTATTTGTATTTTGCTGGTCGAAGAAAAAGAAAATTGAAGAGCGAAAAGAAGTGCTGTACAAAAGAAAAGTTTAAAATCACTTGCTGCTGTGTTGGCAAAATAGTTTCATTTTTTATTAATATTTTTTTTATCAAGTTGACAAGTTTGACATTTATATTGGTATGCAGTTGCCGCAAAACAAGCAACAAAAAAGTAGTATATATAACGAACAAAAACAAAAAGCGTGATACATTTCAGCAAAAAATACGGCATAACCATTTGTCGCATTTTAACATTTTTGCTTGATGCTGCTTCTTCTTACACGTTTTACATTGCATTACTTATAGTTATGCTTTGTTTGCAGCAGTTATGACGCTATGCTATAAATGTGGAAATTGTCAGCTCGAGCTGCCAAAAAATATAATAAAATTGCATATAAATATACCTACATACGTATATAAAAAGTTTATGCATGTATTTTTATGTCTTTGTGTATGTAAATGTAATTTTATCGGCGCATTTTGTTGACGCCTGTGGCATCTTTGGGCATATGTTGCATGTTGCCTTCATATCTCTATGGCTGTTTTTTGTGTTTTTATGTATTTGTAAGTATTTTTATGTGCTTGTAAGTGTTTTTATGTGTTTGTAAATGTATTTGTGTGTTTTTTATGAATGTGTTTGCCTGTATTTTGTGTTGTGTGTGTGGTGCATTATGGCATCAGCAGCGTTGCATGCTTAGTAGTAGTGCGATAACTATTTAAAGTTGGTGGCAGCACGAAGCGAACGTGTCAAAAATAGTTATTACAACTTGCAAACAATACTAACATACATACATACATACAAATTTTGGTGCAACCGATGTCATAACAAATTTAACGCTTGCATTTTTTCGTTGTCTTACATACAACACATAAGTAGATATACTTTCTACTTTGCACTTTTTCAGCAGCCCAGCCAGCATTTGTGTATTATGTTGCCAATTGCGTTGACTTGGTTGAAGCATTTCAAAAAACAAAAAAAAAACTTCTTTTACTTTGAACACAAAATAATGTTAGCAAAAAGCGAACACAAAACCTAATGCACGATATTATTTTACCAGAAAAACCAAACACACAAAAAGAAAAAAAAAGCAGAAAAACAATTTTTTTTTTTTAATTTAAAAAGGCAAAATTTAATACTTACAATGCAGCGTGTTAGGTATGAAATGTTGCAGAAAAAAAAAACTAATTTATAAGTGACCACAGTCGTGCTGTTTCGGCTTCATGTGGCGTTCTGAAACCCCATTGGGTTTTTATATTATACACAGCATATGTATGTATATTTTTACCCCCTTATTCATAAAAATATCAAAGGTTTATAGAGCTTTTTAAAATGACATTTCCATATAAATTTTCAATCATAAGAGTTTGATAAACCTATTTTATTTTTTATGAATAAGGGGGTTAAAGTTTAAGAGATTTGCTTAGAAAAGTTTAATACAATTCAAAAATTTGCTTTGCTTGGGTAGAGAAAAAATTTTTTTAGAGCAGAAATTCGGCAACAGAGGAAAGGTTTTGCAACAGAGCATAGCAGAATAGCAGAAGTTTAAAATAGAGCGGAAATTTTGCAACAGAGCAGGAATTTTTCTATTGAGCTAAATTTGTTGACAGAGCAGACAATTTTTAACAGTGCAGAAATTTGGCAACAGCGCAGAAATTTGGATACAATGAAGAAATTTTGCAACACAGCAGAAGTTTAAAATTAGAGCAGAAATTTGACAACAATGGAGAAATTTTGCAACAGAGCAGAAATTTGACCACACAGCAGAAATTTAACAACAATGGAGAAATTTCGCAACAGAGAAGAAGTTTAAAATTAGAGCAGAAATTTTGCAACAAAGCAGAAGTATTAAATTAGAGCAGAAATTTGACAACAGTGCAGAAATTTGGCAACAGTGGAGAAATTTTGCAACAGTGAAGAAATAGCAGAATTTTAAAAACAAAAAGAAAACCTAATTTATAAGTGACCACAGTCGTGCTATTTCGGCTATATGTAGCGTTTTGAAATAGCACACAGTGCCCTGCTGGGTTTTTCTCTTTATCACTTGATATACACACATACATACATATATTTATAAAGTTTAAGAGATTTGCTTAGAAGTTTAAAACAACTAAAATTTGCTTGAAAATGTCGCTTGAATATTGATTTTGATGTGTCTGATGCAGAAAATTGCGAGAATTATTGGCGTTACTTACTTTTTTTTATTTTTGCTCTTGTAAAACTTTGTTTTTATACAGCTAACAACATGGTAAAAAATTTACATGCATTCTGAAATAAAGTTTACTGCCTCCAAAAATGCGTCAATAAAAATTTTATGCGGCATACTTTTGGGCTATCGATTAAAGCTGTTTAACAAATTTAAGTGGCAATTTAATTTTTTAAAACCGCAAACACATATATATGTATGTATATATATGTGTATATGTAGTTCTTATATGTTAAGATGAAAAGTGCATTAAAAAAATTTTGTATTTTATAGATTAAACACGAAGCTGCAAAACAGTTTAAAAGCCAATGTACTCACAGTCACAAGCGCTACAATTTTCGGCTATGTGTATAGGGCTGATGCGTGAATCAAAATACATTTTATGAGGCCATCTTTTGGCAGTTGCAAAACGCATTTAGGGTGGCAATACCATATTGTGAAGATGAAAGCAAGCAATTAATATTTTATGAAGCATACTTTTCGGCTTTCCACTAAATATTCCTAGTACTTTAAAAGATGATTGTGATTAAAATCCCATAACAGTTTAAGGCGCAACGTAGTTTATAAGAGATGGACAAATCGTGCTGGGAGGCCTTGTCGTTCTGCAATATCGGCAACTATCTCTTGACATTTGCTGTAGACTGACTGTAGACTGATAGATAGTGGGCATACTAACCAGCAATTGGAATGCGGTTTGGCGCTTTCAGCGGATATTGAAACTCGTAAGGATCTTTGGGTCTTCACGCAAAGTATAATTTTAGCCAAAACGCTGTTGGCAACACTATGGACCAATGCTGGTCATGTGGAAGTCTTAGGATTTGCCAATTTAATTTAACCTAACCTAGCCTAAGACTTTAAGAAGCAAACAATATAGAATCTATGAATTTCACTCAGCAGCATATAGCTTAGAAAGCTTAAAAATGTCCATCATGCATCTGCAGTAACTTTAACTGCAATGCATATTATCCATGTAGTTTATGTATTTTGTTGTTGTCACGTTCAGCACACAGACAGTGTGCTACTAAATGCTTAGATAGATATAAAAGTGTCATGTAAGCACGTGCGCGCTTATTCCATTTTCATTGTAAAAAATTTATATTTTATTGTGCTTCCTGTTTCATTTTTCTTTAAATTTTTTCAGCGGCACTATCAATAAAATTTTCGATTATCTGACAACAGCTTGCAAACAAAAAAAGCAGCAAAAAAAGGTTGATATGACTAGCAGCAATTTCATGTAAGCTGAACGCAGCAGGAAAGCCGTCAAAGGCAGACCATCAATATTTCAAACCTTTGTTAATGTCACCGCTCAAGTGTTGGCGTACGAATCAGCACGCGCGTTTTATCTGAATGCAGCCAACATTGATGGCATGCAGGAATTCAAAATAGAAGCACTTGTTCAAATGCATAACAACTACAACACTGTTACTGTCTCTCTCTCTCTCTCCCTTTTTATAGTGTCAGCGGCATTTATTGACTATTATTGTCTTCTCGTTATCAGCGGCTTACACGTTTAAATGTGTATAGGAAAAATATACAGAAAAAAAATCGATCAACAAACTTCAGCAATCTTTTTTTTTGTCTAAGTGTATTGTGTTGATCTAACAAGTAATAATCCATTAGACGTGACAATTGTGGCACGCGTGACACAGACACTCTCATATCACTGAGTTCAAGTGCGAATGCTGCTCTGCGTGACATATTTATACATAAGGAAGCCGCGTTTCTTCTTCTATTAATGCTGTTATTGACAATAGTTGTCATGCAGCCATAAAATGTTGTGTTAGAAAACTCTTTAGATTCCTTTGTAATGTGCGTACCTACTCATGTGTGTATGTATGTATATAACCAGCAAAATATGGTGTAAGCGATAATAAGAAATAAGGCGCAGAATAAGGGATAGGGGCTTAGAATATACCCGCGGCAAGGAATGCCTGTCGTAAGAGGCGACTAAAATACACTGATTGATAATGGCCAAAAAAATAGTTCGCACGACAGTCGGGCTAGTTTCAGAAGGAACTAGTGCCCGAGCGTTCCGGATATATCCGGCAAAGGACTATTACTTCCCCTACAATCCTCAAAACCTTCGGGGAGTGGCTTGCTGGCTAAAGGAACAACAACAATAAAACATATTTCAGCAGCGCTCTTTGATCTCTATAAATTTTATCACCGACTAGAAAAAAAAACGTCCGCTTCGCCTGTACAAATTACAATATGCCACTGCCTATCAATCTACTTACCACTTTCGATCTCCTGTTCCCTCTAACTCTTCCTTCACCTATTCTACTCTCTCTCCCTACTCTGCCGTTCCCTATATCATTTGAATCGGTGCTGGAATCTCGGAAACCGATTCAGATATCCATATAGCATGAACTTGGTACATATATATGGAAACCCTGAGCGGTCCCTTACATTTGATACCAATACTGTTCGGGACCATTCCGGTTCACGTTTTGGCATCCATCCAGAGAACCGACTTAAAAGTTGGAATGTTTGTGTAAACCTTATTTTGGGTGCATTATAAATATCCATTAAAATAAGTTAAAAACACTGTCTGTATTGTGTTATTATCAGGCTTTAGTCAAGCCTTACTTTACAAGGTCAATTAAGCTTACAAATAAGGTTGTCTCTCAGGGTGAGAGAGAGAGAGAGAGTGAAAGTTTATGTCTGATGCAAGAATGGGCATTAGGTTTGAGTGGTAGTTGCAGGCTGAGTGCACTCAAAATTAGTTGATTCATGCCCAACCCTGGTCTGATGACATATGTACATACATTCATACCAACATGACGCGAAATCAGTTGTGGTATAAGGTAAGTTACATACGATTCATATTCCTGACGATTGTCATGCATTAAATCATAACGCTTATGATGAAATGAAATAAGCAAATATATACATACTAGTAAACCCTGCCACGCGATGCTGTGGCTTCCGATTACACTGTGAGACAATTTGAGGGTGGAAGACCACATATTGCCACATTTGACAATTTTTTTGATTGTGTTTTTAAATTTGACCTCCCCTTAAAATTGGCAGAATACGAATGGGATGTTAGGCCATAGAATCTTATTAATAAAATATAAAATTAAGCATATACCTAGATAGTTACTGGTTATTTTTATTTTCTGTGGACCTAGATTTTTTATACAAAGATTTTGTGCGAGGAACCCCATAGCGTAAAACTGAATTTTTGGACAGGTGGCAACCTTTTTTGTAAAAATTTTAATAAATTACTCATTTTCAGCTCAAGCCCTTTCATATGGTACCTGAAATTTAAAAATCAAACAAACTATATCGTAAAAATGATTACACAGTGCTACAGTGAAAATACACTCATGAAACGACCTAGCTAAGATTGTTTATCTAGTCAAGTGTAACACGAAACGGTATTTGAAAAATCCGCTGTACCCTCAAATTTTTTTTATACTCAGCTGTACTAGTACACAGAGTATTATAATTTTGATTTCATAACGGTGGATTGTAACATAATGAAATAATCGAGATAGATATGGACTTATATATATCAAAATGATCAGGGTGAAAAGAGAAATCGATTGAGCCATGTCCGTCCGTCCGTCCGTCCGTCCGTCCGTCCGTCCGTCCGTCCGTCCGTCCGTCCGTCCGTCCGTACGCAGGATAACTCGCGTAAAAATTGAGATATTTTGATGAAATTTGAAATGCAAGTTGGTATCGAGACTGGGACGGTTGGTATTGAAAATGGGCGAAATCGGACCATGACCACGCCCACTTTTCCTATATAGAAAAAATCGGAAATTTGGTATCTCAGCCACTAATATAGCTAGAGTGATAAAATTTTACCCACGTATTGAGCTCAGGCCCTTATGAAGAAATTTGTTGAAGTTTTGGAAAATGGGCGGTGCCACGCCCACTTATTAAGGGTCAAACATTGAAAGTTTTATATGTCATAACTCAGAAACCGTTGAAGATATATCGATGAAATTTGGTATGCGTAATTTGCTTACCTAGACAAATGTTTTGGCGAAAAATTATCAAAATCGGTTGACGGCCACGCCCACTTTTATATATGGGAACTATAAAGGGGCCTAATAAAAACATTTTAAGCGATATCTCTGTCAAATATAAAGATCTATCACTGAAATTTTGTGGCAGGAGACCAACTAGGGAAATAAAACAAAAATTATAAAAATTTTGGAAAATGGGCGGTGCCACGCCCACTTATTAAGGGGCAAATATTGAAAGTTTTATAAGCCATAACTCAGAAACCGTTAAAGATATATCGATGAAATTTGGTACGCGTGATATATTTACTTAGCCAAATGTGTGGACGAAAGATTACCAAAATCGGTTGACGACCACGCCCACTTTTATATATGGGTATTATAAAGTGACCTAATAAAAACATTTTAAGCGATATCTCTGTCAAATATAAAGATCTATCACTGAAATTTTGTGACATGAGTTCTACAATAGACCGGAAACAAAAAATAAAAAAGTTTGGAAAATGGGCGTGGCACCGCCTCTTTTTATACAAAGGAATCTACGTGCCTATTACTCGACAAATAACTGAGATATTATGACGAAACTTGGTTTATACACTTTTATAACATGTGTTAGTTGGCCGCTGTGGTGCAGTGGGTAGAGTGCTCGCCTGCTATGCCAGAGGTCTCGGGTTCAAACCACGGTCCGAGCCAAACAAATTTTTCTAATTAGTAAAAATCCAATTATTGGGTTTTTTAAGAGCAGCGGTCACCTCTCGGCAGTGGGCGGCATACCCTCCGAGAGTATTTCTGCCATGAAAAAGCTTCTCACAAAAAATGCATTCGCCGTTCGGAGCCGGCATAAAACTGTAGGTCCACCCAATTAGTAGGAAAAAACAAAAAGGAGCACACCTCGAATTGGGAGAGAAGCTCGGGTAACTAAAAGTCATAGAGGGATGCAATTTTGCACTAACAATAATATTTATATGCTTATTTGGATGATTGATACAAATTTTGAAAATGGGCGTGGCTGCGCCCTGTTTATGCAGCACTCGTGTCATATAAAATACACCCTATATCGAACAAACGCAAACAAACAATGAAAGCATACAGCTGAGTATCTAATGTTCGATTCTACTCGAACTTAGGCTTCCTTACTTGTTATTGCTAAAAAAACCGTTATTCCATGCTTGTCGGCACATAAAAATTCCTAGAGGGGCTATTTTTGAACCGATTTCAATTTTTCCAACGGTTTCGGAGAGTTAAATAATGGTATTCTTAATATATAAACAGCAGTTTGTTAGTTTATAAGGTATAAGAAGAAATTTTTGCACTTAAATTTGAAATTTTCGTAAAATTTTTTCATTTTTTCGAGTTTGACGTAATTTTTTTGGTACAATTCGAAAAACATGCTTTAATTACAACAAATATTATTGTTCTACTATTAATTCTTAGTAAAACTAGACCTTATTTTTTGAAAAATTTAAAAAATTGTCGAAGTTACAACGCTTTTTCGAAAACAAGAATTTCAACGTTTTTACCACCCACTGCATAGCATAGCATATAAGATGAATTTCATATCAAAGGCTGAAAAAAAAACGAAAATTTTGAACCCGACCCCCTCAGAATTTGATGAAATTTTGCATAGAGGTACATCTTACCTACCCAAACACAACCTCATTTTTACAAATTGCATTTTCGAAAAATTGTGGGCGTGGCAAGGTATCGAAATATTCGAAAAATGACGATAATAGGTACTTTTAAAGTGTGATTACTAGGGAATGGCTTTACCGATTTCAAAGATCTTCATACCACTAGAAAGGTATTGGAATTAGCTTTCAAAAAATACACTGTACATTTTTTTTTGTTTTAGTACACTGAAAATAAAATAATAATAATCTTTATTTTCCAAATTTTCTATTTATAATTAAAATTTATTTTAGTGGCCGCTGTGGTGCAGTGGGTAGAGTGCTCGCCTGCTATGCCAGATGTCTCAGGTTCAAACCCCAGTCCGAGCAAACACAAAAAAAAAATTTAAATTTTCTTATTAGTAAAAATCCAATTATTGGGTTTTTTAAGAGCAGCGGTCACCTCTCGGCAGTGGGCGGCATACCCTCCGAGAGTATTTCTCGGCCATAAAACCCGTCAGAGTTATAATAGCGCTATTGCATTATTATTATTATGAAAATTTATGAACAGAAAAACTATGAAAACTATGATTTTCCATTTATACATAAGTAAAAGTTACTTATTAAATAAAAAATATGAAAATTTTTTTTCAGTGTAATATAGAATTTTTACAGTGTATATTTTCAAAAGGCGATTTTAATACCTTTCTAACGGTGTACAACTTTTTTAAATCGGTAAAGCCATTCCCTAGTAATCACACTTTAAAAGTACCTATTATCGTCATTTTTCGAATATTTTCGAATATTTCGATACCTTGCCACGCCCACAATTTTTCGAAAATGCAATTTGTATAAGATGTACCTCTATGCAAAATTTCATCAAATTCTGAGGGGGTCGGGTTCAAAATGTTCGTTTTTTTTCAGCCTTTGATATGAAATTCATCTTATATGCTATGCTATGCAGTGGGTGGTAAAAACGTTGAAATTCTTGTTTTCGAAAAAGCGTTATAACTTCGTCAATTTTTAAAATTTTTCAATAGATAAGGTCTAGTTTTACTAAGAATTAATAGTAGAATAATAATATTTGTTGTAATTAAAGCATGTTTTTCGAATTGTACCAAAAAAATTACGTCAAACTCGAAAAAACGAAAAAATTTTACGAAAATTTCAGATTTAAGTACAAAAATTTCTTCTTATACCTTATAAACTAACAAACTGCTGTTTATATATTAAGAATACCATTATTTAACTTTCCGAAACCGTTGGAAAATTGAAATCGGTTAAAAAATAGCCCCTCTAGGAATTTTTATGTGCCGACAAGCATGGAATAACGGTTTTTTAGCAATAAAAAAAAATTTGAGGGTACAGCGGATTTTTCAAATACCGTTTCGTATTACACTTGACTAGATAAACAATCTTAGCTAGGTCGCTTGATGAGTGTATTTACTTTTTTTTTGTAGCACTGTGTTATAAATAAAAATTTTAATAAATTACTTAATTTCACAGAAATCCCTTTCATATGACACCTCAAAGTTAAAAATCAAACCAATTATAGCGTAACACTGAATTTTTGAACAGGTGGCAACCCTCTTTCTAAAAATTTTAATAAATTACATATTTTCAGCTCAAGCCCTTTCATATGGTACCTGAAATTTAAAAATCAATCAAACTATACAGGAGAATTAAATTTTAAAACAGGTGGCAACCCTTTTCAGAAATATTAAACCTTCCTGCACATCTACAGATCAAGCCCTTTCATGTGACACCCCATTTTCGATAATCGGTACAGAGGTGTAAAAGTTATGGTGCGTACAAAAAATCGCTTAGCGTAATATATATAAAGATGTGTATGTATGTATGTATATAAGTGTAGTTATTTATTTTAGTAAACATGCTTTATGTACTAAATTCGTTTTTTTTCGATAATAAATATCAATTTTCTAGTTTGCTGACATCTATTGTGTTATGATTTTGAATTGAATTGATTTTTCTCAAACATATTTGTCACATTTGATTGATGATAAAGTGGAAAGTACACAATCCAGCAAATAGGTACAACAATAAATACCTTTCAATTACAAAATTTACTAGTAAAATATGTATCACATGATAGAAATATAGACGCATAGTAAACTGTAACATTTTCGATGTGCCACTTTATGTGCGTTTAGGGCCTGTTGATTACCAAGCCAACTTGACTTTATGACTCGCAGTGGGACTTAGGAAGGACAGCAGGACAGCAATAGAAAGCTGTAACAAGATCTACTAAGCTCATATAAAGAAATATGCCTTATGCGTCGAATAAATACATAAGGAGATTTATAAATTATGGTATCCGCACATTTTCACTTACCTAACATTTGATTAAATTCACAGGCCATAGCTTAAAACAAAAGTACATACCTGCAAGAAAAGAAAAAGAGAGCGTGTTAATTTTTTTTTGTAATTATAAAGCAGTAAGAAAATATGTATGAATTTGTATTTGAAAAGGACTAAGGGCCGTTTACTCAACCTCTGATTAACGCCGAACTTTAACCGTGGTTAGCGTTAATCAGAGGTTGAGTAAACCCTAAGGCCATTTTCTTAACCTCCGGTTAACCGAACTTTCAGCTAAACAACATTGTCGACTTAATTAAGGTCATACATTTAGTGCCTTTTATTCAAACTCTGATTAACGCTAACCGGAGTATAAACGGCCGGTTAAGCTATGGACTATATTATAGACCACTTGTTAAATGTATGGTTTGATGAAGTCGATAATGATGTTTAACCGGGCTTTATCCTCCGGTTAGCGTTAATCAGAGGTTGAGTAAACGGCCCTTATATATTTAGCATGCAGTCGATAACGCAGTCGATGTTTTAACCCGCACTTAGACCTCCGGTTAGCGTTAACTAGATGCTGTGAAAATAGCTTAAATATAGAGTGTGCCCTTTCGACTATAAATATGTGCTATGAAAGCGCATAATTTTATTTTTTCAGCACCACCCTTATGTCAACAACATTTATATGAACATATTCAGGTGCACATGAATCCACTCGCGACCCTTAAAACATGCTAACAAATAATTTCATTATACTTGGCAAAGTAAAATTTATGCATTGTACATGATCTCTAGGTGACAACAAAATAACCCAAAAGAGAATGCGGAAAAAAAAGAACAAAAAAAATAAAAGGGGTGCGCGAAAAAAGAAAAAAGGGTATAAACAAGGACAACTGAAAAAAAAATGAAAACAAAAAACCAAATCAAAACCAAAGGTAAATTTAAAGTTATCACCCAACCGACAGAGTTATATATTTCATTGCCAAAGGAGGTAGTGGATAAACAGAATACTACAGTGGAAGCGGCACAATGGTGAAGCACTGGAGGGAACACAGTGGTGGCGCAGTGGAGTAAGGCAGATGTGGCTCGCTAGTTGGCTGGGTGGTTGTGTATCTGGTTGGCTGGCTGGTTGGTCAGGTGTGTAGCAACAGCGCTAGCAATGGTGACATCAATAAATTACCCTTTTCAGCGCAACAAAATAAAAATGTGAAATATTTGTGTGTAGATATATTGGCTCTGGGAGGAATACGAGCGTTCGAGTGAAAAATGCACAATAACAAAAATAACAACAATAACAAAAATAACAACAAATATAACAATAAAAACAAATACAATAAAAATAGCGGCAAATGCAAAAGTATTTTTGGTCAGACGCGCGCGATAACTATATACATGCATTCATAACACTCGTAATATAAAGAGCAAATAAGGAACATATTTCTAAAAAAAAAAAGAAAATAGAAAAACAAAAAAAAAAAAAATAAAAAAGAAGCACAATAAATATGCTAATATAAACCCAATAAACCCAGCGTACATTCTAAAAAGACCTACGATATCCAATAACTTTCTTTTTTGGCACTTGGAGTATTCGATGGATAAGTTCCTCGGAAGATTTATGAACTTTTGCGCGTTGGCTAGAGCGAGTGTCGAAGAAGAATTAATGACGAGCTATACGCGGACACCGACATTATACAGCGACTAAAAGTCAGCGGCTGCGTTGGACAGGTCGTGCCATGAGAATGCATGAAGGTGCTCTGGATAAGAAGGGATTTCTATCAAAACCTGCTAAAGACAGCAGAAAAGCGAGATCTCCATGGCGTTGGGAAGATCGGGCGAAAACTGACTCATCCTCCCCAGTAATTTTCAATTGGCGTCTGGCAGCACGAAACAGAAACGACAGACATGCTTTATTTAAACCGGCCAAAATCGTCTAGACGGTTACGCGTCAATTAAAAATATGAATCTGCGAAGAAACTTTTAGCGAAACTTAGCCTCTGAAAGGTAATTTTTTTATGAGGTCATACTATATGGCAACAAGAGAAAAGGCGACATATTTTTTAATAACCACTCTATCTCTCTCACACATTACAATTTTGTTTTTTTTTTTTTCGAAAATACGCTGCATTTCAACTCCATACCGAAGGGAAAATACAATAGATAATTAAGGTTCCATTTTGCCGTAAAATCATCTATTTCTCCAAACAAATACCAAATTTTTCCACATTACCAAAAGTGAAACTTTAAAAAGAGATTAATTTTCCAATCACTTTCGAGAACAAGCAGAGATTACACTTCCTTACTGAACCAATTTTAACGCCTGATGAAGTTCATTAAGTCCTTTATGTAAGCCATCCAGTAACGGGTTCCTGTGAAGCGCTGTCTAGCGCCACTAAGCGCCGAGCAGTTTCAGAAGAGGTGTTCAACCGGCTCCTCCTCCTCATCCTCTTTACAGCTTCTGCAGAAACTACGTTAAGGCACACCTATCCTCTCCGCGTATTTTCCTATTAGGAAGTTTAAGTACTACCATCAGGTTAGAGAATCTTCCATTCTTAGGGAGCATAGCAAGCGCCATACGATTATCTTCGATGTCCCTGTGTTCTGGGATCCATATGAGTTACATACAGTTGTGTTTGACTGTCTCTTGTAGATATCGGTGATAGTTTAACACCTGTTGCAGTGGGTAGAGTGCTTGCCTGCTATACCATAGGTCTCGGATTCAAATCTCAGTCCGGACAAATACCAAAAAAAAATTTCTAATTAGTAAAAATCCAATTATTGGGTTTTCTAAGAGCAGCAGTCACCTCTCGGCAGTGGGCGGCATACCCTCCGAGTGTATTTCTGCCATGAAAAAGCTTCTCACAAAAAATGCATTCGCTGTTCGGAGCCGGCAGAAAACTGTAGGTCCGCCCAATTAGTAGGAAAAACAAAAAGGAGCACACCTCGAATTGGGAGAGAAGCTCGCCCATAAAACTCGTCAGAGTTATAATAGCGCCATTGTATTATTATTATTAAGGGTTGAACGAGAAAAAACTAAGAGACCTAATGGCCGCTTGGCTGTCGCTAAAGACGAATAGATCTTTGGCTATAGGCCTGTACCCTAGGCAGCTCATCGCTTCCATTATTCCTCGAATTTCAGCTTGCAAAATGCTGCAATGATCAGGTGGCCTAAAGGACGGTTGTATATTCAGGTCTTTGGAAACTCCCACATTGGCGTTTAGTTTCGAGCCTTCGATGAAGATGGAAACGCTAACTGGGGGAGGATAGCACCGATTTGGCTCTCCCCAGTCTTCCTTATTTGGAATCTTTGTCTGCAGCCATCGTAGTAGCACATACATAGCTCCTTGCTTCAATCTAGAAAAAAAAAAAAAGCTTAAGAAAGTCAAATGTTTACTATGTGTTTGTTCTGTTGCGTGGGTGTCGGTGTGTGACAAAAATGGAATGATTATATTTTCGTTTTCTGTATATTGTGTGCATTGTGTGTATAATCGTATATGCATATGCATATAAAATTATAAATAAACACCAATTTTTCTGCTGCTCAACGAAGTACGAAAATCGTCATTGTGTCTCACATAGATTCTCCTCCGAGTGTGGCGAGTCCTTCGAGCGAGCGCTCAACGAAATAAAGTCGCATTTGCGCTACCACGCCAAAGAACAAACACACGTCAAAAGGACTTTTTTTTTGCAACGCAAACAAATATTCGTTCATGTCTTTTAGCGAATGCAAGTATTTATTTATAGAAATTGCTTGCTTTTTTTCGCATTGCTCACATTTATCTATTTTTGCGCAGCTGGACGTTGCAACGCTTTAGTAGCAGCGTGTGTGTCTTGTTGTTGCTGTGCTTTGGCAGCCATAAATACATATGTACATATAAATAAGCATACTAAATAATCTATGCAGAGAATGAATATAGATGTTTGCACTTTATTTTTGCATGTTCACTAACAGTCGCACACACACACATGTACGCTTATATGCTTAGATATCTGCACGCGCTAATATAAAAATAAATTTTTGCACGCGCTGAAAAATGTGAGAAAAACAGCAGCAACAACAAGAGTACACATGACATCGAAGCTTCCAAAGAATACTGTACTAAGTCGACTTAGTACGTTTTCCTGTTTTTGGTGGTTTCGAGTAGAACGTGCCTTAATTCGGATGCTGTCAAATTTTGGTATCAATCGGACAGTCCCATCAAAAGTTATAAGCAAAAGTGTACATATAATACAACTCGAGATTTTTACAGAATATAAACATTGAAAGCTTGCCATGAAAAACAACGTAGCAAGTTTTTATTTTTATACTCAGCTGTACTAGTACACAGAGTATTATAGTTTTGATTTCATAACGGTGGATTGTAACAGAATGAAATAATCGAGATAGATATAGACTTATATATATCAAAATGATCAGGGTGAAAAGAGAAATCGATTGAGCCATGTCCGTCCGTCCGTCCGTCCGTCCGTCCGTCCGTCCGTCCGTCCGTCCGTCCGTCCGTCCGTCCGTCCGTACGCACGATAACTCGCGCAAAAATTGAGATATTTTGATGAAATTTGGAATGCAAGTTGGTATCGAGACTGGGACGGTTGGTATTGAAAATGGGCGAAATCGGACCATGACCACGCCCACTTTTCCTATATAGAAAAAATTGGAAATTTGGTATCTCAGTCACTAATAGAGCTGGAGCGATGAAATTTTACCCACGTGTTGAGCTCAGGCCCCTATGAAGAAATCTGATGAAATTTTGGAAAATGGGCGGTGCCACGCCCACTTATTAAGGGTCAAACATTGAAAGTTTTATATGTCATAACTCAGAAACCATTGAAGATATATCGATGAAATTTGGTATGCGTGATTTACTTACTTAGGCAAACATTTTGATGAAAAATTGTTAAAATCGGTTCACGGCCACGCCCACTTTTATATATGTGTATTATAAAGTGACCTAATAAAAACATTTTAAGCGATATCTCTGTCAAATATAAAGATATATCATTGAAATTTTATGGCAGCAGTCCAACTATGGACACAAAACAAAAAACATAAAAATTTTGGAAAATGGGCGGTGCCACGCCCACTTATTAAGGGGCAAACATTGAAAGTTTTATGAGTCATAACTCAGAAACCGTTGAAGATATATCGATGAATTTTGGTAGGCGTGATATACTTACTTAGGCAAATGTTTTGACGAAAAATTGCCAAAATCGGTTGACGACCACGCCCACTTTTATATATGGGTCTTATAAAGTGACCTAATAAAAACATTTTAAGCGATATCTCTGTCAAATATAAAGATATATCATTGAAATTTTATGGAAGGTGTCCAACTATGGACATATAACAAAAAATACAAAAATTTTGGAAAATGGGCGTGGTACCGCCTCCTTTTAGAAGCAGGAATATACGAGATTTCTGAGCCCATAACTCGACAAATAATTGATATATTATGACGAAACTTGGTGTATACACTTTCACTACTTGTAGTAATACATGTTCAAAATTTTAGCGAAATCGGTTGACGACCACGCCCACTTTTATATATTGGTATTATAAAATGACCTAATAAAAACATTTTAAGCGATATCTTTGTCAAATATAAAGATAATTCATTGAAATTTTGTGGCATGAGTTCTACAGTAGATCGGAAACAAAAAATAGAAAAATTTCGGAAAATGGGCGTGGCACCGCCTCTTTTCAGACAAAGGAATCAACGAGATTTCGGAGCCCATAACTCGACAAATAATTGAGATGTTATAACGAAACTTGGTTTATACACTTTTATAACTTGTGTTAATAGACACGCAAAAATTTATTGAAATCGGTTTATGACCACGCCTACTTTTTAACAAAGATATTTCTGGATTACCCTTTGGGAATTTGTAATGTGACATCTTTGTAACTAGAAGTCATAAAGGAATGAAATTTTGCACAAAGAATAATATTCATATGCTTAGTTGAATAACTGATAAAAATGTTGAAAATGGGCGTGGCTACGCCCACTTTATACAGCACTCTCTTTATATACCGTGTTTCCTTCAAACGAAAACAAACAATGAAAGCATACAGCTGAGTATCTAATGTTCGATTCCACTCGAACTTAGGCTTCCTTACTTGTTTCTTATGGTTTTATATAAAGCGTACCTTAACTTAGATGGTATCGAGTTTTGGTATTGACCTTTCAATCCAAATAGAAGTTACAAGCGAAAATGTACTTAGCCTACAACTGAAGTTTCATATCGAATTTGAACTTTGAGACAGGGACCGTAACGATTATCATTTTTATAAAAAAAAATTCATTTTTAATCGTTATAATTTGAGTTTTATTTTTATACTCAGCTGTACTAGTACACAGAGTATTATAATTTTGATTTCATAACGGTGGATTGTAACATAATGAAATAATCGAGATAGATATGGACTTATATATATCAAAATGATCAGGGTGAAAAGAGAAATCGATTGAGCCATGTCCGTCCGTCCGTCCGTCCGTCCGTCCGTCCGTCCGTCCGTCCGTCCGTACGCAGGATAACTCGCGTAAAAATTGAGATATTTTGATGAAATTTGAAATGCAAGTTGGTATCGAGACTGGGACGGTTGGTATTGAAAATGGGCGAAATCGGACCATGACCACGCCCACTTTTCCTATATAGAAAAAATCGGAAATTTGGTATCTCAGCCACTAATATAGCTAGAGTGATAAAATTTTACCCACGTATTGAGCTCAGGCCCTTATGAAGAAATTTGTTGAAGTTTTGGAAAATGGGCGGTGCCACGCCCACTTATTAAGGGTCAAACATTGAAAGTTTTATATGTCATAACTCAGAAACCGTTGAAGATATATCGATGAAATTTGGTATGCGTAATTTGCTTACCTAGACAAATGTTTTGGCGAAAAATTATCAAAATCGGTTGACGGCCACGCCCACTTTTATATATGGGAACTATAAAGGGGCCTAATAAAAACATTTTAAGCGATATCTCTGTCAAATATAAAGATCTATCACTGAAATTTTGTGGCAGGAGACCAACTAGGGAAATAAAACAAAAATTATAAAAATTTTGGAAAATGGGCGGTGCCACGCCCACTTATTAAGGGGCAAATATTGAAAGTTTTATAAGCCATAACTCAGAAACCGTTAAAGATATATCGATGAAATTTGGTACGCGTGATATATTTACTTAGCCAAATGTGTGGACGAAAGATTACCAAAATCGGTTGACGACCACGCCCACTTTTATATATGGGTATTATAAAGTGACCTAATAAAAACATTTTAAGCGATATCTCTGTCAAATATAAAGATCTATCACTGAAATTTTGTGACATGAGTTCTACAATAGACCGGAAACAAAAAATAAAAAAGTTTGGAAAATGGGCGTGGCACCGCCTCTTTTTATACAAAGGAATCTACGTGCCTATTACTCGACAAATAACTGAGATATTATGACGAAACTTGGTTTATACACTTTTATAACATGTGTTAGTTGGCCGCTGTGGTGCAGTGGGTAGAGTGCTCGCCTGCTATGCCAGAGGTCTCGGGTTCAAACCACGGTCCGAGCCAAACAAATTTTTCTAATTAGTAAAAATCCAATTATTGGGTTTTTTAAGAGCAGCGGTCACCTCTCGGCAGTGGGCGGCATACCCTCCGAGAGTATTTCTGCCATGAAAAAGCTTCTCACAAAAAATGCATTCGCCGTTCGGAGCCGGCATAAAACTGTAGGTCCACCCAATTAGTAGGAAAAAACAAAAAGGAGCACACCTCGAATTGGGAGAGAAGCTCGGGTAACTAAAAGTCATAGAGGGATGCAATTTTGCACTAACAATAATATTTATATGCTTATTTGGATGATTGATACAAATTTTGAAAATGGGCGTGGCTGCGCCCTGTTTATGCAGCACTCGTGTCATATAAAATACACCCTATATCGAACAAACGCAAACAAACAATGAAAGCATACAGCTGAGTATCTAATGTTCGATTCTACTCGAACTTAGGCTTCCTTACTTGTTTCGATGAAATTTGATCGATATTTTATGATTTTTATTTTTTCGATCAAAAATAATTTTTATTATTGGATTTAAATTTTTCCGATCATAATAAACTCTAAAAACTTGTTTTTTTGTTTTGCAAATTTTGTTCTCAAATAGAATTGCGCCAATGTTGGCACAATCGTCAACTTCAAGCCATCAAATATAGGATTCACTAACGTTTGAAAAAGTTTACTATGATCGGAGAAAAAATAAAAAAATATTGATTAAAGTTGATCGTTGAAAAATTTAAATCCAATTATAACAATTATTTTTGATCGAAAAAATAAAAAAGTAAATAATGGTTATTTAAAAATTAAAAAAAAAATAAAAATCTTTAGAATAAAGATGAGCTCATATTTGGATAGAATGTGCAAAAATCATTGTATCGGCATACTTGCATTTTATTGTTAACGGAGTTTTCATAATGATTTTTTCATCCGAAGAAATGAAAATAACGATTAAAATCGGTCCCTGCTTTGAGAGCTTCTCCTGCAAAACACAGTTTTCACACTTAGTACAGTATTGTTTGGAAGCGTCGACATGTCGTTATTTGGTTTGTTGTTGAACAAGATGAATTTCTATAAAAGTGATGAATTTGTGTGTTCAGAGTACGAGCAAGATTGCCTTTCCACATGGTGCAAGGACAAGCTCACACTCCTTGCCTTAGAGCGTCGATATGCAGTGTCTCTTGGTAGAGGAAAAAGGAGGTAGATGCAGTGCTTGTTGTATGAAGCTGGGCAAGAAAAAAATATGCAAAGCGTAAAAGAGATATAAATGAGTCAAGAAAAGTGAAAGAAAGCATCTACTATAACAACAACAATAACACAGAGCGACACACCAATTAAACTGCGTCCAAAAAAAATAAAACACACGCCAACACAAGTACGAAAAAAGCGGAAACGGATGTCATGTGGCCTACAAGCCCCCCAAGCCACAGCTACGACATGCTGCTTCGCACAACAGCATTCTCTTTCACATATGTATGTATTTCAGAAATATTTTTACTTCTGTCCATTTTAATTGTGCTCAAATGCCATTTTTCAAGCAATTCAACATAACAACAACAACATATAACAAATAAAAAAAAAGTCCCGTGGCATTGGCAGTTGGCTGCCTTTTCGAAAAGTAACAGTTGTCAATTGATAAAGAAAAAAAAAATATTTTGAAAAAGTCCTCAAGTCAAGATATAAAACTACCACACCTTCCTTTTCACTGCAACGCACAGTACGAACTGTTGTCGTATGCCACAAGCATATTCTCAGCAGACGCACTTTGTGTGGGTGTTCTAGCAACTCAGCCGTAGTGGCGATTGTTGGCCACAAACGGATGTGCAACACACGCACACGCAACAAACAAGCCAAGCAAAAAAGCCGAGGTGTCGTTTGGTAGTTGTTTTGCAGAGAAAAAAGATAGTTCAAGCATTAGGGTGGTTCATGAAAGAAAAACATAAATGCAAAGATCGATAAATCCAAGGACCGAGTTTAGAAGAAAAGACCGATAACAGTCGTTCAAAACAGAACCTTTAAATATTAAACTTCGCTGACGATGTTGTGGATAGTGTTTGTTTAGGTATTTTTGGCTACCATCACTCATCCATAGCGGAGATACACATATGTGGGCCTGATGGCCCGTTGTGATACCACGTGGAGCTCTTGATTCTACAGCATGTAGATAGAGATGAGATTCCTATGAAACTGAACCACTTTCATATAGCCTAAGATGTCAGATACCGTTGTGTTTTCAAGTTCCTCCGCACATGCAAACGTGTGTCTGTGCAGGTAAGCGTATCTGGAGTTAGGCAGCGCGGGAAAAGATCATAGTTAGTGCTCGACGCGTTTTTAACTCCTCTTCATGCCTGCAGCTACGACAGAAATCATTTGTAAGCGGACCTGAGCACGTCGCTTGTAAGGAGACCCAAGCGCGTTCCATAGATGCCCATGAGGCAGTGAGCCATTGTTATGCCAAATAGAGGGCCAATATGGGCACAACTGAGAAAAAGCACTGAACTTGAGCTTTCCTCAACCAATCTAGACCAGATTTGCCCGAAGATCAAGCAAGTGGATGCTCCAGCATATCTGACATTCGCTTGTTTTATGAAGCCAGCCATCGTAGCAAATTTTGGTACCCCGAAATAAGTCCCAAATGAAATAAGTCCCAAAAAAAAATGAAATAACTCCCAAATATTTTTCATACAAATTGGGACTTATTTCATAATGAAATAACTCCCAATGCATTGGGACTTATTTCATAATATTTTGTTGGGACTTATTTCATAATGAAATAACTCCCAAATGAAATAACTCCCAACGAAATTCCGTTGGGAGTTATTTCATTATTTTCCAGCTTTGGGAGTTATTTCATATTTGTTGGGACTTATTTCGTTTCTCTTAAAAATGCATTGGGAGTTATTTCATATTTCTTGGGAGTTATTTCATTTCTCTTAAAATTGCAATTTAACAAGCTTCGACGTTTTTGTAACGTTATAAAGTAACCGAAAGCCGGGATCCGTACGATAAATCGAAAAAAATGTCGAATCTTAAAAGACCGAATTGAAAAAAGCCTTATTATACATTTTTGACCGAATTAAAAACTGTCGAAATGAGGAAAATGACCGAAAAAGGCCGAAATTTGTAGACTTACATTTTTATCGCCGCCGCTGAAGGGTGTACCACGCATAAGGACATCACCGTGGCGGTAGCCACGGTTAGGGTACACGTCCGGACGGATGGCGTAGCCCAGGGTTATTTTTTATAAGCGCGGCCGAAGGCCGCAAACGCAGAAAAGTGTTCGGTGCAGTGAAATAACGCCCGCGGGCCAAACCCCATATTAAAAAAAAAACGAAAAATTGGAATTAAAAATCGCGCGATTTTTTATTCCAATTTTTCGCCTGCGGCGCTTTTTCCAATAAAACAAACACCATATTTAAAAAAACCAAAAATTGGAAATAAAAATTGCGCGAAAGATGTCCTTCTGCGTAGTACTTTTTGGGAGATATTTCATATTTCTTGGAATTTATTTCATTTGGGAGTTATTTCATATTTCTGGGACTTATTTCATTTGGGAGTTATTTCATATTTTTTGGGATATGGGGCCTCATTATGAAATAAGCCCCAAATATTGGGACTTATTTCATTTCCTTCTTTGGGAGTTATTTCATTTCTAAAAGTTGGGAGTTATTTCATTTTTATTGGGACTTATTTCATTGGGAGTTATTTCATTGGGACTTATTTCATTTGGGACTTATTTCGGGGTACCGCAAATTTTTGCATGTGTTACACTGAAAAAAAAAACGTTGTAAATCTAAAGACTTTCACTGTTAAATCAACTACTTTCCGCAGTTGAAATGTGCCCAACAACGCTCCGTTGTTGTTTCAAAGGTGCGAGCGTTGTTGATTTAAGTCAATAACGGAGATTGTTGGAAAAAATTTTCACCTAAAAATAAATTTTTGTTTGCATTTTACTCTTCATCTTCTCTCCGCCCGGGTCCCAACTGCAAATATGTAGCCTCCCCGCTTGTTCTCCTATTCTTCTCTCCTTCTTATCATTCACTGGTTGCTATCTTTATTTCTTATTCTGAAACTTCTTCTTTATTTTATATTCTCCTCCGGATTCGATCCATGACATCAACCTGAAATTCAATCCAATCATCACATAGTGGAACATTCAACATTATATTGAATTGTAGTAACCTATTTATACTTCCATTTCCTAAAAAGGAATCCATGAATTATTTGAATCATTGTAAAAACAAAATTTAAAAAAATTTGTTCTCATTAGTTTTGTTTACAACGGAAACTGTTGGGTTAAATACTTTTGCCTTTAAATCAACAACGGGGAGAAAATTGTTGCTAAAAATAAACTTTTGTTGGATTTTTCTTTTCATCTTCTCTCCATCATTATTTTTTTTTTGTTGGTTTTCTCACAAAAAAATATTTTCTCACAAAAAATTTTTTAAAAGCAAACAAGTTTTTGAAACAACAACGCCCGTTTTTGAATAAATTTTTGGATCAAAAGCTTTGCTGTAAAAACAAATACTTTTGCTGTTGAATCAAAGACGGAGATTCAACAGCCGAAAGTTGTTGGTTTAACTACGGGTATTTTTTTCAGAGTAGAAGAAGAAACCAATCAACTGGTGGTCATTGTTGTCCCTAGGCTTCCCGGATTTCTTCACTTGCCAATGCGTCTATGGCGCAGCTACCTGGGCTGCCGCAGTGCCTTGGGAGCCATACCAAATTCAGGTTGCACCTTTCGGCAAGTTGCTTTAGAGCCGCGCTGCATTTATTCGTGACCAGCGCTGCTGAGTTACGGCATTGTTGAGTTTTCGTGGCCGCTTGGCAATTAGAAAAAAGCTTTGCCCTTTGAATTTTTCCTAGAAGTCGAGCTGCCTTCCAAATATCAGCTAGCTCCGCTTGAAGAACACCGCAGCGATCTGGCAGCCGCAGGCTAAGATTAAGTTCAAAATCCTTCGAGAAAAATGCCACTTCCTACCTTGCCGCTTAGCTTAGAGCCGCTTGTGAAAATTATAAAGTGTGTGGTAAGGATTCCATCAAGTCGTCACATCGTTGCGGAGAGTTTGTTGCCAATTGCCTTGCTTTAATTAACTTTTGGCAGTTGGTAGACAGCAGAAAAAAAAATTCTAAACACCCTAATGCGTAAACGCTTAAAAAATTGCAAGAAAATTGCAAAAAAAAAGTTTTTAAATTGCCAGCCAACGGCAATATCTGTTATTTGCTTACGCTACTGTCACTTTTTCATAATTTTCCATGTCGCTTCTGCCGGCATTTTCGTTGGTGCTACTTCCGTAAGCAGTGTTGCATTGGTAGTGCGTAGAGCTACATGGCTATCTATATTAATACATACACGGAAAGAAATTTGTATACTTGAATCAAGAAAAATGTTTTCTTGAACTCAATTTAGAAAATTTTTAGGGAAATAAGAAAAATTGACTTAATTATTACTGGTATTAAGAAATTGAGTTTTCCCAAAATGAGACAATTATTTTCTCATTCAAGAAGACTAACAAAATCTATAGAAAAAAAATGTTGAAAAAAATGTTTAAATAAATAAGAACATCTTTTCTTAAATTTACTTAAATGAAGAAAATCTTTTTGCTAATATCAAGAAGAATTTAAGAAAATTGTGTTTCGACGAATTGGAACAACAAACTACAGCGAAAAAAATTGAAAATATATAAGAAAACGTTTTCCTGAGCGAAGTAAAATTTTTCTTGCTCAATTTGAATGCCAAAGTTCTTTGAGCATATCTGCAAACTACAGCAAAAAAAAATTTAAAATAAATAAGAAAACACTTTCTTGAGCGAAGTAAAATTTTTCTTGCTGAATTTGCATTTCCAAAGTTACATCTATTTTTTTTTCATTTGCCATCCGCTTTGCATATTTCTCAATATTTCTGCAATTCTCAGATTGTTAGTGAAGAATTTGGTATAAGGAATTCACTATTTGCATCTTCATTTATATTAAATGAAATGTCCATTTCAATGAACAAGTCATAGGAAAATACTAGTTGACTAATTATGGTTTTCTAATCCCTCATGATTAGTTTTCATTTTCCTTATTTTTTATGTTTTTAATATTTTTAGAAAATATTTACTTAATTTAATATTTAATATTTTCTTATTTATTTAAGCTCGTATAAGAAAAGTTTTACTTGCAATAAAAAAATAATTTCTTAATCATTTATTTCTAAAAACAAGAAAAAAACACTTACCGTAAGTAAATTATTTCTTGTTTATTTAAAATCCAATTTTCTTGGGTTTACTTGATATTAAGAAATTATTTTCTAAGTTCAAAATCATGTCTAATTTTTCTTGTCTCGGCATTGATTCTAGTAAAAAATTCTTTCCGTGTATTTGTTTGTATATATTATGTATGCGCCATGTTTCATAGTCCAGCTTATTTGTTTCAACGTTCTGCGTTTTCATTTCATTTAACTTCCCTTCACAGTTTACCCATTTATAACTGGTCCGGTGGTGTCTGCGCTGAACGAGCACGATGGCTGCTGGTGCTGCCAGCTTCCGTTTTATTGTGGTTGTTATGTTGTTTATCATTTCAGTTTGTTTTATATTTTTTTGTGATTTTTTTTTTAGTTTTTTTATTTTTTATTTCTTTTTTTTAATTTTTTTTTTTTATTTTTTTTTCTGTTTTTTTTATATTTTCTTTCTTTTTTTCATTGCTTTTTCATTCCTTTTTTTTTTATTTGGCTTTATTGTTTGTCGTCTTCAGTTACGCTTGTCTTCTTGTGTGTCGTTGGCCGATGGCTGGTTCGCTTGGTGATGTTGTTGTTGTTGTTGTTGTTGTTGTTTGTAGTTGTTGTTGTTGTTTGTTGTCATATGTACATATTGTATTTATTGCCCGTTTAACTCCCATTAGGGTTATTTCACTGAAACAACACATTTGCCATGCGTTTGGTGAAACACGACTGCAGTTAATTTTATTTCAACTGTTATGGCAACTTGCGCCGGCGGTTGTCTTTTGCTTTTATAGTGCAGACCAACGAAGCAAGAACAACAACAACAGCAGCAAGAACAACAAGCCTTGTACACTTTCGTTCGCTATAAATTTTTGCATTTCATTTTTATATATTTTTTATTTTTGTTGCTGCTTTCGCTGTTTTACTCCCATTCCATTATTGCTACGTAAATAAAATGGATATTTGCATAAAATTATTTGACAAGACTAAAACAACAACAAGAGCAACAACGACACCAGCAACCACAATAACAACAGCGAAAATAGCAACACCACAGCAAAATCAACACTAATAAAGGACATCTTCATTGGCAAACGGCAGCGCGGCAAAGCGGCAAAGAGAAGAAGGCGATCAGTTGGGTGCAATAAATAGCAAAAGCGTCATTAAATATGAATGGAGAATAAGCATGACAGGATATTAAAGTGAGCAGCAACGGCAAACAACAGCAAAAACAACGGCCATAACAACAACAATAATAGCAAAAGTAACAGCAACAACAACAATAACGACAGCAAGAAATACAACACTATTAAAATAAAATTTCGCAAACAGTTAATTTTTGATTTCTTCTTCCTTTCCGGCGTTTAAGTTGCTTAAGTGGCTGTGTGTATGTATGTATGTATGTATGTATTTATATTTGCAGTTTGGCGGTGTGAAAATCAGAAATTATTATAAATTAATTCAGTCATGCGTATAAATTAAGCACAAGGGAATGTGGGAGAGATGGAGAGAAAGATAGAGCGAGAATATTTATGAATTTAAAACACATTTACTTATAGAGCTCAGCTTCATTTAAGGCGATATTTTTTTTGCATGTACAAGCATGTTATTTAAAAAGGTTAAGTTTATCAGCAACAGCAGAGCAGCAAATTTGCTTACCGGTTTTTCAGTGGTTTTAAATATTTAAATACATTCATGTGACAGCACCAAAGTGCAAGAAAGTTCACAGTTTGAAGTAGTTAAAGCAAGATAAAGGCACAGAAGTAATTATAATATTTTTCTATGTACATTAGAGTGGTCCCCAAATGTATGGAAACAAATTGTAAAGAATATTTGCTCAACTTCACCCACTAGGTCGATGCTAATATAGTCGAAGATACGACAGATAAATTTTTGTCCCCATCAGAGATGGTTAAGGGGTGTTGCAGAGCGTTTAAAGTTCAGAAAACTTTATTGGGATTAAAAAATTAAATAATTTTTTTTTTATACTCGTATATGATACCCAAAATCGATATTCCTGCGCTCAAACATATTAAATATAAATTTGGGTTCAGATCGGAGACGGTTAAGGATCACATATAGTAACATGAATTTTGACCACTGTGCGACGCACCTTAACCGTCTACGATCGGTACCAAAATTTATATGTAGTGTATTTTTGATTAAAGCAGTATGGGTTTTAGGTATAAGATATAAGAAAAGTGAAATTAGATTTGATATCATAGTCTGATCTTTTACCTCTGTGCGACATCCTTTAAGGTTCAGACATTGGTGACTTATAAGTATTTCAGTATCGTTAACCTGATTAGCTATCCATGTTAGCTGTTAGTGGTGCCGTAAATCTGTAAACAGCTGACACTTGTCGAGGCAGATCTTGGAAGGTAGGCGCATAGGCGAATTAAGAAATTTCCATGTATTTTGTTATTGTAATTGGTAGATTGTAATGTCAAAATAATATTTCTCCTTGTTAAAATCTGAATTCGCTTGGGACTCGCCCATTACTATTGGCCATGATGTGAATTCGCTTTGATTTTGATATTATAATCTACCTTTGTAAATAAAAAAAGAATTTCTGAATTCGCCTATGCGCCTACCTTCCTATATCTGCTTTCACAAGTGTCAGCTGTTTACGGATTTAGGGTTGCTAACCAAAATCCAATTGGTCTGTAAGTTAACGATACAGATACAGAATTACGATAAGGCACCAATGACTAGTAACACATCTTGTCGTAAGGTTGGTTGAATCAGCTGTTTTATAAGGTTAAAGATAAGTCACCAATGTCTGCACTCTTATCCACATACGACCGCAACCAAAATTTATACATATGTGCACGGAAATAAATTTTGGTATAAATTTTAAACTTTTTTGGTCGATACGACCGAAAAATTATTAAAATTTAAACTTCGAAAAGTTTAAGAGATTTTTAAACTTTTAACGTTTAGATTTTATTCCAAATTAAAATTTATTTTAAGACTTTCAAAAGTTTAAAATTTAAATCTTTTTTTGGTTTAAATTAAAAAAAAAAATTTCTGCTCCCAAATCCTCTTCATCCTTTTCCATATTGTATCTTTTCCTATCCTCTTTTTCTCCTTTTCTTCCTCCTTCATTTTATCTGTTTCCATAACTATTTTGTGTTTGTTTGTTTCTCCATTCAAAGAACGCCTCACAGTCGTTCATTCAAATTGTCTAATAGCTATAGGTAAGTGAGCCTTTTATATTGTTCATTTCTCGAATAAGCAATTTGGAATTTCAAATCAAAAATTAAAATTTTTTCGTTGAAATAAAATCTTACGACCAATGAAGGTTTAAAATTTAAACCTTAAAAGCATGAAATTTATTCCAAAAAATACTGAGAAATATTTAAACTTTTGTAAATTTGAATTTTAAACCAAAAAAGAATAAGAAACTTTTAAACTTTCGAAGGTTCAAAACTTAACCCAAAAAAAGTTTTCAATTCCTTTCAAACCAAATCAAAGTTTAAAAAATATTTCAATATTTATAACAGTGAGTGTGTTATTTTTGACCGTACGTTAGCCGATTTAGGAGATCATTTGACTTTTTAATCACCACCCTAATGTACATAATATGTACACTAGGCTGTCTCGCCTTATATGGACCAAAAAAAAAGTCCACCGTACGGCCCTCCATATGAACTTAAAAATAAATTTTTTGCTGAATATCTAAAAATGGGTCAAAATGACGATTTCGTGTGGGTACTAGAGGGTTAAAATGTTCTAGAAAAATATTCGCCATAATTTTAAGCAACAACTAAGAAGAAGAAGCGGCGCCCAAAAAAATATGGAAGGGGCATACGGCAAACCCTTCGCAACACCTTTATTGTAAATTGTTTTAATATAAAATTTAAACTTGTTCGCCATTCTGTATGTGTGTATTAAGGTGGAGTGAAAACATATGGAGATTTTTTTTTGTTCTTTTTTTGAACGTACCAGCAATAAAAAGTTGTCTTTATACGAGTTAATGAACCCCACAAAATTTTATGGCGATAGGATGACGTTTTGAACTGCCCCCAGCCCCGCAAAGTTGAAAAAATAGCACGATCTGTTACAAATATGAAATTATGAAAATTATAAAAACAAAAAAAGGAGTATGAAGATTGATAAACATGGCTAATAGCCTCTGCACATTGGCATGGTTTAAGGGTAATTTAGGCAAAAATCGTTGTTTCGGATTTAATTACCCTTAAATAACGTTGTTTCGCCATACAAAAATGCCAGCTGAAATTACCCTTGAAATGCGCATTTCGGCTAAATAACTCACGAAATTACTCTGGAGTCGGTCTCTTCTCAAAATTTTATCGATTATAATCGAAAACATCTTTACTCATCGCTAATATTTCACATTATATAAATAATAACTAGCTGACCCGGCAAACTTCGTTCTGCCCAAAATAGATTTTTTTTTATTAATTTCATTTCAAAAATTGTTATTACACCGGTATGTTTTTAATAGAAAATTAACGATTTTTAACTACTTCATTGTGTATACAACTTCAAAAATATATAATTTTAGTATTCAGTTTAAGGCTGCACGATACACAAAATTTTTAGTTTTCTGTTCCGGATATTTATTTTCACTGAGTATTGGCTATTTTAACCATTTAAGTAAGTGTATTGATACGTATAGTATACCTCCATAATCGTTTTCAGGCCCTTCCTCCAACCCTTTTAGATATATTCAGCCTCAAAAGTTTAGTACGTATTTTTCGATAAATCTTTTCTTTTTTTGGGCGAAGAGTGTATTGACATCGTAAATCTGCATAGTGATTTCTATGTACATGCCATGAACGCTTTTGGGGATATTTAGCCTTAAAAATTAAGAACGCATGGGAGGTGCCACGCCCCCTTTTCCCAAAACTACTGTTTTTTTCATAAGCATGCTATTGATATCGTTAATGTCCTAATCAATTTTCAGGTCCCAACCTTAAACGCTTTTAGAGATAATCAGCTTTAAAAATTAAGGTTGTATGGGAGGTGGCACGCCCCCTTTTCCGATAACCTACACTTTTATGCGCAAAAATTGTTTTGATATCATATATGTAGCTCTGTACCAATTTCTAGGTCCCTGACTTAAATCCTTTTAAAGATATTCAGCTAAAAAAAATTAAGCGTTGTTGGGAGGAGCCGCCCCCTTTTCGATAACTCCTATTATTTTGCGTTAATATGGAATTGTTATCGTTTATCTCCACACCACTTTCCAAGTCCCGTGCGCAAACAATTTTAGAGATATTCAGCATGAAAAATTAAGTTTGTATGGGAGGTGCCACGCCCCTTTTTCCGATAACCCCCACTTTTATGCGTGGGAATGGCTTTGATATCATTTAGCTCTATACCAATTTTCAGCTCCCTACCGTGAACTGTTTTAGAGAAAATCAGCTTTAAAAATTAAGGTTGTATGGGAGATGCCCCCTAACATTTTTTAATTTTTTCTTCGTCTAAACTTTCGCGGGGTAACAACAAACAAACCCCCCTAAGGAAGTATTTGATTTGGTTCAGCCGTTTTCAAGTTTTAGCGTTACAATTAAATACCAAATCATTTTTATATATATAGATAATACATATACATATACATCTGCGCTAAAAAAAACGCGGCTATTAAATTTGTTCGCGACGGTTTCTTAGATATTGAACAAGTAAGGAAGCCTAAGTTCGAGTGGAATCGAACATTAGATACTCAGCTGTATGCTTTCATTGTTTGTTTGCGTTTGATGGAAACACGGTGTATTTTATATAAAGCGAGTGCTGCATAAAGTGGGCGTAGCCACGCCCATTTTCAACATTTTTATCAGTCATCCAACTAAGCATATGAATATTATTCTTTGTGCAACATTTCATCCCTTTATGACTTTTAGTTACAAAGATGTTACGTTACAAATCCCCAAAGCGTGTTCCAGAAATATCTTTGTTAAAAAGTAGGCGTGGTCATAAACCGATTTCAATAAATTTTTGCGTGTCTATTAACACAAGTTATAAAAGTGTATAAACCAAGTTTCGTCATAATATCTCAATTATTTGTCGAGTTATAGGCTTAGAAATCTCGTATATTCCTGATTCTAAAAGGAGGCGGAGCCACGCCCATTTTCCAAACTTTTTGCGTCTTTAGTTTTATGTCCGCAGGTGGACTTCTTCCATAAAATTTCAATGATATATCTTTATATTTGACAGAGATATAGCTTAAAATGTTTTTATTGGGCCACTTTATAATACCCATATATAAAAGTGGGCGTGGTCGTCAACCGATTTTGACAATTTTTAGTCCAAACATTTGCCCAAGTAAGTATATCACGCGTACCAAATTTCATCGGTGTATCTTCAACGATTTCTGAGTTATGACTCATAAAACTTTCAATGTTTGCCCCTTAATAAGTGGGCGTGGCACCGCCCATTTTCCAAAATTTTGGTGTTTTCTGTTTTATGTCCATAGTTGAACTTATTCGACAAAATTTCAGTGATATATTTTTATATTTGACAGAGATATAGCTTAAAATGTTTTTAATAGGTCACTTTATAATACACATATATAAAAGTGGGCGTGGCCGTCAACCGATTTTAACAATTTTCCATCAAAATGTTTGCCTATGTAAGTATATCACGCATACCAAATTTCATCGATATATCTTCAATGGTTTCTGAGTTATGACATATAAAACTTTCCATGTTTGACCCTTAATAAGTGGGCGTGGCACCGCCCATTTTCCAAAATTTCATCAAATTTCTTCATAGGGACCTGAGCTCAACATGTGGGTAAAATTTCATCGCTCCAGCTATATTAGTGACTGAGATACCAAATTTCCGATTTTTTCTATATAGGAAAAGTGGGCGTGGTCATGGTCCGATTTCGCCCATTTTCAATACCAACCGTGCCAGTCTCGATACCAACTTGCATTTCAAATTTCATCAAAATATCTCAATTTTTGCGCGAGTTAGAGTGCGTACGGACGGACGGACATGGCTCAATCGATTTCTCTTTTCACCCTGATCATTTTGATATATATAAGTCCATATCTATCTCGATTATTTCATTCTGTTACAATCCACCGTTATGAAATCAAAACTATAATACTCTGTGTACTAGTACAGCTGAGTATAAATATGCATTTTTTAAATTGCAATTACTTAAAAACTACTGAACCGATTTCGAATATACCATATATACCATTCGATAGGTATTTTGATTCTCTTTAATTTGATATACATTTTATATATGAAAAGTAAGGGGGGTAAAAGGGGGGTTGACCCCCGCAGGGGGATGTTATGGAACCTACATAAAATGTATATAAAATAAATTAAATGGAATCAAAATACCTATCGAATGTTAAAAGTATATTCGAAATCGGTTCAGAAGTTTTTAAGTAATTGCAATTTAAAAAATTCACAATATAAACTTTGACCTTTAATAACTTTTGTTGTTGTTTCGAAAAAAAAAAATTAACTTTAATACTCAGCTTAGCCGTTTTTATAAATCCTCATACTTCGTTTTTTGATTTTATAATTTTAGAAACTTCACATTTGTACCAGATCATGCTATTTTTTCAACTTTGTTGGTCTGGGGCATGCGAGTAGGTCAATAAAATTTTACAGGCTTATTACTGGGCTAGAAAGGTGCCATTCTGGCTTTGGAACAAATTGAATTTCCAAAAAAAATGTTCACTCCACCTTAGTGTGTATATTGAAGCGCTTCTGAAAAATTCAGGCTTTTCCCTAGTCCATACTTTTTAGCTTTAGCAATATCACTAATGTTACGTATACGCCATGTCTTACAAAATGAACCAATGCCTGCTCCTATTAACATGTAACAAAAAGTGAATGTCTTTTGCTGGTGTAAAAGGCTTCAAAATGTGAAATTTTATTATTTTTTATCGAATTTTTCGTCTCACTTAATGTTATCCAACTTCAAACCACATCAGGGTGGGGAGCAAAAAAAAATTAGCACAAGCCCTAAATAAGTATACGCTTAAACTGCTCAACATGCCACACCTGTACGCTGTATGTAGATTTTGATACTTTTGTATACTTATAAAGATGTACTAGCACAGGAATTTTATTGCTGTTATGCTGCTCTTAATTACACTTTCAAACATATTAATGTGGCATACTTAAAATATGCAAAGCATAAACAGGAAGTTGTTGCGCTGTGGCTTAATTAGAAATAATTGTACGTATGTATGTATGTATAAAAAAAAATATAGCAAAGCTGTAAGTATGGCATTACATTGAAAGTGATTACATACAAACACAACTAAACCGCAATGGAAGTATGTTTGTAACGCATAAAACGCCTCATTCTTGCCGTAGCACTTCAAGCGAGTCAAACTCTTTTGCGGTGGGTGGGTGGTAGTTGCTGCAAGTGCTGCATACATATGTATGTATGTACAAATATGTGTATGCATTTATTTATGTCACTTGATCGAGTTTCTATTTCATACTCCATTTCAGTCAGCCGGCTTGTGTAAGCGCTTATGCAATATATGAATTGAATTTAGTTCACTTTTACTTTAGACACACTTTTGAAATAAAAAAAAAGCAAATGGTGTCTGCGGCCCAACTTGCGACAGCAAAAAGAGGAAGCAGGCTTTGTATTGAATTACAAAGCTTTAAGCTGCACTAAAATATTTAACAAATATGCCGCATTGTGCCAATTTTTTCTTCTTGCAACAAATTTAAAAATCGCTCACTCATGCACAGCAGCCCCAAAGCCACAAAATCAACTACATTTACCATTTACAATTTACAATTTACAATTTAATTTTCATTTTGCTAATTTCAATTCGTGTTGCGTTTTGCCATATTCGTGCGCTTTCGATAACGACAACGCGGACAATGCTCGCACATTAAATTGCATTTAACCAATAATTTACATGTTGCACCGAATTCATTTCATACAAATGTAATAATCATTTATTTGTATTTTTATGACCGGATATCCGCATTTTACGCATTTTAATTTGTATATTTTCTCTTTGATGGCCTATAATATGCTGTTAAGCGTGTAATAATGAATGTGATTTCAGTTATTGGCCACCACAAAGGCTTAACAATGCAATGTAACAGTAATGTAACACTGACAATTTAAAGCAGGGCTGCTCAAAGCTCTTGTATTGAAAGTACAAAGCTCAATACATCTACAAATTTTGTATATGGACTGAAAAATTACATACATACAAATTTTTTTATTTTTTATATGAAAATTTTTTGAATACTAATTTTTTACAGTGCTTTCATTTTTTGAATTTTTTTTTCATTACACATTTGTTATTGTAAATTTCGATTTCTTACGGCAGTGCTCGAGCTCCTATACAAAGTGCCTTTGCTCTGCACATTCAATATGAATCATAGGCACATACATATACAATTTTTTTTATATCTGAGTGCTTATGGCAGTGCAAAGAAAATTTTATTTTCATATTTGAAGTGAAAATATGTATCTGTGCCTATGATTCGGAACAAAACAAAAACAATTGTGCTTTGAGTGCCTATGAGGTGAGCAGCCCTGATTTAAAGTACGTGCTCTTGTTGTTGTTGTTGCAGTTCGGTAATTAATACAATGTTTATGGTTGTTTACATTAAATCATTACCATTTAAGCCTTTTAGTGTTTCGAAGCAAATCCATAATGCAACTTATAGCGTTTATGCCAAGTGAAGTTGGAGCAACAACTAGAAGTTGTTCCAGATCGCCACATATAGGATATAGCCTCAGAACAGGAGGCTTTGAATTTGCAATTGAGCAGTTTCATTCGGCTTATTACAACTTCGATGGTATACATTGCATTTTACCAAGTGTAATGTTTTTCTATAGAGTAAATTTTTTTTTTAATAAATGCACTTTTGGTATGGAATTTACTAAATAAAATTTACAATTATTTACTCTCTAAATTAGTTTTTGATTTAAATAAAAATTAAGTAAATTTTCTTTCAAAAATTTTTCAATTTATTTTTTATTTTAAATTTAATTTTTATTTAAATTTAAGAGAATAATTAAGAAATTTTAAAAATTTTGTTTTTCAATTTTTTTTCCAAATTTTCTTTTCAAGGCATTGTTTTATATTTTTTTTTTTAAGCCGTGCCAAATTTTTTTTCTTAAAATATTGTTTTTCAATATATTTTTTTCCCAACCTGTTTTCCAAGTTTTAAATCAGACCCGCCCCGAGTCTCTCGTATTGAATGTACACATTTGTTAGTGTAAATTTCGATTTCTTATGGCAGTGCTTGAGCTACTATACAGAGCAGTCCTGTTTTAAATTTTTTAAATTTGTGTTCCAAATTTTTTTTTAAACTTCGTTTTGCAAATTTTTGTTTCAAAACTGTTTCAACTTTTTTTTTAAACATTGTTTTCCATTTTTTTAACCTGTTTTCCAATTTTTTTTAAACATTGTTTTTGTTTTTTTTTTTGAAACTGCTCTCCAAATTTTTTTTTCAAAGCTTTATTTTCCCATTTTCTTTCAAAACATTATTCCTCTTTTTCAAAACTGTTTTTCCATTTTTTTTTTTTTTTGAAACTTCATTTTCCAATTTTTTCTCGAAACCTTTTTTTCAATTTTTTTTTAAACCTTGTTATACGTTTTCTTTTTTCTCAAAACTTTGTTTTCCAATTTCCTTTTCAAACCTGTGTTTACCAAGCGTTTATTTTCAAAACTTCAAATTTTTTTCAAAAATTTTCTTTGTTTTTTAAACCTGTTTTGCAATTTTTATTAATATTTATTTACTTTTTTCAAAACTGTTCCAACTTTTTTTTCAATTGTTTTATTCAACCTTGTATTTTCCAATTTTTTTAATTTATTTTTCTTTTTTTCAAAACTGTTCTTCGAACTTCGAACTTTTCTTTAAATTGTTTTAAATTTTTGTATTCATTGATGATCATGATTGTTTACCAATTTTTTTTAAGCTTACCGTTTTTTAAGCTTTGTTTTCCATATTTTTTTTTAGAAATTGTTTTCACTGTTGTTTTTTTTCTTTTTTTCCAAAACTGTTTCGAAATTAAAAACAAAATTTTTTTTTTTAATTTTTTCCAAAGCCTTTTTTAAACCTTTTCTCAATTATTCATTTTTAACCTTTTTATCAAAATTCCATTTCCAGTTTTTTCCGGACATTTTTGCAAGACTTTTTTCTTAAACAATTTTTTGATATTCACCGAAAGTAGTAGTGTGATATTGAAATAGGTCCAATCTCTAACCACATGATGCGCTTTTTTTACTGCTCATGCCTCTGCACTTGCCTCTACACTTACACTTGCTGTTACGCTGCCTTCATTGCGGTTAGCAAATGCGCCATAATTAAGAAACTGCAAATCCAGTTGACTTACAACTTCTTAAAAATGTTCATTAAATCAAAGGCTGAGTCTTGGTCGGTTGGTTTAGTTGGTTTGCTGTATGTGTGAGTGTGTTTCTTGTAAGAGCTAAATCTTTGAGATGCTCTCTTAACCGCAACAAAACCAAAAACAAACACACACACACACACACACACACACTCATCCACTTACATACACTACACACATTTGGTTTATAATCCGCTTAGTTCTGGCGTCCTGGCATCGTGTGGAGTTTATATAAATAAATTTATGTTTTATGTAAGTACAACACACATGTAATATACTGAAGTACATAGCTGCTCATTGCTGTAATTGTCGCATGGCAAATGTGTTTTTGTGTACGAATTGCTAACACAAAATATGCTTATATCAGTAGTGTTATTAAATATTACATTAACAAATCATGCCACTTTGTCATGACACTTGTACTCTCATGAATATAAAGAGATATGTAGGTACATATGAATTTACATATGTATATATGTATGTATGCACACAATGCAAACGCTTGCAGGCACATCACCTTAAGGCTTAAGCAATTTTCCGCACATTCTTCACACTTCAAACTCCAACTCCAAACGTACATACACACATATATAATCGTAAAGGAATAAGTAATACTTAAGGAATAAGTAAGCTACGCTGCTTGCAGTTATACGCTCATTGGTTCTGCTCCTATAACACGTCTCTCATATTACAATTCAGCCCGAGCATAATACATTTTTTGAACAGTAAATAAATAACAAGGCTTAAGTTGCTCAAGAAATATGTATTATACTGCTAAATGAAAAATGCTTTTTTATAATCCCTTATATAAATCTTATAAGGTATTTAAACAACACATAAGCCCTTATTATATGGATTATTTTTACTTATTAACTTCATAATTAAATGAAACTAGCTGACCCGGCAGACGTTGTTCCGCTAAAATTTATTCCTATGAAGCCTAAAGAAAAGTCTTTGATTACCGTATTGCTAACCATTATTTTAGAGTCCATCTTAATGAATGCGAATAATAAAAAATTGTCTATTCTCTGAATAAAACTTATAGTTATATTCGCCGCGACAAACCTACTTCCCCCGTTCCCTATCTCTATCTCAATCCCTATCTCTATTTCAGTCTCAATCTCAATCTTAATCTCAATCTCAATCTCAATCTCAATCTTTATCCGTATCCCTATCCCTATCCCTATCCCTATCCCTATCCCTATCCCTATCCCTATCCCTATCCCTATCCCTATCCCTATCCCTATCCCTATCCCTATCCCTATCCCTATCCCTATCCCTATCCCTATCCCTATCCCTATCCCTATCCCTATCCCTATCCCTATCCCTATCCCTATCCCTATCCCTGTCCCTATCCCTATCCCTATCTCTATCCCTATCTCTATCTCTATCCCGATCCCTATCCCTATCCCTATCCCTATCCCTATCCCTATCCCTATCCCTATCCCTATCCCTATCCCTATCCCTATCCCTATCCCTATCCCTATCCCTATCCCTATCCCTATCCCTATCCCTATCCCTATCCCTATCCCTATCCCTATCCCTATCCCTATCCCTATCCCTATCCCTATCCCTATCCCTATCCCTATCCCTATCCCTATCCCTATCCCTATCCCTATCCCTATCCCTATCCCTATCCCTATCCCTATCCCTATCCCTATCCCTATCCCTATCCCTATCCCTATCCCTATCCCTAGCCCTATCCCTATCCCTATCCCTATCCCTATCCCTATCCCTATCCCTATCCCTATCCCTATCCCTATCCCTATCCCTATCCCTATCCCTATCCCTATCCCTATCCCTATCCCTATCCCTATCCCTATCCCTATCCCTATCCCTATCCCTATCCCTATCCCTATCCCTATCCCTATCCCTATCCCTATCCCTATCCCTATCCCTATCCCTATCCCCATCCCTATCCCTATCCCTATCCCTATCCCTATCCCTATCCCTATCCCTATCCCTATCCCTATCCCTATCCCTATCCCTATCCCTATCCCTATCCCTATCCCTATCCCTATCCATATCCCTATCCCTATCCCTATCCCTATCCCTATCCCTATCCCTATCGCTATCGCTATCGCTATGCCTATCCCTATCCCTATCCCTATCCCTATCCCTATCCCTATCCCTATCCCTATCCCTATCCCTATCCCTATCCCTATCCCTATCCCTATCCCTATCCCTATCCCTATCCCTATCCCTATCCCTATCCCTATCCCTATCCCTATCCCTATCCCTATCCCTATCCCTATCCCTATCCCTATCCCTATCCATATCCCTATCCCTATCCCTATCCCTATCTCTATCCCTATCCCTATCCCTATCCCTATCCCTATCCCTATCCCTATCCCTATCCCTATCCCTGTCCCTATCCCTATCCCTGTCCCTATCCCTGTCCCTATCCCTATCCCTATCCCTATCCCTATCCCTATCCCTACCTCTATCCCTATCCCTATCCCTATCCCTATCCCTATCTCTATCTCTATCTCTATCCCTATCCATATCCCTATCCCTATCCCTATCCCTATCCCTATCCCTATCCCTATCCCTATCCCTATCCCTATCCCTATCCCTATCCCTATCCCTATCCCTATCCCTATCCCTATCCCTATCCCTATCCCTATCCCTATCCCTATCCCTATCCCTATCCCTATCCCTATCCCTATCCCTATCCCTATCCCTATCCCTATCCCTATCCCTATCCCTATCCCTATCCCCATCCATATCCCTATCCCTATCCCTATCGCTATCGCTATCCCTATCCCTATCCCTATCCCTATCCCTATCCCTATCCCTATCCCTATCCCTATCCCTATCCCTATCCCTATCCCTATCCCTATCCCTATCTCTATACCTATCCCTATCCCTATCCTTATCCTTATCCCTATCCCTATCCCTATCCCTATCCTTATCCTTATCCCTATCCCTATCCCTATCCCTATCCCTATCCCTATCCCTATCCCTATCCCTATCCCTATCCCTATTCCTATCCCTATTCCTATTCCTATTCCTATTCCTATCCCTATCCCTATTCTTATCCCTATCTCTATCCCTATCCCTATCCCTATCCATATCCCTATAGCTACCTACCTCTACTTTACCGGGACCGTCCATCACCATCCGGGCCCACTACTTTAGCCATCTCTGGGAAAAAGCCTTAGAAATCACAATGAAAAAAGCTGTATGTGGAAGCCTGCTCAACGCTTTTCATTTGCTACCAATATCGCTTGAAAACATTTAGGGGTTATCCGGGTCCACGCTTTTACACAAATCTTGGAACCCGGCCTAGATATCACTATTTAAAAAGCTCTTTGTTGAAGTCATCCTCAACAGCTTTCATTTGATACCAATAACGCTCAGAAACTTTCCAGGGTCACTCGGTCCTACGTTTTAACCCATATCTGGGAACCCGGCCTAGGTATCGCAATGAAAATAACTTTATGTTGAAGGCCTGTTCAACACCTTTCATTTGATACCAATATTGCTCGAAGACTTGCTGGATCGATCTGGGTCCTCATTTAGGCCTGTATTCCGGGAAGCTTCCACTTTTTCGAAATTCTAATACCCTACTGTATGCACTAACACCACATGAATCTACTGTGAAAATTTCATAAAGAACGGTTGGTTACTTTGGGAGTTTATAAAGGACACACATCCACAGATGCACACATACACACATACACATCGATTTTTCCAATTTTCGGACTTTTCCGGAAGGATTTTCCAAAATTTTCTTCCCTACGAACCATCTCCTCGAGAATACTAACAACTGACAAAAAATTTTACAGAAATCGGTCCAGCCGTTCTCATCTGATGAGGTTAGTAACATTTTTTACACCATTTTTATATATATAGATGTAAAATGGCGACTAATCCTCAGAGAGAGAGAGAGAGAGAGATAGTAGTACTTACTATGTTATCAACACAGGAAAATAAGCCTTATAATAAGACTTTCTTCATACAACTTACGTCTCTTAGAAATTTCAGCTATTATTTTATAAGCCTTGTCATCAGCTGTAATAAGCCTTAAATAAGGCGCAGATTTAATGGAGGGTATGCTCACATAATGCCAGTGTCGCTCAGATTTGTCTGTACAGCCAAATTTACTGAATTTTGTTGCAGCAAAGGATAAGCTTTGCTGGCGTCTTTCACTTAATGCGTGACTTCATGTGATCCCGTGTACGGCTGTGAGGCTACGGTTACTGTATAATGCTTACTTACAAATGACTTCCTTGATTTTTTTCACAAAAATATGTTTCATTTACTTAGATAACTGCTTCTATTCCTTTGCTTTACTTTTGCTGTTATGTTTCACATAAAAATAATAATAATGATAAAGCATAAAGCAACAACAAATAAAAAATTGTCCTGCAAAATAGTAATAACAATAAATAAAAGCAGCCCGTGCTACTAAAACTAATGTTGAGCGAAAGGAAGAAAATGCGGCAACGTTAGAAGCATAAAAATACAAGTTTATATTTATCTATATGTACATGTGTCACACAATGTTGCGTGTCGCAAGCAAATTTATTGTTAGCACACAAACGCATCAAGCATACACATCACAAACAACAACAACAGCCAGCTAGCAGTGGCCAAGAGTATTGGCAAGAGTATGTGCTTAGTCAGGCTTTCGCCGCCACACGCTCACACACAATCAAAGGCGCGCATATTGGTATTTATCAGTGGCGGACGCTTCATACAAGCCGAAAAGCCCGGCTTGCCTAAATTTTTTTTGTTAATTTCTGTATAAGGAAACTAAAAATACTTCTGCGCTTTCGCGTGAAATTCAGATATCTCTCTCTATAAGTTTGGCGTCATCAATCAATTCAATTTAACTCTTCACAAATTATTCTAATAATAACTTATCCACTACTTTTGTAGATAATATACGTTCTTATGGTGAAGAGCTTGAATTTATTTTCGACTGAGCAAGGATTGTTGATCTGATGGCCAAAAGTACCTACATCTACAATAACAAAAGTCATATACATGTCTTCATTTTCTCGATTTATTCCAATTGATTCAGTTTTATACGATATGAATATAAAGTACAAACTAAATATGCAAACCGAATTCAATCAAAGTCAATGACGGAACGCAATACATTAATGGCCAATGTTTATGCTTCATACATAGGCTTGCCCAGCCAATTTATACTAAGACCGCCACTGGTATTTATATGTACATATATATGTGGCCACAAGCCATAATCGCCTAAGTCGTAAAATATGATTTCGAGATAAATTACTTTTTATATTCGAATGCGTTTTTTGAAAAATCATAAAAGTTGATTAAAAACTATGAATGCCAAATCGATGAGCCATCCACGATGCTACGATTAAATTTTTGTATATAAAACAAAATGTTATGAAGAAATTTCATTAAGTACATATCAGAGATCAGCAGCGGTGCACCGCATTTTCTAAAGCAACGCAAAAATACTTATTTTTTAAGTGGCTCAAAAAATAAGTACCCACACTCAAAAAAAAAAATTTCGCGTCCCAATACAAAATTTTCTTTATTTTGTGTAAATTTTCTCAAAAATGTGGAAAAAACATAAAAAACATTCAAACAAATTCGTTGCCATGGGGATTTGTATGGGAATTTAATTTCTCAAAATTAAAGAAATCAAGTCTTCAAAACAAGGAAAGTTGGGAATGGAATGGCGCTTAAAGAATTTTTCATTATTTTAATGTATGAATTTTTTCAAAACAAGTATATGAAACCATGGTAACGCATGTAACAACAATATTTTATAAACCTTTTAACATGTTTTAAGGAAAATTTACTCAAAACAAAGAAAGTAGTGTTCAAAATAGGTAAACAATTTCTTTGACCCCTCCATATATTTTTTTCTCTCAGTGCAAAAAAAAAATTCACCGCCACCGCATTGATTGAAAACCTTAATGATATTGCGGTATTTAGTGTTGTTTACGCCGCATATCGCAAACACCGCATACCGCAAACACCGCATATCGCAAACACCGTATATCGCAAACACCGCAAACACCGCATTTGTTTATTTGTATACTATTCAGAGTTGCCGGAAATTTTTCACACACTGCAAAGGTATAGGCAATTGAAAATTCATTTGTACATAAATACATAGATATGTGTTACTGATTATAAGATATACAGCAAATTTATTCTCAAGTATTTTTTTTATTTTTGTGTGCTTTGTTTTTTGTGGAAGTTTTTTGAATAATAAAATATTTTTCAATAATGAAATAATCAAAAATTCATTTTTGAAATCCAATATGACCAATAGGGTCATCAGAATGAATACTTTTCCGTCAAACTAGCAATCCGTTTAATTGACAACATAGTTGAATTAAATGTATATAAATGACTATCGACACATTCAGTATCTCAGCTTTGCCGTAAAAAAGACATCTAATTCAACTATGTTTCTCAGTTAAACGAATTGCTAGATTGACGGAAAAGTATTCATTCCGACGGGCGCATAATAAAATGTATAAAAATAAACATGTGTATTGTTGTTGCTCCAATAAAATGACAAAAACTTCGGTTTGAATCAATGTATCGTAGCCGATTTTGCCGATTGTGAAAATTGAATGAATGCCTCGTTGGAAAATAAAGAATTATGTCACAGACAAACAAAAATGTGTACACAAAACTTATGTATGTGTATTACTAAGAAGCCAAAAATGTGATTCAACGATTTTAGGAAAAAACTCTATTTCATGTAAATAGGACATATTTTTATCTTGAAATTCATTAGTCAAATTATTTTGAATTTAAACAAACTGTAAATTTTAAGTGGCCCTTTCAATGAAAAAATTAATAAAAAAAAACCAATCCTGAGAGTTTTCCTGTATAGATATTCTTTGGTTAAAATCAAATTGTAATTATTGTAAAATTGTAATTGTAGTATTTTTCATCAGAAATCCATAAGACGGTAGAAATTACAAACAAAAAATCGCACTGGCAACATTGTAAATATCTCTATTTGGGAAATGCGGTGTTTGCGGTATGCGATGTTTGCGATATGCGGTGTTTGCGATATGCGGTGTTTGCGGTACACGGTGTTTACGATATGCGGTGTTTGCGGTGTTGTGTTATCCATACTACCGCATACCGGAATTGATCAAGAAAATGCAGTACGGTGTTTATTATGATCGCATATTTTGCGGTTGCGGTCATACTCACACCGCATTTTTTATGAGTATACTCTAAATCACAAAAAATGTATCGCATGCTGATCTCTGGTATATATATAAATTTTGGCTGTTATAGCAAATTGAATATACCTCTATTGTGAGTTAAGCCAAAATGTTTTTATTAATATCTTTTGATTGGAATACGTTATAGGTATGGGGGTTTTACAGAAATATAGAGTTTTTAATGTATAATAACGTGGTATATATAACTCAATTTTGTCTTAAGTCGACTTAGGCGGTTATGGCTTGTGACCACAGATATATATATATAACATATGACGTTAATGTATACATATTTACACCACAAAGTTTTCTTATTTATGCGTCTTGCTTATTGCCTCCAAGTAAGCAACTACTTGCTCCTTCAAACATCATCCTCATTTCTCAGGCGTTTGCGCACTCATACGCCCTGTTGGTTGTGGCGTAGCGCATTCTTCGCCTATTAGTTACGTGAAGTTCACTGTGTTGGCCATTGAGCTTTTATAATGATAGTCAAGCATAAGTGTTTGGTTTTTTTTGCTCTTCAGCTTACACTTTACAACAACTTATATCATTATGTTTATGTTTAGCAAAATATTGCACGCCTTGCCAGCGACTCGAGTTCAAAGTTCGCGCAGTTCACAAGCAAGACATGTTGTGGCTTCCGCGTAGTCAGACCCTCTTATTGCGCATGTGGCACATACATATGTTGGTCTATATGTATAAACGTCAAAGTACGCTTTTTTGAACTACATACTTGCTTTTCTTTGAGAGATTAGAAATTATGATAATCGCCGCCGCTGTCGCCATCACACACGCAAATCCATCAAATTTCGTGACTCTTCTCTTGTTGTTGTTTGACGTGCCAATTTCGTATTTCACACACATGCTCACGCTCCACACTGGGGCCGAGCGTGCTCAAAATTCAGTTTTTAAATAATGAGTTTTTCAACAAAATAAAAACGCAGTATTGTTCCCTATAAAATTCTACACTTCTGGCCCAATTTTCAGCTTTCTATCGTTTTTCAGTTGGGAGTTATCCATACACAAACATGGCAAATTTTCCAAAAAATAATTTTTTTCCAAAGTGTGAAATTTTAATGTGTATTTGAAATAGTTGGTGTAAGAGAAGGATATAAAATTTTATTATTCTGCTTTTTCCATAACATTAAGTGAAGCTTACATAATCGATGAGTGTTTTTTTTTGGAACTAGATGTTTTAAAAAATTAATTTTTAGTATAAAACTAAACGTACCTCTTTTTTTAAAATATTTTTTTTCAAAATGGATTTTTTTTAATTTGCGCAAAAAAGTAGCAAATGTAAAAATGCAGCAGTAAAATATGCTCCTTTGTGACAAAGAATCCGAGTTCAGAACCAAAAGCAAAGTGCGCATTTTAAAAAAAAAGTGAGTTTAAAAATTGCATTCCAATTTTAGTTAAAAAAAACACCTATATCTGGTTGAATTTGATTCTGTTATATCTTAAATTTAGTTGATCCATTATTTACTGGTTACTTTAATTACAAATTGTGGTTGAGGCTACTTGTCAAGCCAGGTTTCTTTAATTTAGACTTGTAAGTTGGATTACAATATGAGTTCTTTGAAGCACAAGTTGTGTTACTCCAATTTTGTTTTTTTTTATGTTAGGCATGAAAATGTGTGGGGAAATACGTGTTCTGCTTAAAACGCTAACGGTGAAACTCCTAATTCCCATATAAACATACTTGTGACCACAGAAAATTCTTAATATCTCAAAACAAAAAATTGGAGAAAACCATTTTTGTATACATACATATGTACCTGCACCTGCATATTTCATCAATGGGTTAATAAATAGCCGTTAATGGGTTAATACAATACACATTGGCTATTTTTGTACAGACATACTAATATAATAATAATATAATACAATGGCGCTATTATGACTCTGACGAGTTTTATGGCCGAGCTTCTGTCCCAACTCGAGGTGTGCTCCTTCTTGTTTTTCCTACTAATTGGGTGGACCTACAGTTTTATGCCGGCTCCGAACGGCGAATGCATTTTTTGTGAGAAGCTTTTTCATGGCAGAAATACTCTCGGAGGGTATGCCGCCCACTGCCGAGAGGTGACCGCTGCTCTTAAGAAACCAATAATTGGATTTTTACTAATTAGAAAATTTTGTTTGGTAATTGCTTGGACTGGGGTTTGAACCCGAGACCTATGGCATAGCAGGCACCACACCGGCCACCATACCACAGACATACTAATTTTGATTTAAATAATTTGTTTAGAGATCTTAAAAAAAACTGGTCACCAATGGGTTAATTCATGACCGTTTTAATGGGTTAAGATTCCAAAGATTACTAGTTTTAGTGTAGATACAACTAATATGATTTAAATATTTTAATCTAAGAATTAAGTGAAAAAATTTGGTTAAAAATGGGTTAATGCGTAGTCGTTAAGGGGTTAAAATTCTTGGGATTTACTATTTTAGTATGGATATACCGATTCAAGAAAATTAAACTCGAAACTAAAATAAAAAACATAGGTCACCAACGGGTTAACTCATGACCGTCAATGGGTTAAAATGCTATAGATTAACTGCTTTAGTGCAGATAAAGCGATTCTGATGTAAAAAATTTGATTTCAGAATTTTGAGCGTCCTCATATATATAAGTGGCCCCAGTGTGCGCTCCCAAGCGTTTTATGGCAAAGTGGCTTGTCGCAACTTCTTCCCCTTTTTAAACTATAAAATAAAAAATGCACATGCTTTAGCCGATGTTGAAGGCTTACATCAGCCGTCAACCTCCGTGCATAAATGAATAATTATTATTATTATTAATACATATTTATATAAACACACAGATGCACATATCCTTATAACTTCAAAGTTCATGCTACTTTTGTCTCCTTGGCTTGTACCTCTGGCTTTGCCTTTGTCTCTGCCTTTGCTACTTTGCATATTTTATCAGCGTGTATCCTTAGTCGACATAAGTCCAACACTTTAATAGAATTTATCATTCTAATCTGCCCCTCATGAGCTGCTACTTAAGCAAACAATATTCGCATCAAAAGTGGGCATATGCTTAAGGTTGTTTAGGACTTGACTTGACTTGGCATTGCAGACACGTTCAAGTGCGCTTTGTCTTCTTCTCTCTTTCGGATAAAACAAAACAAAAATGGGGGGCATATGCTGATAAATAAGGAAATGCTTAATGTGGTGTAGTGGTTATGCGGGTTGGTGACTTGTAAACATGCCTTTGTTTTTTATTATTTGTTTTTACCAAATAAAGATTTCATTTTATTTTTAACACTTTTTGTTGCCTGAAATCTAAGGCAATCGACAACTTTGCAATAAAAAACAGCGATTTTCCAAATCACTTAGCTCAAATGTGTCATTTGCCGCACAGAGAAAAGAATGGTATCGCCATATATAATTTTATGTTGCATACTTTTGAGATTTTTGATTAAAGTCTCAACACAGTTTTAAAGGCTTAGTTGCATTTTAACGATTTTTTACATGAAAAACCGCATTGATTTTACGGAAAAATTTGTAGTGGATTTGGAAAACAGAATTTTTGGGATTTCTAAAAAAAAATACATAACATTTTTAGAGACAATGATTCACTTTATAGTGAGACTTATTCATTTTTTATGATACATCGATGATAAGAAAGAAAAATTTGAAGTTTTTCTTAGTTATTTTAGATTAATGCTGTGTTACATTTGGAGAGCCGTTGTAACATTTTAAAGTTTTAGAGACTGTGTGCCAGTCAGACCTGTTCATTTTATAGGGTCAAACAATTTGTTTGAGTGTACTTTACGTGTTTTTTTGAAAAATTTGAATTACAGTTTAAGAGTCACATTTAAATTTTTAGAGCCTGTGTAGCACTATTGCGTCAGACATGCACATTTTACAAGGCCTAAATATATATTGAGTTGAAATTTAAAGGTTTTGTAATACATTTTAATTACAGTTTAAGATACAGTGTATTACACTACGGTATTAGAGACTGTGTAACATTATAGACAAAAAGGTTTTCATTTTATCGGGCCTAAAGATTGATTTAGAGCGCATTCACATTACTCGGTGCGGTATCGGAACGACATTTTTGGTTTTTACCGAAAGTATACCGAGAGCTTACCGACCACATGTATTTCAATTGGCACTTTCACATTAGTGTTGCATACATGAAATCGGAGCGGATTAGTTTCGGTATACCGCAACGCGGTAAGACCGGCCAGTAAAGTTTGAGGAATTACTGCATACATTTTTGCGGCGTAATGAAAGAAAAAGAATAAAGTTAGTGAATATCTCGTTTCGGCTATAAATTTTGCAAGCTATAATGCCCTCGTCTTCGCTGGAAGACATTATTGTTATTATTGAGTGATTTGTTGAATTTTAAAACTTTATATTTTTAATTTCGATATTTGTTTTCCAATTTTCTGCTGAAAGTATTCCCACAAGTGTGAAAAACACAGCAATGCGGACTCGTTTCGGTAAGATGAAAACACCGAGAAAAAAATGTCGATCCGAAGTCATACCGAGTAATGTGAAAAGGCCCTTAGGTGTACTTTAAGGGTTTTAGTAATAAAAATTAATTACATTTTAAGAGCTAGTGTAATATTGGAAGCTTTATAAAAGGTTTAAAAGGCGTTGTAATATTATAGAATAAGCCTTTTTTATTTTACGGGGTAAAAAAATGATTGAAGTGTGCGTTAAGTTTTTGTAATAATTTTCATGAAGTTTCATCACAGTTTAAGAGCCAGTGCAATATTGGACGGTTTACGAGAGGGTATAACATTATATCTAGAGTCAGACGTTTTAATTTTATGAGTTCAGAAATATTGTTAAGTTTTACTTTAAGGGTTTTGTAGAAAATTATAATTACAGTTTAAAAACCAGTGTGGGGTTTGAAGGTTTTAGAGATGGTGTAGTATTATAAAGTCGAAAATGTATATTATTCAGTCAAAAGATTTGTTGAAGTATACTTTAATTGTTTTGTGGCAAATTTCAATTACAGTTTATTCAGCCAGTGCAATATTGTAAGCTTTACGAGACGGTGTAACAATATACAGTCAGACTTTTTTATTTTATAAGGTCAGAAATATTTGTGAGTTGTACTTTAAGGATTTTGTAGTAAATTTTAATTACAGTTTAAAAGCCAGTGTGATATCTGAAAGTTTTGGAAACGGTATAGCATTACAGAATCTGCCCTTTTCATTTTATAGCGTCAAATGATTGGTTGGGGTGTAATTAAAGGGTTTTATTACAAATTTGAATTATAGTTTGATAGTCCGTGAAGCATTTAAGAATCAGACTTACTTATTTTATTTAATGAGAGTAGGTTGGACAAAAAAAGTACCTACTAAGCTTTAATTTCATGACAACCTTAAGTCTGCATAACAGTTTGAAAGCCAATGTGGCATTTACAATCCAACCTGTGATCTCAATGAAAACGGTACAAAGCTTAACAATGTGAAATGTTCAAGGATGCGCTCAATGCATATGAAGACAGCGAATTACAGCAAATAAATAAATGTTTGTGATGCATACCAAAATTGCACAACAGTTTTAGAGGCAATGCGGCATTTTAATTTCGAACATTATGTAAAGCTGAAGCTAAATACAAATCGATCACAAGTTGTACCAAATTTTTGAACAACAAAGAAAATTAATTTCTAAAAACCATGACCTTCTTTTTGTTTGTTCAATACCTATTTTAGGCATTCCTTTTCTGCCCTACAAACTACATAAAAAACTTTCCTTTTCCAGTTCGATACCCTTTCTCTTTTTCCTACACAAAGCAATTACATTAGAACAGCTTTTTTTATTACCAATGCATGCATTCAATTTCAATCTTCAATTCCGCTTTTGAAATCTTCAAATTCTTCTGCACTAAAACCTACAAAAGTGAGTAGCAAGAAAGCAAGAAAAAAACAACAAAAAGCGCACGATTTCACATTTCTTTATTGCTAAGTAAGAAAAATTTTATTTCAATTTTGCATTAGTGATGAAATATTCAAAAACTACTTTTAACCGAAAAAACCGCCACGAAAAAGCTTCGTTATTTATTCAAAGCACTATTTTGTTGTTGTTTACTTCTTGTTATGTTTTTTTTTGTGTTGCAAGAAATACCTTTTGCAGTACTAGCAAATATATACAAATAGATATATAAATTTTTAAAGTAATGATCTTGCATTCATGTCCACTTTAGCCACCACAGGCAGCTGGTGTTTAAAGCTAAACACGGTTTGGCTTGCCAACGAATGGTTCTATACAAACACACACACAAATACAGCGAAGGGAAAAGAGGAAAAGAAAAAAATGCAGCAAAACATAATGGTAAAAAAATTTAAAAAAGGATAAAAAGGATTTAAAATGGTATACAAAAGTGTAGGTACAGCGGGGGAGGAAGTGTAGTGCAAGCAGAAGAAGAAAATGGTTAAGGTATGTATGTATGTCTACTTTTTATGCACAAAATATTTTAGCTTTAACGGTAAACAAGAAATGAATTTTTTATAAGAATACCATAGCAAACTAAAAAAAAAAACAAAGCAGGCGACATACATATTTACGAGCTCCATATATAGTATGTTTGTGAACTACGTATACGTGTGGCATGCTTCTTCTTCGAAGCACGTGAAAAGGCTAGCAGTGGTATTTGGCAGCAGTTGTTGAATATTTATGTAAATGGTCACATACACTTCTTCTGTACACATAAATTTGTATGCAAATATGTGTGCAACTATTTGCAATTTGCACACCTGCATGTCAATAAACAAGCTAAAATATTCTATAGCTACCACATATTTAGATAAGATGTGCCAATGGTAAAAGCACGACTTTTTCTTTCTCTTGCTTTTGGCTAACAAATATTGCACTTGGCTTTTGGCAATTCCGCTTGCTAGTGGTGTTGGACATTTATTTCAAGAGAGTCTGCTGCAATTTACACTTAAGAACATGTGCTAATAGCAGCAGCTATAGCAATTATTCGATATCAAAAAGAGCTGAAAAGCACTCTTTCGTATGGGAGCTAATGGTACTCGTACTAGAGTGCTGCCTACTGTCGAAAATCGACAGTTTTTCTAGATATTTTTTTATGACTAAGGTGCAACTATAGTTTTCGTATAATTGTTTGTTGTTATTGTCACTATTACTATTTCGTTGTTGTTCCTGTTGATGCTGCCCCTTTTGTTACTACTATCACTGATACTAGTTTGTTATTTTTGTTTTTGTTATGGTTGTCGTTACTCGTTTTCACAATTCTCCTACCTACTTCTTTCTTTCTATTTCTGCTCTTTTCTTTCGTCAATTTCTTTCCTACTTATTCTTTCTTATCCTTCTTATTACTGACTTCGTGTTTTTTTTTTTTTTTGTAATGTTTTTGCTACTTTTTTATGTTTCTTCTTCTTTGAAACTACACACCACTTCCAGCCAAACATGTTCACAATTGCATGGTAAGTTTGGTGAGCACGCTCAAACTCACCTATGCATGCACATTGACACAGCTCCGTAGTGTTCAAAAGCATGCAACACCAAACACACGGCAATTTTCCAACGACGATTGTGGACGCATTTTGCAACCAATATTTATGAAAAATCGAGTTTTATGAACGCTTATAGGTTACATTTGAGTGTTGACATGTTACTGTAGTGTCAGCACTTCCAGTTCTGGGACATCTGGCATGGGAAGAAATTCAAAACTGTCAAATTTAGTACCTCCAACAGGCTAGACAATCAAAGAGTTTCGTAAAGACTTAAACTCTTCAAAATAATAACAAAACCTTTAAAATTAATAAAATTGACAGTCAGGCACTTGTGTGATGGAACCCAGAGTTCTTCGTTTAGCAGTCGATTGAAGTGAGAATGCTAATTGCGCACAAATGTCCAAAAAGGGTGAAAATAAATACCATATAGAAATATGTTGTTAGGAAATATTTAGTACCTAAAATTGCCTAGGCATTAATTTCGTAGAATTATTTCACGCTCTAACACCCACGCGCAGAGGTCATTTTGGTCCCTTTTTGAGAAAGTTTGAAAAAATAGCATTTCTGAGCTCGTTAGAGGGTTATAATGTTCTAGAAAATTATTCGTCAGAAAATTTCACTAGAGGTCCGCTCAGACGAAATCCTTGTATAAAGCACCTTAAAGATCACAGAAAGCAAAAAACATATATTTATATATCTTCTTTATATATATTACGCTAAGCGATTTTTTGTACGCACCATAACTTTTACACCGTTATACCGATTTTCGAAAATGTGGTGTCAAATGAAAGGGCTTGACCTGTCGATGTGCAGGAAGTTTTAATATTTCTGAAAAGGGTTGCCAGCTGTTCGAAAATTTAATTCTCCTGTATAGTTTGATTGATTTTTAAATCTCAAGTATCATATGAAAGGACTTTAGCTGAAAATAAGTAATTTATTCAAATTTTTACAAAGAGGGTTGCCACCTGTTCGAAAATTCAGTTTTACGCTATAGTTTGTTTGATTTTTAAATTTGAGGTGTCATATGAAAGGTCTTTACGTTAAAATGGGTAATTTATTCAAATTTTTACAAAAGGGGTTGCCACCTGTTCAAAAATTCAGTGTTACGCTATAGTTTGTTTGATTTTTAAATTTGAGGTGCCATATGAAAGGAATTTGTGTGAAAACAAGTAATTTATTATAATTTTTACAAAAAAGGTTGAGACCTGTTCAAAATTTCATTTTTACGATATAGTTTGTTTGATTTTTAAATTTCAGGTACCATATGAAAGGGCTTGAGCTGAAAATGAGTAATTTATTAAAATTTTTACAAAAACGGTTGCCACCTGTCAAAAATTCAGTTTTACGCTATTGGGCTCCTCGCACAAAATCTTTGTATAAAAAATCTAGGTCCACAGAAAATAAAAATAACCAGTAACTATCTAGGTATATGCTGCATTTTATATTTTTTTAATAAGATTCTATGGCCTAACATCCGGATGTATCCCATTCATATTCTGCCTATTTTAAGGGGAAGTCAAATTTAAAATGACAATCAAAAATATTGTCAAATGTGGCAATATGTGGTCTTCCACCCTCAAATTGTCTCACAGTGTAATCGAAAGCCACAGTATCGCGTGGCAGGGTTTACTAGTATTCCTTACGCCTTGATGTATGCAACAACTTTGATATAAGCAATACAGCTCTGTAGGCATGAAGAAAGCATTAGATTTTTTATTATTCCGAGGAATAAATGTTTTTTGCTAAGCAGCCTGCTTTGATTGCATATTTTAGTTTAAAACTTAAGCGGAAATATGCGCATATATTCAATTGTAGTTAGAACGAAAATGCAATTCTGTAGAGAGCGAAGATGCGTGCTGTATATTCATTTATGTTTTGAACTCACATGCATCATAGTCATATATGTAGTTCTTACTAATAATAATATTTATTTATCATGCTGCCAACTGATTTTTAACACGCTTTTATTAGCTTCAACTGTATGTTTGTATGTAAACATAACATACTTTTAGGCGAAAGCTTGTATATTCATGCAGTGCTGATAGGGAGCTTTTCAGTGTTAGATGTGCTTATTAACATTTGATATGAATGCAACACATTTGATATGGTTGCAAACATACAACAATTTCTGCAGCAATGCCAGCGGCAATGCGAATACAGAACATCTGCGCAACGCACACACAAGCATCTTTGTTTAGCTAAAATAATTTTTTAGTTGGCCTTTTTTCATATGAAAAGCGACCTCCACCAGCGCAATGTGTATTTCCACGCAAATGTTTATTGTGTGTGTGATTTATTATTGTTGCTGCTGAGTAATGAAATGAGTTTTACAACATATAATGTTGTTATTGCTGTAATGTTAGTGGCAGTCATGACTTACATACATACATACATACATACATACATACATATTAACTTTTGTTCATAATGCGGCAGAGTACAACACGAGGTGTGCATGTGTTCAACAACCAATATTGTTGCATGCTTGTTTTGGAAAATTTCGTTTTAAATTACAAACAAACAAACATACATTTGTACCTCTGTAGTAGTACAACATAATTATCTAGTGAAGTTTTATGAGTTGAAACGACGCGTCATAATTAGCATGAGGAAGCACTTCGTTATGCTGCACTGCCTGCAACCAAACAACTACTTACAAACAAACAGCCATACATACAAGCAAAGTCGCATTAAAGTTGGTAGCACATATTGTTATTGTTGTTGTGGTTGTTGTTGCGCTTTGCCGCATTTCGCAATGTGTATTTTACAGTTCTCTACTATTCTGCTTGCTGCTATTTTTGTTTTTGTTTTTGCTTTTCCAATGTACTACTGATTTTAATTTTGATTTGTGCTTTTAATTGGTGCGATATGCTCATCAAGCGTCAACCGTCCAGCGGGCCAACCAACCGCATTTCGTGCATTTCGCGCTTAAGTTGCACTGCAGTTTGCCAAAATGGAATTTATAATCTTTGCTATATAAGCAGCAAAAATGTAATCAGCAGCAACTACAACTACAACAACAACCAAAAGCACTTTAATCGCGTGCAAACACATAAAAGCCACTGCCGCTGCTGCTCTGATTGCTGTTGCTGCTGCACTTAAATGCAACTCTGGCAAGTTAAATATGTACGTTGGTGCCGTGTAAGCCCAAGTGAATTATGATTGCTTTAAAACATTTTTTTCCTTTTTGTATAAATTTAAATTAAAAAGAAATTAACTCATACTTGCGGTCAATCATGAAGCAATTGCATGTACCTAATACGTATATGCATTAGAGCGTATCGCAAAAAAAAATTCGTTGAAACCGCCTCCATAAAATGTCTTTTTGGAAATATTTCCTAAACAATTTCTTATTTTCTTTTTAAGTTTTATACACTAATCGCTTTGGCTTGATAGAAGGGTTTCTACTTTATAATTGTATTAACCCTATGTGCGCCAATTGGGGTCACTACCACCCAGTACTTAGTTTATACCACCCTAATATATATTTTTTATGCCTGCATGTTAAACATTGTCAAAAATTAGCAATCTTTTGCAAAAGAAGTATTTCGATCGCTTCAGTAGAACCCGAAATAAAACACACATTTAACATTCCGATGCATGTTTTTCGCTTCCTGGAGTCTTTTATGTTATTTTACAAAGATTTTTTCTGAGGGAATCTCTACTGAAATTTTACGGTGAATAATTTTCTAGCAGATTTTAACCCTCTAGTACCCCCACTAGGGGGTATTTTGACTACTTTTTAGAAAGTCAGGAAAAAAATAGTATTTGTAACGTCGCTAGAGATCAGAATGTTCTAGAAAATTATTCGCCATAAAATTTCAGTAGGGGTCTGCTAAGAAAATTTTTTTCTAAAAGACAATGGAAAGCAAAACGCATAAACATATTCCTCCGAATCTTAAATGTGTTTTAGTTCGGGTTTCACTAAAGCGATCGAAATACTACTTTTGCAAAAGTTTAATCATTTTTGACGACGTCAATATGCTGGCATTGAAGGGGTACATTAAGCTGTTATAAACCAAGTACTGCCGGCAAGTGAACCCAGTGGCGCACATAGGGTTAATAAAATTACATACTAAGAATCGTGCTCGCAAGATACAAAATATTGGTGTATTAAACTTTAAGATACAACTACAAATACTAAAAATATGCAGAAAAATATATTTTAGCGACATCTAGCGGCGCCCAAAAAAGTTAAAAAAAAAATTGTTGCCGATAAGTTTTCCAGCACCACAGCATATGAAGGGCATATGGTGCACTTTTTTTAATGTGTTGCGTAACGAATTTCCGTCATACCTTGTCAAGTTTGATTTTTGTTATAAACCGGTTTCGGCTATGTGCCATCTTCAGTATTATGTTTCGTTTTTTTTTTTGCTGCATAAAAAGCGAGACGGCCTAATGCTCAAGCATACATATGTATGTGTGCATGCCATTGTTTTGCGACATGTTTCGGTCAGCCATGTTGTATGAGTAACCTTTTTTTCTCTTTCGCTTTTTAGCAAATAATAATAAAGCGCATAAAAATTAAAAATGAATAAAATAAATAGCTAAAATAATAAAAATAAAATGCGCAAAAATAAAGAAAGGCAAACAGGGCAAGCAATGCTGTAAATTAAAAATTCATTTAAAATAAAAGCAAATTAAATGCATACAAAATAAAGCATATTTTGTTTTACAAAAAAAAAAAAAAAATAAATAAAGAAAACCGAGCAAAAAAAATAGTTTTAGCGGCAACTTTTTTGGAGCGAATTGCGTTTTTAATTATTTATTTATGTATTTACTTGCTCATGCAACGCCAGCACAAGCAGCTCATTAACATAATATGCGGTTAATGCCAACACTGCGCCCACTGCGCCCCTACTGCTCTTTAGCCCATTAAGTCAAACGCGTTAGCCAACAGGCCAACGGCCACTAGCCAACGGTTGGCACCATTCGATAGATTCACAACCATTCGCCACCGTTCATCAACCTTCAGCACAATTCGCTACCAAACATCACCTTTCAGCAACGTCCATCTATACAACAAACGCTTCAGAGCTTTACTTACCTACATACATATGTATGTACATAACTTTACATCAAGTGTGGCCAAGCAATTTTACTAACGGAGCCACATGACAAAAAAGTCATAAACTTTACAACAACAGCATTCGCGTAATGACAAAAAGTGCTTTCATACTAAAATGTTGCTTGAAGCCAAAGCCTTGTTGTTGTGCGCCACAATGAGCCAAAAAGCGCCTTTGGTTGGGCATCCCTGCTTTAGACTTACTACAGCTATTTTATGCTGCTTTACTGGCTTAAAATTCACAGCGAATTATTTAACTTTGCTTAAGTAAATGTAAATTTAAGTGGCGTTGGTGGTGGCTGCTGGCTGATGGCTGTTGGCTTGCTTTTAGTTAGCGTCACAGGCGAGCAACACTGTTTTATGGGTGCTTACTTTGCATTACTTGCCCACACACGCTGCTTTGCTTCTTCTTGCGTTGCTTTTTTCATTTGCTTTGCTTTATTTCCCTTTACTTCTCTTTGCTTCCTCTCTCTTTGTTCTATTTCCCTTTACTTTGCTTTGCTTCCCTTCACTCTTTCCTTTTGCTCTGCTTTTTACTTTAGCACCACCGTTTTTGGTTGGCCGACAGTAAATAATCCGCAGCGTCAGCAGTGGCTCAAAAGTAAAACCGCTAACATTCAAACTGATTCATTTCCTTAACTCTTTACTGCAATTTGTTGCTGTTTTTGTTCTTCTGTTTTTTTTTATACCTTTCATGAGAATGAAATGGTATTATAACTTAGTGCCAAAAATTTTTTGTCGAAAGTACCAGAAGGAAGCGTGGGGGACCCACCAAAATATATACCGATATGGTCAGAATCACGAGCTGAGTCGATTAAGCCATGTCCGTCTGTCCGTCTGTCCGTCCGTCTGTGTGAACGCCAACTAGTCCCTCAGTTTTTGAGATATCTGAATGAAATTCGGAATACAGGTATGTTGTTATATGCAGCTGATCATTTGTCGGAACCGGCCGAATCGGACCACTATAACATATAGAAAACAACCGACTATTCAGATATACATGAAATTTTTGGATGTAATTTGTGCATAACTTCCCCATTTATACAGCTAAGGACATGAAACTTTGAAGTAGACGTGCCCATTTTGGCGCAAACAAGGTTACCGAAAATTGTCAAGATCGGACCACTATACCATATAGTTCCACAACATCCGATTATTCAGATATACACATTTAGGTGTATAACTCCTCCACTTTAACAGCTAACGGCGTGAAATTTTGAAGTATTTGTACCCATATGGGCCCAAACGGGATTACCGAAAATTGTCAAGATCGGACCACTATAACATATAGCTCCCATACAACCGATTGTTCAGATATGCACATTTTGGTGTATAACTCCTCCATTTTAACAGCTAACGGTGTGAAATTTTGAAGTATTTGTACACATATGGGCCCCAACGGGATTACCGAAAATTGTTAAGATCGGACCACTATAACATATAGCTCCCATACAACCGATTGTTCAGATATGGACATTTTGGTGTATAACTCCTCCACTTTAACAGCTAACGGCGTGAAATTTTGAAGTATTTGTACCCATATGGGCCCAAACGGGATTACCGAAAATTGTCAAGATCGGACCACTATAACATATAGCTCCCATACAACCGATTGTTCAGATATGCACATTTTGGTGTATAACTCCTCCATTTTAACAGCTAACGGTGTGAAATTTTGAAGTATTTGTACACATATGGGCCCAAACGGGATTACCGAAAATTGTTAAGATCGGACCACTATAACATATAGCTCCCATACAACCGATTGTTCAGATATGGACATTTTGGTGTATAACTCCTCCATTTTAACAGCTAACGGTGTGAAATTTTGAAGCATTTGTACACATATGGGCTCAAACGGGATTACCGAAAATTGTTAAGATCGGGCCACTATAACATATAGCTCCCATACAACCGATTGTTCAGATATGGACATTTTGGTGTATAACTCCTCCATTTTAACAGCTAACGGCGTGAAATTTTGAAGTATTTGTACCCATATGGGCCCAAACAGGGTTACCGAAAATTGTCAAGATCGGACCACTATAACATATAGCTCCCCTACAACCGATTGTTCAGATATGGACATTTTGGTGTATAACTCCTCCATTTTAACAGCTAACGGCGTGAAATTTTGAAGTATTTGTACCCATATGGGCCCAAACGGGATTACCGAAAATTGTCAAGATCGGACCACTATAACATATAGCTCCCATACAACCGATTGTTCAGATATACACATTTTGGTGTATAACTCCTCCATTTAAATAGCCAAGACACCATTTTTTCTAATAAATCTAATAATGAACCCACAGAATTAAAATTATAAATTAAACTTAATCCGGCTATGTACATACATAGGTAACTTTTCATTTCCCCACTCATGAAAGGTATGAAGTCTTCGGTACGGCCGAAGACAGCCGCGCTTTTACTTGTTTTTTATTAATTTTATTTTCTTGCTTGTACTTTACACGCAACCGTCAAACAATGGGTGATTGCGGCCAAAAATAAATTCAAAATTAAAGTATGAGTAAAACAATTTTTTTAAATAGAGATCGACAGATATATCAAATTGTAATAAAAAAGCTTATATAAAAATTTTTGAGTCTCTTTTCGTTTAGCCGTACAGGGTGCCCAAAGTTGAGCAAAAAATAGGTTCTTTTTTTCTCAATGAACACACCTCATACAAAATGCTCTATCTCATTTAATTGTTAACATACGAACTCGAGTGATACATCATATCATAGATAATGATTTTCTCTTTCATAAATTATAACGTAGTTGTAAATACCGTTCACTATTGAATTTATATGAATTTTCAAATATTGACAAAAAATGTCGATAAGAAAAAAATTTTGCTCGGTTTTGAATTGAATTGAAAAAATTAAAAAAACAAAAAATATGACCTCCTCAATTTTTTTTTATGCTTTGAAATAATATATTCTTAATCAAACTACATTTTCATTTTAAAAATCCACTTGCTCCATTTGCTTTTATAATTTTTTTCCATTGGCCTAAAACTGCGTTTTTGTAAACGAATTAATTATGTTAGTTTTGACATTATGAGAAACGTTTATATTTAGGCGAATAATCGAATATTTCTTTATCGTCTTGCAGTAAATGGTGCATACTTTCAAATTATGAGGTAATATTTTTTATCAGCGTTAAATTCATATTTTTGACAGCTTTTTTCTTTTGGAATATAAAAAAAATGTGTAAAAATTGTGAAACTTTAAGATGAAATTAAAAAAAAAAAAAACAAAAAATATGACCTCCTCAATTTTTTAGTTTCATAGTCCTAAATGTCTTTTATAAACAGGAGAAAAAATCGTAAAAATTCGTTTGCTCCATTTTGTTTTATGAACATTTTTATGCAAGGTGTTTTTTGAGTTTTCGTACATTTTTCCCATACAAAATGCCCAGAAGTATGCTTCAAAAAGTTTAAATTTTTTTGTATGGGGAATATTTGTCAAAATGGTGAAACTTAAATATCGATATTTCCAATCCTAATTCAGATATTCGAAGAAACTAAACGCTGTTTTCAAGGGTAATGATTGTTCTTTCAACTGGTTTAATCGAATTTGAGTGGAAAGTAATTATATAAAAGATATTAAGCACGGAATAGAGCCAAAAAACGTGTTTTTTGCCTATTTGAGCATGAATATCTCAGAAACTAGAACCAATTTGGAAAATCTGACTCCAGATTCAGGTTTAGCACACTGAAATCTTTTAGCAAAGTGTAATTTCATTTCTGGTATAAAATTTTTTTGAAATGCGATTTTTTTGTATGAAAGTTTTATGATAAATTATGAAGTGCTTTACCCCTTTTCCAAAATGATTACTGCGTTTGATTTATATTTCAAAAATGTATACACTAATCAAAATGGAGCATTTTAGCTATAATAGTTAGGAAAATGCTGAAATTTCAAAAATACTGTTATATGGGAGGTGGGCGTATTTGTGGGTAGATTTTCTTCAAATTTTCACAGTTTACTAATTTCAACCAAAAAAGCTTAAGTTCCGAGTTTCAAGATTCTAGCTTAATTATTACTATTTTTGGCCGCGTTTGTATGGAGGTGCCCCCACTGTGCGTCAGCAGCAAAAAAAACGTTGTTGTTGCAGATATGGTGGCATGATTCTGCCCTTAATGAACATGTATGTACACCAAAATGTCTGTAAGTGTGTATAACGAGGCACACGGCAACGTCTTAGTTAGCAGAAATTAAAATTGGAAGATTTGCTAAGGTTTTTTTGGGCGGCAAGTAAGTGTTGCTTAAATGTTAAATGGAAGCAAGTGGGAATTTTTGCAGTAAGCAATCGACCTAAAATAATATTATATATTTTTCACGAATACTTATATACTAAATAAACTCGTTGCAAGGCTGCACAAATTAGGAAATATATATGTGAGAATAAGCATGTGTTTAGCTGTTTGAAGGCTGAACTTGTGCCACAAAGTGTTCATATCGAAACAAGAGCTTGTATGAGAGCTTCATAAAACTTATAGTGCTGCGATTTGTTCGTTTTAGTCAATGATCAATTGCACATAAAAATGCATACGTATATATGAGGCATTTGCTATCAAAATCAGCTCATTCCATATATTTCTAAAATCCACTTGTTTGCATATTTTGAAAGTTTAGATGGTCCTCCATAAACAGACGAAATGAAATAGCTCAAATCAAGCTCATTCGAACCTAAAATTAGATGAAAAGGTTTGCCCTGTGGGTAAACTGCAGTTTTTTCCATAAAAAAAAGTTTAAGAAATGTGAAATTTCAGATCATTTGAAAAAGTTAAGTGCATGCTATTTACTTGAAACTCATAAAGACACAAATATTAAATGGTTAACTTGAAATAAACGCTGTGGACGTGAGAAGTTTTTTGTCTTTGCTGTAAAATTTTCAAAATTGGAATATATGGTTTTGATAGCAAATACGAATTTCAAGTAGACTTCTGAAAAATTCTCAGATATATAGAGAGATAGACAGATAGACAGACAGACAGACAAACAGACAGACCGACAGACAGACAGAAAAACAGACAGACAGACCGACAAACAGACAGACGGTCATGATTGAATCAGCACAGGGCATGATTCTGCTCATATCAATATAAAAATATTTTCTTGTGTCACTTGCCTCTTCTTGCATTTAGAATAAAAATTATTATCCCATTTCATATACTTAAGTTATAAGAATTTTGGAGACTTAAGTTAGCAAGTTGTGTTGTTATTTGCAGTGAACAGCCAAACATTCATCAAGCCAAACCTTGTAGATTAATTCGAAATCTGCAGTGAATATTTATGTTTTTACGAAGAGAACGCCGACGTTTAAAATATATTCTATTTTTAGTAGATTTCTTTCGAGAATTGCATATACATAAGTGATTAATTTTTAAGCCTAAGCAAAACAGCCCACAATCAGCAACAACAAATAATTTGAAACAGCCGCGAAAACAACAAAGAAACGAAACGAAAAACTAACAAAGAGTGACAAAATGACATAAATTCCCTGCGGATAATGCACAAGAATAGAAGACTGGAAACGCTAAAGCCTTGGCATAATAAATTTTACAAGGAAAAAAAAACAATAACAACAACAACAACAACAACAACAAAGCATTAGTAAACACTGCCGTAGGCGGTTAGGCGGTTATCATGAGGTTTATACGCGCTTGTCTTAAACCGATGAAGTTCTTTTTATCTTTCATGATCCTCAAACCTCCAAACAACCTCTCCCTACATGTAAATATATGCTTAAAGTTTTCTTAGAACATTTTAATCCTCTAAACGCATTTTTTAATTACCTTCCTGGTCAATCCTTTTGAGGAAGTGTTAAAAATATCAATTTGCATGGGCGTTAGAGGGTTAAAGTCTACCAAAAGTTGGTCTGGTTGGCACCACTCTCTTGGACAGGGTAATTTATGTGCTTTAAAAATATTTTTAAATACAAACGAAGTAAGAAGGTTTTATTTTGTCGAAGAATGCTCCAGTGCTCGAATCAAATAGTGATTAAAAATATCATTCAAATTCTTATACGAGTAATTTTACTTTTAATGGCTTCGATTCGTTTTCTTGTCTAATGTGAAATTTCAGATAATGCAGATAATGACCCATATCGATTTAAATAGTTTTATCGCAATTTTTCCACCAAAAATTTACTATAATGCATGTAATTTTCTTTTGGGCTGATATCATACAAATATTCACCAACACACGCAGACATGAAAGGGCTGCTGCATCTGACTCCACAACTATTCAATTAATTTATATGTACGTTGACTTGCTATTCAATTGCAAATTACTGCCAATAGGGTTATTAAAATTTTAATGACAGTTTTATATGTATGTATATATGTGCACCTGCAAATGTAGCCAACAACAATATTGATGCACACAAACATGCAAGCTAACTACTCACAATGTTACAAATGACATTGAAGGATCGAAAGGAAAGTGCAGAGCTAAAGCTGGGAAAGTGCAGCGAAAGAGTGGTGTATGGATCTATGTACGTCCATATGTACAATGTACATATTTATATCTAGTGTAAATTGCAATTAGGTATGTACATAGCTGAGGTGTGTTTTTGACAAAGTCACCACCAGATATCATTTTACATAAGAAGCATTTAGGTAGGTATGTATAATTAAGTATAGTAGTGTGCAGCAAAATAGAGCTACAGAAACAAAGTTTTTTAATTTAAATCAAGAATTAAGTTAAGAATTAAATTAAAATAAGAAAATTTTGAGAAAATATTTGGAAAGCAAAATCTTGAAAAAAGTTTTGATAAAAAATTAAAAATATTTGCAGAAAATCTGAAAAAATTTGAAACAATGTTCTTTTTATTAAATTATGCTTTTAATTTAAATCAAGAAATGTTAAAAATTTAATTCAAGAAAATTCGAAAAAATTTTTGAAAATAGAATTTTGCAAAATTTTAAAAATTGAAAAAATTTTAAAAATAAAATTTTTAAAAAAATTTTATCGTAGAAAGGTTTTGGAAAAAAGTTTTGAAAAAAAAAATTGGAAACAACTTTTTTTTATTAAATTATCATTTTAATTTAAATGAAGGAAGGTTAAAAATTTCAAAAAAACCGAAAAACTATTTGGAAATAAAATCTTGAAAAAAAATTTTCTAAAAAAATTTGAAAAAATATTTGGAAAACAAGCTCTTGAAAACAAAGTTTACTCAAAAAAAAAAAATCAAAATATTTGTAGAAAATCTTGAAAAAAGCTTTGAAAAAAATTGGAAACAATGTTTTTTTTATTAAATTATAATTTTAATTTAAATCAAGAAAGGTTAAAAATTGAATTAAAAAATAGAAAAACTATCTGGAAATAAAGTCTTGAAAAATGTTCTAAAAATTTAAAAAATATTTGGAAAACAAAACCTCTAATATAATAATGTTTGAAAAAAAAATCTTGGAAAAAGTTTAAAAAAATATTATCTTAATTTCCAAAATCAATTATTTTATAAAATATGCCCTCATATTTTACTTTTTCGGACTTCGGACATGAAATACGACTAGGTATAGATTTTTTTATTATTTTTTTTATTGCTTCTTGTTGTCGTTTTTCTTCTTCTTCTTTCTTCTCAGATGCTCTTTTATTGTACGTAGTTTTCCTTTTCAATTCTTTTTTTAGCTTTCTACTTCTTTTGGAATACTGAGTTGCTAAATTTTACTGTTTGCTGCTATTAATTTAAAATTTTTTTTATATTTTTCATCTGTGCTAATTTCTTGCACACTACTATATACAGTGAGCGAGTTTTGTGTGCAACATGGTTTGCATGTTGGGGGCACATACATACACACGTAGCTGACTGACAATATAATGTGGCAAGTCCAAATGCTATTTAATGGTTTTCGATTAGCTTGCGTGCGAACGTGCATATGTATGTACGAATATGTAGATAGTATGTATGCATGAATGTATGTATGTTTTGACATGCGAAGCGTGGCAGTAGCAGATGGCTACCTAATGACGCGACATTACCATTTTCGCTTCAATTGCAAGTTAATGCTAGATATTGTTATTGTTATTGTACTTTTTAGTTAGTTTTCAGCATAAGTATATATGTACATATATATGTATATGCATATACATATTTGTGCATGCTTTTTTGTTGTAATAATTTCCAATTTCGTGCACCGGATATGAGCTCAACCATTGCCACGCTTCAGCAATAACACAAGCGCACACACCCTACGCTGGTTAGGGTTAAATTATACGCACACACAAACTGATAAGTACATAAATGGGTATATATATATATATATATCTACATACGTATTTACTATGTATACATATATATAAATACATATTCATATAAAGCAGTTATTGTATCACTGCTAATCAGTGCGTTATGTGCTTATGGGAGTGTCAGCGGCAGTGGCAGCAGCGCCGTTAAATGCAGCTCAACTCGACTCTGTTCAGTTCAGCTCTGAGCTCTCAGTTTTCAGGTAAAATTCACTACTTAATTTAATTGACGTCGTGCCACATAAGCAACCATGCAATGCGCTGCAATCGTGTAATGATGCCTATCGGCCATTATTCAGGCTAATTTTCGTTATCCATTTGATCTTCATTTTGATTTCACTTTGTTGAGTTTTGTTGCTTTTTTGTTTGTTGTTCACAAAAATGAAAGCCAAAATGCGAATAAATGTAAAATTATTGGACACATAATGCCGCAATCAACTAATCAAAAAATACAAATACAAATACTAATGCGACTGCAATTAAATGTGAAGGAGTAGTTTTATTGTTGTAGTTTTTATTTTATTATTTTTATTGCTATGGTTGCTATTGTTGTTAGTTTAATCGAAATGTCATTAGCGTTACAATTGCTTTGTGCTTTGCACTGCGTGTTTGGCAAATTTTTTTGATGGGAATATTTTTTTTTTTTAATTTCAATTGGATTTTTGTTATTAAATATGAAAAAAAGAAAATAAAAAAATGTGGAAACAAAATTTTGAAGTTAAAAAAAAAAACATGGACTTGTTTTTAGTAAATTTTACTTTTAATCTAAATCATGAATTTAGTTGAAAATTAAATTAAAAAAATTAAAAAATTCAAAAAATTTAAAAAATTCAAAAAATTTAAAAATATTTCGAAAACAAAATCTGAAAAACTTTTTAAAAAAAAAATTCAGAACAATCTCTTTGAAAGGTTTAAAAAAAGTTGAAAAGAAGTTGGAAAACGAAATCTAGAAACAAGGTTAAAAAAAATCAGAAACAAATTATAAATTTTTTTTATTAAATTATACTTTTAATTTAAATCAAGGATTAAGTTAAAAATTAAATTAAAAGAAAAAAATTTTGAGATAATATTTGGAAAACAAAATCTAAAAAAAGATTTTGAAAAAAAATTTTTTTTTTAATATTTGGAAAACAAAATCTTGAAACAAAGCTTTGAAGAAATATTGCAAAACAAAGTTTTTTCATTAAGCTATCATTTAATTTAAACCTAAATTTAAAATAAATTTAAAAAAATATTGAAAAAAAAAATTTTGAAAAAACAAAATCTTGACAGTTTGAACAAAAATTTAATTTAAAAAATTTAATTTAACTCAAAATTTAGTTAAAATAAATTAAAAAAAAAAAATATTAAAAAATATTTGGAAAAAAATCTTAAAAAAAATTGTCTGTAATAAAATTAGCTATGCTTTTATTTTAAATCAAAATTTAGTTAAAATTAAATTTAAAAAAAAATAATGAAAAAATATTTAAAATAAAATCTTAAAAAACGTTTTCTGAAAAAAATTCAAAAAAAAAACTTGAAAAACCAAATTCTTAACACGAAGTTTTGAAAAAAAAAAATTGGAAAGCGGTTTTTTTATTTAATTATCATTTAAATTTAAATCAAGGGTTAGGCTAAAAATTACATTAAAAAATATATATTTGGAAAATGGGTTTTTCAAACAAAAAAAAAAATGGAAAACAAGTTTTTATCTGTCTGATTGTTTACTTATTTTTTTAGTTGCGCCTCTCCGAAAAAAAGAAAATGCTAAAACACGTTAAGTTAACTCTTTGGCAATAAGTAAGTGATAGTACAAAGTGCATGTGTATCCATTTAATCTGCTCCATTTTTGCATATGACTAGTGGCATGTACATGGCGTATGAGTGACATAATTTTTTGCGTGTTTTTTTTTTTAATTTCACCGGTGTATCGGCTTATTTTTGCCCGCGAATGGCTTACCGTGCACTTGTTTTTACCGTGTGCTCAAGAGCCATTTTGTCTGTGATGTTTGTCTTTATACTTTTTATAAAATTATTTTGTTTATTTTCGCCATATTTATGTATATGTGTACAAAAACTGCATGGTCGTAAATTTTGGTATAATTTTTTGAAATGTAACTAAGCGGCTTAAGGCGATTCGCAATAATTTCTTTTTAATCAAAAGGGTTGCAAGAGAGTGCTTTTGAATCATTTCTGTTTCAACTTTAAGCCGATTTTGTCCAAGAATTAAGGAAAAAACTGCCTCAAGTGACGAATTCAACTTAAGTGCCATAAAATTATGTAACTTGCTTGATTTTATGCAAAAAGTTTGGCTGATCTGCTTAAAAAATATTGCATACTGAGCCCCACAAAAGCCTAATTAACCAATTCAAATACAAAATTCCGTCAGTTTTATGCGTTTTTGCTATTCAAAAACTTCTTTTTTGTATTTCTATTGCTTTGCAAAATTTTACAACAAAAGCAATTAAGCGTGCACAAACAATGGAAAACAAAAGAGCAATATGTTTTAATTGGCAAATGCAATGCAATGCTCTGACGCACAAATTGCATGACGGCGCTGCGCTCACACAATCAATCAATCAAGAAGAAGAAGAAGAAAACAATGCGCGCTTAGATTAGCTGAAATGCAAATTATGTTTTTGTTTTATAGTGTTTATTTTGCATTCATGCAAAAATAATAATTCAATGGAGATGATGATGATGAAGCTGGGTGTGTGTGTGTGTTGTAAAGCAACAAAGCAAGTGGCACGCAAAATATGTATGTACGTGACAACAACAAAAACAAAACAATGCTGCTGCTTGGTTGCCGCTGTTTAGACGGTTAAATTGTTGCAACTAAGTAAAGTACTCCTTGGGCAAAACAAAAGCGCGCCAAACTTAAATTATTGTACTTATTCTACTTCATTGTTCATTAGCATGAAAGCGGAAAGGAGAGTAGAGAGAAGAAAAAATAAATAACAATAGCATCTGCGCAACGTGCTATGGCGGGGAAGAATGGGGCATGTGACGCTGTTGAAAAAGGGTCAGTCAGAGCAAAAGTAATTTGAGCTTTTTTGTAAGGCGAATTAGAGCATCTGTTGCTAATTTGCTGCTTGTGCTGAGATGCGAAGAGAGCGAGCCGCGGCGACACAAACAAGTAAAGCAAATTAGAGCGCTTTCACATTACTCGGTGCGGTATCGGATCGACATTTTTGGTTTTTACCGAAAGTATACCGAAACCTTACCGACCACATGTATTTCAATTGGCACTTTCACATTAGTGTTGCATACATGAAATCGGAGCGGATTAATTTCGGTATACCGCAACGCGGTAAGACCGGTCAGTAAAATTTGAGGAATTACTGCAGACATTTTTGCGGCGTAATAAAAGAAGAAGAACAAGGTCAGTAAAAAACTCGTTTCGGCTATAAATGTAGCAAGTTATAATGTCTTCGTCTTCGCTAGAAGACATTATTGTTATATTTGAGTGATTTGTTGAAGTTAAAAATTTTGTTTTGCAAATTTCGATGTTTGTTTTCCTATTTTCTGCCGATTACGCACTGAAAGTATTCCCACAAGTGTGAAAAACACAGCAACGCGGAATCGTTTCGGTAAGCTGAAAATACCGAGCAAAAAATGTCGATCCGATGTCGTACCGAGTAATGTGAAAAGGCCCTTAGCGACAACAGAAACAAATATATATGTATGTATGTATGTATGTATATCAGGGATGGGCACACAAACACATTCAAACAATCTCCGAAAATTAGTGTGTATTGGTGCGCCTACTGTAGGCCAAAGTGGAAAACGACAAACAATAATCAGTCTGCATCACTGTAGAACTGTAGGCAAGCTTTGAGATGGGATTTTGGGAAATTCACCTCCCAAATGAACATCGACAGAAGAGGGTTGCCAGCACAGCGAAAATATGTGAAATAAATATTTTAAAGTCGTGGTAGAATGGTGTTATATTTTAATAATATAGAAAAAAACATATGTGTATTCATTTGCATAATTAGAAAATGCTCCTTGACCTCACTACTTTATTACAAATACGACAGTTTTCTAGTTTTTTTTGTTTTCAAGTTCTAAAGTTTTTTAGAGCAGCTGATATGCAACTCTGATGTGTGGCGTGCTGTAATGTCCGCTATATTCACCTCCAGAAAGGACAATCATCTTTTCTTTTTCACCTAACCTTGCCTACAGGTCTACAGTGGTCTGCATGCAGATGTTGAGCGAGCAGGGTCATGCTGCGCACGCCTTGCGAAATTATGAAACAACGTACGTATAAAAATACATAGGTATGTATGTTATATGCAAACTCTTGGTAGTTTTGTTTGTTGTCTGGCTTCTGCAAATAAAACAAAAGAATTTCAAGCGACGACCACTTGCTTTCACGACAGCCGAAGGCAAATTAATTCTTTTTGCTAAGCGACGATCGCCTGGTCCCATCGTAAGCGCTCGTTTTACGCTCTTTATTTGTCTGTATTAGTGACAATCGGTGAGTATACGTGTGAACAGTGATGCCGAAATTGGGCCCTTCGGACCAAATCTGGTCCGATAAATTTACTTTGGGCTGTTGGGCGGCTAAAATCAATTTTGGTCCGATATGTAATATGAATATTTTTAGTAGAGACAATTTCTCTGACGCTAAACATTTTATCTTTCCCGTGTAAAGTTCTGTTATTGTTATATCAAAATTCGCTTGGGACTCGTCTCACATGCCAAGTTTAATGAAACGTCAAAATCAGAGAATCTGACATTTATTTTGCAAATAAAATGCTGAAATTTAACACAAATAAGGTTTCACTTGAAAAGCGCCAGCGAACATACGGGTTATTCCACGAATAGGTTAGGTTGGAGTGGCTGCCATAGAGTCGCACTTAGGCCAGTGCAGAGGCCCGTTGTCATATCACAAGAAGAAAACGGATTACTCCTCCTTTTTGAACCAATTTGAGAACTTAATGCAGTTCACCAAGGCCCTCACTATGTAGTTCTATTTAAAAACGAAATGCGATTCGAAAGCACATTCTTATTGGATAGAATATATGGAATAGAACTCGAAATCGAACGAATTTTCTTTCGAATTAAACTACAGAGTGAGGGTCCAGGTCCTTTATGTCGACGTCCGCGATTTGGCATAGGCTATCCAGGAAGGAAGTCCCAAGAGAGCGTCGTCTGCCGCTGTTAAGAGACGAGCAGTGGCAGATGAAGTGTTCGATTGTCTCCTCGCCTCCAGCTTATGCAGCATCTGCGGTAGGGTGCGCCTAGCCTCTCTGCGTGTTTCCCGATGAGGCAGTGTCCTGTGAGTACCCCCACAAGGTTCGAGATGTCATCTCTCCTTTGAGTACTGATGAAATCACTTGTGAACCCATTTCTGCCAGGTTTGCCTTGATGTTCGACATACTGACTTCTGTTGCCATCTATCACTTGCTAGTTTATAGATATGCTGTTTAAGAATTAGCTTGTTTGTGGCTAACGGCATACCTATGAGTTATTTGTCGGGAAGAACCTGCTCGGTAGTACCCTGCCACGCAAGTTCATCCGCCCTACAATTGCCATTGATATCCCTACGTTCCGGAACCTACACGAGGTGTAGACAGGTCTGTTTGGCCATCTCCTTTAGAGATCGGCGACAGTCTAGTGTTAGTTCTGAATGAGTGGGAGCCAAGATTACTTAGTATGTACATATGTATTTAAAAATAAATATGTAATTCCATTTTAAGTCGACTTCTGATTTTTGGGCGTTTTTTGGCGGAATTGGGCGGTAATTTGGTCGGTAAAATTTTTTTTCAGTGGCAACACTGCGTGTGAATTACAAACAGCTGGTCTGCCCGCGGGCAAGAGGCTGCGCATCGCTGATGTATATGCATAAAAATACATATTGAAAAGGCAACACTGATGGCAGAGAGCAGCATAACAGAGCAGCATGACAAAATTGTGCAATTCTAGACTCTAGAGCGAGGATGGCCAAGCAATTTGAATAACGAAGCCACAAAACAACAAAATCATAAACTTTACAACAACATCTCGTTCGTGACAAATGGTTAGTTTGTTGTTGGTAGACAAAGTGAACCATAGTGTTGATGTTGGCCATACAAAGCCAAAAGAGCCACTGGCTGGCCATGCATGGTATGCTGTACGTCCGAAGAAGATGCTTTTTTGCGTAGGCGACTTACAGCTAAATGAATGAGTTAAGTAACAATAAACAAATATGTACATTGGACAATAACAACTACAACAACAATAATACGGCGCAAATTAAGCCACCAACAAGTTCGGCCTACAGCCTACGGCACTAAATGCCTTTACAGACCATGAGAATGCGTTGAAAATGAGAATGAGAAAACAAAAAAATATTAATAAATAAAAACAAAAGCAACACAACAACAATTAAATGAAAATGTGGAACAAAAGTGTGGGACTATAAAAATTGCCATCAATTAAGCGTAACTATTTACGCAATGCCGACGCAACGCAAGTAATTAGCGCCAAATGGGGATGGGAATGCAATATTGCAGTGGGGAAATGTGCGAATAGTTCGGGATTTATGAAAGTAAGCGGAATTTAGATGAAAGGATTGTGAGAAAAGGTTCAACTGAAGATGAGAAAAGTTTATTGAAAGTGAGAATAGTTTATAGAAAATGAGAATAGTTTTTTGAAAGTGAGAATAGCTTATTGAAAATGAGAAGAGTCAATTCGAGGCGATAATTAGCAGTTTTAAAAGCAATTAGTCACTTTAAATTTCAAAGATGTCAAGTTTGTATGAGAAAGACTTGATTTGAAGATGAGAATGCATCAATTGAAAGTGAGAATATTTTATTGAATACGAGAAGAGTCAATCGAAAGTAGAATTGGCAGTTTTTAAAGAAATTAGTCATTTTAAATTGCAAAAATTACAAGTTTATTTGATAAGGCGTTGAGTTCAAGGTGAGAATGCATTAGTTGAAAGTGAGAATATTTTATTGAATATGAGAAGAGTTAATTGAAAGTAAGAATTGGCAGTCTAAAAAAAGTTAGTAATTTTAAATGGCAAAAATGGCAAGTTTATATGACAAGATGTTGAGTTCAAGGTAAGAATTGAACGTGAGAATGGTTTATTGAAAATGAGAGTAATCAATTCAAAGTGAGAATTGGCAGTTTTAAAGAAATAATTCATTTTAAATTTCAAAAATGGCAAGAAGACGTTGAGTTCAAGGTGAGAATGCATTTTTTGAAAGTCAGAATCTTTTCTTGAAATTGAGAATAGTCAATTGAAAGCAAGAATTGGCAGTCTAAAAAATTTTTGATTTTAAGTTGCAACAATGACATGCTTATATGAGAAAGCATTCAGTTGAAGATGAGAATGCATTAGTTGAAAGCGGGAATAATTTATTGAATATGAGAATAGCCAATTGAAAGTAAGAATTGGCAGTTTTTAAAAAAACTAGTAATTTTATACTGCAAAAATGACAAGTTTATATGAGAGAGCGTTTAGTTGAAGGTGAGAATGCATTATTTGAAAGCGAGAATAATTTATTGAATATGAGAATAGCCAATTGAAAGTAAGAATTGGCAGTCTAAAAAAATTTTTTCATTCAAAACTACCAAAAGGTCATTTTTATATGAGAAAGCGTTAAATTGAAGGTGAGAATGCATCAGTTCAAAGTGAGAATAATTTTTGGTTGCTTGCTTTCAGTTTTAAATTAAATTGGTATTTAAAATTAAGAAAATGGCAACTGTTAATGAAAAAGAGTCAATTGAAATTGAGAGTAGTTAGTCCTGAATGAGAAAGCATCAATTTAAAGTGAGAATAGTTAATTGAAAATGAGAATAGTCAACTGAAAGTAAGAATTGGCAATTTTAAATGAAATTAGTCATTTCATGTTGTAGAAACGACAACTAAAAATGAGAATACGACATTTGAAAGTGAGAATGCATCAATTGAAAATGAGAATTGTCAGTTAAATTTGCATAGAAAACGTCAAATATTAATCATGACCCAAGAAAACAGGTTCGTATTCGTTCGATGGTCTATTTCAAAAATGTCAAAAAGCAGAAAACACGCCAACGAACACAAAAGCTATTTCCACAAATAACATGTGCATGAATGTAAAATCAAAACAAAAGACGATGGTTTGACATAAGCTGAAAACAGAAAAAAGCAGAGCGATTCTCTCTTGCATCGATCTCCAATAGTTAGGCTATTTATGCTATGAAAAGAAAAGCGCAAATTAGGTAGTGAGAATAATTAATACTAAATGAAAAAGCTACAGCTGAGTAAGAGAAAAGTGACTAATAAATGTGAAAATAACAATTGCGAACTGGTAGTAGACTTTTAAATAAAAAGGGAATACTTTAACTACACTGCAGACTTCCAAAATATACCAAAAATGATTTGCTTAGTTTGACTTGATCGGGATTGCTCTCTCTCTCTCTAAAGTTTAATCTCTCAATTTACCCCACGGAATATGTTTTTATTTAAGTATATTCCGCTGTGTGTTTATGTGCGTGAAGTTTATTATTTAATTTGTAAACGCTAAAAATGGCATTCTTCACATTCCGCTCGCCAAGTAAAAAAAACTAGTAAACCCGGCCACGCGATGCTGTGGCTTTCAATTACACTGTGGCACAATTTGAGGGTGGAAGCCCACTTATTTCCACCTTTGAAAATTTTTGGATATACCTTCATAGCTACTGGTTATTTTTATTTTCTGTGGACCTAGATTTTTTATACATAGATTTTGACCAAGGAGCCCCATAGTGAAGTTTTGTGCCGAATATTTTTCTAGACTATGGTAACCTTAAAGCGACCTACAAAAGGCCATTTGGCGCGCTCCTCCTTTTCTTTCTAGTTCTCTTTCTCTTCTCCTTTCCCCTTTATTTACGTTTTATTTTCCCTTTATCCATTTTATTTTTCATATTTCCTCTTTCGCTTCCTGTCCTTCGCCATATCCGTCCCATTCATTTTCCTCTTCCCTTTCCTTTTATTACCCATCTTCAGTGCTAGGCTTTGCATAACACTTCAAATTTAAAAATTTAGATAAACTGTAGCGTAAAAATGGATTTTTGAACAGGTTGCAGCCTTTTTGTAAAAATTTTAATAAATTACTCATTTCCATGCCAAGTCCTTTCATATGACACCTCAAATTTAAAAATCAAACAAACTATAGCGTAAAACTGATTTATGAACAGGTGGCAACCCTTTTTGAAAAATTTCTATTAAATTGCTCATTATCAGGTCAAGCCCCTTCATATGGTACCAAAAATTTTAAAATCAAACAAACTATACAGTAAAATTAAATTTTCAAACATCTGGCAACCCTTTTCAAAAAATAAACCTTCCTGCACATCTACAGGTCAAGCCCTTTCATCTGACACCACATTTTCGAAAATCGGTATAACGGTGTAAAAGTTATGCTGCTTACAAAAAATCGCTTAGCGTAATATATATAAAGATGCCAAAAGCGTAATTGTTCGCCGGCCGCAAGCAATTCAATACTACATTTTTGCTTCATTTTTATACTCAGCTGTACTAGTACACAGAGTATTATAGTTTTAATCACATAACGGTGGATTGTAACAGAATGAAATAATCGAGACAGATATAGACTTATATATATCAAAATGATCAGGGTGAAAAGAGAAATCGATTGAGCCATGTCCGTCCGTCCGTCTGTCCGTCCGTCTGTCCGTCTGTCCGTCCGTCTGTCCGTCTGTCCGTCTGTAAATACTCTAACTCGCGCAAAAATTGAGATATTTTGATGAAATTTGAAATGCAAGTTGGTATCGAGACTGGGACGGTTGGTATTGAAAATGGGCGAAATCGGACCATGACCACGCCCACTTTTCCTATATAGAAAAAATCGGAAATTTGGTATCTCAGTCACTAATATAGCTGGAGCGATGAAATTTTACCCACGTGTTGAACTCACGCCCCTAGGAAGAAATTTGATGAAATTTTGGAAAATGGGCGGTGCCACGCCCACTTATTAAGGGTCAAACATTGAAAGCTTTATATGTCATAACTGAGAAAACGTTGAAGATATAGCGATGAAATTTGGTATGCCTGATGTACTTATTTAGACAAATGTTTTGACGGAAAATTGTGAAAATCGGTTGACGGCCACGCCCACTTTTATATATGGGAACTATAAAGGGGCCTAATAAAAACATTTTAAGCGATATTTCTGTCAAATATAAAGATATATCATTAAAATTTTATGGCAGGAGTCTAACTACGGACATAAAACAAAAATCACAAAAATTTTGGAAAATGGGCGTGGCACCGCCTCTTTTTAGAAGCTGGAAATACGAGATTTCTGAGCCCATAACTCGACAAATAATTGATATATAATGATGAAACTTGGTGTGTACACTTTTATTACTTGTGGTAATACATGTTGAAAATTTTAGCCAAATCGGTTGACGACCACGCCCACTTTTATATATGGGTATTATAAAGTGGCCTAATAAAAACATTTTAAGCGATATCTTTGTCAAATATAAAGATAATTCATTGAAATTTTGTGGCATGAGTTCTACAATAGATCGGAAACAAAAAATAGAAAAATTTCGGAAAATGGGCGTGGCACCGCCTCTTTTCAGACAAAGGAATCAACGAGATTTCGGAGCCCATAACTCGACAAATAATTGAGATATTATGACGAAACTTGGTTTATACACTTTTATAACTTGTGTTAATAGACACGCAAAAATTTATTGAAATCGGTTTATGACCACGCCTACTTTTTAACAAAGATATTTCTGGAACACTCTTTGGGAATTTGTAACGTGGCATCTTTGTAACTAGAAGTCATAAAGGAATGAAATTTTGTACAAAGAATAATATGCATATGCTTAGTTGGATGGCTGATAGAAATTTTGAAAATGGGCGTGGCTGCGCCCACTTTATGCGGCACTCGATTCATATAAAATACACCGTGTTTCCATCAAACGCAAACAAACAATGAAAGCATACAGCTGAGTATCTAATGTTCGATTCCACTCGAACTTAGGCTTCCTTACTTGTTTATTACTTGTTTCTGCTACACAAAACCCACTCTCATTCAAACATTCACACTGTATGCCGGCTGCTGTTGGCATGTGATTTTTTTTTTTTTTTCTTATGTGATCACACAAATTCTCCACATTTATTATATGTTTTTCCTCTTGCTAATGCCCTAATGCTTGACATTCATTGCTGGCACATTTTGTCACAGTTTGTTGTTATTGCTTATTTTTGTTCTTTGTCTTTGGCTTTGCCTTTGTTGCTTCAACTAAAATGATTTTGATGTCTGCTGGACTATGGGCTCTGGCTTTCATATCACACATATCAGCATCATTTTGCTCTTCTATAAACTCTAAAACTGTGTGCAAACTGTATTCATCAATTCGACTTGTTCACTATTTGTGTTTTTGCTTTTACTTTTCCCTACCCAATCCTACCCCCAAGCGCTTCACACCACTCCAATGAGCATATCCACTTAACTTTCCCCATTTTTGTGTTTTATGCGTAACTAATTACGGCAATTAAATAAAATGTACTTGACACATGTCGCTTATGTTACTCACAAGATACTTTTATATACATACAGAGTATTGAAGCTAATATCAAACAATAGCAAAAGTAATTACTTTGGACGTGGTATTAGTGCACTAAACAGAGCCCTAGAAACACCTCATGGCTTTGCTAGGAAATCTATTTTTTTATGCAGAAATTTTAGATACTGCTTCGGTATGCATATTTATACCAAAAAAAAACAAAAAAAATTTTTGAAATCGTTCTAAAACTACCTTCCAAATCCAATATGAATACTTGTGCAAGCTGAAGCGAACTTATCCACACAGTACATAGCAGCTAGTCAAGAAAATACACTCGAAATGTATTCGAAAAACATGTAAAAAACATATGTTACCATAGCAACAAGAGAAAGAGAAAGAGAAAGAGAAAGAGAAAGAGAAAGAGAAAGAGAAAGAGGAAGAGAAAGAGAAAGAGAAAGAGAAAGAGAAAGTGAAAGAGAAAGAGAAAGAGAAAGAGAACGAGAAAGAGAAAGAGAAAGAGAGAGAGAAGACAACAGACACTCTCATTTTCAATTCTTGCTACGAGATTGGCTTGAATTTCGCATTCGAAATGAAGGAAATACTTATCGTATAAAGAGTTCCACATCATCGTAAAAAGTGAGATCTCAAAAAGCGATACCTAAATGCGTTTTCCTCTCGTTTTCGAATTACTAAGCAGCCTAATGCTTAGAAGGAAAAACTTATACAATTTTACTGCTACAAAGTACAACTTTAAAGTTGGTTTTTATTGACAAAATAACAGATTTTTACATTTTTATACGAAGGAACATCCATCACGACCTACAGAGCAATTCAAAACGAGTTTTCAAGGCTTTCAAGCTACTAGGGCATAACAAAGCATTTTGCTGCTGGGTTCAACTGCCGTAAATATTGCTGCTCAATTGTTCGAGCGTCGAAGTACTTGACTGCATACTATCATTAGAAGCTTTTGCTGATATATTTACACATATACATATTTATTTATGTACAAGGGCGTAGGCAGGTAGGGGCAGGGAGGGCAAGTGCCCCCCCCCCCCTGGCTACTGCTTAATATTGTATTAGCATTAGAGAATAGTACAGAAATTTACATGTCAAAATAAAACAGTGAGATTTGTTTCGATTCGTATCTAAAGTTCACTAAATATTTTAGCATTAGCATTGATAGGCAGAACCTAGGGCCCGGTTTCACCAGCGTGACTAAAGCTAAAACTAAGCTTTGACTTAAGTTAGCCCAGATTCGGGGCTAATTTACTTTCGGGTTTGACCAAATGAGCGACTTGAATAATTTTGCACACAGGAATGTTATATAAATACACTCAAATAAATGTTGGTATAAATTTTAAACTCTTTTGGTAGACCGAAAAATTATTAAAATTTAAACTTTGAAAAGTTTAAAATATAGCGTTCTATCAACATTTAAAAACACGGCCAGGTATGAGAATGAACAGAACCAAAAAGCTGACGAAAATCGCCCCACGAAAATTCGCCATCTCTAATGCGGTCGCTGGCTCCTGTCAAATAAATTATTTGAACTTAAAAGCATTTTAGTGCTTAGCACGAAAATTATTTAATTTAATTTTTTATTGTTGGGGGTAAATGGAAAATTTTCAACAGCTATTTCCAGCGAAGGTTGAGTATAGCTATTTCACGAAAAAACATTTTCGATCATTAGCTCCCTTTTCGGAAGTGGATGGGGATCGAGCCCGTGATACATTCCATCTTCAGCCGCAATGTGCGAACGCTTTTACACGCTCGACCACTGAGACTCTGTGAAAGCTGTTGAATTTTTCCCACTTTCACCTTATTCATTTTCGTGAAACAGCTATACACTCAACATTCGCTGGAAATAGTTTTTGAATTTTTTCCATTTGCCCCCAACAATAAATTATTTGTAATTTGATAAAAAAAAAATACAACAAAACAATTTGGATAACAAATATTTTATAGTTTGGAAAAATTAAAAGCGTAACTATTCCTAAGAATTGAATGTAACCATGGTGTATTCAATACATGGACCTTGAATGTAACCAAAATCGGCCGAAAGTAACCACGTAACCAAACGAAAAAATTGTAACCAATTTTGGTAAAAAGTAACCAAACTGGTAACGCTGAAAATTAGTATTATTTTTGACATTTAATAGTGGAACAGCAACACTTGATTTTAGTCGTAAACAGATTGATGTTTGACTACTTTAAATATTTGATGTGCTTGGCCCCCCCTGGATAAAATCCTAGCTACGCCCTTGTTTATGTATGTGGGTATATGGGTTTGTCGATATGCATGGTTGTATTTACAATTGTATGTTTCACATGCACACTTGTTGGCGGCACTTTATCGCTGCAGTACTAAATAACCTTCTTGTTACCACTATCATATACAACAACTAACTATGTAGCGTGACATAATATTTGCACATATAAAACTAATGTATAGCACAGCTGTGTCTAAACTTCATACATATATTTCATGTATTATTTATATATGCACATTTGATTGTCGTTTCTTTTTTATATAAGTAACACTAATTTATCAACAATAACAAACCAACAATCGCATATTTGCTAACTATAAATAGTGACGGCTTGGTGTCAAGGCAAGCACAAAATATGCCAAGAACTTGTGATAAGTACGAAGAATATGCTAAACAGCGCTGTTGATTGCGAACTGACATACTGACACAAACTATGCCAAGCATAAGTACATACATATTCGAGAAAAGCATTGAACGTATTTTGGGCTTAGAAAAAAGCTAGAATATTATAGAACTTGACATTGAATTGCGGACAGAAACATAATGTCCCTGGAAGACAAAGTTTTGGCAGCAAATTAGTTAATGGCGTTTAAGAAACAAGCGTTTGTTAAAGAAGTGAAATTGCTTAAGCATTAATTCCTCAATCTCTTACAAATACTTATTACGCAGCAACAAAAATCGTAAGTAAAATAACATAAGTTTGGTGCAGCTGTAATTAATGCTGAAGAGAACGACTCTCGAGCAACAAAACTCATTATTCTTATGGAAGCATCATATCGACCCCTTTGCGCGATTTTATCGTAACGGTCATTTTCTGGAATTTCACTTTTTGATGCAAGCTTAATCTACTCCCCGTCAGCGCATCACCTGGTAAAATATTATAGCTGAAATCCTTATAGTTGTGCCAAAAATTGGCTTTATTTTTTATCGTAAGGGACAATCCACACTTTTTTCTTGAGCTCGAATTTATCGTATCGCCCATATAAAAAAATATTTTGAATATAGCTAGCAAGTAATTTTATGTACTATTTATTCTGAAATTTAAAACAGAATATGAAGGGCATTGTAAGCGTAATGTAGCCATGGTACCATGATTATGTTTGGATTATCTTATAAACTTAAACGAGTTTTTCTTGAATGTATATTTGTATGTATATTAGTTTATTTATATATTTCTATATCCACTACTATCTCGGGAAGAGCTGAACCGATTTAGATGAAATTCGTTTTACAGATAGTATGCCTAATTTTAAGATATTCTATCCACGTGCTGCCCCTGGGGATCAAATGAATAGTATTTTACGACGTATTTCAATTAAAATATTACTCAGTGGGATTTCTACATAAACTAATTTTATTAATTCCTTTGTAAACTATCGCAAAAACGGTTTGACTGAGTTGAGTGAAATTATATACATCCATTTTTGGCTCATTTAAGTAGTTACTTGGTTAGATATTTGTATATGTATTTCTATATGGTGAAATAGAATACTTTATAAGGCAAAGAATTATGTCTGAGCTCGGCCACCCAGGTTCTAGTAATGTATGGAAATAAGAGAATGCCCTACTTACATGTAAAATAATGAAAACTAGCCATTAAAAATACTTACTTATTTAGAAAAAAAAGCAATATTATTCTCTGTTCTTGTGGCGCCTTTAAACGGCATCTGCTAATGTAATTTGTTTTTGGAGGTTTTCTGACATTTACTGATTGGCAGTCGCTGGTTCAAATTCGCGTTCGATGCGTAGTTTTATATTGTAGACTAGAAACGCCGACACATGTTGCTCTGTCCAATCATTGATTTATCGGAATAATGTAGAAGTTTATATTTCGATTTACCTCTTCTTCTCTTTGCTCATTTACCTCTCCCCTTTCTCTTACTCCCAACATTCGTTTCATTGCTCCGTCACAATACAGGAAATAATCTACCTATTTACCAAATTTCCAACAAACTAATATATTATAAAAACCAAATTTCCGAATAGATCGGTCCTGGTCTGCCGGAGATCGAACTTGGAAACTTTAGAATGGAAGACGAGTACAATACTCACTATTATACCATTATCCCATCATTAAAAACACAAAAGTATGGAATAAAACATTTGTATTTTTCATACAAACTCTTTTTTAAATATTATCGTAAGGGACATTTATTCAAACAAACTAATAATAATAATTGAGCGCAAAAATTATCGTAAGGGACAAAATTATGATTTTTTCGCAAACTGCACATTTTTTCAAGAAAAAAATTATCAGGTTCAGTATCTATATATTAATAGGCTAAAATTTTTCCCATACAAACAATTGCCAGGCTGTTTAGCACATTTAACATACTCATATCCACATAAAATTGATATGGATGTGTTCGTATGAGTGAGGAGCAGTGCATAGGCATATAATTTTTTCTATAAATTATTTAATTTGTTTATAATTAATAAATTAAATTTGTAGTTAAGAGAAATAGATATCGTAAACGTGTTTACAAATATCGTAAACACAGTTGAAGAGTTGCTTTAAATTCAAAGCGCTCTCTCTATTTTATATGCATTGGCCCAGTTTACGCTCAGATCAAAATCAACGCGGCCAAATATCTCCTATTGCTTTTCCATTAAAGCGAAAAATGAGAGAGAGGGCGGGAGAGCACACTGAGTAATTTTAATTTTGACCAAGGCATATCTAACAGGTAGGCTCGGCGGCGAATTGAAAAATTTCTTTTTTTATTTACAAAGGTAGAGTGTAATGTCAAAATCAAAGCGAATTCACATCATGGCCAATAGGAGTGGACGAGCCCCAAGCGAATTCAAATTTTAACCACGGCGAAATATCATTTTGACATTACACTCTACCAATTGCAATAACAAAATACATGGGAAATTTCTGAATTCGCCACCGGGCCTATCTTCCTAGATCTGCCTTGATTTTGACCATGATTTCGCGTCGGACCGTGATCAAAAGGACAAATCAGTGTTGCGGTACAACTGGAATTTGGAAAGTGTTGCTTATCTCCGCGAAAAGGAATAATTTTTGAACCAATACAAAGTTGAAAAAATAAATTGCATGGTCGAATTTCGAGCACCGACGCACATAGGTAGATTTTCAAGTTTTATGCGGCCCAAAATATTTTATTGTCTACATCTATTCCAAATTGCTTGTTTAATGCAAAATTTTAATAATTTGTGTTAAAATTCGATTTTATTGAAAAATATGTATATACAGTGACTCCAAAAAAAATCATACGCCAGAGTTTTTAAATTTATTTCAAAGAGTTCTGTTTAAAATATTACTTTCTTATTTTCGTTTAAAAATATAGACAATTTTTCAATAAAAGTCGTTTTAAGCAGGATTTCTAAGCTTATGGAAAAAATCCGAAAAATCGTAGAAATTTCTAAAAGTGGATTAAAAATTTCAAAGCGCGGCCAGAATTTATAGAAGATTTTGAGGAGATTTCTAAGTGTACTGTTATATAGCCAACCAATTTTAGTGTAAAAAGCGCAATTCTCAATACTATGAAAAATTCCCTCGATTTAAGAAATTTTTTTCTGTAGGCTGTTTGCCTTATATGTACGTGAGACCGTTCCAATTAAAATTTCCGAAAAGCCAATGGAAATTTTCAAAAAGTTGAATGTTGCAAATTATTATATTAAAATTGAATGAGCTGCAAAATTGCATACTCAAAAATCTTCTAAAAAAATGTAGCTTTAGAATTCTTAGCCCCTTTTTATATATAGCCAACCAATTTTAGTGTAAAAAGCGCAATTCTCAATACTATGAAAAATTCCCTCGATTTAAGAAATTTTTTTCTGTAGGCTGTTTGCCTTATATGTACGTGAGACCGTTCCAATTAAAATTTCCGAAAAGCCAATGAAAATTTTCAAAAAGTTGAATGTTGCAAATTATTATATTAAAATTGAATGAGCTGCAAAATTGCATACTCAAAAATCTTCTAAAAAAATGTAGCTTTAGAATTCTTAGCCCCTTTTTATGATAAGTATTTCCTTGACTTTGAAAAATTGGAAATATTAAAAATACTGCCTAAAAAGTTAACAGTAATCGGTCATAAATATCGCGGTTACTTTCGAGCATCACCTACATTAAGCAGGAAATGCGTTAGAAATATAAACATTAAAATCAAATATAAAACACAAAAAAAGAAAATTATTGTAGGTACATATGAAAAACCCTATATGTAGTAGTGAAGTGCGGGTTTGTGCGACGTAATTTTTTGCCGGAAAAATACTAATTGTATTAGATACCATGTCCGAGGGTTAATTTGACTGAGTCTGACAGAGCAATATAACAAAATCAATTTTGAACACAAAAAAGAGTGAAAATTTTTTTTTTTAAATATCTCAACTTTAAAAGCTTAAAACTATAAACTTAGAATTACTGGAAATCAAAGGTATTATTGAAAAGTGTTAATAATTACTTGAAGATTTAGGATCCATCACGATTACTTAAATGAAATGCTTTAAAGAATAAATATTCACGTTGAAACTAGCACTTAAAAATATGTAAAAAAAAAATTAAAATATTAACTTTAGATATGCTATATTTCGACCATCTGGGAGCAAGTGCAGAGTATGGGGTCGGGAAAAAAGCGATGAATTATTGTTCCCCAGTCTATCACCAATATGTGGGTATGTTTTTTTCTGTAATTGTAACAACTTCACAAAATTCAATTTTGGCCGCATAAAACATGAAAATCTACCTATGTGCGACGATACTAGTATTAATTAATTACCTAATCACTTGTTCAATTTCGTTTCAAAATTCCAATAAAAAGTATTAAAAAAAATAAAAAAATACACTCCTGTAAAATTTGCCTTTGTCCGTTACGATAAAGTCGCACAAAGGGGTCGATATATGTATAGAGATCTAGTTACACAAGAATTGTAGGTATGTACTGCTAAAATTAAGAAAATATTGCTTTCAATGAATGTTCTACATTTTCTTTTATTTCATTTCCCTTTTTATGTATAAGTGTGCAGCTTCAGCAATACCAGAAATGCTTAAGTCAAAGTGCATGAATGCAACTTAAATTGACCTTCTGACCTGATCTAATGCATGACCTTTCGCTATATAAAATCGAATAATGTTACATCTACTTTTCTTCAAATACAGTACCTACACACTTGAAATTCATACATAAATGTGAATAAATTTGTACTTATATCATACAATCAACCAACCCAACCATTCTCACATTTTGCCATTCATGATCATTCATAATGTGCTCGAGCGCAGCGCAGCAGCAATATTCAATTATGTTAATTAGTGTGTAACTCACAAGTATCTAACTGCTTATAAGCATATTAGCAATTACATACGAATAATGCATGCAATGAACGTAATGAATGTTATATATGTGCTTTAGGGTTGTCCATAAATTCTAATTAGCGATTTTCTATGGTCTCATCGCCTAGATCGGTAGCATCACATTTAAAGATATCACATATATGCACATTTTTTTGTCCCGATCCGAGATGGTTAAGGGTTGTCGCACAGAGGAGATTAAAAAAAATTAAATAAATTTTTTTTTATATCTAGTGCCCGAAATCGATAGTCCTGCACTCAAAGATTTTAAATATAAAATGTGGACCCCTGCGCGACACCGACACATCTCCGATCTTGACAAAAATATATATGTGTTATCCACGACTATAGGAGTGTTTTTTGGACACTTCGCTGCCCGCTTATACTGGATTCTGCTCTCTTGGCTGACAGTTTACATACAAAATGTTGGAGACTTTTAGAGAGTATGCCAGCTACTCATTAAACTGATCTTTACTGATTATGCCAATTTTTTCTATTGTGAATAAGTGAAATGGTTTAAAATTTTTGCCGACAGATGTCTCCCCGATTTCGAAACTATAGTCGAATTTCGTTCGAAATTTTTTTCCCAATTCCGTACTTTAACGAACGGTGTTGGGTTGAGTCTTGGCTAGATTCGATCGAAAACTATCGAAATCGGGGAGACATCTATCGACAAAAATTTGAAGCCATTTCATGAAATAAACACACCTTTTTTCCAATTCCTTTACTTTAACGAGCGGTCGTATAATTTTCACTTGTTTTTTATACTAGTGGTTGTTTTTTTCGCAAGTCTCTCTTGCCCAAACGAATGCGGCTAATATTAGGGGGTGATGTTGAAGAAATATGATACAAAATTGGTCTCCATGCATTTGGGGACCACCCTAATGCACATACATACATACATACATACAGCGTTGCCGTTTGGGCCACTAAAGTGGCAATTTGAACCTTTTTTAAAGCCAGGCCACCTGAACCCAACTTTTTGAAAATATGCAATATTTGAACCTTTTTAAAAATTCGGGCCACTTTTGGTCCTTTTTTACTTTCAAACCTATAATTACACTGGATCACAAAATGAAATTTTTTGTCTGTACTTTGGACGTGACCATCCTATCTATATGTAAAATCGGTCGCTGATTCCTAAAATCGGGCTCATTTTTAATTCTATGGGAAGGTTTTTGAGATATCGGCAATTTACCGTTATTTGGCCACTGGCTCCACTTAATCCTGTATACCTTTTTAACGCAGTGAGCTACCTTCCTTGGAGTGACACTCAACGAAAGAAAATTAAATTTCCTTTTCATCGCTGCTACAACATTTTTCTGTAACTCTTATAGTTTCTGAAATATTGACGATTCAATTTGAATTTTTTCGATTTTTTTCGATTTTTTGAAGAAAAAATTGAATTTGTCAGGCAATATCTTTTAAACCAATGTCTTCACCTTCGGTTTTACTCCTTTACATGAAGCTCCATTCTATTGGGAAAAATATAAGCTATCAACGAAGAAAATCAATGGTAAAATGGAAAAGTTATAGGCGATCAAGTAAATACATCCAAGTCGCGTGATGCCTCTGCACGGGTATATTCTATGCATGTTATACCAATACCTACACATCTGCAGTAGCAGCACATTGGCAGCGCAGTAGGTAACAGCGCATTTACGGGTATAACATGCATAGAATATACCCGTGCAGAGGCATTGCGCGACTTGGATGTATTTACTTGATCGCCTATAACTTTTCTATTTTACCATGGATTTTCTTCGTTGATAGCTTATCTTTTTCCCAATAGAATGGAGCTTCACGTAAAGGAGTAAAACCGAAGGTGAAGACATTGGTTTAAAAGATATTGCCTGACAAAAACAATTTTTTCTTCAAAAAATCGTAAAAAATCGAAAAAATTCAAATTGAATCGTCAATATTTCAGAAACTATAAGAGTTACAGAAAAATGTTGTAGCAGCGATGAAAAGGAAATTTAATTTTCTTTCGTTGAGTGTCACTCCAAGGAAGATAGCTCACTTCGTTAAAGAGGTATACAGGATTAAGTGGAGCCATTGGCCAAATAACGGTAAATTGCCGATATCTCAAAAACCTTCCCATAGAATTAAAAATGAGCCCGATTTTCGGAATCAGCGACCGATTTTACATATAAATAGGATGGTCGCGTTCAGAGTATTTTTTGGCTGTAGAGCAGTGTTATTAAATAATTTTTAGTTTTTTCTTAAATATAAGAACAAACGACTCTTTGTTACTATTTTACTTTGCATTGGCAACTCTCCGTTTCGAAAGGTTCTTTATTTAATTTGTTTGCCAACACTACCCCTGAATACTTTGAAATTTGGTCTGTTCGTTAAGATAATGAAAACGCACGGAGCAGCCCAGACACACACAAACACATATAGCGTTCGTTGATCCGTAGGAAAGTGCAAGAAACGTAGGAATTTTACCACAATTTACATTCTTTGCACTCATATTCGCACTTTTTTGGTAAAATTCCTACGGTTCTTGCACTTTCCTATGGCTGAACGAACGCTATAACAGTTTTTTTTTAATTCCTTGCCTTTCTCGGGTTATTCCGTCTGCTTAACGAACGATCATATTAACGCTGCGTTAGTGTAGAGAATATTTTAAATTCAATTTTCTTTAAGCACTAAATAAACCACAAAAATATATAAAAATGTGTTTTAGCTAAAAAAAAAATTGGGGCCACTTTTTTAAATTTTTTGGGCCACCTTTTGAAATTTTTGAGCGGCAACACTGCATACATATATACCAATTATAAATATGTATGAATATGTGTCATACCCTTCAAGCTAGTTTGGCTTAGACCGTCTAAAACCCAACCCACGGCCACGAAATTCTTTGTATATTAGGTACACGTAGCTATTCGCCAACGACAAGTTGCATAGATTCAAACGCTAGCAAAGTGAAGTTGGCGTTAAATAGATACAGCTGTGTGCCAAAAAATGGCAGCGTGGTGTGCATATGGAAGTGTTTGCGGGTGTGCGTGTATGTAAGGGTTCTTGAAGCTTGAAGGTCTGATTGCTCTGCTCTTTGGCGGGAAATGTTATGTCGCCGCTTGCGCTTAATTTTTTATGGATGTCGTATACATATAATAGGTGTTATATCCAAAAAAATCGAAAACGATCAGAAAACGTTTACCAAATTATTCAAAAATACATTCGAAAGAGATTCGAAAATGATTAAAATACGGTTGAAATAATTCTCGAAAACGACTCCCCAAGAAAAGCCGCGCGCAGGGCAACATTTTCTATCGACAATTATTAATATCTAACAAACGAAGTAGGAAAAACAAAAAGGAGCACACCTCAAATTGGGAGAGAAGCTCGGCCATAAAACTCGTCAGAGTTATAATAGCGCCATTGTATTATTATTATAACAAACGAGGTATTTCATTATAACGAAAATGTTTGCCATCAGCTGGTTAAATGAACTTAAATTAGTCCCAGTTATGCCTACTAAAACAAAAATTAATGATAATTTTATTTTGTGGCATTACAAATTTTTTATTAAATTTAATATTTAGTAATACCAATATAGTGTACATAGCATACATATTTGTAAGAATATGTATAGTAAAATACGATAATGGCTATAGATAACAATAAAGGACTTAAACTCATGAAATATGGAAACGTAAGTTATGATCTAAATTTAATTGTCAGAAAACGATTATATAAAGATGGTAAACAATACCAATTATTGCGTCGTATATTTGGCTTTTGCGTAAATTTGATTAAGCCTTCGTATTTTTCATAGCAAAAGTTTAGTGTATGCTGTAATTATAAAATAATAAGAATATGTTATGTATATGGTGGTAAGAATATATGTACAGTGGTGGCCTGATAATTAGAAACGACTTCACAGCTCACATATTTGGTCTTTTATTTCAAAAACTGGAGTGAAAAAAATAAAACTCTTGATTGGATGCTGTTAAGTAATTATTAGTGATTGAATTTAGCATACACAAAGTTTCATGTATTCGCAAATCTTTAAAAAAAAATGGACTTAACCCAAAGTTCACTATATTCCGTTTGGTCACATAATTAGAAACGCCGAGCATTTTGGAGAAATTTTAGCAAAATCTTCAATTTTTTGAGTGTCATCAGACATTCTTAGAATCTTTGGACAATATTCCTCAAATAACCTCCATTGTGTTTAGCATGGTCATACTGAAGAGTTCATCACTAATGCAGGGATTTTTGAGCTCGAGATCTCTTGTGATATTTGCCAACAGACTTTAAATTGGCACGAGAAAAGGCTCTTGCGAAAAACAACCCAAAAATACAAAATTTCGGACCGATAACCCAATTTTTACTTATCTTGAGGAGGGTTTCCGTTTGGTATCATAACGAAAAACGTAATGAGTTGGCATATTCTGAAAGGAATGTGGCTCGATAGGGTTTATTAAATTGCTACTGTAATGGTTTTGATCCATTATCACCATTACAGCGATGACTGGACATGTGACAGACCAAAAAACACTCCCTACACCACAATCGAACCACTTCTGTATTTAACAATTCTCAAAGGACATCTGGGATATAAAATTTGGCTTGGAAATCGCCCGAAGTACACTTCACCGTGAAATTGTAACAAATTAAGCTGAGTTTCATTGGTATAGAACATTTTTTTTTTTATAATAGTGGTCTTTTTCAACCATTCCGATGGGCAATGCTAATGTTCCGCAGTACTATATTTTTCACTCATCTGAGTTTTTTTGTCCGATGTACCAACGGTGTGTAAATTCTTACGGGCACCTTCTCCTGATTCTTGCCAAGATTTCAAAGCTCATAAACCGTACAATTTCGGCCCTAATTTGAACGAAAAACGAAAATTGCCTCCTTTACTTATTTTTTTTTTCTACCACGATAGTGATATTTTTTTCCTCTTCACTTCTTGGATTAAATTGCAGGTAGGTTATAATTACGGTACATGTTAACTGCTCCAATTAACGTTTTATAGAAGCATCCAAACCCCTATGCTACTACCAGTATCGACATTTTATCCATAAGATGGTGCTAAACTTTTAACTTTTCAGTTTTTTTAATGTGGGACTGGTCTTTGACCATTTAAATTGCTTTAATGTATTAATTCTTCACAATATATCCGTTTAATACTGAAAGGATACAATATTTCGAGAACAAAACAAAAAAACAGCGAAATATTCCAAGAGAATGTTGGCATTTCTAATTATGTGACCAGCCGAAAACTTATGGGTCGGGATCAGCGTTGCCACTTTGGTTACTTTTTACCAAAATTGGTTACCATTTTTTAATTTGGTTACGTGGTTACCATCTTTCGATTTTGGTTACTTTCAAGGCCCATGCATTCAGTACACCATGGCTACATTCAATTTATAGGAATACGCTATTAGTTTTTTCTCATTATAATACATTTGTTGTCGAAAAATTAAAATTTTTGCGCCCATTTACATATGTTGTAGAAAATGTGTTGCGTACCTTATCGACGTAAAATTGTCAAAAATGGTTTAGAGTGCAACAAACAATGTGAACAACGTGGCAACATATCCATATGAACTTATCGAATTATAGAGCGATTAATCGACCTTTGTTATCGCCAAAGAATACTTTCTATAGAAGTAAAAGACGTATGTCGATAAGAAACAACTGTGCTCAGGTGACTCAGGTAGCAGTTTCTTAGTTAACATTTTGGTAGGCTTAAAATAAACATACGTCATGTTACAAATATCTGAAAGTCGTTTTAGTTTTTATTTTTTACCGGCATTGCCCCCATTTTACATAAACTTGGTTAATTGCATATATTTTCTAAAATATTGGTTGCTGTATTGTTTGCAACTCCTTCATTCTCGCGTTGTCCCATGCTGAGGAGAGTACCGTTTGCTAGGGAGAAGTTGTTACCGATATCAAACCGATATACATGTTTCCTTTCTATAGAATGTATTCTTTGGTCATCGCTGAATTTAATTCAGAAAATATTTGCAACTTACATTTCAGGAAGAGGAAAAAATATGGATAGGTAAGAATATTGCCAGGAAATGTAAGAAAAACTATTTCATGTATATATTTACATATTTTTTAGGTTTTTAATTAGAAAAGAAGTCGATCCAATAGACACACAAAGTGAGTCTGACGAGAGCAGGTAAAATAATGCAAATTGATCACACGAAAATGTATAGTGTTTCCAAAAATGTTTTCTTCTTTTAATCTTAGTTATAATGAAACTAATCCAAACTCAAGAAGAAATTTTCGTCCCGCATGGAAGCAACAATTTCCTTGGCTTCGAGAAATAAATGGAAACAGTTCCTGTTCGGTTTGTGAGAAAAATTTGAGTAACCATTTATCATTTCTGAAAAAGCACAACATCTCAAGAGCCCATGTCATAAATGTTGAGAAGAAAAGGAATCAGTTAAAAATAGACTCGTGCTTGGAAACCGAGAACTTATGTTTTGCAAAGCAGGTGAAACAGGCGGAATTTACACTGGTTATGTTTATAATATGTCACAATTTACCGTTTTTGCTTATGGATTATTTTCCTAAACTGCTACTGGAGTGTTGCCCTGACTCGGAGATAGCCAAATCCCTCAAATGCGGTAGAACAAAGTCAACGCAGATTGCAGAAATATTAGGCAATAAAGCGAAAGAGTCAATTGTAAGCAAGCTGCAAACGACCAAATTTTCTCTCATAGTTGATGAGACTACGGATTTATCAACAAAAAAATCACTGGTATTGGTAGTTAGATATTTCGACGTGTTGTCTCATAATATACGCGATCGATTCATTGGTTTATTGGAATTAGTTAATACTGATGCGAATTCTATTTATATGGCCATAAAAACTTTTTTTTAGTCAACACAATATTCCTTTAAGAAATATTATCGGTTTAGCTACTGATGGAGCCAACGTGATGGCCGGGGAACTAAATGGATTGCAAGCAAGATTCAAGCGGGATATTGATCTATTTTATATAAAGTGTTCTTGCCATTCCCTGCATTTATGCTCGGCATATGCTTGTAAGAAGCTACCACTTCAAATAGAAACGATCTGCCGTAATATTTATAGGTTTTTTGGGCATAGTCCTAAACGCATAAGTGAGTTCAAAGAATTTCAGGATTACTGCAGTGTAAAGCCACATAAAATTTTAGGTATTTGCTTCACAAGATGGCTTGCGTTAGAACAAGTAATAAATCGGATAGTTGAACAATGGAACCCATTACAACTTTATTTTATATCTAGCTATTTAGAAATTAATGGGGTAAAAGCTACTGATTTGGCAGAACTAATGAGCGACCCTACCTTAAAAGTTTATTTCCTATTTTTGTCCTATATACTAAGAATCATTAACAACCTCAATAAAGAGTTTCAATCAGAAAAGATTCGCTTGCCTTATTTTTATGATCATATTGAAACTAATTTTAAATTGATATTGAGCAACTTTATAAAAATCGACTACGTTAAAAATGTAAGTTCCTTAGAAAAGCTTGATTTGCATAACAATGATAGTTATTTGCCTCTATCAGAAATTTTTATAGGGTTTGAAGCAAAGCGTTACTTGCAGAATAGTAAGTTGCAAGATCTTGATAAAAAAGAGATTCTGTTTAACATCCGAAACTTTTACATAGAGCTCTTACACCAAATACGACAGAGGTTCGACTTCTCTAGAGCAGACCTAAAGAACTTGCCGATTATAACACCAAATAGAGTTATGTCTAAGTCCAACGTATGTATTTCGCAATTGTTGATTCACTTTCCCCATTTACACGACTGCGATGCTGAGACAATAATCACTGAATGGAAACTGCTCAGATTCTCAAGTCTGGGGCTAAGCAGTGACATGGATATTACCGAGTTTTGGGAAAAAGTTTCAAGTTTTAAAAATGGGTTAGGAGAAAGCAGTTTTAAGAATTTGTCTCAGTTTGTAATGAATTTATTATCGTTACCGCATAGTTCTGCTGCGGCAGAGAGAAAGTTTTCTGAATTAGCTTTAATTAAAACAAAACAACGGAACAAGCTTGATTTTAAAACCATAAACAATATAATGCTATCAAAAGAATTGTGTACCGAGGGTAATGAACCTAATTACGTATGGTCTGCTAAGCAATGTTTTAATTAGAAATATCTGTTACTTTGATCTCATTTATGTTAAACAAATATGTAATTATAATACTTTTATCTTCTATCTTCTCAATGCTAAAAAGTTTCGAAATCAAATCGATACATTCTAGTACCGTTTTTTTATGTTCATATTTATTTCGCCCATGTATAAATGAAAACATGAAATGAAAGTTAGTATTCTGCCTTGCTTTAAAAACACATGCAATGAAGTACCTTATTTTAGAATTATTACATATGCTTAATTGTTATGTATTGTTATGTACTGTTATGTACATACAATGTGCATATGACATATTTCGAATATTACCATACATACATATGTAGGTGCAAAAAGTGATTTTAATTTTTTAATGTTTACATTAAAGATGTAAAAGAAGTGAAATATTTTAGTTTTTGTTAACCGTATATTTTGTTTTGTTTTGAAATAAATGACTAATGTTAATTGGAACACACATATATATTATACATTTATTTTGGTTACCGTTTTTTAGTTTTGGTTACTTTTATTTTGAATTTTGGTAAATTTAATTTTTTTTTGAGTGGCAACGCTGGTCGGGATATAAAGAGTTTTTTTTAGAGAAAAGATTACCTCAATGGAAAACGTGGTTATACGACAACAATGTCCATTGCCTGGTCTATCATAAAGGATGGCAGTAATTCCGAATAATGCTCTTAGACAAAATTTGTACATTGATTTTGATACCTGTGTGAATCGTTTCTAATTATCAGGCCACCACTGTATGTATATGCATATGTACATATGTCTAGGTAGATATGTATACTAACCTTTTCCCGGGTAACGCAATTCAAAGTTATGGGCTTTTTACGCACCATTAAGGCTCTTAAATATTTGTCCTGTAATATATTCGGCATTGCGCATCCTTCAAAGCTAATCAAATCTAGTTGCTCTGCATTAGAAAATATGTTCAATAAAATATCATCCCATGATTCCGCATAACAATTGTAAAAGTAAAGCTCTCGCAGTTCTGCATATCTGTTGGGTGCTCCAGGCATACCAAATGAGATATTAGCCATGACAAATTTTAAAGTAGCTACGCGATTTATGAAATCATATTTCTCTGGCAACATGATTTTGCGTAGAATACGATCACAGACTCTGTGAATCTCAATTTCGTAAGCATCCCGATCAACAATGAACTGCATATCTCTGAAGATATTGTATATACTTTGTACATCATATTCCGTACTCATGCTCACGACTAAAGTTTTAAGATTTGCGAAAACGATGGCGTCTTTGGTTACGCCGTTGGTTTCGTTAGCATCGCCGGCAGTAAGCCAATTTAATTCACAGCAATTGACTTTTAAATTATGTATTTGACTCAATTTTTTTTTCGCTTCATATTTCAAGTACATTGCGCTTTGATCGATGAATACATCTAAAATCAGCGTTTTTAAATTGAGTGCTATAAGCACGTCTTGGAACTCGCATATATCCATATTTAAGCAATATGTTAATCTTAAATTTTCCAAATGCTTAAAATGTGCGATTGACTTTAGAGCGCCGCGAGTGGTAACTGGTGTTAAGCTTTGTGCGTTGGGAAATGCTCGACTCAAGGCGTACATGTCGTCCTCGTTCACCTCTCGCGGTAAATGTAGTCCGGTGACGCATGGGAAAACAAAGCGTGTCAGCGACTTAAACTCCTTATCATCAAATCTGTAGTGCAAGCGTATTTTTTTAACGGTGTTTCGCACAGATTCGAGAATGAATTCAATGTCATTGGTACAATAGAGAGGTATGTATAAAATCTTAAATTTTGCGGGTAGCACACACTTCGCCACAAATTCCTTATAAGCTGTTGATATTTTCGAAAGATTTAAGATATCATAAAGTGTTAAGTGTTGGCAAATTAAGAGCCAACAATCCATGTCCAAAATGTAAGGATCGATTAATTCTTCTTTTTCTTCTTCTTCTTCGCTTGGTTTGCTTCCACTACTTTGATGGGAGTTCATTTTGCAGCCGTGAGGCTTTCTGATGTAAAGATTTAATAAAAAAAACTGGCAAATATGTATGTAGCTCTAAAAAAATTCGACTTTTTTTAAATCAGATATATATACATATGTATGCTAAAACCTGTGTATGATTAGTTATATACATATATCGTCGTTTAAAGTGCAAAACCGCATAGTCTACTAAACGAGTTAAAGGAATGTTAGGTACACGCGATTTCAAGTGATGTTTTAAACTGATTTATTTTCACAAACTTGCATCTATTTATACTATTTCTAAGGTACTGGCTCACAGGCCAGTTTTCAATGCCACATTATGTACATATGTATATATGTAGGTATATAGCTGCGATCGTCTACGATCTTAACTATTGTCTAGGTACTTACCTCAATGGACGACGTCCTTGGTCCTAAATACATAAAAGGTTTAATTATTTACTTGCTATTCCCTGCAAAAAATGCGATTAATCCGGGACGTGTCCGGGTTCAATCGCAAGGGAGCATGCGACTAATACAATTTTACATCCCTTTATATTGAGTGAATTGATCGCATTTGTTCGAGCATGTCCTATGAAGAGACTAATTGTTCAACTTGTATACCCGAACGGGTACCAATGTAGATTAATCACTAACATACCGAACGGGTACTAATGTAGATCAATCGCTTTCATACCGAACGGGTACGAATGTAGATCAATCGCTTTCATCCCGAACGGGTACAAATGTAGATCAATCGTTTTCATCCACAACGGGTACAAATGTAGATCAATCGCTTTCAGCACGAACGGGTACAAATGTACATTTTTCCTTAAAAAATTGTAAATGTTCAAGCATATTTAAATAAAATTATATAATATTTTACTTTTGTAAAAAAAATCTCAATAAATAAATTTAAAAAATTGTAAGTTTTGAGCAGACCTGTTATTTAATGATTAAAAATTTTAATGATTATTAATTAAAGCATGTTTTGTTGTTGTAACTATTTAATGATTAATTACGATTATTTTCACCTTTTTAATGATTAAAAGTTAATTAAATTATATTAAAAATATAATTAATCGATTAATTATTTTTAATTGCACAATTATTTAGATTATTTCCAATTATTTTTAATTGCATGATTAACGCAATTACTTGATTATTTTCAATTGTTTTTGATTTTTTTTAATTGCATGATTAATACAATTATATGATTATTTCAAATTATCTATGATTTTTTTAATTGCATGATTAATTAATTAATCGATTAATTATTTTTAATTTTTTGGTTTTTTTCAAATTTGTTTGTGAAAAAAACATACATACATATGACCGTGCATACACACATGTGCTGAGAGTATGCTGTGCGTTTAAACCCGTATCGGATGAGGCCGCACTAGTAATTGCCAGTCTATACTGCTGACGCAGTTCCTATCTCTACACGGTTGTTTCAAGGCCCATCTCTTTCGCTTTAAGCACGAGTCGAACCTAACGTGCGATCACTGCGGGAGGCAAGCAATAGACGATGCATACCACGTATTCTTTGAGTGTGCAAGATTTTACGAATCTAGAAACAAGTTCCGTAGAATATTTGGAGGAGACTATACACCTGAGTCGTTCGTGAAGCATATGCTAGAAAGCGAGCCAAAATGGACTGCAGCGAGTGATGTAATAGCACACACCATGAAAACACTAAGAAGCCTAGAGAGAATACAGCGAGGCAGTGGCGACTAAATTAGCACTAATTGTATCCCTCTAATCATAGGTACCTCAAGTGGAACGGATACGTAAGTACAGGAGCTCGGCCTCCTGTATCCGTCATTGCGCGTGGTACGGAGCTTTGGCCTCCGCAGACCACGTAACAGTGACGACTTTTGTAAAAAATAAATGGGTGAAGCCTTTTAAGGCAGACTGAGGGCAATAACGCGACCATTACGGACTTTAGAGCCTGGTGCTCAACCCACCACCCGATGGTAGCCTGACGGCAGTACCGGGGCGTTCGGTACGATGACAGTAGAACGTTTAGTGCGGTTAGAGTCCCGCACTGAAAGGGTAAAGGCTTTCGATGCTTCCTCCTCGTTAAAAAAAATATATACTCTGAAAAAAAAACGTTGTAAATCTAAAGACTTTCGCTGTTAAATCAACTACTTTCCGCAGTTGAAATGTGCCCAACAACGCTCCGTTGTTGTTTCAAAGGTGCGAGCGTTGTTGATTTAAGTCAATGACGGAGATTGTTGGAAACAATTTTCACTTAAAAATAAATTTTTGTTTGCATTTTACTCTTCATCTTCTCTCCGCCAGGGCCCCTACTGCAAATATGTAGCCTCCGCTTGTTCTCCTATTCTTCTCTCCTTCTTATCATTCACTGGTTGCTATCTTTATTTCTTATTCTGATTTTTCTTCTTTATTTTATATTCTCCTCCGGATTCGAATCATGACATCAACCTGAAATTCTATCCAATCATCACATAGTGGAACATTCAACATTATATTGAATTGTAGTAACATATTTATACTTCCATTTCCTAAAAAGGAATCCATGAATTATTTGAATCATTGTAAAAACAAAATTTAAAAAAAATTGTTCTCATTAGTTTTGTTTACAACGGAAAATGTTGGGTCAAATACTTCTGCCTTTAAATCAACAACGGGGAGAAAATTGTTGCTAAAAATAAACTTTTGTTTGGATTTTTCTCTTCATTTTCTCTCCATCATTATTTTTTTTGTTGGTTTTCTCACAAAAAAATATTTTCTCACAAAAAATTTTTTAAAGGCAAGCAAGTTTTTGAATCAACAACGCCCGTTTTTGAGTAAATTGTTGGATCAAAAACTTTGCTGTAAAAACAAATACTTTTGCTGTTGAATCAAAGACGGAGATTCAACAGCCGAAAGTTGTTGGTTTAACTACGGGTATTTTTTTCAGAGTATATATGTGTACACATACATACATGTGCACTTGCATACATACATACACACATTCATGCACACATACAAACTCACATACATGTATATATGTACATACCTACACATACCTATTTTCAAAAATAATTTAAAATAATCATATTAAAGAAAATAATCGCACAATTGAAAATAATCGAGCAATTAAAAATAATCATACAATTAAAAAAATTTTGGCAATTAAAAATAATCAAACAATTAAAAATAATTGGGCAATTAAAAATAATCATGCGATTAAAAAAAATTATGTGATTATATGATTATTTCCGATTATTTTTTTAATGGTTAGTAATCATGATTTTTTTTACATTTTTTTTAATTTAATCGATTATTAATTGTCCGCTTAATGTAAGACAATTAAAATAATCATTAAAATTAAAAAATCCAAAAAAATTAATCATTATTAATTTTAATTGGAATTTAACAGGTCTGGTTTTGAGTATGCATTACATATATGCATTGCATATTTTTGTAAAATTTCTACATTTAAGGAATCTAGATTTGTACCCGTTCGGAATGAAAGCGATTAATCTACATTTATACCCGTTCGGAATGAAAGCGATTAATCTACATTTATACCCGTTAGGGAACAATTGGTCTACATTTATACCCGTTCGGGAACAATTGGTCTACAATTAGTCTACATTTATACCCGTACGGGAACAATCGGGGACTAATTGTGGACCGATTGTTCTCGAAAGAGATCAATCCCGGACAAATATCTTTCGGTATTAATCGCACATTTTTTTGCAGGGTTGTTTCATACACATGAACATATGTACATATGTATGTATGTATACATATAAATAACCGTCCTTGCTACTAACTAAATAAATGATTCTGTACTTAAATTGCTTTTTGTAACTTAAGAAATGTGCAACCCTTATTTCGGATGTAACTACAAACAACTCTTATGCTAAATATGCAAATACATATGTACCCTGAAAAAAATGTGCCATTAATCCCGAAAGAGATTTGTCCCGGATTGATCTCTTTCGAGAACAATCGGTCCACAATTAGTCCCCGATTGTTCCCGTACGGGTATAACTGTAGACTAATTGTAGACCAATTGTTCCCGAACGGGTATAAATGTAGACCAATTGTTCCCTAACGGGTATAAATGTAGATTAATCGCTTTCATTCCGAACGGGTACAAATCTAGATTCCTTAAATGTAGAAATTTTACAAAAATATGCAATGTATTTAAAAAATTGTAGAATAACCGGTAAAACGAATTGAACACCCTTTCTTTTAATTACAATGATTAATAATAACTTTAACAAAATGTTGCCTAAAATATCCTATGAAAAAATCCTTTACATTACGCTCATATAATGCATACTCAAAACTTAAAATTTTTGTTTATTTATTTATTGAGATTTTTTTACAAAAGTAAAACATTATATAATCTTTATTTAAATATGTATGAAAATTTCCAATTTTTTAAAGATTGTTATTAAAAATTGCCTTGGCTAACAACTTGGAAAAATCTACATTTGTACCCGTTGGGGATGAAAGCAATTAATCTACATTTGTACTCGTTCGGTATGAAAGCGATTGATCTACATTTGTACCCGTTCGGGATGAAAGCGATTGATCTACATTTGTACCCGTTCGGGTATACAAGTTGAACAATTAGTCTCATCATAGGACATGCTCGAACAAATGCGATCAATTCACTCCATATAAAGGGATGTAAAATTGTATTAGTCGCATGCTCCCTTGCGATTTATCCCGGACACGTCCCGGATTAATCGCATTTTTTGCAGGGTATTTATGTGCATATGGGTATTTCCATCATTACGGACGTTCCGCTTTGAGAAACTGTTTTGTTCATAAAAACTAACCCGGCGTATCCAAAAAAGAGAATTCCGTCATAACAAGCACCATTATAACATAGATTTCAAATGGAGACCGCCTCTGTCTTCAGGTATAACGGAGTTGTCAAAGCAATTGCTTTAACATGAAGGCCTTAACATGAGCTGTCGGTTTGATGATTTGACAGCTAATTTTTTATTTCAACGAAAAATTCACAGTGGCAACATCTCCACATTGAACGTGAAATTTCGCACGGCGTCCATTTTGGCTGAGAGTTTTGGCTTAAAAAATAAATAAAAAGAACATTAAGTGCACATATGCAGTTTGCGAGCATCATCGCCAATTTTAAACAATTTTTTTAACTTTCTAAGTCTACTAAACATTTTACAAATGATTATGTTATAACATGAACTGCCCACGCATATGAAAACATGCATGTTAGACTTGATAATGGTAGACAAAGGTAACATAATTTTTCCCTTGTGGAGTTTCGGCGTAAAGTATGCCTTGAATCAATATCATTTTTTTTTTTTGTTATGAAAAAATTGTACATCAATAAACCCGGCCTAGGTAGCCCACCTCAAAAATATTCTATGGTGAAGTCCTCGTCAAGACCTTCATCTGATACTAATATCACTGAAATCTGTTCGAGCGGTATCCAGCTCCACGTTTTTACAACCCCTGGGGACCCGACCCACAGTGCTTCGTCCCATAGGCAAAATTAAGATGAAATAAACTGCGTAATTTATTCAAGTAATATATATTTTTGTGAAGCTAACATATCACCTGAAATAAATATATAAGTAGAATTTATAATCTCATGCTTTTGTTGCCAATAGAGGTCGCTAAAGTCAGTACAATTTTGAGGCAAAACTGTTTTAAGGTAATACGATTTTTAATGTGTTACAAAAAAAATTGCCAAAAATTCATTTTAAATCGGAAAACTCTGAAACTTGCCACATTTGCTTACCATTATATGCCCTAATAGCTGAAATAACTTTTGATAAATGATTTATTTCAGAAAGGTGAATAGTTCCATCGAAACCTTTGCGACTTTTTTATTGGAGTTCAAAAAATTACTAAAGTTTGATAGAGTCAAACAAAAAAATAAAAAAGAACGACTATTTTTTTATTAGCGAATTTGGTTAACTTTGAAGTGTTCTAGTAGAATCTGTAAAAAAATTGCATTGTTTTTTGCCGGAAATGTAGAAATTGTACGATTTTGTAAAGCCATGTTTTTAAAATTTTAAAAAATTTTGCAGAACCTTATATATATGGTATGGAAAAAATTTAGCAAAATTAATGTATGTAGTTATTTTTTCTCTCATGCTATAGGAAATTAGCCTAATTATGCTAAAATATACAGTTTTTATTAATATGTGACAAATACTAACAAAAAAACATACATGTAATACTAACTTTTTTAGGTGAGACACATCAAATTTTACAAAGTTTGACAAAATTTAAAAAAAAAAAAACAAGAAAAAACGACTATTTTTTTATTTTAATTTTCGATTCTATGCTAGGAGGTCTTGCTACCAAAAAAGAAAAAGGTTCAAAAATTATGCCAGAAATCGCTAATTTAGTACTTTATTTAACATCCCAAAAATTTTATTTTTACATGGAAAAATGTTATAATAAAAAAGTATTTCTGTGTTAACTCTAATAATATTGCGCTTTTTAAAGTTACAATTTGATATGTGCCAAAATCATATTGATATTTTGCAATAAAATAGTGCATTAAACTGTAACAACCAACATATTTTCTGAACAAATTTAAGAGTAATTTTCTTTAGAACCATTTTTTGCAATAACTAACGGGAGTAGTCCATCCTTGATTTTAAAAGGATAATTATATATGTTATAGTAAGTTTTTAATGTATTGTGATTACATGTTAATCCAAAAATTACTTTTTGTAAAAAAGGATATACGGGAGGTAGTCATGTCCTTGCACTGAAAAGGACGAAACTTCTCGCCGAGTTTAAAAACATAATTCTATAAACATACACCAAAATTCATCTCATTCTGTTTGAAATTGAAGTTGAAATCACAATTTTAAAATTAATGCTATTTGGGAGGTACTTATATAATATAATATAATACAATGGCGCTATTATAACTCTGACGAGTTTTATGGCCGAGCTTCTCTCCCAATTCGAGGTGTGCTCCTTTTGTTATTTCCTACTAATTGGGTGGACCTACAGTTTTATGCCGGCTCCGAACGGCGAATGCATTTTTTGTGAGAAGCTTTTTCATGGCCGAAATACTCTCGGAGGGTATGCCGCCCACTGCCGAGAGGTGACCGCTGCTCTTAAAAAACCCAATAATTGGATTTTTACTAATTAGAAAAATTTGTTTGGCTCGGACCGTGGTTTGAACCCGAGACCTCTGGCATAGCAGGCGAGCACTCTACCCACTGCACCACAGCGGCCACATAAGGTATTTATATCCTTTCACATAAAAGAACGAAAGTTATAACCTAGTTTAAAAGCATAATTCTATAAAGATATGCCAAATTTGATGTCATTCTGTTTGAAATTGAAGTTGAAATCACAACTTTAAAATCAAGGACATATGGGAGGTAGTCATGTCCATGCATCGATTTGGCCAAAACTTCGTTTTCTTCTTATCTCTATTATTTTATGCCTGTACACAAAATTTCATCGTTCTGCGATTACTCCCCTAATTTTGCCGATTCACTATATTGAGACGAAGCACTGTGCGACCTAGGCATCAAAATTTAAATATGTTGAAGTCTTCATACTTTCCTTTTGAAAAAAAAATAAAAAATTTTGATTAAAGGTTATTTTCGGTCCCTGCTTAGTTTATACCACCCTAGCGTATCTTTTTTTTATGTCTGCATGTTAAACGTCGTAAAAAATGATTAACCTTTTGCAAAATACAAACATAAGTATTTCGATCGCTTCAGCAGAACTCGAAATAAAACACGTTCAACATTCCGAGGAATATGTGGCCTTTTTTTATGTCCCTATAAGGCGAGACGGCCTAATGTACATATGTATGTATGTATTTACCAATCCTTAACTAACGTACGCGGTTTTGCACTTTAGACGACAATATTTATATTACGAAAATTGTATTCTTACTTTCTATACGAATTCGGCTTTGGCACCGTTGATAACAAGGTTTTGCTTGCGCTCTTTTTTTCGGCGACTCGATTCCTTTTCACAGACTCTTATCCACTCACTCCTCCTCATAAAGGGATAGTGAGAAATTTGAATGTTTTTATTCTGGAGCCTTTACAACAATGGCTGGTGTTTTTACAAACTTAAAAAACTTCAATTATTTTTTCTTTTTTATAAAACAAAAGTCAATTTACGAATATAAAGAAAAAAATTGAAAAAATCAGATTTTTACTCTGCTAACTAGCATGATACATATGTCATAGTTTTTCCAAAGGTGGTTGGTATGCCGCCCATTGCCGAGAGGTGTGCGACTCGCATAACTTACTAGATGAAAATTTTTGTATTAGGTTGCTTGTGCCTTCTAGCAACATTCGGCAAGTCTTTTAAGGGAATAACTTGCGATAAGTATTGCATTCAACATTGGTAAATTAAGTTGCTTAGTTTTAATCAGAATTTCATTACTGAGAAGGTTCTTTCCAGCTGCGCATTACTAAAGCGAAGAATTAAAAAGTTTAAAATTAATTCTTACTTAATTATATAAATGACTTCTTGCGTATTGCATTTACCTCTATTCCTTTACCTCTAGCCAAATGTCAACTGTTAAACTAGTTGTTTAAGCCATCGGCTTAAAGCAGTTTCTATTTCCGAGCCACCCTAATGTTGTGGCATTACTAATATCAGCCCTGAGCTGAATTAGCGGCTTAAGTGAAATAATGTTATAATTTTGTCACTGCTTGATGAGTTTCCAAAAAAACAATGAAACGGCCCGGCTAATTTTGGTTTGCCATACATTTTCTTTGATTTTAACAATCTTTTTTGTTTTTTTTTCAGATTTCACTACGTGCCACATTTCATTCCGCGCAGGTAAGTTAACCTCACCGTGATTTGTGGTTATTCATTTATACATATGTACATACATACCACAAATATACATATGTAAGTACCTTTTATATTAAACCATTTACATACATATGTATTGTATTTTCCCAAGTATATAAATGTAGTTGTAGTTTCCATTGAAGCTCTATTTTTGTTATTTCATCAGTACTATAATACCTTCTCCCTTTTCTTTTAGTAAACCTTCCCTTTTTTAACACGCTTTTTTAGTAAAATTTTTTATATCTGTGCCCGCAAATTAAAGTAGCCTAACTCGAGATAACGCGAAATTGAGTTATTGTTATAGTGTGAATCTTTGGAGGAAAACGCATCGATCTGTCTTATCCCCATTTAAATTGGAGTAATATTTAAAAAGTTATTAAGATATAAAAATTATCCTAACTCAGATAGAAACATTTTGCACCAGTTAAAACAACTTATCTTCTAGCAAATCTCTTAAGTCTAGTATTGTATCAAAAATCGTTTTATTAAAACATCCTAACTAGAGTTATGTGGGTACTTCATGGACGTATTTATTTGCGTTTTCAGTTTATTAAAAAAACTTAACTTCAGTTAGGAATTATAATTTTTTTTATTAATTTTCTTTCATAGAAATAGGTTATTTTAAGTGATTTTTTTTTTATTTTTACACAATTTATCTCGAGTTAGGTTTTTTTGTTAGAATATTTTTCTCATTTCATGTGTTATTATCTTCAGTTAGGTTTTTTTGTTGGAAGCAAGTGGATATGATAAACTGAGATAAGAGATTTTTCAAGGATATATATTATAGAAATTCAATTAATTATTATATACTGTATACATAAAACACCTTTTTTCATCAATTAAACTTTAATGTGGCCGCTGAGGTGCAGTGCGTAGACTGCTCGCCTGCTATACCAGAGGTCTAGGGTTCTAACCCAGTCCGGACAAACACCACAAACAATTTTTCTAATTGATTAAAACCCAATTTTTGGGTTTTTATAAGTAGCGGTCACCTCTCGGTAGTGGGCGGCATACCCTCCGAGTGTATTTCTGCAATGAAAAGGCTTCTCACAAAAAAGCATTCGCCGTTGGGAGCTCGCATAAAACTGTAGGTCCACACAAATTGTAGGAATAACAATAGTTAAGAAGCACACCTCGAATTGGGATAGAAGCTTGGCAATAAAACTCGTTAGAGTTTTAATATCGCCAGTGTATTATTATTGTTATTTTTTTTTATATATTAATATTGATAGTTAAGCTTAAAAGCTAGAAACTAACAGATATTTTTTATATAGCACTGGCAACTCAGGCCTTCGGCTAGTTATTATTGTTATTAAACTTTAATCGTGTTGCCTTTTACAAGGTATGGATCCTGGTAGCATGGAGGAAGAAGACTTTCTAAATATAGATTATAGTAGCGACGACTCAATTAAGGACTCATTTTTTAACGATAGTCAGTCGGAAACGGGGTCAGATAATGCTGATTAGCCTATGCCTTCCTACACCTTTTTGCGATCTTCTGAATATTTTTATAAACGCTTTATACACTTTCTACACATGACTGTGTTTCCGGACAACCTACGTGTTATATGTGGCATCAGACCCTTGCAAATCGTGGTGGCAATGGAATAGCATCGTGCTTATTCAAATACTTAAATAGTTTACCATTCAATATTAAACATGTCGTTTTTTATAGCGATTGCTGTCCTGGCCAAAACCAAAACTCTTCTATTAGTACTATGTTTTAAATCTTCATGCAAGGTGATACTAACATTGGGAAAATTTATCACAAGTTTTTGGTTCCTGGTAATACGCATATGGAGTGTGCTGTAGACATGCCTTAATTGAACGAAAAAAAAAAAACGAATATAAAGATTCATCACTGGGTTTATAAACATATGTATTTTGCACATGACTCTATAATATAGAGTCTATATGTCGATTCCATCACCGCGCCCCTTTTTTCGGCGGTTCCAGCTGTTATAGCTTTGAACCTCTCGCTTGGGAGTCTTCATCAATAATTTCCGGATAAACCAAGCTTCTTGTGGTGATTTCCCTAGTACCATGCCTTTTTCAGTATTCGGTAAAATAAAACGCAAATTCAGTTCGGGTTGAAAACGATCCGCGGCGTAGGATTATGGATTATTTTTTTCAGGCCCACATAACAATGATTAGCGAAACGATTTTTATTTTATTTCATTCATTTCAAACAAAAATTAAAAGTCAAAAACTCTAAGACTTCTAATTCCACTACTTAGTTAGTTATATCCACTTAAATGGTCGTTTCGGGTTATTTTCGACCCGAACGTAGGTCTACTCTTAAAAACACTTAACTCGAGTTAAATGGAAATAAAAACCTTATTGGGAAGAATTCGACACAATAAAAGAACTTAACTAGAGTTAATTCTGCTTTTCGTAAAAATTGCATCCAATAAAAGCACTTAAGTTATAAAAGACAATTTTTTTGCAATTAACCTTGCTTTAAGATTTCTGGTTCACAACTATTCTTTCTCTAACACTACAAATCCATCATTTCCCCTTTTAAAAATCCGAATTGGTCCAATGGTTTGAATTTTGACAAAAAATTGAGTTTTCTCAGTTCACCATATTTTGAGTTAGGCTACTTTAATTTGCGGGCACAGATATATACATATGTACTAGCTGTCTTAAAATTCAACAAAGAATCACTTTTTTAACAAAGGGAAAAAATTAGAAACTATAGTATGAAAACTTTCACAGTAGAAATTGGTTAAAGTAGAAAATCCTAGGAACGCCTCAGCGGATATGAAAAAGTTATATATCATTGAAAACAGAATTAACAAGAGATTGTTTCAAAATAATTCTACATATACACTGATTAACAAATTATTCGAGAAAACTGTAGTTAAAAACAGGGACTTGTAACAAAACTCGTAACGAAACGAAACTCTCGTTTCTGGCGTTTCTGTTCCAAGAAACATTAAAGGATAGAAACTAAATTCGAAACCAAAAGATTGTAACGTTTCAATAAGTAAGAAAACCTGTAACGAAACTAAATTAATTTTGTTCCTTGTATCAAAATCCGTAACGAAACTAAATTAATTTTGTTCCTTGTAACAGAAACAGAAACAGAAACAGAAACAGAAACAAAACTCCTTTGTAACAAAAGTCGTAACAAAACTCCGAAACGTTTCCAGCAGAAACAAAGCCTGTAACGAAACTAAATTAATTTTGTTCCTTGTAACAAAATCCGTAACGAAACTAAATTAATTTTGTTTCTCAGTATCAGAAACAAAATTAATTTTGTTCCTTGCAACAAAAACAAAACCAGAAACAAAATTAATTTTGTTTCTCAGGCTGTGTGCCAATCCGTAGAAAAAATGAAATTTTGACATAAGGGAGTAAAATTTTGGCAGTATTCGTGGTGAATTCTAGTGTCATAATTTTACCTAGCTCAATGGGCTAGGTAAAATTTTGACATTTTGTAATTACATACACATACAAGTAACACAAATATTTAAAAACAAAATAACATGAGATGATTACATGAATACATTTCTTCTGTTTCCATCAATATTGCCATCAACAATTACACTCATTTTACGTTTTAAAATTGTATCGTTGTCCGTTTTCGCCCAAAAGTTTATCTTTGTAACTGTCAAAATTTTCTCTTCCGTTTGGCACAGCAAAATTGGTTTTTTTTTCTCAACATGGTAAAATTTTCTACCTCATTTTCCCATAGAGAAAAATGTTACCGATTGGCACACAGCCTCAGTAGAAAAACTATATTTGCAGAACATTAGGATGGACTTGTTACTTTTAGGTACGGAAGCTGGTGTGCGCTGTAATCATTGGATAAGTACACTTCAAAAAAGTTGTTTTCGGTTTCGGATAATGATGAATGCATAGCTGAGTTTGTGGGTGCTCACCAAACTTACCATACAATTGTGAACATGTTTGGCTGGAAGTGGTGTGTACATAGTTTCAAAGAAGTAGAAACATAAAAAAAATCGCATAAACACTACAACAAAAACACAAAGTCAATTAATAAGAATAAGAAAGCATAAGTAGGAAAGAAGCTGAGGAAAGAAAAGAGCAGAAATAGAAAGAAAGCAGTAGGTAGGAGAATTGTGAAAAGGAGTAACAACAACACCAACAACAAAAAGAAAATTGTAACAGTGACAATAACAATAACAACAAACAAAATAAGGCTTTTTATTATCCTTCCTTATAATAAGGCATTATATGCTGTTTAATTACATTATAATTAGGCTTATCTAAGAGATAATTAGAAGGCATCGTTTGTTTAGCTGCATAATTCACATTTTTTTGCGCTGCTTGGCTGCTTAACAACTAGCAACTACTAAAACAAGTCCCTGGTTAAAAATGAAAAACATAAAAAAAATTGAATTTTTGATATGGTTTTTACAGTTCATCTGGCATGTATCAAGAATCTTGAATGAATCTTGATTCAAGATACATTGGTTACGTTCAGAAAGCGCAACGAAATGTCATCTTTTCAACGACGTCCACGATATTGATAGGCTAAACGGAGAACAAGTTATGGTACAATATATGACTTAACCTAGGAAAAAGCGAAACTCGCCGAATTCGCCGATTTATAATCAAATCAAACTTGACAAGTGTTGACGGATATTCGTTCTCCAATAAATGTTTTTTTTTTTTTAATACAAAACTTGAATTCTTTTTTCTAACTTCCGAAAATATTTCTTACTTAACACAAAAAGCTAATTGTAAGCGCAGGAGAATGGCGAAAAATATAAAATTAAAATGCAATTTAAATTAATTTTAACTTAAATTAGAAGAGAAAATAGCAATAAAGTCAATGAATGAAATTAGATAAATTTCACAACTGCCAACTACACAACGGAAAGCAATTACCTTTAATTTATTAAAATCGATAAAACTGTCGGCAGCTAAATATGTGCATATGAGAATATATGTATATATAAGTACATACATATATACGCATTAGATTACACAACAAACTTTATGGAGAATGCTGGAAAATGACCTTCGATATTCATATTGAACATCAAAATGAAAACGAACTTAAACTAAAGTTAAATTTCCAATGTTTATAGTACATATTTGCGAAATACGCTTGAAATGTGTGCGAAGAATGAATATGAAATATGTTACCATAGTAACAAGAGAGAAAGTGTAATGTTCTAAGGCAACCAATCTCTCTCTCTCTCACTATCTTGCTTCAATTTCCCTTCATAATTCATAATGAAACGAAAAAAACCTATAATTTCAATTTTCTGTATTTCTTGAATCAAATAACAACTCGATACCGCATTCACTATCGAAGTTGAGACTTGAGAAAGAGTTTCGCCATCCAATCACTTTCAACTCCAAAGCTTATTGGGTACAATTGCATGCTCGCGTTTATGTCCAATTGATGTTTCAAATACGTATTATTTTGAGCTTCAATTTGCTAGAAAGCTGAAATATATTCATCAACGTAAATCATTGCCGACTGTGGCTTTTTTATTTGCATGAAGCAAGCGAAGCAGCGTCACGCTGCGGCGGTTCACTTCATTTAAAGTAGTCATTTTGCAAATTGAAATTGAAATAAAAATTAAACACACAAAAAATCTTGCAACAAATCAGCAGCATTTTGTGTGTTGCGAAGCTCTAAAATAATGAGAACGGAAAAATGCGCGCCCACACAGCAAAACAGCAAAAATCGCAAATACAAAAAAAATACGCAAATTAAATGGACAGACGAGCGATTAATGTCAGCAAAAGTAATAGCAACAAGTAAAAGCGCGGCTGTCTTCGGCCGTACCGAAGACTTCATACCTTTCATGAGTGGGGAAATGAAAAGTTACCTATGTATGTACATAGCCGGATTAAGTTTAATTTATAATTTTAATTCTGTGGGTTCATTTATGGAAAGATTTATTAGAAAAAATGGTGTCTTGGCTATTTAAATGGAGGAGTTATACACCAAAATGTAAATATCTGAACAATCGGTTGTATGGGAGCTATATGTTATAGTGGTCCGATCTTGACAATTTTCGGTAATCCCGTTTGGGCCCATATGGGTACAAATACTTCAAAATTTCACACCGTTAGCTGTTAAAATGGAGGAGTTATACACCAAAATGTAAATATCTGAACAATCGGTTGTAGGGGAGCTATATGTTATAGTGGTCCGATCTTGACAATTTTCGGTAACCCTGTTTGGGCCCATATGGGTACAAATACTTCACATTTCACGCCGTTAGCTGTTAAAATGGAGGAGTTATACACCAAAATGTCCATATCTGAACAATCGGTTGTATGGGAGCTATATGTTATAGTGGTCCGATCTTGACAATTTTCGGTAATCCCGTTTGGGCCCATATGGGTACAAATACTTCAAAATTTCACGCCGTTAGCTGTTAAAGTGGAGGAGTTATACACCAAAATGTCCATATCTGAACAATCGGTTGTATGGGAGCTATATGTTATAGTGGTCCGATCTTGACAATTTTCGGTAATCCCGTTTGGGCCCATATGGGTACAAATACTTCAAAATTTCACACCCTTAGCTGTTAAAATGGAGGAGTTATACACCAAAATGTGTATATCTGAACAATCGGTTGTATGGGAGCTATATGTTATAGTGGTCCGATCTTGACAATTTTCGGTAATCCCGTTTGGGCCCATATGGGTACAAATACTTCAAAATTTCACACCGTTAGCTGTTAAAATGGAGGAGTTATACACCAAAATGTAAATATCTGAACAATCGGTTGTAGGGGAGCTATATGTTATAGTGGTCCGATCTTGACAATTTTCGGTAACCCTGTTTGGGCCCATATGGGTACAAATACTTCACATTTCACGCCGTTAGCTGTTAAAATGGAGGAGTTATACACCAAAATGTCCATATCTGAACAATCGGTTGTATGGGAGCTATATGTTATAGTGGTCCGATCTTGACAATTTTCGGTAATCCCGTTTGGGCCCATATGGGTACAAATACTTCAAAATTTCACACCCTTAGCTGTTAAAATGGAGGAGTTATACACCAAAATGTGTATATCTGAACAATCGGTTGTATGGGAGCTATATGTTATAGTGGTCCGATCTTGACAATTTTCGGTAATCCCGTTTGGGCCCATATGGGTACAAATACTTCAAAATTTCACACCGTTAGCTGTTAAAATGGAGGAGTTATACACCAAAATGTAAATATCTGAACAATCGGTTGTAGGGGAGCTATATGTTATAGTGGTCCGATCTTGACAATTTTCGGTAACCCTGTTTGGGCCCATATGGGTACAAATACTTCACATTTCACGCCGTTAGCTGTTAAAATGGAGGAGTTATACACCAAAATGTCCATATCTGAACAATCGGTTGTATGGGAGCTATATGTTATAGTGGTCCGATCTTAACAATTTTCGGTAATCCCGTTTGGGCCCATATGTGTACAAATACTTCAAAATTTCACACCGTTAGCTGTTAAAATGGAGGAGTTATACACCAAAATGTGCATATCTGAACAATCGGTTGTATGGGAGCTATATGTTATAGTGGTCCGATCTTGACAATTTTCGGTAATCCCGTTTGGGCCCATATGGGTACAAATACTTCAAAATTTCACGCCGTTAGCTGTTAAAGTGGAGGAGTTATACACCAAAATGTCCATATCTGAACAATCGGTTGTATGGGAGCTATATGTTATAGTGGTCCGATCTTGACAATTTTCGGTAATCCCGTTTGGGCCCATATGGGTACAAATACTTCAAAATTTCACGCCGTTAGCTGTTAAAGTGGAGGAGTTATACACCAAAATGTGTATATCTGTACAATCGGTTGTAGGGGAGCTATAGGTTATAGTGGTCCGATCTTAACAATTTTCTGCAATCTCGTTTGGGTCCACATGGGTACAAATACTTCACATTTCACGCCGTTAGCTGTTAAAATGGAGGAGTTATACACCAAAATGTCCATATCTGAACAATCGGTTGTATGGGAGCTATATGTTATAGTGGTCCGATCTTAACAATTTTCGGTAATCCCGTTTGGGCCCATATGTGTACAAATACTTCAAAATTTCACACCGTTAGCTGTTAAAATGGAGGAGTTATACACCAAAATGTTCATATCTGAACAATCGGTTGTATGGGAGCTATATGTTATAGTGGTCCGATCTTGACAATTTTCGGTAATCCCGTTTGGGCCCATATGGGTACAAATACTTCAAAATTTCACGCCGTTAGCTGTTAAAGTGGAGGAGTTATACACCAAAATGTGTATATCTGTACAATCGGTTGTAGGGGAGCTATAGGTTATAGTGGTCCGATCTTAACAATTTTCTGCAATCTCGTTTGGGTCCACATGGGTACAAATACTTCAAAATTTCAGGCCGTTAGCTGTTAAAATGGAGGAGTTATACACCAAAATGTGTATATCTGAATAATCGGATGTTGTGGAACTATATGGTATAGTGGTCCGATCTTGACAATTTTCGGTAACCTTGTTTGGGCCAAAATGGGCACGTCTACTTCAAAGTTTCATGTCCTTAGCTGTATAAATGGGGAAGTTATGCACAAATTACATCCAAAAATTTCATGTATATCTGAATAATCGGTTGTTTTCTATATGTTATAGTGGTCCGATTCGGCCGGTTCCGACAAATGATCAGCTGCATATAACAACATACCTGTATTCCGAATTTCATTCAGATATCTCAAAAACTGAGGGACTAGTTTGCGTTCACACAGACGGACGGACAGACGGACAGACGGACAGACGGACATGGCTTAATCGACTCAGCTCGTGATTCTGACCATATCGGTATATATTTTGGTGGGTCCCCCACGCTTCCTTCTGGTACTTTCGACAACAATTTTTTGGCACTAAGTTATAATACCATTTCATTCTCATGAAAGGTATAATAAACACAGCAACAACAAAGAGAATAACAGAAGCATTTAGAAATACACATCTAGCTACATATGTTAGTTACACATTTATCTAGTTAGCAATTAGTTGTTAGATTGCTGTTGTCGATAAAGTTAGCGATTTTTCGTTATTAGTTATTTCGTTTGTCATTTGTTATTTGTTGTTTTTTTTTTTTTTTTAATTTGAAATGGAATTTCATCAATTCATTCATGCATTTATTCATCATCATCATCATCATAATCATCATCATTTGATGATTCATTATCATCATCATCATCGTCATCATCATCATTAGGGCAACCAAAAAATTGCTCCAAAAAATGCTTTCTTGACGCCAAAAAATTGCCGTTAAACTTAAAGAATTGGCACTTTTTAACCTTAAAATTTTTTTTTATTTCAGTTCATTTTCTTAAAACATAAAACAAAATAAAATAAGGGCCGATTTCATAATGAAACTCTTAAATCTCCCTTTGTTAAAAGTTCCTTTTAGTTAAAGAGCCGTTTAATCGTACTTTAAAGTAGGAGTGATTTCATAATAATATAATATTAAAAGGCTCCTTTAAGCGAAAATATTGCAAATGGCAATGCCATCTTCGACAGTTTCACGTCAAATTATTGTCATAAATTTAAAAATATTGAAATTTATCATTTGTTTTTTTCTGAAAATAAATAATACTTTTGATTGTGGCTTTAATTTTTTTGAAAAAAAAAAAAAGTAAAAAGAATCATAATTTGGAAACCCAGTGCAGAAAAAATAGGAAGCGGTCATCCAACCTCACAAAAGAGGAAGAAGATGAATATTGCATTATAGGACTCAACAAACAAAACAACAAACAAAATCGGTTGAAACATTTTAATAAAACCTTGATATTTGATTTTGACAGACTGCAGAAAAAGGGACCTTTAAATCACTTAAATGCCCGTTTTTGGGAACTTTTATCTTGAAAAAGACTTTATGAAATCGATCAACAAATTAAAGGCTCCTTTAGATTTTAAATGAACTTTTAATTTGATTATGAAATCGGCCCTAAATTAAACTAAAATAAAATAAAATAAAATAAAATAAAATAAAATAAAATAACAAAATGTAAACTCTTAAGCTAAGATCACACGATTTGTACATTTGGCTAAAAGTTTGCCAAAGTCATAGGCAAACCGTGTGAACGGTAAATTTAATTTTAGACAAATCACAAAAGCCAAATATTTAGCCTCTTGTGGCAAATCAAAAACGGCCCTTGTAGCGAAATCGTGTGAACACAAATGCCATACAGAAGGTAAATGAAAATGATCAAAATGGACAAATTTTGATTTGCCACTTGGATACAAATGGTTGTGGCAAATATACAAATCTTTTTTGACAACTATAAAATAAATTATGTTTAAAATAAAAAATATATGGAAATACAAGTTTTAAATTGGCCTCTTTTAAGCTTCTGCTTTGGCTGTAAGGGGAAAGAAGAAGTCCGGAAAAAACATTATACGGCGCACTGGCTTCTCTTTATAAAATAGAATACACAGATATCATGCCATTTGAGATGCATAATTTTTTTATTTCAGTAATTTGAATTCCAATTTCGAAAAAAATTAATTTTTGATATATTATTTTCATTTAGTTTGAAGTTTAATGTCAATCAAATTGTTTTTGATGGAGTACTTAGCTCTGTTCGTGGCCGCTGTGGTGCAGTGGGGAGAGTGCTCGCCTGCTTTACCAGAGGTCTCGGGTTCAAACCCCAGTCCGAGCAAACACCAAAAAAATTTTTTCTAATTAATTAAAACTCTATTGTTGGGTTTTTAGAAACAGCGGTCACCTCTCGGCAGTGGGCGGGTGCATTTCTGCCATGAAAAAGCTTCTGAAAAAAATGCATTCGCCGTTCGGAACCGGCATAAAACTGTAGGTCCACCCAATTAGTAGGACAAACAAAAGGAGCACACCTCGAATTGGGAGAGAAGCCCGGTCATAAAACCCGGCAGTGTTATATTACCGCCATTGTATTATTATATTATTATTTAGCTCTGTTCAATAACAAAAAATTGTTACGAATTTTTCGTAAAAAATGACAGCTCTCCATATGAAAATGACAGTTTCTATGAAAAATAAGTTAAAAATTTTTAGTAATTGAACACAGGTTTTGTCTCTTTTCAAGAATTGTTTTTGTATTTTGACTTTCGGCGGGTTCTTCAAACCAAATATACCAGAGAAAAAACGTAGTGTCATATAGGCCGAAGAAGCATTTTTTAACGTTTAGCTGGAAAAAATTAGGAATATTTTTTTATTCCTTATTGAGATAATTTTGTATAATGAATACATTTTTTCTTATTGACGTTATTCAATTATTCTTGCTAGTCACACAAGTATACTTTTTCAAAAAGTGATTTTTGGAATACTTTTCCAAATTAGGAAAGAATATTTGCCGAATTTGAACCGAGTGTTTTCCCGAAACTGAACCGAATATTTTTCCAAATACTTTTCTTATCCGAAACCGAACCCCAATACTTTCCCAAATCAGGAAAGAATATTTGCCCGAATCTGAACCGAATATTTTCCAAATACCGGATCCGAAACCGAACCCGAATACTTAACCTATTATTTTTCTAATAATTTCCCGAATCCGAACCGAATATAAATAAACATGAACCCCTGGTAATAACTCAGTCAGTTTCCGGGCGAATTTAATAAAACTTTCCACGTGACTATATCCTACTATTACCCTAACCATTTCTAAAAATAATCGAAATCGATATATGGTTTTGTTCCTTTATTTGTTTCTAACTCCGAAAATAGTCATTCCGCGCAAAAAAGTAACATAATCACTTTCATTCAAAATGAGTACATAAACAATTTCTTCATATACGATTTCGACGTATCTGCAACATTTAATTCACTTTTGTGCAACCAAAGTAAACATTTCACAATGACCATTTTTTTGGAGCTCGTTAACACACGTATTCTATTGAATGAATTAAATTAGCTTTATATCATCTTACAGACAATTAAAAGAAGTACTATCCAGTGATTTAATGCCTATTTGATTAATTTTTGTTTGTTAATTTTTCATAAAATTTTCTTCCAAATAATGCCCAAAAGTATGCTTCTATATTTTTCATACGACTGTTTTATCATGATTGGTTAAATCGTGTGAACGAATGTGAACAAATTTGCCACTTTACTTCTATGTACAAATGTGTGGCAAATCAAAAGCTAATAAATCGGGCAAATCATGTGAACGCAAAGCAAATCATTTGCACATCGATATCAAAATGGGCAAATGTGGACAAATTTAAATTTGTCATTTTTTGTACAAATGCGTAAATCGTGTGATCTCGGCTTTAGGTACATGTCTCAAAAGAGAAAGACAATATGCCATAATCGTAATTTGGCGTTAGGTCGGTCGTGCGTTGACCGTACCTAAAAGTTGATTTACTCTGACATTTGATGTTACATGTTGAAGTGAAAAAATGCTAACTGTCACTAATATATTTTGTTGAATTTTTTACATATTTAATAGCTTTTCATCGAAAGAGAACAATTTGAATTTATTTTTTCATCGATATTTACAAAAATTTTACGATCAAACGCTCTTGCTCCATATATTTTCATACATTTCTACTCACCTGTCAAAAGCGCAACCGACCGAGCGCCATATTTGGATTCCGGTATAAAAAATTTAATTCATATTGCCACATACGGCATCCCCGATCAACATAACAAAAAGTTATTAGCAGAGCCAGGGGAAATAAAATTTTTGAGAATGGAGCAGGAACGTAGTTAAAGAAAAAAAAACTTTTGCTCCGATGCCCTGGTTGTGAAGATTAAACGAAATATATATGGGGGTTAGATGTGCAATAAAATTTTGTTGAAATTACCCGACGTCTATACATGCCACATCTGGAGCAATTCAATTGACAATTGAAGCGATTAGCCAATCAGAGAGCAGAAAATAATAACATATGTTTTCCGATTTTTATTTTTGTTTAGTGAAATTAGCTTAAATTAGCATTTATTATGAATTTGGCAATTTTTAGCTCTATCAAAAGTAGGTTAGAATGTATATTTTTTCTTAAAAACTACCCTAAATTAAGCATTATGTGATAGCTACCATAGAAAAAAACTTGTGCAAATTTTTGGTTGCCCTAATAATCATCATCATGTGACATTGCGCACAATAAAAGCCACATAGCAAATATGCAAATATTTTTAAGGCATGACTTGCTTATCTTAGCTCAACTGTGCATAAAATCAGCCATTTGTCGTAGTAGATTTGCAATTGTCAAAAGTTACTCATTAATAAATTACAATAATAGACAGAGGAAACCGACTGGCTGGTCGGCAATCACTTGAAAAACCATTGACTTGCAAATTGTTTAGTTTGCATTTGAAATAGAGGAAATTTCTATTGTGTTTAAATTTCGCTTATACAGCGCGAGATACGCTGTTGAAGTCAAGGAAATACAAGTTCAATGGAGTTGATGGATTTCATTTGAAGAAAACAGTAGCTTGCGCTTAAACCAAGCAGCCTAGTATGCTAATATGTTGTAAAATGTCATAGAAAAGCTTTGGAAATCTAAGAGCCCAACAACTTTGTTCTATGAAGATTTCAGCGTACGTATTCCATCTTCGCTACATGTTGCTGATAAAACACTTTGCAAATAATATAGAAAAAAATACACAGTGGCATCTTCAACAACTTACATTTCGCTTAATTGCCATGATGTCATCATTAGTAGCGCCACTTTAAATGACTTAACCCAGCACACGCCAAAAAAATAAAATTTGTACAATGTTGTTTTTTTTTCATTTGGGCTTTTGGTTGCCTAACTGACGCTGTAGAGCGCATTTTTTCATGCACACTTTTAGTTGAAAAAGATGTATGAATGTAGTATATAGTTGCTCTTGCTGGTGTCGAATTAACAGCCAACGCCGACAGCCCGCGCAGCAGCAGCCTCAGCCGCAGCAGAGCTCAGCAATTTCGCAAAAGTGTAAAATTACTTAAGTGATCCGATAATTACATTAGCATTTACGCCACGCCATGCCACTCTTTCCACCATTTGCAATAGACGCATGCACAGACATGCAAATATGTAGATATAGAACACATACCTATACAAATGTACGTAGAAATGTACCCTCCAAAAAAGCCGCCAGATGACCCCTCATCATACCGCCCAATATGCATGCTCGACACTATGGGCAAAGTATACGAGTCACTGATATGTAACCGCTTAGAGGAGGCCCTCGAAAATGCAGGCGGGCTGTCGAAGAAACAGTATGGCTTTCGCAGACATAAGTCGACAGTTGATGCCATAAAAAACGTAGTAGAAATAGCAAAAAATGCAGTAAGCGGAAAGAGGTGGAAAGGAGGAGCCAAAAAGTATTGCGCACTTGTTACCCTGGACATAAAGAATGCCTTTAACTCAGCTAAATGGTCGAATATTATCATGTCGTTACACCGCATCCGAGCCCCACAGTATCTTATAAATATAATTCTGAGCTATCTGGAAGAGAGAGTGTTAGTCTATAACACCGACGAGTGCGCCAAAAGGTATGCGATTACTAGCGGAGTACCACAAGGATCCGTGCTAGGCCCCCTCCTGTGGAATGTGATGTACAATGGTGTCCTAGAGTTGGAACAACCAAAATCAGTAGAGCTCATTGCCTATGCAGATGACCTCATAATAATAGGAGTCGCAAAGCACATAGAAGATCTGCGGCGTATTTGCAGTGATGCAATAAGCCGAATACGACTGTGGTTCTCGACCATGGACCTACAGCTAGCGGAACAAAAAACAGAGGTACTGCTAATAAGCACAAGAAAGGTGCGTGAAAATATATGCATCACAGTGGGGGAATGCGAGATAAATTCGCAGCCATCATTAAAATATCTTGGCGTGGTACTTGATCCCAGATTGAGCTTCAAAGAGCACCTGAACTATGCCGCAGAAAAGGCGCAAAAAATATGTGGCGGTCTCGCGAGGATGATGACAAATAAAGGATGTGTACGCTCTACTCGACGACATTTGCTAGCGAGGGCAATAAACTCTGCCATTCTCTATGCTGCATCGATCTGGGCCGATGCTCTCAATTATAGCTCGTATGCAAAGGAGTTACACGCCGTACACCGCATGGCCGCTCCCAGAGTTATAAGCGCATTCCGAACAGTTTCAGGGGATGCCGCAGAAGTTTTAGCAAATATGCCGCCGATAGACATTCAAGCTCGAGAATGCAGCAACATTTACAATGCAACGAAACCGGTTCTGATGTCATGCAGAATAGAGGAAAAGAGGAAAAGCCGCCTATTGTGGCAGGAACGCTGGCAAACCTCGCTTAAAGGTTGGTGGACGTATAGATTAATTCCTAACATAAACAGTTGGGCAGATAGAAAGCAGGGTGACCTCAACTTCCACCTTACTCAGTTCCTTAGCGGGCATGGGTGCTTTAGGGCGTACCTTTATAGATTCAAGCGCGACGATAGTCCTTTTTGTCCAGTGTGTTGCGATGTTGTAGAGGATGCAGAACACGTGTTTTTTCACTGCCCTCGTTTCTCAGCCATGCGTTCACGGTTGAATCAAATAGCGGGAACTAGAGTTACGGTGGAAAATTTGACTACACTTATGTGTGAGTCCTCTGATATTTGGTAGGCAGTTAGCGACGCATCGTCGTCAATATTAGCCCAACTGAGATACACTGACCAAGGTAGGCGTTAGGTGTCTTGTTTTGTCCTGGTTGTTGAATGAAGACTTTATGTCTAACCGCCCTCCTACGAAGTATTGCCTGTCCGGTGGTTCCGTGGGAGTGGCTTTGGGCGGGAGTAGGTTAGGTTTAGCGGGTTAAAGTCTCGCACATTTCGGCTTTCGATGCTTCCCCCTACTATAAAAAAAAAAAAAAAATGTACCCTCCAAAGAATCCAAGCCTTATTTAAGGCAGACCTGGGTAATACTGAGTAGTAATAGGACTATTGCGTACTTAAATACTTTATATTTTGATCTTGAAGTAATTAGTCCGTACTAAGTACTTTCAGAATATTCAAGTACAAGTACAAGTACAAGGAATTGCAAAATAATTGAAGTTTTGGCAAATACTTTAAAGAAAAGAATTGAAAGCACTTAAAAAAATTTAAAAATGTACTTGAATCGATTTTTTTAATTCTTTTCAATTACTTTCAATTACTTACAAATTGATTCAAGTATATTTTTAAATTCCTTTCAAGTACTTTCAATTCTTTTCAAATACTTTGAAGTATTTGCTAAAACTTCAATTATTTTGCAATTACTTGCACTTGTACTTGTACTTGAAAATTTTGGGAATGCCAGTACCAATACCAGCACAATTCCTTTAAAATGTACTTGTCACAAGTCGTACTGGTACTTGATATTACCCAGGTCTGATTTAAGGTTTATTCTAGCAGAATTAAAGGCTTCCGAAATAATGTCTGAAAATACTAGGCGACCCCAATTTGTTTGGACAAAGGCTCAAAATAAGGCTGATTTCCCTGTGTTGATGTCATTAGGCTGCAAGGACTACCCTCTCTCCCTCTTTCTCTATCCCTCTCTCTTTCTACCGTTATCTTTCTCTCTTGCTCTTGCTCTTTCTCTCTCTCTATCTCTATCTCTCTCTCTCTCTCTCTCTCTCTCTCTCTCTCTCTCTCTCTCTGAGTGGAAACCCTATTCCCGATGCTTATCCACAGTGGGAATAAGGCTATGATAATTCCTTATACTAAGTCCTTTTGTGCCGCTTAAATGCCTTAAAATAAGGGATAATAAAAAGCCATTTTTTGTTTAGCTGCATAATTCACATAATAATAAAAAATACATACATATATTCTTCTAGGGTGGAAACGTTAATATTAAATTGTTTAGAGCAGAGCGAATGAGCGCTTAACAGCAAGCAGCGCTGCCAGCGTATTCCGTATTGCTTAGCGAACTGTTTGCAGGGTATACATATGAGGCCAAATTGCCATTGCAGCCAAGCAACAGAAGAACAAAAAATATTCAGTCGTTTGAGCTCATATATGCATGTGTGTGTGTGTGTGTGTGTGTGTGCTTGTGTTCGCCTCGTGCGTCAAGTGGGTGGAAAAGTGTTAAGTGGAAATTATTTTAATCGTTTAAAATAGTTTTAAATAAATTGTGTGCACGCGCTTAATGCGCTTTTCTGTAATTTCATTTCATTACCGTCGAACAAGTGAGGGGGGAAAGGAAAAAGACACAAACAAAAACACAAATGCATGTGAAGACATTCATACATATTCACAACTGTGTATAGCCAGCAGAAAAGTTGTCAGGCTCTATATTTTTTAAAGCACTAGCAAACAACCGCGCCGCTTCGCTGAGACAAATTCAAAGACAGAAATACCGATAACGAGAATCCAAAAAGCCGATAACAGAAGTCCAAGAAACCGAAATCCCAAAGACCGATAGAAGAAACTGAAAGACCATAAATTCATAAGACAGAAATCTAAAGGCCTACTCCATTTTATATGGCAGGTACCACGCCCTCTTTTGCATTATCAATAAAAAAAATACCTACAAGCTTCAGGCGATAAAATTATGTACGTTTTTCTTAAGTTTTGTTGGATTTCGTGCAGCCTTCGTTTTATACTGGGTATAAGTATTCACATACGCGTATAACTAACTTGTATTAACGTGTGCTAGTTGTTGTAATTTACTATGAAAATTACATACTTAGTTACAAAATCTTTAGTGACATAATGCTAAATACAAATACATATCGTATATACATAGGTGGTATTTACCTAACCCCCGGGAGGTAATAGAAAGAGCTTCAAGCAGGTCGATTTAATTAGGCAGAGCTGCCGAGATTTAGAGGCTCACATTCGCGTATGAAACTGCTGGCAACGCTGTGATATGGCATAGCAGATTGTATATACATACATATATATGTATAGGTAGTGCATTCGTATATGTTGAGTTTTGGCACATTTGCATCACATGAAGCGAACTAAGTATTCACACATGAAGCAAGGTATATTTGTATGCGAAGAATAGGCACCTCGAAGGAGTTGAAGATGTGCACACACAAACATGAGACAATTTCTAACTTGTGCTTTGTGAAATCAAGTCATTAGATATACTGAAGTTGCAAAGATGGTGTGAAGATGTGTACTAATATAGCTATTGATGCGGAAAATGTTTGGAAGTATGTATGTCCCAAACAGGGATGGGCATTATTCAAAATTTGAATAATTCAATAACGAAAAAATAAAAATAAATTTTTATTCTTCATTCTCATATCCTTGAATAAAGAATAAATTCTTATTCTTCATTCCGGCGCCCTTGAATAAAGAATAATTTTTTATTCTTCATTCTGATACCCTTGAATAAAAAATAAATTTTTATTCTTTATTCTGATGCCCTTGAATAAAGAATAATTTTTTATTCTTCATCCGAAATTGGTTGAATAAAAAGTAAAATTTTATTTTTCATTCAGATAATTTTGAATAAAGAATAAATGTTTATTCACGTTATTCAAATTATTCTTGCAGGTCACACAAGTAAATGATTTTGCGAATATTTTTCTGAATACGAACCAAGTATTTTCCCGAGTCCCAACCGAATATTTTTCCGAATACTTTCCCGAATCCGAACCGAATATTCTCCCAAATCCGAAACCGAATACTTTCCCGATTCCGAACCGAATACTTTCCCGAGTCTGAACCGAATACTTTTCCGGGTCCGAACCGAATACTTTTCCGAGTTCGGTGGCCGCTGTGGTGCAGTGGGTAGAGTGTTCGCCTGCTATGCCAGAGGTCTCGGGTTCAAACCACGGTCCGAGCCAAACAAATTTTTCTAATTAGTAAACATCCAATTATTGGGTTTTTTAAGAGCAGCGGTCACCTCTCGGCAGTGGGCGGCATACCCTCCGAGAGTATTTCTGCCATGAAAAAAGCTTCTCACAAAAAATGCATTCGCCGTTCGGAGCCGGCATAAAACTGTAGGTCCACCCAATTAGCAGGAAAAACAAAAAGGAGCACACCTCGAATTGGGAGAGAAGCTCGGCCATAAAACTCGTCAGAGTTATAATAGCGCCATTGTTATTATTATTATATATCAGAATGAAGAATAAATTTTTATTCTTTATTCAAGGGTATCAAAATGAAGAATAAAAAATTATTCTTATGCAAGGGCACCAAAATGAAGAATAAAAATTTATTTTTTATTCAAGGGTATCAGAATGAAGAATAAATTTTTATTCTTTATTCAAGGGTATCAGAATAAAGAATAAAAAATTATTCTTTATTCAAGGGCGCCGGAATGAGGAATAAAAATTTATTCTTTATTCAAGGATATGAGAATGCAGAATAAAAATTTATTTTTTATTTGAATAAAAATTTATTCAAAACCGCCCATCCCTGGTCCCAAATGTATAGAAAATCTAGCTAATCTGCATACAAAACAGTGGCTGAGCGTCAAAATGGAACGCTGTTACTCTCTCTCTCTCTCCAACCTCGAAGCACCTAGACGAGAGATCTGTTTTGCTTTGGTCTTTTGAATTTTTATTATCGGTCTTGCGATTTCTGTGTCTCTGGATTTTTAGCTTGGGACTTATCGACCTTTGGAATTTATCGGGCTACTATTGGAATTCTGTTGAAACAATTCTGTGGACATTTGAAAGAACAACCTAAGTCGACCTAGGTGCATTTTCAGCTTTTTTCATCATAAATATACATTTTAAAATACGCTTCTTTCTGTCTAATCGGTGTTACGATATCATTTCGGGTTCGGGAGATATGATGAATCGAAAATCATCTTAAGTCTATATTTTTCACAAATGCTTTTACCAAAGCAACTTAACTTAAGATAAGATAGAACTGATAAGAAACATTGCAAGAATTCCTCTTGAAAAAAGAACCTAATTTAATTTAGGTGGGATATTTTTTTCAATATGCTTTTGAAAAACCAACCTAATTAGCAACTTAAGTCGATTTTCTATCATATTTCAGTTTGCCAAATGAACTTAATTCCAATTAGGAGGCCAAAATTCTATAAAATTTTGATGAAGATCAATTTGAAAAAAGAACCTAAATTGAGATAAGTTGGTGTTTTTTTTCAAAAAACAATTTGGAAAAAGCACTTATTTTATTTGAAATCCATTTAAATGAAAACCGTTACGCCAAGAAATAAAAATCCTATTGAAAATGAACAACAGAAGATTGTTTTATCATGCAACGCTCTTACTTCTATGAAAATATACGATGGAAAGACACTGTGCACTTGCAAAACTGTTTTTTGCTCTCCTGTAAAATTGCGAATTTAGACTTGGGTTGCTTTTCCAAATATCCACAGAATTCTGTGCAATATAGACACATCCGTGTGCCTAATTTCTGTGTCAGTTTGGCTAAAACACCCCCACTCGCTAGGTAGGGCGTGGGCGATAGAGAGAGAGAAAGAGAGAGAGAGAGAGAGAGAGAGAGAGAGAGAGAGAGTTAGTTGCTAGACTGATTTCAAATTACTCCAAATGAACTTTCAGTTCTCTGACTTCGTTAGCAAACTGAATGTGGAATTTCTTCATAGTAGACTTTAACCCTCAAATCCCACCTAACTGGAATTTTGAATGATGCATTTTTTTCATGTTAGATTTTAACCCTTCAAAGCCCACGTAAATGGGATTTTTAATGAGGAATTTTTTTCTTGCTAGAATTTGACCCTCTAAACCCACGTCAAAGGGAGTTTTAATGAGGAATTTTTTTCTTCGTAGAATTTAACCCTCCACAACCCACGTCAATGGAAATTTAATGAGGATTTTTTTCTTGGTAGAATTTAACCTTATAAAGCTCACGTTAATGGGGTTTTTAATGAAACATTTTTTTCTTGGTGGAATTTAACCCTCCACAACCCACGTCAATGGAATTTTAATGAGGATTTTTTTATTGGTAGAATTTAAGCCTCTACAACCCACCTAACTGCGATTTTTAATCAGTATTTTTTTTCAGACTTTAACCATATAAAGCCCACGTAAATCGGGGGTTTAATGAGGAATTTTTTTATAATAGACTTTAACCCTCTAAAGTCCACATAAATCGGTACTTTTAGCCCTTTCCCAAACCAGAATGTTCATAAAGAAATGCACCTAGAGTGATATAATGTTCTACAAACATTTTAAGGATCCAATTCTACCGGGGGTCTCAAAAGATAAAATACGTTTACGTGTTAATGTCAGTGCGTTAGAGGACTTAGATTAGCCTGTGTGAATCCATACTTATACTTGTAAGCATTGAGGCAGATCGATGCGTGGAGAACGCCTTAGCTTCTGTGAAAAATTTGATTTTAAGTGCTTGACAGTGTGTCATTTCTGAGTTTGAGGACTCATAAGCCTCTAGGTATATACATACATTAAGTACATTAAATTCCCAGCTGCTACTCTTTAGTGTTAATTTATTTCTTTCCTCCACAATTACAAAAAATAATAAAAACTATAGCAAACTGATAAGTTAAATCGAAAACTATGCAAGCATGACCAAAGCAAAATACAAGAAGCGAAAACAACGTGTTATGATTGCGAATAATAAAAATAACCAGTGAAAGCACGCTTGCTGCTATTACGATCACATGAAAGAAAAACAGAGAAAAATCAAAAAGACAAAAACTAAAAAACAAAATATGCTGCGCATCTCCTTTTAACATCCTTAATTATCTAACATCCTGTTACAACTCAACACTACACACACATTTATTGTTGTTGTAGCGCTTACACTTTCAGAACGTGCTGTGCATATTAAAATTTGCCAAAAAGTTTAGCCAAGAGCATGCCCAAAATGATAAATGAAGTAAGTTGTGTGAATTTGCTTTTGAAAAGAAGCACCAAAACAAAGACACTTACTACACACTACAATAACAAAATTATCTTTCTTCACAATCTACATAATTACAATACCTAATGTGAAAAAAATAGAAAGCGAAAATGCTGAGAATTGTGTCGAAAAAGGGAAATTGGATTGAGAAGAAAATAAAAAAAAGACAAAGCAACGCAAGCGATTTTATAATGGGTTTTCTCACTGCGTTTCTTTATCTCCTGAGTTACAAACTTCTGCTCTTGAATTATTTAAGTACTTCTTATTTGATGTTCTTAGGCAACATTGTTTTTCCCTCTGTCTACCAATTGATATATATATCTTGCCATCTGGCTTTATTTATACTTATTATCTAAGCACATACTTATTCTGTTTTTTTTTTTTTTGTTTTTGTTCACCAACTCTAATGATTTAGTGGCAGTGATAAACTTGATGAAGGTATCTAAAAAGAGGCATTATCGCATAATACGGCAACTATCACAATAATAAAAATAATTGTGAGAATGCCCCAAAGGCACTTACGTAATTATATTCAACAAACTAGAAGTAGATTGAAGAGTGTTGAAAATAATTAAGTTATAATTAATAACTAAGTTTGACCTTTTTATTAATTTTTTTTAATTTATTTAATTTTTTTATTTTATTTTTTTATTTTATTTTATTTTATTTTATTTTATTTTATTTTATTTTATTTTATTTTATTTTATTTTATTTGATTTAATTTAATTTAATTTAATTTAATTTAATTTAATTTAATTTAATTTAATTTAATTTGATTTAATTTAATTTAATTTAATTTAATTTAATTTAATTTAATTTAATTTAATTTAATTTAATTTAATTTAATTTAATTTAATTTAATTTAATTTAATTTAATTTAATTTAATTTAATTTAATTTAATTTAATTTAATTTAATTTAATTTAATTTAATTTAATTTAATTTAATTTAATTTAATTTAATTTAATTTAATTTAATTTAATTTAATTTAATTTAATTTAATTTAATTTAATTTAATTTAATTTAATTTAATTTAATTTAATTTAATTTAATTTAATTTAATTTAATTTAATTTAATTTAATTTAATTTAATTTAATTTAATTTAATTTAATTTAATTTAATTTAATTTAATTTAATTTAATTTAATTTAATTTAATTTAATTTAATTTAATTTAATTTAATTTAATTTAATTTAATTTAACTTAATTTAATTTAATTTTATTTTATTTTATTTTATTTTATTTTATTTTCTTTTATTTTATCTTTTTATTTTACTTTATTTTCCTTTATTTAATTTTTTTTTAATTCTGTTTTATTTTCTTTTTTTATTTTATTTTATTTAATTTTATTTTATTTTTTTTTTATTTTTATTTTTTTTTTATTTTTACATTATTTTACTTAATATTTTTTATTTTATTTTATTTTATTTTTTTTTTATTTTTTTTCTATTTTATTTTATTTTATTTTATTTTATTTTTTTATTATCTTTTATATTATTTTATTTTTTTATATTCTTTTATTTAATTTTATTTAATTTTATTTTATTTTTTTTTAATTTTTTTTTATTTTTTTATTTTATATTATTTGTATTTTCTTTTATTTAATTTTTTTTATTTTTTTTATTTTTTTATTTTATTTCATTTTATTTAATTTGTTTTATTTTTTATTTATTCATTTTTTATGTTATTTTTTTATTTTCTTTTACATTATTTTATTTTTTTATTTTATTTTCTTTTATTTTATCTTATTTTATTTTATTTTATTTTATTTTATTTTATTTTGCTTTGTTACATTTATTTTTTATTATTTTTAATATTATACTTTTTTATTTTATTTAATTTTATTTTATTTCATTTTATTTTATTTTTCACTTTTTTACTGCATTTCATCCCATAACATTTACTTTAACTACACGGCTTTGCCTCTATATACATTCGCACAATTTTTGTTGCGCCCTGCAACTTTGTTGCTGCAACATGCATATATGTATCAGAAACATATTCTTATGAAATGCATTGTGTAACTATTTGAGCATTTTGCTTTTATTTTCTCAAGAAATCCGATCTGCATATACGCATTAATGTATTTTTATATATAAAAATATACATTCGTACTTACGTACAAAAATTTGTAAATAATACTAATTTTTCTTAGCTGCCAGCTGACTTACGCTTTATTGTTGTTTTACAAACTAGTGAGTTTATTCGCGCTGCGGTTGTTTGTAATTTGAGTAGAACGAAATCAACAATGCAATAGTAAAACTGCAGCGAAATAAATGTACGTGCTGAGAAAAATGTGAAGGAAAAGTATGCATAGAAAAAAACAAAGATCAACAACAATAACAAGTGTAATCACAATAAAATCTTGCTGGGGGAATGAAAATAAAAAAAAACACAGCAATAAAATTAGTGGAGAAGTCGGTTGCTAGACGCCAAGGCAAGGCTATTTTTGCAAATTCTATATGTACATACATATGTATGTATATATAATATGAAATTTAGAATATTTGTGAATGTATATACATATGTATGTGAGAAAGTAGAAAGGCACGAATTTGCAACACTTGTCTAATGTGCTTTTTTATACATTTTTTATAAACGAAATGAAGTTTCATCTAGTTGAAAGGGTCATAGAAAAAACTGCGATCAATTCAAGGCTCATTGAAGGCCCTAAGTGTAAAAATCGAGTAGTAGTAGTTTCTTTATCTGACAACAATAGCAAACATTATAAAAAACTATAGTTTGCCCCAAAGAAACACTATCGAGTTTCGGGGTTTCGATAATAGGAGGCACTCTAGTAATTATAAAGCTGTTGACTCTATTGGGCCTTAGTCCATATAATCGTACCTACATACGGCACAGTTTGACATCAAACGAAACTTTTTTTTTGAACATACATATGTATGTATCTATCTAACTATATTGCATATGTACATACCTACATGCGCAAATAAAAATATTTAAATGTTAATTTGCATTTATGCATATATTACATAGTACATACACATACATATATGAGTATCTACGAATATAGTAACCAACATTCATCCATTTTCCGGTGTCAAACAATGAGCATTGTGTCGCTGGTGGGAGCCGTCATGTGTGAAGGTTAGCGCAGAGGTGAGTGCGATGACACGCCAAGTTAAGCTAAGTAATTAAAATATATGTAGGGATTTGCTGATATATATGCTTATACGCAGAAAGTAAACGCCACTGTACATATGTATGTATAATATTACAAACTTGCTGATTATATATAAGCATCGTAGCTGGTTAGTTTTACTTCACGTATGTACATATGTACTTAAATACAAATGTGAGCTTATGCATCAATGTCAACTCCTCATGCAGCGCAGAATTTGAATTAATTAAAATAATGTTTACTGCTTTAGAAAAAGAAGTACAGCAGTACTTCAATTATTTCGACATTTTATGCCAAATGAAAAATGTTGCTCACAAATTGTCAACAGGCTTACTTAGTGGTAGGCCCAGGCATGTTGCAGATTCCTTAGTTCTAATCGCTAAGGGCAGTGGTTCCATGTGAGTGGATTTTGAGGAGCATGTGAAGAGATGCCGTGTATCATGCGGCGTCTCTCCACATGCTGGATATTCATTTGGAATATTGGCATCTAACCTGGTAGTAGTTGAGTCTGCTGCAGTAACCTGATCTTAGTCGTACTAGAGTTACTCGGGCTTCCCTGGGCAACTCCAACTCTTCTTCTGTGGGCGGTTGGTCTCTTAGAAAAACGTGGGACGTATGGGGACAGAGATGTAGTTGGATGCAGTGGCTTTGTGTATATTGTTTAAGGACTGCATATATGTTGCTGGATCCAGTGGCTGTTCAATATATTTATTGACCTCCTTGGAAAAGTCCAGGCTGTTCAATATATTTACTGACCCCCAGGTCCAGGAGGTGATTCCTGGTGTGCCGGTGGGAGGCTCTAGTTGGCTGAAGTTGTGACTTGAGCGGCCTCGGTGGTGACATCCCAGAAGTAACTGCTTATTTAGCATGGATTTATGTTTCTTAACTGGGAGCACCTCTAGGTCTAGGTGATGTTGCCGACACATCAGAAGGCAGCCTGTTGCGATACTTAAAGCAGCATTTTGGCAGGCTTGGAGCTTTCTCCATTGAGTCCCCGGCGACCACACTGGCGATGCATAGTTTATGATCGGCCTGCTGATAGCTTTTTAACACCTAAGATTTTTGGATTGTTTACGGTAGGGATGGGTCCGTATGCCTAATTTTAATACTACCTGTTTAGATCTCTTTCTCACTATTATAAGAATTTTGAATCGTTTTGTTTGTTTTTCCGACAGGGTAGAATTTAGAATCTGTCTCTTTGATTCATCGGTCTTTTAGATTTGCCTTCCGGACTTTTGAATTTCTGTTTTTTGAATTTATGGGTCTTTGGATTTCTTTCTTCTGTCTTTTGGATTTTTTTTTAATTTATCGGTCTTTTGGATTTTTGTATTTGTTTTTTTTTTTTAATTTATCGGTCTGTGGATTCCTCTCTTCTGGACTGGATTTATCGGTCTTTTGAATTTTTTTTAATTGATCGGTCTTTGGATTCCTCTCTTTTGGACTCGATTTATCGGTCTCTTGGACTTCGGTTTTTTTTTTTTTTTTTTTTTTTGATTCGCCTCAGCGTATCGGGACGGTATTTGCTAGTCATAAATAATTTTGTTGTCACACAAATTGTGCGTGTGACATGTGAAGAACAAATGTGCATAAAAATACACGTGTGTATAATTAAAAGCAGAAATGCCCGTACTTAATACCTACATATATAAGCATGCACGCAACCGAAAATTTCAACGCATTTACTACTCCCTCAACATCCCGCCGCCCATTTTATTTACTAAGCTTTTGAAATAATTATTACTCAACTATTGCTATGCGCTGCTACAAAACTAGTCATTTGGCGATTGATAATGTGTATGAAATTAGAATTTGAAATTAACAATTATCAAAAATATTATGTAGTGTACATGCTCGTAAATGCGCTCAAAGCGCATAGTACATACACATGCAAACTAAATGAAATAATTCCCAAGCCATAAACGCACCAAAATGCGGCAACCACACAGACTTCTCTAACCCTTTATCATTTATCTGTCGATGACTGAAGTGACAAAAACAACAGCCAGTAACAACAACAGCACTTTACTGTCACTCGCTCGCTCGTTGGTCGTTCCGTTCATTTGTTCAATTGCAAAGCGCACTGAATCGCGCACCATCGGACACGCCCCTGCCCTGCCGCGTGTCACCGCCACCGCCATCGTCGTCATCATCATTAATATAATTGTTATTGCTTTAATATCCTCAATGGTTTGGCTGGCCCATTACATTAGCCACAATCAAACATACATACAAATGCACAAATGAACACACACGCACACAATGTCTATCTATGTAGTCGCATTATCGTCATAACGATCTGTCCACTAAAGTTGATTTAATCGTTTAAAATAACTAAGAAATGCTTTTCATAATGCCATTAATGACTAATTTGCATTTGGCCGAGCGTAATTATGTACATATATGCATATGCACATAACATACAAACATTGAGTAAATATATGTATAAGCATGACACATTTTTGGATTAAAAATGTTTTTATTCAACAATATTTTGGACTCACAGTTTGAGGCGTGTGAAATGAGCAACCAAATTCACTTTTAGTTTTACGGTACATACCTGAAATGAAAAATAAAAAATAGAAGAATTATTTAGTAGATATTTATGTATAAGTTGGGTCTTATTTTAGTGAAATTTATACTATATTTTAATGCATAATTAAGCTACCTTTGCTTTTTCGTGAAGTATCTACATAAAGACCAAGACGTTAGCGGGGCGTATGAGTAACAAAGAGGCACTATGCGACAACTTAACCCTCAATCACATCCCCCCTAAAACTTTTAACTTACTTAAACACAATTTTGAGTACAATTTCAGAGATAATAAAAAAAATTCATAAAATAAAGACTTAGGGCCGATTTCATAATGAAATTCTTAAAGCTCCTTTTGTTAAAAGAGCCTTTTAGTTAAAGAGCCAATTAAATGTTCTTTAAAGTGGGAGTAATTTCATAATAATATATCGACGGCTGAGAATAAGATCGCCCTATTTCAAAAATTGTTTCAAAAACGCCCTATTTCAAAAATTGTTTCAATAACGTCCTATTTCAGATTTTGCTTCAAGAGCGCCCTATTTGAAAAATTGTTTCAATAACGTCCTATTTAAAATTTTGCTTCAAAAACGCCCTATTTCAGAGAAAATTCCATATATGTATATTTCTCTGAAATAGGGCGTTTTTGAATAATTGTCTGAAATAGGACGTTATTGAAAAAATTTTTCAAATAGGGCGTTCTTGAAGCAAAATCTGAAATAGGACGTTATTGAAACAATTTTTCAAATAGGGCGTTTTTGAAACAATTTTTGAAATAGGGCGATCTTATTCTCAGCCGTCGATATAATATTAAAAGGCTCCTTTAACGTCAAATGATTGTCATAAATTTAAAAATATTGAAATTTGACATTTGTTTATTTCTGAAATTTTTATTTTATTATTATTATTTTTTTTTTTTTGAAAAAAAGAAAAAGAACAAACAAGCATAATTTGGAAACTCAGTGCAGAAAAAAATAGGAAGCGGTCATCCAACCTCACAAAAGAGGAAGAAGATGAATATTACATTATAGGACCCAACAAACAAAATCGGTTCAAAAATTTTAATAAATTTTTGATATTTGATTTTGACAGACTGCAGAAATAAAATTTTTTCTGGCAAAAGGAACCTTTAAATAACTTAAATGCCAGTTTTGGGGTATTTAACTTTAAAGGAACTTTTATTTTTCAAAAAGACTTTATGAAATCGATCAGCAAATGAAAGGCTCATTTAGAATTTAAAGGAACTTTTAATTTGATTATGAAATCGGCCCTTAATTAAAAAAAATATGTATTTCATTTTAGACTAGTGTATTAATTTAAAATCATAGTTCATAAGCTTTGCTTCATATACAAGATTCTAAAACGTGCAATGGGTGAAGTCAGCTAACTTTTTTTGTTTTTTTTTGCAAACGTAGCAAAGGTGGTCATCTATTGGGTTTAAAACAGTATCCAGCAAAACTATTGTCGGAAAATTCTTCAGAAACAAAATATCTAGGTCTGGTCTAGCACTACTCATGATAGAGTCCTCGATGTCGGTTTCACCTTCATCTTCCTCCAGCTATTTTGTAATAATGTCATCCGCAGAGACACTCAGAAGATACAAAGTTACCAATTATCTATATTCGGATGTCATTTAAGTTGAATTCTTAAAAATCCCAATAAAGGATTTTGCCACACAAATCACCTCTTGACTCACACTTACCAAAAGCTACGAACCGTTTCGTAACGCTTTCTCTATTCAACTGTAGGCAGTTACACGAGGTTTCAGCGCTCGATGTGAAAAAAATTAAGCTTTGAAATTTTGAGTGAGTGCATTTTCGGGAGCTGAATGATTCCCATACAGAATAAAATACCCATAAATAAATTATAAAAGCTCCAAATGCTTTTGCGATCTTAATTCAGCATTTTTTCCTTTGATGCTTTAAAGTGTTGTTCTGAGTGATTCTTGGAAAAATGTAAACCCAAAGGGTTAAAAAAAATCGGTTGATTGCTCAGTTGGCAATAATAAAACCAAAGGATGACCCATTTTGTGGAATATCTTATTTTACCAGCGCCCATGCGAAGTGATCATTTTGTACTTATTTTTTTATGGAAATCGCATAAAGTAGCAGTAAGTAGCATTTAGGAGATCGTTAGAGGGTTAAAATATTCTAGAAAACTATTAGGCGGAAATTTCTTCACTAGCGCTGTGCTCAAATTAAACTTTTGTACAAAGCAGATAAAAGGCCGCTGAAATAAATGATGTAAGAAACCACGGTATGGCCTTGAAATATGCAATGAATTCTTATTTATAAATCGCCTTGAAGTATGCAACACATTTTTTTTTTTTTGCTGAAGCAATGCTTCAAATTTTTTTATAACAATTTTTTCTCATTTTTCATTTCATTTTCAATCGATTTTAGTGCTTCTTGCATTTTTTCTAACTAATAGGTATGTATACGTTTTTACCTTAACGTTTATTTATAATTAAAAAAAATTTAAAAAATTTTAAATGAAAAACTCATTAAATTAGTTATATCCTTCTTCATGGTATGAAGGTGTAATCACTTGGCTTCAATTACTAAAAAAAAATAAATTTTTTTTTCGGAAAACAAACGATTAAGTTCAACTAATGCAAAAAGCCTGTTGCCCTAAATGTACGGCAGTGTAATGAAAGGTGTCACTATTAATAATTAACACATAAACTTAAATTGCGATTAAAGATAAAAAAAAAAATAACTGAAAAAATATAAAATGCTATGAAAACTGTTTAGTCTTTTTTTTAGTTCATGTAATTGTTATTTAATAATGAATTAAGTCAATTAAATTTTTTGTTTTGACAAACTTTGGCTTAGTTTTACCATTTTGCACTTGTTACATATATGTATATGTATACACGTAAATACTTGAACTAATCTTTATATATATTACGCTAAGCGATTTTTGTAAGCACTTTGAAAAGGGTTGCCAGATGTTTGAAAATTTAATTTTACTGTATAGTTGGTTTGATTTTAAAATTTTTGGTACCATATGAAGGGGCTTGACCTGATATTAAGCAATTCAATAGAAATTTTTCAAAAAGGGTTGCCACCTGTTCAAAAATTCAGTTTTACGCTATAGTTTGTTTGATTTTTAAATTTGAGGTGTCATATGAAAAGACTTGGCATGGAAATGAGTAATTTATTAAAATTTTTACAAAAAGGGTGCCACCGTTCAATAATCCATTTTTACGCTACAGTTTATCTCATTTTTAAATTTTTGAAGTGTCATGCAAGGCCTATCACTGAAGATGGGTAATAAAAGGAAAGGGAAGAGGAAAATGAAAGGGACGGATATGGCGAAGGACAGGAAGCGAAATAGGAAATATGAAAAATAAAATGGATAAAGGGAAAATAAAGCGCAAATAAAGGGAAAAGGGGAAGAGAAAGAGAACTAGACAGAAAAGGAGGAGCACGCCAAATGGCCTTTTGTAGGTCGCTTTAAGATTACCATAGTCTAGAAAAATATTCGGCACAAAACTTCACTATGGGGCTCCTGGGTCAAAATCTATGTATAAAAAATCTAGGTCCACAGAAAATAAAAATAACCAGTAGCTATGAAGGTATGTCAAAAAATTTTCAAATGTGGCAATAAGTGGTCTTCCACCCTCAAATTGTCGCACAGTGTAATTGAAAGCCACAGCATCGCGTGACCGGGTTTACTAGTATACCTTTATTTTATTATATTTTAACTAAAAGTTGTGGCCGCTGTGGTGCAGTGGGTAGAGTGCTCGCCTGCTATGCCAGAGGTCTCGGGTTCAAACCACGGTCCGAGCCAAACAAATTTTTCTAATTAGTAAAAATCCAATTACTAGGTTTTTTAAGAGCAGCGGTCACCTCTTGGCAGTGGGCGGCATACCCTCCGAGAGTATTTCTGCCATGAAAAAGCTTCTCACAAAAAATGCATTCGCCGTTCGGAGCCGGTATAAAACTGTAGGTCCACCCAATTAATAGGAAAAACAAAAAGGAGCACACCTCGAATTGGGAGAGAAGCTCGGCCATAAAACTCGTCAGAGTTATAATAGCGCCATTGTATTATATTATTATATTATTATTATTATTATTATTATTATTATTATTATTATTATTATTATTATTATTATTATTATTATTATTATTATTATTATTATTATTATTATTATTATTATTATTATTATTATTATTATTATTATTATTATTATTATTATTATTATTATTATTATTATTATTATTATTATTATTATTATTATTATTATTATTATTATTATTATTATTATTATTATTATTATTATTATTATTATTATTATTATTATTATTATTATTATTATTATTATTATTATTATTATTATTATTATTATTATTATTATTATTATTATTATTATTATTATTATTATTATTATTATTATTATTATTATTATTATTATTATTATTATTATTATTATTATTATTATTATTATTATTATTATTGTTATTATTATTATTATTATTATTATTATTATTATTATTATTATTACTATTATTATTATTGTTATTATTATTATTATTATTATTATTATTATTATTATTATTATTATTATTATTATTATTATTATTATTATTATTATTATTATTATTATTATTATTATTATTATTATTATTATTATTATTATTATTATTATTATTATTATTATTATTATTATTATTATTATTATTATTATTATTATTATTATTATTATTATTATTATTATTATTATTATTATTATTATTATTATTATTATTATTATTATTATTATTATTATTATTATTATTATTATTATTATTATTATTATTATTATTATTATTATTATTATTATTATTATTATTATTATTATTATTATTATTATTATTATTATTATTATTATTATTATTATTATTATTATTATTATTATTATTATTATTATTATTATTATTATTATTATTATTATTATTATTATTATTATTATTATTATTATTATTATTATTATTATTATTATTATTATTATTATTATTATTATTATTATTATTATTATTATTATTATTATTATTATTATTATTATTATTGTTATTATTATTATTATTATTATTATTATTATTATTATTATTATTATTATTATTATTATTATTATTATTATTATTATTATTATTATTATTAACTAAAAACATTTCTTCTTCATCTTCTACCTTTCTTTTTTTTTATTCTTCATCTTTTTCTTCTTTTTTCTTCTTCTTTTTTTCTTCTGCTTCTACTTCGTCTTCTTCTTCTTCTACACACTGCCCACAGTTTTTCCTTATTTATTTCAAAGTTTTTAATGCATAACGTCAATTTTCATAATGTCAAGTCATGTCAGGCGGCGAGTTCATTTTAAGCAAAAGTGACTTTTGGTAAATCGATATTGTGGTTAGCAGCGCAATTTGCTACGTCTCCAATGCCATTTTCTTACTTTTGTTTATGGTATTGTATAAATATAAAAGCACTGAAGGACATATTTTAAGTGGCCATAAGTGACAGTAAAAAATAAATATGGGAGGCTATTAAATACTTAGAGCGGAAATAAGCCAATTTTTGTTGCTAAAAATCCGCATTTCATTCAGCTGGTGACAGTGAAATGCAAAGCAAATAAAACAAAACTTAGTGGGTGGAATAGTTCATGAGCAATATCTACTCGCCTCATCTATCCACCCACAACTTATAAGTTTCGTTTGAAATTTTGCCTGACTGCAGTGCTTAACGCTTCCGTGCTAAATTTAGTGTGATATCATAAAACAAAAGAAAATATAAAATATTGCCAAAAATAAAATAAAATGTAATAAGCTAAAGTAAAAAGTGCTTACTGCTCTATACGCTATTTAATTCGAAGGACTTGTTGGTATTTTATTATGCCTTTTGACATTTCTTTTCACTTCATTGCGCGCTTTCATGCATGCCATTAGCTCATTTATAATAATTTTTATGTTTTTTATAAGCATTTGTTTTACCTTTTACTTTATGTTATATAAAAACACTCATACATGCATATAAGCCACATGAACACCTTCAAACACGCTACAGCTGGAATACTCCGTAAAATATAAAAAGTATAGCATACTTTTGAGCGCAAGCTCTGCATGCTACAATATAGGTAAATGGCGGTGTTTAGCGGCAAAAAGGGCAAAGTATAATAGTTTTAATCAGGGACCGAAAATAACATTTATCTTCTTTTGGAAATTTTTAACCATTATCATTATTTATTTCTCAATACGATATTGGTATCAAATGAAAGGTGTTGACCAGAATTTGTGGCTCTGATTTCATCTTTTCATTTGGTACCAATATTGCTTAAACATTCCAGGGCATCCGGGTCCACTTTTTCATCCATAACTGGGAACCCGACCTACGAATCTATTTAAAAGCCCTGCTCAACACCTTTCATTACATACCAATATCGTCCGGAAATATTGACAAATAAATAGGCTTGATTTTTTAGCCGACCAAAAAAAAAATAAAAATCTGAATAACGGTTATTCAGGCCCAAAGCAGTTTTTTGGTTGCCATAACGGTTCTTCAAGCACAAAACAGTTTTTTGGTTTTTATAATGGTTATTAAGGACCAAAAAATTTTTTTTCTCATGTTAATGGTTAAATATAACCAATTCACCAAATTCTTCAGGGTAATGATTAAACATGAATTTTACCCATTTTCTCTTATAGCCGTTACGTCCCTGGTTTTAATGGTTATATCGTGTGTGTGTGTGGATAGCTTTGATGGCCTAAATTTTGCTTCTGAGCTGCAATTATTCCTTCTTTTGTTACCTTTTTCCGCCTTTACCCCTTTGCCTTGGCTGTCAGCTGGCAACAGAGCAGGGCAGGATGGAGCAATGGACAGCAAGACAGTATAGAAAGGTAGGCGAACAGCAGATCAAGTTAGAACGAACGGGCAGGCAGCGTATGTAAGCGAATAAAAAGTTCATACATAATTCAATGGATTGCCGAAGTGCCGGAAGTTCGAGTGCTGTGCTGCTGCTGCTATTGTGTAGGGTAAATTAAAGAAAGAAAACAACAACAATACAAAACTGGCTTGAAATTTATATACGCTTGAATGGTTCTTACACCTTTACTATGATTATTGATTATTACAATTGGTAAACGTTTTTGGCATTGGTGTTGTTATTGTTGGAGC